>CM046878.1:442827850-444027850 GCA_025667525.1 Glebionis coronaria | reverse complement strand
GTCATTTAATTCTTTATGAGTTATTTCCATCAAAACCATTTCAAGAAAATAAAAAAAGATATAGATAGAATTGTATTTTGTTCATTGCATTGTTAAAAATCAAAATCATGCATCATATAGTGTAGAGTAGTGTAGATGCATTCCATAATGGCCAAGGTGGATTAATTATGAGGAAAATGTAAACTTATGCTTTAAAATATAGCATTGCATGAGGACATGACAATGTTCAAGTGTAGGGGATTTGATATGAGCAGAAACTCATATCAATTTATCAACAAATCACCCTAAAACGCAAGAAAACTACCTAAACTTTGTGCTATAAAGCGGAATTATGTGGTATGTTTTGTGTTTGTGCTCAAATAGGTAAGAAGGATGCATTTTCAAGCAAACAAAGGAAAAATAAAGTTTAATTGGATGAAAAAGACAAAGAAGGATCAAAAGTGACAAGACTTTGAAGATAAAGGACCTATCTTGACAATCTACCAAAGATGAAGGACCAAAAGTGTAAATTTGTCAAAGTCAAGATCAAAGTCAAATCTGGTCAACTCTTAAGTCAATCAAATCAAAGGGCTTAAATGTTTAAAAATGCAAGTTGAAGGACTGAAATTGTCAAAGAAATGAAGAATATAGCTCAAAAGTTCAAACTGCCAAAGTTAAGGGGCTAATTCTGCCATTTGTTGGAAGTTATGTTATGCTTGATCCGTGTGTAAAGATTTCAACCAATGGGAGGCTAGGAAACAAGAGACATGGATTGCCACATTAGCGCCAGCTGGCCACTAACTTCATTTGGCATTTAATGCCCGTATCTAAACAGTGTAGCGCACCACCTTCCTTCTCCACCAATCATATTAAGCCATGCAATAATTCCTTTTATTCAAAACGGATAACAATCCGTGTGAGCTTTTGAAGACCAATAACAATGTGCCACGTGTTCATCTTCTTCAACAAATTTGCCAGGATCGGGTTTGAGCTAGGATGTGTTTCAGAAGATGATATAAACATGAAAAGTGATCGTTTTTGAGAGAGGAATACAACCATACAACTCAATTAACATGACAACATCTCAATCAAAAATCCCCAAAAGTGTTCTTCACCTGCAAATTCAATTAAGCAGAATTGTCCACGTGGAAGCTTTTGATTGGTTCTGACACGTCACAATCCCCAACTACTTCACATCTGCATTCTATAAATACCCTAGATTAGCCTTCATTTCTTGTAATGTAGAAAAGTGTGAAAACACACACACTTTTAGTTTTCTCTCATCTCTGTTAGTTTTTAGCATAACAACTCAAGAGTCTGACAAACTCTTGAGTCTGTTAGTAGTTGTAACAAATTTACCAGCCTTGTAACTACCTTTCCAATTCAATCAATAAAAATTCACTTTCATCTTCTTCCATTACTGTTCATACTCTACATATTGTTACTCTGTTGCTGTTCTAGTTAGTTATGATCACCATTTGATCATAATTAGCTAATTGAGAAGACTTGTAGCTGTTGATCCTGTTCAGTTCATTTCAGTTGCAGTTCTAGATGATTTTGAAGCTTTCCAGTTCATTAATGGAAATTATGGTGATGATAGTTGCTGATTTGTAGATGTTTGGTTGTTTTTAGTGCTAAGGTGGTGGTTAGCACTAGCTTAGAAAGCTCAGCGCTTCTCTACTCCCCAATGGAGGCTTAAGCTAGAAGGTGTACATGTTCATATATTTGTTCCATTGAATTGTTAGTTGCATGCTTCATACCTAGCTAAATCCTATTTGATTGCATGATAAAAGGTGTTTAGCTTGTATTTGATATGATTTCAGTGTTTGAGTAGCCTTATAGTAGCTTAATTCTTGCTTATTAGTCTTGTTCTAGTCCTGTTTTCAGCATTTATCAGTCAAATTCGCTTTACAAGTCAACTTGAGTCTTAGCCTTTTAAACTGTTTGTAACTAGTTCATTTACACTTCATTCTAGCTAATGAACTCAGTCTGATATTGCTTTTCACTCAGCTTAGCCAATTGCCTAAATTCTCTTCATAAAAGTTTGAAAAAGTTCAGATAAGCAATGTTTGGGATTAGCTTACTAGTTGTTTTAAAGTGTTAGAATTTGGCTCATTTTGGTTTGTTTCAAGTCATCTAGTCATAGCAATAAGATTTCAGTCATTTTTAAGTCAAGGATTTGGTCAAAAAGGCAATTGGCTCTCAAAAAGGTTTGGGTCAGTTTTTGTTAAGTAAGTTTTCAAAAAGTTTATGATTTCAATTGCTTGGCAAATCTTTGTTTCTTGATGAAATTCTTTGAAACCAGTTCTCATCTTTCACTCGATATATAAAGTTTTAGTGTGTAGAAGGAAACTATACAATATCTAGTTTGGAGTGAGTAATAAGCACTTTAATAAGCACTAGAGCAATTGCATTTCCCTATGATAAAAACATGGACTGATCTCTCATATCTCACTTTCCACTTCAGAAACTTGTTAATTTTCTTTCACAAATCAATTTAGAAAGTGTTCCTTGATAAGTTTTGAGAATTTGAGCTTTTTGAAAAATCTGGTCAACGAAAGTCAACATAAGCTCATTTTAGCTTATTTTCAAATTTAGAGCTTATTACTGGATCATTTTCCTTGAAATTAGATTTCCCATTCTTCTTTTGAGTTGTTTAACAAGATTCTTCATTAAAATCAAGTAGTGCATGTGTAGCTTACCAGTTAGCTTATTTTGAGCTTAATAGAAATTGCTTATCAGAGTTTTAGCCAGTTTCAGCTTAATTCCTTGGATAGGTCTAGCCTAATTTTGATTTTAAGTCTTTTAAAAGTGGTTTGAGCTTATTTGGTCAAGAAACGAGCTCAAACTAGCTTATTTTAGTCTTGAACCCGTTTTTGGTTAAAAACTCTTGAAAATTGCACTTTGGTCCTTTTGGTATTAAATAGTTTCTAATACTGGCTAATCTTCCAACTTATTAGGTTTTGCAAAAGTTTAGTCCTCAGATTTTCAAAGTTGTTAAAAATTGGTTAGTTAGTTTTCAAGTTAGTTGGAATTTGGTTACTTGTTTGATAAATTTTCATTTTCAGTCCATTTAGTTTACTGCTTTAGCATAAATAGTCCCTAGACTTTTTGACTTTGTATTTTTGGCATTTATATTTCATAGAATTTACATTTTCAGTCCTTATATTTTATAGAATTTACATTTTAGCATTTTACTTGAATAAAAACTTGGTTTGTGCACTTTGTTTTACGTATAAGTAGACTGTATTTTCCATTTTAGCAAGGCTTTGTTTGAATTAGCTATAGAATATCCAAATACTTTACCAACCAAAAACAATTAAAAACTCGATCTTGTTAGGACTTTCAATTTGTTAAGAACTGAGAAAAACGAACTTCAACTATACACATTTCAATAACCTTCAGACATGGAGATTCAACAGCAAGACCCACTACCTACTCCAGAGGAACCATAAGTTCAAGAACAAGTTCAGGAAAAATTGGTAAATCAACCAGAGGAGCCACAAGTTGCAGAAACATTGGCAACTCAGCCAGAACCATCAGTTCAATCACCACCTCAAGCTAATTGGAGTGCTTTCTATGAGAAGTTGGAGGAAATTTCTAATCAGTTTCCTGATCCATCACCACAAAGCAATAAGTCAGAAAAGACTGAAGAAGTGCAAATGATGGCTTCTATGGAAGATAAAGCATCTGGGGATACACAAGTGATTGAAGAAACAAGTGTGTCAAATACTGGTGAAGTCAACTTTGTTGAAGATCCAAGTACTGCTAAGCCAACTACAAGTACTGCTGACATTGTTGAAGACCCAAGTACTGCTAAGCCAATTGCAAGTACTGCTACGCCAATTGCAAGTACCGCTGGTGATCATCCTTCACTGGAAAGTCAAAGTTCATTTGGAGAAAATGAGACTTTAGCCAAATTGCTGCTTGATCTAAAGAAGAATTTAGTTGAGAAGACTAAGCAAGCAGAAGTGGAGAAAAAGACACAACAAGAAGTTCTTGCCTCAAAAGATCAAATTCAAGGTAAGAAAGTACAAGCTTCACACCCTACAAAAGGTATAGTCATTCAACAGTTAGCTAATGAAGAAGTAGCTGCCAAACTGAAGAAGAAGCTTAATAAGTGTGAAAACACTTATCCTTTTACCACTTATTTCCAATAATAACAAGACCAAAACGTGTATTTTATGTCGTAAAAGTCGGAATTATGCGTGGTTTGTGTTTTTATTGTGTTTTAGGACCAAAATATGAAAAAGGAAGAAAATACGGGCTTTCACGGGCTTTTATCAAAGAAAACGGGAAAAAGACGAAGTCAAAAGATCAAGAGTGCAAAAAGAACGGAAGTCCAAGACCTATTCTGAAGATTTATCGAAGAAAAAGTCTAAAGACGTAAGTTTAACGAAGTCGAAGAACTTAAGTCTAATAGAAGAAGAAGAAAATTAAAAGACAAGTTCAAATCCTGAGACGACATCGAGAAAAGACAAAGAATTAAAGTCGAGTCGAGAAGACGTGAAGAAAGAAAGAAAGAAGATGCAACACATGCACTCCTTCCACCTTCCCTATAAATACCCTCCTAATAGTCATTAGGAGGGAGTTAGTTTTTAATTTTTAGTTTTTCATTTTTCACTTTTCTTTCTAGTTTTAGAGAGAGAAAGTCTTAAACTTTCTCTCACTAAGTTTCATCTTTTCTTTAAGCTTTCATTAATCTTTATATTTGAGTTTCTTTAATCAAAAGTTTAAGTTTAAGCTTTGTTTCCTTAATCTCATTCTACATTTATTAAAATGGCGCCGCTGCCGGCTCTTTTCGTGAGGATTAACGGTTTTATGTGAGAGACGCGTTGGCTTTTGGGATCCGTTCACTTGTGAACGTTATTTTTCGTGTCTAAAATTTTCAAAAAATCCAAAAACATTTGAAAAATCTTTAAAAGCATTTCTTTTTCAAAGTTTTGCACCAAAAATATTCTTCTTGCTCATCTATTTTTCTTTATGGATTCTTATGTCCATTGCGTCGGGTGTGGGAGACGATTGTACGGGAACGACTCATGTCAATGGTGTACATGTGAGCGGTGCGGAAACGATATCAACAATACACAATTCATATGCGGATTTTGTCCTTTGTGCAACTCGACTAATTCGTCCTTTTTGAACCCACCTTCTGTTCCCCCGTGCATCTATTGTGGAAGCGATTCTTATTGGCATGTTTCGTGCCCGGTTCAATACCCGTATGGTCACGGGCAAGAACCGGGGTACAATTATGACAATGATAATAGCTATCCACAAGACGCACCCGATTTTTCTCCCGACCCATGTTGCCAAAATTGTGGGGGTCCTCACGATACCTATTATTGTCAACCAATGAATTATTATGAGCAAAATCTGTGTCCTCGGTTTTCTTCACCAATGGATTATTATGAACCAAACCCGGTTTCTAATTCTTCTCAACCGATGAACTACTATGAGCCACAACCATGCTATAATTCTGGTTTTCATAACTATGAGCCTCCACATCATACCCACAATCATCAATCCTCTCAGGGAATTCGTATTGATCAACAACTCACTACTCTGAATGAAGAAAGGCACGCCATTATTTTGGAAATTCAAGAAGCCTTTGTTCAGTTTAAAGAAGCATGGGCGGAGGAAAAGCGACTGCAACAAGAGCAAGTATCTAATCTTATTGATTATACCCCTCCTCTTGTGCGTCAATACTATTATGATGATGATGACGATGATGCTGTATGCACTTTCAACACATCTTCTGAAGTTACTGCTCCTACTCTCGATGTTCCTACTGCGTCTAAGGATCTTGATTCGTTGAATGAGCTTAGTGATGTTGGTCTCGACAAAGTATTAGATGATGAGGTTTGTGACTTACCTGCTATGGAGCTTCAGGACGACATTGCTCTTACGGAAGAGGTCGATCCTAGTGATGACGATTCATCTCTCTGCTATGAGAATTTCACTTTTGAAGTTTCTCAATCTCCACCGGGAGATGCGGGCGATGACGATTTATTCTCTCCGGCTTACGAGAAGTTCACCGATGAACTTGATCTTGTGGATGAGGTGGAAGACGTGCTTCTTCGCGATAGATTACGGAAAGTGCACCTTCTTATTGCTCAAATCGAAGAGTTGACTTCTCCTCCTCTCTCCGAGTCTTTGCCTCCATCTCTTCCTCTCGTTGAAGATAATGACCACTTGCTGGAAGAAATCGACATTCACTCCATGCCTCCAGGTATTGATGATAATGATACAGAGGGGGATATTATTTTTGATAATTTGCTGCAGGAAAGTATTGCCCCAAGTCCCCCTCCTGAGCACCTTTCATCCTCCCCTTTAGCCACTATTACGGAGGATGAGTGCTTTGACCCGGGAGGTGACATTGATTATGCTATCATTGATAACATTTCGGCTTTGCCGCTTGCTCCGCATCCATTGTCTTTGGGGGATGACAATGTGCTTACTTTACCCACCCCACCTCCCGTGGATCCTGATTTCACATACTATACGTATGTTGAAAGGACCTTTCTCCCTTTCAAGACTTATCCCCCCGCCTCTCCTTTGTTGATTTCCTCCGGGAACGAGGACAAGGTCTTTGATCCCGGTATTACATTCGAGGCTTTCCCATGGACCATTTAATTCGGGGACGAGTCAGGCTCGTGACTCGGTTAACAAAAACAAGCGCTTTCTGGGAGGCAACCCAATTATCTATCTATTTTCACCATAAGTGTAGGGGGAGCCCCGTGTTGTTTCTTGCTTTCTTTCTTATCATGTGCAGGGATTAGCGCTTCAAAGACACACTCTTGATGACTTTTGACGAACCGTGATCCCGTGTTCCCTTCTTCCCGGTTCTATTCTAAACTCTTTTCGATTCACTATTTTAATTTTCTCAATATTAAAATAGGAATCTCTTTAGTTGTCTCTTCCTTAGCGAGATTTAAACAAAGTACACAATGTCCTAAGTGTAGGGGAGTTTACTCCCACATGCTTAAACATTGAGGACAATGTTTATATTAAGTGTAGGGAGGACTTCTATCGAAGTTAAGTGGCCTTTTCCTTGCATTTGTCCTCATTTTAACCGGAAAATCAATTTTTTGACATTTTTCAAAATTTTTGATCTATTTTGGCCTATTAGTTTTTCCCTTTGTATAGTTATTTTCTTTCTTTACTAGAATAAATATTTAATAAAGTGGTTTTATTTTTCAAACGTTGTGAATATTTTGACTCAACCCGAGTTTACTCTAGCTAGTATCCTTAACGTGTTTAAGTCAAGTTTTGCTAGGCTTTTATATAGGGAGCTATAAAACGCGAAAGTCTTAACTCTCACGGGTTAAGAACAAGAACTTTTCGCAAGTTCCTATAAATGATCCTAGAGAGTCGTTTATCAAGGGAACTTTAAAACGCAATTTCTAAACTTGAAAAAGTCTAAGAATTTGCAAGATCCTATAGGCGACTCGAAAACCCAAAACTTTGATTTAATAGGCTAAGCATCCACGAGTCTCATTCCTTGAGATTTTAAACTGTGGAGAACGAGAGATGATAGAGCCAATTATAAGTTCGGTATTCTTTCGTGAATTTATATGAGTTAATTATAAGCCTATTCTCCCATCGCTTGTTAATAAATTTATCTGCAATAAATAAGGTTGTACGATTTGAAAAGTTACTTAGCTTCTAGCCCAAGATCGTTTAAAAGTTGCTCGGTATGGATTAGAGTTCATAGCCAAGGCATAACTTATTGAAGCGGGACGCGAAGATTGGCGAGTCCGAAAAGGCACTAACAAGGCATGAGGGCTATATTTTGTTGCTAAAGATCCAAAGTGATGTGAAGAATCATTTATCAAAAATCAATATGAAGGATCGAGACACACGACGAAAAGCAAAAACTCCCCAAAAGTCATAGAGAAGTGTATCCAAAAAGGCCCTAACAAGGTATGAGGATAAATAGATCCAAGTCCAAAAAGGAGGCGGATCGTTTTATATCAAAATCCAAAATAAAGATTGGAGAAAAATGAAGAAGTCGTGGTCCATTTATGAAGAATCTCTCAAAATTTCAACTGAAGAAATTCCTATTATGAAGAGAAGACCATTATTTCATGAACGTCTCTCAAGATTTGAAGTATGAAGTCGCTGCCAAATATCGGTCCGAGAAAGGTCTCAAATCGCGAAGCGAGTTATGCCAAGATATGAACTTTTTGAGGTCCCGAGAAGCAGTTTTAAAAGATTTTATCCTTTAGCTAACTATTGATTAAATCGTCCCACTTTATTTTCAGCCTAATAAACTATCGAAATAAGTCAACAATGCATCCTCGTGATCATTCAAGACAACAATAAAATATAAGAGATACACCTAGGAATAAGGGAGTCTAAGTAAATAATTGGCCCACATGAGTTCGTGTTAGTTTGCTAACTTATAATAACAATGATCTCGTTTTTAAGCTTGGTTTGGAGAAAGTGAAAACTTGAGGATGATGATCATTCATGACATTTTCAAAACCCGAAGGTATGATTTTTATTTCTTTACTTGTTTCGTAATTTTCTATCTCTTTAATAAAGGCCAAGACGGATTGATTATGATGAAAAGTGTAATCGTGCTTTGTAACTAATGCATTGCATGAGGACATTGCAATGGTTAAGTGTAGGGGATTTGATGGGTGTGCAAACACCCATCCTTTTACCACTTAATTACAATAATAACCAAGCCAAAACGTGTATTTTATGTCGTAAATGTCGAAATTATGTGTGGTTTGTGTTTTTGTTGTGATTTAGGACCAAAATGTGAAAAGGGAAGAAAACACGGGCTTTCACGGGCTTTTATCGAAGAAAACGACAAAAAGACAAAGTCAAGAGATCAAGAATGCAAAAAGAACGGAAGTCCAAGGCCTATTCTGAAGATTTATCAAAGAACAAGTCTAAAAGACGGAAGTTTAATAAAGCCGAAGAACTCGAGTCTAATAAATAAATAAATTATAAGACGAGTTTAATTAATCCCGAGACAAAGTCGATAAAGTCGAAGAACTTAAAAGACGAGAAGACGTGAAGAAAGAAAGAAAGAGGAGGCAACACATGCACCTCCCCATTTCCTATAAATACCCTCCTAAACTCATTTAGGAGGGTTGGTTAGTTTTTAGTTAGTCTAGTTTTCCTTTCATCTTTGTAGGTGATTCTAGAGAGAGAAAGTGACAGTTTCTCTCACTAGGATCCCAATCTTTTATCTTCCTTTCTTGTTTTTAACTAAAAACTTTATTTTTAATAGTTTTAATTCTTGTTCTAAGCTTAATCTTATTCTACTTTTCCTAGCTTTTTACTTGTGCTTAATCCTAAATTCTTTACACGATTTGTTTAAGTTTTATGTTTGATTTATGAAAAGGTTTGTCTTTTGGTTAATCTAAGTTTCCTACGAATCAAGCTTTGAGCTTGACATGCTTATTGGCTTAATTTGTGTCTAGCTTATTGTTTTAAGTTTTCTTAAAAAGTTTTAGTCTTTTTAAAGTTTGCTTAATTTGTGTGCTTATCTTGTGTTTTTATAAAGTTTATGAATTTCGTCTTTTAAAAGCTTTCAAATTTATGTTTATTAAGTTGTTCAAGTTTCGGTTTAGTAGCTTATTGTATGTGCTTATTGAGATTTTTGCTTATCTCCATTTTCGGATTTGTTGGTGTTCATCGCAATATTGAGGGTAATACACATTCCGATGGTTTCCTGCTTTGTATCGCAATAACCAATTGTGGTTCTACTTTACGATCGATTGTACTTACCCCTTATTTCGATCGGGATTGCGATCGCTCATTGCGATCGCATATTCCGACGGAGTTTAAGGTATATTGCGACGAAGTGCTGCCCAAATTTTGACAACCACATTCGGATAGAATTTGGCACTTTAATTACTCCGACAATTTTTATTTTTTAGACATTCCGATAGTTCTTTTAAAAAAAAAAAAAACATTCCGACAGTTTTCTTTTAGTATTCCGATAGATTCTCTTTTTCACATTCCGATAGTTTAAAATAAAAAAATAAAAAAAAATAAAAAAATAATATTCCGATAAAAAAAAAACACATTCCGATAGATTTTCAAAATTAAACATTCCTATAGATATTAACTAAAATATTCTGACAGAATGTCGTGCCTACCTGCTAGCTTTCATTTTCTTTCCCGCCAATTTCAGCAGGCAGCTTGGCTGCTTGAGCTGGCTGCCCTGCTAGCTTGCTTATTTATTTATTTTGTTCCGTAATTGTTTAGTTTAATCTGAAAGTTATTCCGATTTAATTTCTGAAAGTTACATATTTTTAGTTAAATTTTTCGTCTAATTTTAAAATTAATATTTTTCCGTAAAGTTCAAGTTTTATCTTTTATTTAGTACCCGCTTTAGGTTTTGCCTCGTTTAGCTTTAAAGTACCATTTTAGTTTTATTCTCTCCTTTTTCATTTAGTAAACTTTATTTTCGAGTCGATAGTTAATTTCTTCTTTTAGATTTATTTTTATTAATTGTTTCGCTTTAAATTACGTTTTATTATTTGTTTTAATATTCGTTTTAATATCGTTTTAACTTTTAGTTTTTAATATTCACCTTGTTTTACTTTTATTATTTGTACTTGTCTTTAGTTTGTTTTTAAATACTTTTCGCATTTACTTTTTAATTAGTTATAGATAATCAACTTCCCTTTTTCTTAACCAAAAACAATTGAGTCACACATTTAACCGGAAATCAATTCGTTAAGACACCGAGAAAACGAACTTTTTAACCTAGCAAAATCTCTTTATTAAAATGGCGCCGCTGCCGGGTAAAAAAAAACATTAATCTTTTTACTTATTCCCCGGCATTTTAAGTGAAGTATGAAGATACACAATTAAATGGTGCCCTTCACTTAATACACAATTATTTTACTTAAAAATAATCTTTTTACAAACTTAAAATAGATTTGTATTCGAGTTTAGTTTTAATAAAAAACATTGTAACTTTAAACTTTAAGAGATTCAACTATTTGATCACCAAATTAAGTTATTTTACTCAACAATTAGCAAAAGCCTTACATTAAAATGGCGCCGCTGCCGGCTCTTTTCGTGAGGATTTACGTTTTTTGTGAGAGACGCGTTGGCTTTTGGGATCCGTTCACTTGTGAACGTTATTTTTCGTGTCCAAATATTTTCAAAAATCCAAAAACATTTGAAAAATCATAAAAAGCATTTCTTTTTCAAAGTTTTGCACCAAAAATATTCTTCTTGCTTATCTATCTTTCTTTATGGATTTTTATGTCCATTGCGTCGGGTGCGGGAGACGATTGTACGGGAACGACTCTTGTCAATGGTGTACATGTGAGCGGTGCGGAAACGATATCAAAGATACACAATTAATACCAGGATTTTGTCCTTTGTGCCACTCACTTAATTCGTCCTTTTTGAACCCACCTACTCTTTCCCCGTGCCTCTATTGTGGAAGCGATTCTCATTGGCATGTTTCGTGCCCGGTTCAATACCCGTCTGTTCACGGACAAGAACCGGGGTACAATTATGACTATGAAAATAGCTATCCACAAGACGCACCCGACTTTTCTCCTTACCCTTCTTGCCAAAATTGTGGGGGTCCTCACGATACCTATTATTGTCAACCAATGAATTGTTATGAGCAAAATCCGTGTCCTCAGTTTTCTTCACCAACGGATTATTATGAACCAAACCCGGTTTCTAATTCTTCTCAACCGATGAACTACTATGAGCCACAACCATGCTATAATTCAGGTTTTCAACATTTTGAGCCCCCACAACACCCCATCGATCATCAACCCTCCTTCGAACATTTGAGCTCCCACGAACAATGGGATACTCTTGTTAAGCAAGGTCAACAACTTCAAGAAGCTTTCACCAAGATCATCGAGAAATGTCAAGAGGATCAACGACAGGAGCAAATATCGAATATCGCGACTTATACTCCTCCTCTGGTGTATCCATACTATTACGATGATGATAACGATGAGCCTACTATTTCTTGGAATGATCTTACTGCTCAATGTCCTAGTGCAATTGTCATCCCTCCTCTCAATATCCCAAACGTGTCTAAGGAGTGTGATACATTGAATGAGCTTAGTGATGTTGGTCTTGATAAAGTGTTTGATGATGAGGTTTGTGACATACCGGCTGCTATGGAGCTTGAGAACGACGTTACTCTTACGGAAGAGGTCGATCCAAATGATGACGATTTTTCTCCAAGCTATGAGAATTTCACTTTTGAAATTTCTCAATCTCCACCAGGAGATGCGGGTGATGACGATTTATTCTCTCCGGTTTACGAGAAGTTCACCGATGAACATGATCTTGTGGATAAGGTGGAAGACGTGCTTCTTCGCGATAGATTACGGAAAGTGCACCTTCTTATTGCTCAAATCGAAGCGTTGACTTCTCCTCCTCTTTCTGAGTCTTTGCCTCCATCTATTCCTCCCGTTGAAGATAATGACCCATTGCTGGAAGAAATTGACATTCACTCCATACCACCAGGTAATGATGACGATGATATGGAGGGGGACATTATTTTTGATAATTTGCTGCAGGAAGATATTGTCCCAAGTCCCCTCCCGAGCACCTTTCATCCTCCCCTTTAGCCACTATCACGGAGGATGAGTGCTTTGACCCGGGAGGTGACCTTGATTATGCTATGATTGATAACAATACGGCTTTGCCGCTTGCTCAGCATCCATTGTCTTTGGGGGAGGACAATGTGCTTACTTTACTCACCCCACCTCCCGTGGATATTGAATTCACATACTTCTCGTATGTTGAATGGACCTTTCTCCCATTCAAGACTTATCCCCCCGCCTCTCCTTTGTTGATGTCAACCGGGAACGAGGACAAGGTCTTTGATCCCGGTATTACATTCGAGGCTTCCCCATGGACTATTTAATTCGGGGACGAGTCAGGCTCGTGACTCGGTTAACAAAAACAAGCGCTTTTTGGGAGGCAACCCAATTATCTATCTATTTTCACCATAAGTGTAGGGGGAGCCCCGTGGTGTTTCTTGCTTTCTTTCTTATCATGTGCAGGGATTAGAGCTTCAACGACACACTCTTGATGAATTTTGACGAACCGTGATTCCGTGTTCCCTTCTTCCCGGTTCTATCCTAAACTCTTTTCGATTCACTATTTTATATTTTCTCAATATTGAAATAGGAATCTCTTTAGTTGTCTCTTCCTTAGCGAGATTTAAACAAAGTGCACAATGTCCTAAGTGTAGGGGAAGTTTACTCCCACATGCTTAAACATTGAGGACAATGTTTATCTTAAGTGTAGGGGGGACTTCTATCGAAGTTAAGTGGTCTTTTCCTTGTATTTGTCCTCATTTTAACCGGAAAATAAAACTTTCGACATTTTTCAAAATTTTTGATCTATTTTGGCCTATTAGTTTTTCCTTTTGTATAGTTATTTTCTTTCCTTATTAGAATAAATTTTAATAAAGTGGTTTTAATTTTCAAAAGTCGTGAATATTTTGACTCGACCCGAGTTTACTTATCTAACTTTACTCTAGCTAGTATCCTTAACGTGTTTAAGTCAAGTTTTGCTAGGCTTTTATATAGGGAGCTATAAAACGCGAAAGTCTTAACCCTCACGGATTAAGAACAAGAACTTTTCGCAAGTTCCTATAACTGATCCTAGAGAGTCGTTTATCAAGGGAACTTTAAAACGCAAATTCTAAACTTGGAAGAGTTTAAGAAGATGCAAGATCCTATAGGCGACTCGAAAACCCAAAACTTTGATTTAATTGGCTAAGCATCTACGAGTCTCATTCCTTGAGATTTTAAATTGTGGAGAACGAGAGATGATAGAGTCAATTATAAGTTTGGTATTCTTTCGTGAATTTATGTGACTTGATTATAAGCCTATTCTCCCATCGCTTGCTAATAAGTTTATCTGCAATAAATAAGGTTGTACGATTTGAAAAGTTACTTAGCTTCTAGCCCAAGATCGTTTAAAAGTTGCTCGGTATGGATTAGAGTTCATAGCCAAGGCATAACTTATTGAAGCGGGATGCGAAGATTGGCGAGTCCGAAAAGGCCCTAACAAGGCATGAGGGCTATATTTTGTTGCTAAAGATCCAAAAGTGATGTGAAGAATCATTTATCGAAAATCTATATGAAGGATCGAGACACACGACGAAAAGCAAGTACTCCCAAAAGATCATGGAGAAGTCTATACAAAAAGGCCCTAACAAGGTATGAGGATAAATAGATCCAAGTCCTAAAAGGAGGCGGATCGTTGTATATCAAAGTCCAAAGTAATGATTGGAGAAAAATGAAGAAGTCGTGGTCCATTTATGAAGAATCTCTCAAAACTTCAAGTGAAGAAATTCCATTATGAAGAGAAGACCATTATTTCAAGAACGTCTCTCAAGGTTTGAAGTATGAAGTCGCTGCCAAATATCGGTCCGAGAAAGGTCTTAAATCGGTAAGCGAGTTATGCCAAGATATGAACTTTATGAGGTCCTGGGAAGCAGTTTTAAAAGATTTTGTCCTTTAGCTAACTATTGATTAAATCGTCCACTTTATTTTTGGCCTAAATAACTATCGAAATAAGTCAAACAATGCATCCTCGTGATCATTCAAGACAAAAATAAAATATAAGAGATACACCTAGGAATAAGGGAGTCTAAGTGAATAATTGGCCCACATGAGTTCGTGTTAGTTTACTAACTTATAACAACAATGATCTCATTTTTAAGCTTGGTTTAGAGAAAGTGAAAACTTGAGGATGATGATCAGTCACGACATTTCCAAAACCCAAGGTATGTTTTTAATTTCTTTACTTTGAATGTTTATAATTTTCTATCTCTTTAATAAAGGCCAACGTGGATTGATTATGATGAAAAGTGTAAACTTGCTTTGTAACTAATGCATTGCATGAGGACATTGCAATGGTTAAGTGTAGGGGATTTGATAGGTGTGAAAACACCCATCCTTTTTACCACTTAATTGCAATAATAACCGAGCCAAAACGTGTATTTTATGTCATTTATGTCGGAATTATGCGTGGTTTGTGTTTTTGTTGTGATTTAGGACGAAAAGGTGAAAAGTGGAGAAAACACGGCATTCACGGGCTTTTATCGAAGAAAAAGACGAAAGATGAAGTCGAAAGATCAAGAGTGGAAAAAGAACGGAAGTCCAAGACCAATTCTGAAGATTTATCGAAGAAAAATTCAAAGGACGGAAGTTTACTAAAAAGCCGAAGAACTCGAGTCTTATTTATAAAGAAAAATCAAGACGAGTTAAAGAAATCCCAAGACAAAGTCCAAGATTAACAAAAGATAAAGAAGAAAAGGACTTAAGTGTGCAATTAAGGCAACGAGGAAAGAGGGAGGAAGCTTCCTAAGCTCCTCCCTAATCACCCCTATATATAGATGATCCTAGTTTCATTTTCATGTTGTTGGTGGCTTGACAAACCACTCTTCCACCATTTTCATTTCTTGTTAATTACTTTCTTGCATTTTAATTTCATGTTATGCACTTTTAATTTCTTCAATTCAAGTAAGTCTTTTAATTTTGAAATCTTTTCTTTTAATCAAGTTCTTATTTTTGATCATCTTCTTCTACCTTTCTTATTTTGCTTATCTTTGATTCATGTTCATCTTTGATCTTATTTCATCTTAATACTTATTTGATTTAAAGTTTTCTTAAAAGTATTTGTCTTTTTAAAAGTTTGATTTAAAAAGTTTGCTTATTTAAAGTTTGGATAAGTTGTTGTTTGTGCTTATTTTGTCCATTTCGATTTAGATTCGTTCTAGTTTTGAGTTTTAGCTTATTACCATAGCTTATTGCTTTTGCTTATTTTTCGGATCAAAAATCAATCGGAAAGGGTATTAAACCCTTTTCCGATCGTATCATTCCGAGCAGCCTCCCTCTTTCCGATCACCAGATCGGAAAAGGGTTTTCAGTATTCCGATTATGTTGGTTTAGTATTATTCCGATCTGGCCCAATTTTAAGGATTCCGATTGTAAAGTTTTGTTCACATTCCGATGGGGCAATTTACGTTATTCCGATCAGCTTGTTTTACTTATATTCCGATTGCACCATTTTCTCTATCATTCCTATTGGGGCCATATTCCGACGGGTGGAGTATCTACATTCACCATCCTTTAAAAAAATAGTTAAGAACTAATAAATACTCTGATTTGCTATGGTTCGGATTTAGTTCTCGGTATCTCCTCGAATTGATCTCAGCTCTAAGTGGAATGATTTGTTCTTGGTTAATAAAAAGGTGTTGGTTAGTTTATCTATTTCGAACTGAAAGCAAATAAATGTAAGTGGCGTTGAGTAAATTATAAGCTTTGAATGATTAAACTGAATTGACGAGTTAAAAACTGAATGCTTGAAAACGTGAAGAAAAGATTAGACAAATACTTTGAAAACTTAATTGAACTAATACTTAAAAACTTGTTCTATCGGAAGATTGAAAATTATTTCTATCGGAATGCATCAAAGACATAAGCATCGGAATATAACTAAAACAACCCATCGGAATGTCAAAGTGGAGTCCATCGGAATGTTCATGTAAGTCACCATCGAAATACTAAAAATCAAAGCTGTCGGAATATGGTCTATCGAAATGCAGTTCTATCGGAATGTTCTAGATCGGAAAGTCTGATCGGAATATCGTAAACACTTCTGTCGCAATGACTTACTATCGGAAAGTTGTAAACTAAAAATGGCCAGAGTTTCGACTTGAAAAGGACCTTAATCCCGTCGGAATGTACGATTGCAATATGCGATCGCAATCCCAGATCGGAATAAGGGGTAAAGACCACCCGATCGCAAAGTAAAACCCTTAAGGGTTATTGCGATCTAAACCAATGAAACCGTCGGAATGTGCATAAACCCTTGGATTGCGATGATACAAAATCAATCCGAGAACAGTAATAAGCAGAAACTTCAATAAGCATACACAATAAGCTACTTTAACCGGGACTTTAAATAACTCAAAAAGCTAAAATTTGACAACTTTTAAAAACATGTGATCATAAACTTTATAAACGAAGCTTTTGAATGACTAAAAACTTGATGAAATCCGAAAACAATAAGCTTAAACAAGAGATAAGCCAATAAGCATGGAGAACTTATAGCCTAAATCAAATAAAAGCTTAAAAAGTAGTAAAAAGATTAATCTTTTAATTACTTGAACATGAAACGGAACCAAACCGTGAGGATTGTAGCTTTCGGATTAAAGGCAAAATGAAACCAAGAAAAGTAGGAAGAGATTAAAGAACACAAACTTAAACTTAAACTTTTAATTAAGAAACTTAGAATACAAAGATTCATGAAAAGCTTAAAATTTGAAAGATGAAAACAAGGAAAAATTTAGTGAGAGAAAGTTGGGAACTTTCTCTCTCTAAAACTAGAGAGAAAATGAAAACTAAAAACTAAACTAAAGACTAACTAAGTGCTCCAAATTTGTGAAGTAAAGTCCTATTTATAGGCATGTCTTGTGGGCTTTGTGAATGGGCTTGGTTTTTGGGCTTCTTTTCTTCTTTCTTCTTTAGTCTTTACGTTTCTTCTAAATAAACGTTTCCGACCCGGATTTGAGAAGTGTCGGTGAATAATTACAACTCGTCTTATAATCTTTTGTTTAATAGACTCGAGTTCTTCGACATACATGAATCTTCCATCTTTGGCTCTATTCTTCGATAAATCTTTAAATAGGCACAATGACTTCAAATCTTTTGTATCTTTTGCATCTCTTAGACAATAGACTTCGTCTTGAGTCTTTTTCTTCGATAAAACCCGTGCAATCCCATGTTTTCTTCAATATTCATCCGGTTGACTCTGAAAGCACAATAAACACAAAAACCACGCATAATTCCAAACAAATGATATTAAATACGTGTTTTGGTCTTGTTTTCGCCAGAAATAAGTGGTAAAAGGATGGGTGTTTTCACACCTATCAAATCCCCTACACAAAACCATTGCCATGCCCTCATGCAATGCTTAGCGATAAAGCAAGTTTACACTTTTCTCATAATCAATCAACCTTGGCCTTAACAAAAATTAAAGTACTAAGAGAAATTAAAACTTTAAAATAAACAAAAGGATAGAAAATAGCTATGTGGAAATAACTTGCAAAGGGGTCTAAGACTTACATTAGGGCTTCGGTGCTGCGACGATTCATCACCCTCAAGTTTCACGTTCCCCAAACTAAGCTTAAAAACGAGATCATTGTTATTATAAGTTAGCAAATCAAACACTTACTCACATGGCTTAATTATATGCTTAAACTCCCTTATTCCTAGGTGTATCTCTTATATTTTATTTTTGTCTTAGAATGATCACGAAGATGCATTTTTGGACTTATTTCGATAGTTATTTAGGCTGAAAGCAAAGTAGGACGATTTGATCAATAGTTAGCTAAAGGACAAAATCTCTTAAAACTGCTTCTCGGGATATCAAAAAGTTCATATCTTGGCATAACTCGGTTCACGATTTGAGACCTTTCTCGGGCCGATATTTGGCATGTACTTCATACTTCATATCTTGAGAGACGTTCTTGAGATAATGGTCTTCTCTTCGTTATAGAGTTTCTTCACTTGGAGACTTTTGAGGGGTACTCCAACTTTGTTGACCACGACTTCATGATTATTTCTTCAATCTCTAATTGGGATTTTGAGATACAACGATCCGCCTCCTTTTCGGACTTGGATCTATTTCATACCTTGTTAGGGTCTTTTCGGATAGACTTCTCCATGATCTTTATGGGAGTTGATTGCTTTTCGTCGTGAGTCTTGATCCTTCATATTGATTTTGGGAATAATGCTTTTCACATCACCTTGGATCTTTAGCAATAAGATTGAATCCTCATGCCTTGTTAGGGCCTTTTCGGACTCGCCAATCTTCGCGCCCCGCTTCATAAGTTATGCCTTGGCTATGAACTCTTATCATTACCGAGCAACTTTTAAACGATCTTGGGCTAGAAGCTAAGTAACTTTTCAAATCGTACGACCTTACTTATTGCAGATAAATTAATAGCAAGTGATGGGAGAATAGGCAAATAATTACACCAAGTGAGCTTGTGCAAGAATACCGACTTATAATTGACTCTATCATTTCTCGTTCTCTACAATTTAAAATCTCAAGTAATGAGACTCGTGGATGCTTAGCCTAATAAACCAATGAAGGTCTACATGGTTAAGGATACTAGCTAGAATAAACTTAGATAAGTCTATTCGGGTTGAGTCAAAATAATCGCAACGGGCCTAATATGTCAAAGACTTCTAAGCTAGCTACACCACTTTATTAATATTTTAGACTTTATTGCGGGATATATACATATGAAAGCAACGATAAAAATTTAAAAATTACGACTAAATGGCCAAAGTTAATTAAAAATTTGAAAGATGTTGAAAAAGATGATTTTCCGATTAAATGAAGGCATTTTCATGGAAAAGTCCACTTAAAACTTCGATAGAAGTCCACCTACACTTAAGATAAACATTGTCCTCAATGTTTAAGCACGTGGGAGAAGTCTCCCCTACACTTATGACATTGTGCACGTTGGTTAACTCAAGTTAAGGAAGAGACGACTAAAGTGATCAATTTCAAATGTGAGTATGAAGAAAATTGAATCACGATAGTTGAGAGATAGAACCGGATTTCGGATAACACGGGAGCACGGTTCTTCAGAGATTCCAAGAGTGCACTTATCCCTGTAATCACATCACCACACAAATACAAACACCTATAGAGGTCCCCCTACACTTAGGAGGTTAAAACAGAAAAGGATAGATACTCGGGTTGCCTCCCGAGGAGCGCTTGTTTTTGATAACCGAGTCACGAGCCTGACTCGACCCAAAATTAGTTCATGGGGAACATGGTGATGGATGGAATCATCTCCTGTGAGATGTCCTCACCAAAGTACAACTTCACTCGTTGGCCATTCACCTTAAAATTCGGTCAAATAGGTTGAGCGAGCTCGAGAGTACCATATGGAAAAATTTGGGCAATGGTGAATGGGCCGGACCAACGAGATTTCAGCTTGCCCGAAAAGATTTTCAACCGAGAGTTAAAGAGTAAAACTTTGTCTCCAACTTGGAACTCTCGGTTCTTAATCTTAGAGTCGTGAATGAGCTTAGTCTTCTCCTTATAGATCAAAGAATTTTCATAAGCCTCAGTACGGAGTTCATTCAGCTCATTAAGTTGGATCTTGCGTAGGTCACCGGCTTTGTTGATATCTAAATTAGCCCACTTCAAGGCCCAGTAAGCCTTGTGCTCCAACTCAATGGGGAGGTGGCATGCTTTTCCGTACACGAGACGATATGGTGTACAACCAATCGGAGTCTTGTATGCGGTACGAAAAGCCCACAAAGCATCATCAAGTTTATCAGCCCATGAGGCACGATGCTCTCCCACGGTTCTTTCGAGAATTCTCTTTAATCCTCGGTTGGATATTTCAGCCTGGCGATTAGTTTGTGGGTGGTAAGCGGTGGAAAGAGGATGATTTACACCATACTTAGCCATGACTCTAGCAAATTGGTCGTTGCAAAAATGAGTCCCGCGATCACTAATAATGGCACGAGGCACACCGAATCTAGCGAATAGTGATTTCAAAAAGTTACAAACCACCCTTGCGTCATTAGTGGGTAAAGCTTTGGCTTCAACCCATTTGGAGACGTAGTCAACGGCTACAAGGATGTATTTGTTTTCTTTAGAAGAAGGGAATGGCCCCATAAAGTCGATACCCCAAACATCAAAGATTTCACATTCTTGTATGAAATTCTGAGGCATCTCGTCTTTATGTGTAATCTTGCCTTGTTTTTGGCAAGCATCACAATGTTTAACCATCTCGTGAGCATCACGGTAAATGGTGGGCCAATAAAATCTCGATTCAAACACTTTTTTGGTGGTGTAGTTGGGACCAAAGTGACCACCGGTGGGTCCTTTGTGGCAAGCGTCAAGGATTTATAAAGCTGCCGGTCCATCAACACATCGGCGAATAATCAAGTCAGCACATTGCTTGAATAGATACGGGTCATCCCAAAAGTAAGTCTTAATGTCGTTAAAGAACTTCTTCTTTTTCTGGGATGTTAACCCGTCAACGAGAATTCCACCCGCCAAGTAGTTTGCAATGTCCGCAAACCACGGGGTTTCATCAGCAGTCGAGTTGATAGACATTAAGGTCTCCAAGGGAAAAGAATCATTGATTTCTTTGTTCGGATGATCCCCTTGATAAGGATCCTCAAGTCTACTGAGATGATCCGCGGCTAGGTTTTCAGCTCATTTTTTATCGCGAATTTCGATTTTAAATTCTTGGAGTAGCAAAACCCAGCGAAGAAGTCTTGGTTTGGAATCTTGCTTAGTCAACAAGTACTTCAGCGCGGAATGATCGGTGTAAACGATTATGGTGGAAAGGACAAGATAGGGGCGGAACTTTTCAAAAGCATAGACAACAGCTAAAAGCTCTTTTTCGGTTGTCGTGTAATGCAATTGAGCCCCAGTCATTGTCTTGCTAGCGTAATGGATTGGTTGGAAGTGTTTGTTTACTCTTTGGCCCAAAACCGCTCCAATAGCAAAGTCACTAGCATCGCACATCAACTCGAAAGGCAGCTCCCAATTAGGGGTAACCAAGACGGGTGCCTTAGTAAGCTTATCCTTAAGCAAGTTGAAGGCTTCAAGACACTCTTTGGAAAAGATAAAAGGAGTGTCTTTTTCCAAGAGGTGGGTCATCGGGCGAGCGATTTGAGAAAAATCTTTGATAAAGCGACGGTAGAAGCCCGCATGACCAAGGAAACTTCTCACACCCTTCACGGTTGAAGGTGGAGGTAACTTAGTGATAAAATCGACTTTAGCACGGTCTACTTCGAGGCCGGCTTTGGAGATTTTGTGTCCTAGCACGATGCCCTCTTTTACCATGAAATGGCATTTTTCCCAATTAAGAACAAGGCGAGTGTCTTCACACCGCTTAAGCATACGTTCTAAATTGGCAAGGCAAGCAGAGAAAGAATCGCCATAAACCAAGAAATCATCCATGAATACTTCCATAGTGTCTTCCACCATGTCATGGAAGATAGCCATCATACACCTTTGGAACGTCCCCGGAGCATTACATAAACCAAAAGGCATGCGTTTGTAAGCAAATGTTCCATAGGGACAAGTGAATGTGGTCTTTTCTTGGTCCTTGGGATCGATGGGAATTTGAAAATACCCGGAGAAACCGTCTAAGAAGCAGTAATAGTCATTACCAGCTAGACGCTCGAGCATTTGATCCATGAAGGTATGTATGGTCCACGAGATTGTTGTTGTTGTTGAGGAGGGCGGTTGAGGTTTTGTTGTTGGTTGGGGTTGTTAGGAGGAAAACCGGGCGGTGAGAGATTGTTGTTAGAGCGGTAGCTAAGCAAGTTACGGTCACCTTGAGAACGAGCTTGATAAGCGGGTTGAGGATAGGTACCGTATGCTGCATTCAGATTCTCAGAAGGGTAGTCTTGGGTGGCGGTACAAGTGGTGTAAGAGTGAGGACCCCCGCATATTTCACATGGTTGGCTTACAGCATTGACTTGAGCGTTTTTAGCATTGATGCTGTTGGTGTTGCTGGCGGTTTGGGTAGCAAGCGATTCAAGAAGCGCAGTGATTTTGTCAAGTCGCTTATCGCTGTCACTAGTACTAGCACTAGCGACATTAGTCCGCACACTCTTGGTTTGCACACGAGACTTATTCTCAATGACATCCCAAGCAACATTGGAAGTCTTAGCCAAAAGATTACCCCCCGAGGCACTGTTTAGTGAATCTTGGTCATTCATGCTTAAACCATTATAAAAAGTATTAATTTGGTGCACTTTGGTAAAACCATGTTGTGGGCATTTTCTTAAAAGATCTTTGAAACGGTCCCAAGATTCACTAAAAGACTCATCGTACTTTTGTTCAAAATTAATGATTTCATTCCGCAAAGCGGTAGTACGAGAGGGTGGGAAAAAGTAGTTGATAAACTTGGTCTCCAAATCCGTCCACGTCAGAATACTTTGTGGCGGTTCTTTAGCAAGCCAATGCCGGGCTTGTCCCTCTAAAGAAAAGGGAAAAAGTTGTAAACGGATTACCTCTTTTGGAACACCATTGAATTTGACCTTATTAGTGAGTTGCAAGAATCTCTTGATGTGGTCATGTGGATCATCAATGGTACGCCCCAAGAATGGTTGAGCAGAGACCATCTGGATAAAACCGGATTTGAGCAAAAAGTTGTTGGCTGCAAACGCGGGTATGACAATTGGATCATTGTTGCCATCTACATGTGCTTGCAGAAGTTCAATCATCGGGCGATTATCCGGTAGAGGCTCATTGTTGTTGTTATTATTGTTGTTGAAAGGTGGGTTGTTATTGTTATTATTGTTTTGAGGTGGGTTATTGTTGTTGTTTTGTACACCGGCCATGTCTAAGTCTTCGAGAGGCTCGGGCTCTTGATAAGACGTTGATCGTGTACGCATGCACCTGCAAAAGAACTAAAAAGGCAAAAACAAAGGAAAAATATTTTTGGTTTTTATGTTTTTTAATTTTTAGGATTTTTGAAAATTTTATATTTTTTTTTGTGTTTTTGAAATTTTTTATGAAAAAGTAACGTTCACGGGGAACGGATCCCAAAATCCAAGTTCTCACAAAAAACTGTTGATCTTAACGAGAAGAGCTGGCCGCGGCGCCATTTGATACTCTGATTTGCTATGGTTCGGATTTAGTTCTCGGTATCTCCTCGAATTGATCTCAGCTCTAAGTGGAATGATTTGTTCTTGGTTAATAAAAAGGTGTTGGTTAGTTTATCTATTTCGAACTGAAAGCAAATAAATGTAAGTGGCGTTGAGTAAATTATAAGCTTTGAAAGATTAAACTGAATTGACGAGTTAAAAACTTAATGCTTGAAAACGTGAAGAAAAGATTAGACAAATACTTTGAAAACTTAATTGAACTAATACTTAAAAACTTGTTCTATCGGAAGATTGAAAATTATTTCTATCGGAATGCATCAAAGACATAAGCATCGGAATATAACTAAAACAACCCATCGGAATGTCAAAGTGGAGTCCATCGGAATGTTCATGTAAGTCACCATCGGAATACTAAAAATCAAAGCTGTCGGAATATGGTCTATCGAAATGCAGTTCTATCGGAATGTTCTAGATCGGAAAGTCTGATCGGAATATCGTAAACACTTCTGTCGCAATGACTTACTATCGGAAAGTTGTAAACTAAAAATGGCCAGAGTTTCGACTTGAAAAGGACCTTAATCCCGTCGGAATGTACGATCGCAATATGCGATCGCAATCCCAGATCGGAATAAGGGGTAAAGACCACCTGATCGCAAAGTAAAACCCTTAAGGGTTATTGCGATCTAAACCAATGAAACCGTCGGAATGTGCATAAACCCTTGGATTGCGATGATACAAAATCAATCCGAGAACAGTAATAAGCAGAAACTTCAATAAGCATACACAATAAGCTACTTTAACCGGGACTTTAAATAACTCAAAAAGCTAAAATTTGACAACTTTTAAAAACATGTGATCATAAACTTTATAAACGAAGCTTTTGAATGACTAAAACTTGATGAAATCCGAAAACAATAAGCTTAAACAAGAGATAAGCCAATAAGCATGGAGAACTTATAGCCTAAATCAAATAAAAGCTTAAAAAGTAGTAAAAAGATTAATCTTTTAATTACTTGAACATGAAACGGAACCAAACCGTGAGGATTGTAGCTTTCGGATTAAAGGCAAAATGAAACCAAGAAAAGTAGGAAGAGATTAAAAATAATTAAGTGAAGTAAAAAAAAAATAATTAAAATAACTTTAATAAAAATATTTGATCACCAAACAACATTGTAACATTGTAACTTTAAACTTTAAGAGATTCAACTATTTGATCACCAAATTAAGTTATTTTACTCAACAATTAGCAAAAGCCTTACATTAAAATGGCTTATTCAAATGAAGATTAATTATTTTGCTTTTGTTTATTAAGTGAAGGGCATTACTTATTCCCCGGCAGCGGTGCCATTTTAATGTTTGAATTTTACTATTTGAAAGAGTTCGTTTTCTCGGTGTCTAATCGAATTGATTTCCGGTTAATTGTGTGAGATTAGTTGTTCTTGGTGAAACAAATATTTTTGGTTTTGGTAAAATAAATGTGCAAGACTTAAAAATAAATGACAAGTAATTAAAACTAAAACTATTTGAAACATAAACGGTGCAATATTTAAAACTTGGAAAGTAAATAACGAGAAATTAAATGACGTAAAATTCAAACTTAGCGAAAAGTAAATCGACAATTAAATAAATAAAAATACAAAACGAAATTAAAATGAACTAAAAACAAAACGAGAAAAGTTGTCACTTTAACTTAAAACAAAATATTAAAACAAAACCAAACCTCCAATCGGAATACACCCGATCAGAATCCAAATTGGAATCCGATCAGAATGTACCCGTCGGAAAGGCCTGATCGGAATATGCAAAAAGGCATGATCGGAATGTTGCAGATGGTCCAGATCGGAATGTGACAAAACAGCTCAGATCGGAATACACAAAAACACCAAAGCGGAATATTACATGAAAAATCAAATCGGAATGTTAACAACGTAGTGTAATCGGAATGTAAACAAAACAAGCTGATCGGAATAACGTAATTTGCATGTAATCGGAATATCAAAAGGGGACAAATCGGAATGATGTAAACCCTTTTCCGATCAGCAGATCGGAAAGAGGGGTGCCTGGTCGGAAAGAGTGATCGGAAAGGGGTTTTCCCTTTCCGATTTAAGTGGGATCCGAAATAAGCAAGGGCAATAAGCTATGGTAATAAGCTCACACCAAAACTAGAACGAATTAATACTGAAACGGAACCAATAAGCACAAATAACAACTTTTCCAAACTTAAAATAAACAAACTTTAAAATCAAAACATAAAAAGATGAACTTAAAGTCACGAAAATTTAAAAGATCAAAACTTTAAATAAGAACTTGATGAAAAAGATGATGAAAACAAGATTGAGATTAACAAGAAAGATTAATAATATGAAGATTAAGACAAGATTAAGCTTAAAAAGTAAAGGTTTGATTAAAAACAAGAAAGATAAAAGATGAAAGATTAAAGTTCTAGTGAGAGAAACTGTCACTTTCTCTCACTAAAACTAAACTACTCCTACTCCTAAAACTAAAACTAACCAACCTTCTCACAACAAGTGAGGGTGGTATTTATAGGAGAGGGGAGTGGTTGGTGGCTTCCTCTTTCTTTCTTTCTTGGTCCTCCGTCTTTCAGTCTTCTTTAAATTCTTCGACTTTTAAGACTTCGTCTCGGGATTTCTTTGGACTCGTCTTGTAATTTCTTCATAAATTAGACTTGAGTTCTTCGGCTCTATTAAACTTCCGTCTTTGGACATTTTTTCGATAAATCTTCAGAATAAGCCTTGGACTTCCGTTCTTTTTGCATTCTTGATCTTTTGACTTCGTCTTTTGTCTTTTTCTTCAATAAACGCCCGTGAAAGACCGTGTTTTCCTTCCTTTTCACATTTTGACCCTGAAACACAATAAAAACACAAACCACGCATAATTCCGCCATTTACGACATAAAATATACGTTTAGGTCCCGTTTTTAATGTAATTAAGTGGTAGAAAAGATGGGTGTTTTCACACCTATCAAATCCCTTACACTTGACCATTGCAATGCCCTCATGCAATGCTTAGTAATAAAGCAAGGTTTACACTTTCCATCAAAATCAACCTACCTTGGCCTTTATTAAACAACTAAGGAAAATCAAAAAGATAGAAAATAACAAGATGCAACAAGGAAGAAACTTGTAAAGAAATCTAAGACTTACATTAGGGCTTATGTGTCATGAATGTTTATCACCCTCAAGTTTTACGTTCCCCATGCCAAGCTTAAAAACAAGATCATTGTGAGTACAAGTTAGCATAACAAACATTTACTCATGTGGTTCAATTAATCATTTAAACTCCCTTATTCCTACGAGTATCTCTTAATAACAAACTTTAAAATCAAACAATAAAAATATGAACTTTTTAAGAAAACATTTAAAAGGTAAATAAGCTAATCATGTAAATAAGCCAATAAGCATAAGAATCTTAAAGCTTAATCGAATGAAAACTTATGTAATGATCAAAAGATTAACTTTTTAAGCACGAAATCATTAAGAACAACACGGATCACATGAAATTCGCACCAAAATCAATCTAAAAATCAAAGAAATGTAGAATGAGATTAAGGATTAAAAGCTTAAATAGAACTTGATTAATGAAATAAGCAATACACAAATGTTTAATCTTGAGGGATTAAAAGAAAAGATGAAACTTAGTGAGAGAAAGTTTAGAACTTTCTCTCTCTAAAACTAGAAAGAAAAGTGCAAAATGAAAAACTAAAAATTAAAGACTAACTCCCTCCTAATGACTATTAGGAGGGTATTTATAGGGAAGGTGGAAGGAGTGCATGTGTTGCATCTTCTTTCTTTCTTTCTTCACGTCTTCTCGACTCGACTTTAATTCTTTGTCTTTTGTCGATGTCGTGTCGGGATTTGAACTTGTCTTTTAATTTTCTTCTTCTATTAGACTTAAGTTCTTCGACTTCGTTAAACTTCCGTCTTTAGACTTTTTCTTCGATAAATCTTCAGAATAGGTCTTAGACTTCCGTTCTTTTTGCACTCTTGATCTTTTGACTTCGTCTTTTCCCGTTTTCTTCGATAAAAGCTCGTGAAAGCCCGTTTTTTCTTCCTTTTTCATATTTTGGTCCTAAAACACAATAAAAACACAAACCACGCATAACTCCGACTTTTACGACATAAATCACATGTTTTGGTCTTGTTATTATTGGAAATAAGTGGTAAAAGGATAAGTGTTTTCACACTTATTAAATCCCCTACACTTGACCATTGCAATTCCCTCATGCAATGCATTAATTTTAAAACACGGTTTACATTTTCCATCATAAATAACCCACCTTGGCCCTTATTAAATACTAAACATAAAAAGATAGAAACAAGTAAAGAAATTAAAAAACTTACATTGGGTTTTGGCAACCATGAACGTTTATCATCCTCAAGTTTCACATTCCCCATACCAAGCTTAAAAACGAGATCATTGTTATTATAAGTTAGCAAACTATCACGAACTCATGTGGGCCAATTATTCACTTAGACTCCCTTATTCCTAGGTGTATCTCTTATATTTTATTTTTTTGTCTTGAATGATCACGAGGATGCATTGTTTGACTTATTTCGATAGTTATTTAGGCCGAAAATAAAGTGCACGATTTAATCAATAGTTAGCTAAAGGACCAAATCTTTTAAAACTGCTTCTTGGGACCTCATAAAGTTCATATCTTGGCATAACTCGCTTCACGATTTGAGACCTTTCTCGGACCGATATTTGGCAGCGACTTCATACTTCGAATCTTTGAGAGACGTTCTTGAAATTATGGTCTTCTCTTCATAATAGGAATTTCTTCACTTGAAGTTTTGAGAGATTCTTCATCCTTGGACCACGACTTCTTCATTTTTCTCCAATCTTTATTTTGGACTTTGATATACAACGATCCGCCTCCTTTTAGGACTTGGATCTATTTATCCTCATACCTTGTTAGGGCCTTTTTGGATAGACTTCTCCATGATCTTTAGGGGAGTATGTTCTTTTCGTCGCGTGTCTCGATCCTTCATATTGATTTTCGATAAATGATTCTTCACATCACTTTTGGATCTTTTAGCAACAAAATGTAGCCCTCATGCCTTGTTAGGGCCTTTTCGGAGTCGCCAATCTTCGCATCCCGCTTTAATAAGTTATGCCTTGGCTATGAACTCTAATCCGTACCGAGCAACTTTTAAACGATCTGGGGCTAGAAGCTAAGTAACCTTTTAAATCGTACAACCTTATTTATTGCAGATATATTTATTAACAAGCGAAGGGAGAATAGGCTTATAATTAACTCACATAAATTCACGAAAGAATACCGGACTTATAGTTGACTCTATCATCTCTCGTTCTCTACAGTTTAAAATCTCAAGGAATGAGACTCGTGGATGCTTAGCCTATTAAATTAGAGTTTTGGGTTTTCGAGTCATCTATAGGATCTTGCAGATTCTTAGACTTTTTCAAGTTTAGAATTCGCATTTTAAAGTTCCCTTGATAAACGGCTCTCTAGGATCAATTATAGGAACTTGCGAAAAGTTCTTGTTCTTAACCCGTGAGAGTTAAGACTTTCGCGTTTTATAGCTCCCTATATAAAAGCCTAGCAAAACTTGACTTAAACACGTTAAGGATACTAGCTAGAGTAAACTTAGGTAAGTAAACTCGGGTTGAGTCAAAATGTTCACGAATAAGAAAAATTTAAAACCACTTTATTGAAAATTTATTCTAGCAATGGAAAGAAACTAAACATAATAAAGGAAAATACAACTATACAACTAGGCCAAGATAGATTAAAATTTTTGAAAAATGTCGAAAAATCAAATTTTCCGGTTAAAATGAGGGCAAATTCATGGAAAAGACCACTTACTTCGATAGAAGTCCCTCCTACACTTGAGATAAACATTGTCCTCAATGTTTAAGCATGTGGGAGTAAACTCCCCTATACTTAGGACATTGTGCACTTTGTTTAAATCTTGCTAAGGAAAGGACAACTAAAGTGAATTCAATGTGAACATATAAAATATGAAATATTGAATCACAAGAGTTTTAGGATAGAACCGGGAAGATGGAAACACGGTATCATGGTTCGTCAAAAGTCATCAAGGTGGATCTTTGAAGCTTTAATCCCTGCACAGCACAAGAAACAATACAACAAACACATACGGGGCTCCCCCTACACTTATTATGAAAGCAGTAAAGGATAGATCACGGGTTGCCTCCCGAGAAGCGCTTGTTTTTGTTCACCGAGTCACGAGCCTGACTCGACCAAATTTAGTTCATGGGGAACGTGGTGAGGGATAGAATCATCTCATGAGAGATGTCCTCACCAAAGTACAGCTTCAAACGCTGGCCAT
This sequence comes from Glebionis coronaria, assembly GCA_025667525.1. NCBI lineage: Eukaryota > Viridiplantae > Streptophyta > Magnoliopsida > Asterales > Asteraceae > Glebionis > Glebionis coronaria. The sequence goes on along the minus strand of CM046878.1, from coordinate 443,997,894 downwards.
TCACCTTGAAATTTGGCCCATTCGGCTGAGAAAGCTCAATGGTCCCATATGGAAAGACTTTGGTGACGGTGAATGGACCAGACCAGCGGCTCTTCAACTTGCCAGAGAAGATCTTCAACCGAGAGTTAAAAAGTAAGACTTGATCACCAACGTGGAACTCTCGGTTCTTGATTTTTGCGTCATGAATGATCTTCGTTTTCTCCTTGTAGATCAGTGAGTTCTCGTAAGCTTCATTCCTCAGTTCGTTAAGCTCGTTGAGTTGAATCTTGCGATGATCACCGGCTTTGTTGATGTCGAAGTTAGCCCACTTCAAGGCCCAGTGCGCCTTATGTTCCAGCTCGATGGGAAGGTGGCATGATTTTCCGTACACAAGACGATAAGGTGTACAACCGATCGGGGTCTTATAAGCAGTACGGAAAGCCCACAGAGCATCATCTAACTTATCGGCCCACGCGGCGCGATGCTCTCCCACAGTACGCTCCAAAATTCGCTTCAATCTACGGTTGGAAATCTTGGCTTGCCCATTGGTTTGGGGATGATAGGCGGTGGAAAGACGGTGATCGACACCATACTTAGCCATGACTCTTGCAAATTGATCATTGCAAAAATGAGTCCCGCGGTCACTGATGATAGCACGAGGAACGCCGAATCGAGCGAAAAGCTGCTTCAAAAAGTTCACAACCACCCTCGCATCGTTCGTAGGGAGAGCCTTGGCTTCAACCCATTTAGAGACGTAGTCAACTGCGACGAGGATGTACTTGTTCCCTTTGGAGGATAGAAATGGCCCCATAAAGTCGATGCCCCATACGTCAAAGATTTCACATTCCTGTATGAAATTTTGAGGCATCTCATCCTTATGTGTGATCTTGCCTTGGCGTTGGCAAGCATCACAATGCTTAACCATTTCGTGAGCGTCACGATAAATGGTGGGCCAATAGAATCCAGAGTCAAACACTTTCTTAGCGGTGTAGTTGGGACCAAAGTGACCACCGGTGGGTCCTTTGTGGCAAGCCTGGAGAATGTCAAAAGCTGCCGGTCCATCAACACAACGACGAATGATCAAATCAGCACATTGTTTGAATAGATAAGGGTCATCCCAAAAGTAAGTCTTAACATCATTCAAGAACTTCTTCTTTTGTTGGGATGTTAACCCTTTGATGAGAATACCACCCGCTAAGTAGTTTGCAATGTCCGCAAACCACGGGGTGTCATCAAGATTGAGATTTATAGACATTAAGGTCTCAAGGGGGAAAGAGTCATTGATCTCTTTGTTCGGATGATCCCCTTGATATGGATCCTCAAGTCGACTTAGATGATCCGCGGCCAGGTTTTCGGCACCCTTCTTGTCACGAATTTCAATGTTGAATTCTTGAAGGAGTAAAACCCAGCGAAGAAGTCTTGGCTTAGAGTCATGCTTAGTCATCAAGTACTTCAACGCAGAATGGTCCGTGTATACGATGGTGGTGGATAAAACAAGATAGGGGCGGAATTTTTCAAAAGCATAGACAACAGCTAAAAGCTCTTTTTCGGTTGTCGTATAATGCAATTGAGCCCCCGTCATTGTTTTGCTAGCATAGTGGATTGGTTGGAAGTGTTTATTCACTCTTTGGCCCAAAACCGCACCAATAGCAAAGTCGCTAGCATCACACATCAATTCAAAAGGTAGCTCCTAATTAGGGGTAACCAAGACCGGTGCCTTAGTTAGCTTATCCTTAAGAAGATTGAAGGCTTCGATACACTCTTTAGAAAAGATAAAAGGAGTATCTTTTTCCAAGAGGTGGGTCATCGGGCGAGCGATTTTTGAGAAATCCTGAATGAATCGACGATAGAAGCCCGCATGACCCAGAAAACTTCTCACACCCTTCACGGTTGAAGGTGGAGGTAATTTGGCTATGACATCTACTTTAGCACGATCGACTTCAAGACCGGCTTTAGAGATTTTGTGTCCTAGCACAATGCCTTCTTTTACCATAAAATGGCATTTTTCCCAATTCAGAACAAGGCGAGTGTCTTCGCACCATGATAGGTGTGTAAACACCCATCCTTTTACCACTTAATTCTGGCTAAAACGAGACCAAAACACGTATTTAATATCATTTGTTTGGAATTATGCGTGGTTTTTGTGTTTATTGTGTTTTCAGAGCTAACTGGATGAATATTGAAGAAAACATGGGATTGCACGGGTTTTATCGAAGAAAAAGACTCAAGACGAAGTCTATTGTCCAAGAGATGCAAAAGATTTGAAGTCAATGGGCCTATTTGAAGAATTATCGAAGAAAAAGACCAAAGATGGAAGATTTTCATAAGTCGAAGAAACTCAAGTCTATTAAACGAAGAAATTAAAAGACGAGTTGAATTTAATCGACGAAAAATCCCAAATCAGAATCGAAAACGTCAACTTTTCTGAAAAGACGAGAAGACAAGAAGAAAGGGAGAAAGCCCACTCACCAACCAACTACTAGGACTATATATAGATTTTTCCTTCACACAATTAGGGAGTTAGCTTTCATTTTTCTTTTCCCAGGTTTTTTAGTTCGTAGCTTCACCATCACCACTAGGGTGATTGGTGATTTCAATCTTTGTTCTTCAAATCTTATAATTTTAATCTTTGTTTGTGATTATTAAAACCTTAATCATTCAATACATCTTTCCATTTCATCTTGTTCTTCATCATCTTTTTATTGCAAGTTCTTAAGTTCTTGTGTGATTGATTTTGATCTTTTATAAGTTGTTGATTTAGTGTTTTTATTGTTGGGATTTGTTACTTATGGTGTTTAAATGATTATTGATTAGTTTGGTAAAACCTTTTTGAGTATTTGGGTTGATTTGAATTAAAATTCGTATCCACTGTTTTTACGTCTGCTGCTGTTCTTCATTTCAGACTTTCCGAACAGAGCCTACATTCCGAATAGTCGATTTTCTATTTCCCTTATTCGGAATATTGGACATTCCGAATAGGGTTGTTTATTTTTCTCTTACTCGGAATATCTTATATATTCCGAACAGGACATATTTTCCGAATAGAATCAGATTTTTCCGCATAAGCTATTTTTCCGAATAGAGATTTATTTTTCCGCATAGAACCTTTTTCCGAATAGTACAATTTTTCCGCATAGAACAATTTTTCCGCATAGCACATGTTTTTCCGAATAAGAATTCATTTTTTCCGAATAGGGCCTTTTTTCTGCGTAAGGGTATTTTTCCGAATAGTGAATTTATTCCGCATAAGATCAGTTTTTCCGCATAGATCTCCACATTCCGAATTGAGCATCATTCCGCATAAGGGTATTTTTCCAGTACTGTTTTGATTTGATTTCTTATTCAAGTTTTACTTTTTAATTGTTTTAAGTGTAAATCTTTATTACTTTATTCTTTCCCCTGTTTTAGTAAAATAGAAAACCAAAACCACTTTTTGTCACCAAGAACAAATCTTCCACTTTAAACTGAGATCAATTCGAGAGGATTCCGAGAAATATTTTGAACCCCAATGAAAATGCTTGTATCAAATGGCGCCGCTGCCGGCTCTTCTCGTTAAGATCAAAAGTTTTTTGTGAGAACTTGGATTTTGGGATCCGTTCCCCGTGAACGTTACTTTTTCATCAAAAATTTTCAAAAATCCTAAAAAATATAAAATTTTCAAAAATACAAAAAATTAAAAAACATAAAAACCAAAAATATTTTTGCCTTGTTTGTCTTTGTTCGTTCTTTTGCAGGTGTATGCGCACTCGATCCACGTCTTATCAAGAGCCCGAGCCTCTCGATCACTTAGACATGGCCGGTATACCACCTCCAAACAATAATAACAACAACAACCCACCTTTCAACAACATGAACAATAACAACAACAATGAGCCCCTTCCGGATAATCGCCCGATGATTGAACTGCTGCAAGCTCATGTAGATGGCAACACTGATCCAATTGTTATACCACCAATTGCCGCCAACAATTTCGAGCTCAAGTCAGGCTTTATCCAGATGGTCTCCGCTCAACCATTCTTGGGACGTACCATTGATGACCCACATGACCACATCAAAAGATTCTTGCAACTCACTAACACGGTCAAGTTCAGTGGGGTTCCACAAGAGGTTATAAGGTTACAACTTTTTCCCTTTTCTTTAGAGGGACAAGCCCGGCATTGGCTTGCTAAGGAACCGCCACAGAGTATTCTCTCGTGGACGGATTTGGAAACTAAGTTTATCAATTACTTTTTCCCACCCTCTCGTACTACCGCTTTGCGGAATGAAATCATAAATTTTGAACAAAAGTACGATGAGTCGTTCAATGAATCTTGGGATCGTTTTAAAGATCTTTTAAGAAAATGCCCACAACATGGTTTTACCAAAGTACATCAAATTAATACTTTTTACAATGGTTTAAGCATGAGTGACCAAGATTCACTAAACAGTGCCTCAGGGGGTAATCTTTTGGCTAAGACTTCCAATGCTGCTTGGGATATCATTGAGAATAAATCTCGTGTGCAAACCAAGAGTGTTCGGACCAATGTCGCTAGTGCTAGCACTAGTGACAGCGACAAGCGATTGGACAAAATCACTACGCTTCTTGAATCACTTGTCACCCACACCGTCAGCAACAATAACAGCAACAACGCCAAAAACGCTCAAGTTAACGCTGTCAGCCAACCTTGTGAGATATGCGGTGGTCCTCACTCTTACACCACTTGTACTGCTACCCAAGACTACCCTGCTGAGAATGTCAATGCGGCATATGGCACCGATCAACAACCTGCTTATCAAGCTAGACCTCAAGGTGACCGTAATTTGCTTAGCTACCGCTCTAACAATTATCTTTCCCCACCTGGTTTTCCCCAAAACAACCCAAACCAACAACAAAACCTCAATCGCCCCCCTCAACAACAACAACAGCCTCGACAACCATACATACCTCCTCACAAGCAGCAACAACCACCTCAACGAAACAACCAAGTTTACCAACAACCTGCTTATCAACCACCCGCATACAATGCTCCTCCCAACCAACCCACCGCTCTTCACCAAGAGGTTGCAACCTACATGAGGACCAATGATGTGATCGTGGAAAATCTCCAGCAGGAAGTGCAAAACTTGAAAGCAGACTTGGTCAAGCAAGGAAATGATTTGAGAGCCGACATGAGAAACACGTTGGATAGCCAAACTAATGATCTGAGGAACATGATGGCTGGTTTCTTCCAAGGTAATCAACCCTCTCCTTCGGGTACTCTTCCGACTAATACCGTTGCGAATCCAAGAGGGGAGATGAAAGCAATCACCACTCGAAGTGGCAAAGGTACCAAGGAACCCGAGCTTCCTATACCTCCACCGGTGGTTGTGACTAAGGAGAACGAATCACCTGCTCCTATTCCTCATCCTTCTCTTTCCCCAATTTCTCCACCTCTTCCTACTACCCCTCCTCCACCCAAGGATGTGAGTGATCCTATTCTTCCAAAGCCTTCCTCTTCTTCCAATATACCTTATCCATCTAGGTTGAGGAAAGAGAAGCTCAAAAGCAAGGATGATATTCAGGTTTCGAACTTCCTTAAAATGTTCAAACAATTGAATTTCAATATCTCCTTCGCTGAGGCTCTCGCTCACATGCCCAAATACGCGAAAATGTTTAAAGATCTTCTGAGCGACAAGGAAAAGCTCCTCGATATTGCCAACACCCAACTTAATGAGAATTGCTCTGCAGTGCTCTTAAGGAAATTTCCAACTAAGCTTGGTGATCCGGGTCGATTCCTTATCCCTTGCAATTTCCCGGGAGTAGAGAATTGCATGGCCCTAGCCGATCTAGGTGCCAGTATTAATCTCATGCCTCTAAGTGTTTGGAAGCAATTATCTCTCCCAGAGCTAGTCCCCACCAAAATGACTTTGGAATTAGCTAACCGTACGGTTGCTTATCCAGTGGGGATAGCCGAAGACGTCATTGTAGGAGTCGACAAATTCACCTTTCCTGCTGATTTTGTTGTCGTCGACTACGAGATGGACCCTCGTGTGCCACTAATTGTTGGTCGTCCATTCTTGCGGACCGGTCGCACTCTCATTGATGTTGAAGCCGGTGAGCTTATCATGAGAGTGGGTGACGATAAAGTAGTCTTCAACATGGGAAAGTTGTCTAAACAGCCTTATTCATATGAGAGTGTTAATTGTATTGACGTTCTTGATGAGGCTTGTGAAGAACACTTTAATGATGCTTGCAAAAGTATTCCTACCTCTCTTCCCAATGTTGAAACCGTGTCCTCTATTGATTCATCATTGTCTCTATTTGGAGATAGTGATTTATTTTGGAACAATCTTGAAGATACCATGGGAGATGCGAATTTAGCCACTAATGATTCTCCCACCGATGGGGATGAAGACATGAATTTCTTTGACAATCTTCTCACCGAAGCCAATCCTTCGCCTCCATCTCCCACGGTTATTGCTATCGATACTCCGACTTTGAATACGCCTCCCGTCGACAATCCTCCGGATTTAGAACTTAAGGAGTTGCCGCCCCATCTCGAGTATGTATTCCTTGAAGAAGAGAAGAAGTCGCCAGTCATCATTGCTAAGGATTTGAAGGATGAAGAGAAAGCCCGACTTGTCGCCGTATTGAAAGATCATAAGAAGGCTATTGCTTGGAAGATTTCGGATATTCGTGGAATTGATCCTCACTTCTGCACACACAAAATTCTCATGGAGGACGACTTTAAGCCCACAATTCAAAGCCAACGAAGGGTGAATCCAAAAATCCATGAAGTCATCAAAACAGAGGTTCTCAAACTTCTTGATGCGGGTATGATTTACCCTATTTCGGATTCACCATGGGTTAGTCCAATCCATTGTGTGCCCAAGAAGGGCGGAATAACCGTTGTTCCCAATGAACACAACGAGTTGATTCCCACTCGTCTCGTTACTGGGTGGAGAGTTTGTATAGACTACCGCAAACTCAATGATGCCACGAGAAAGGATCATTTCCCTCTACCTTTTATGGACCAAATGCTTGAACGATTAGCGGGTAATGAATATTACTGCTTTCTTGATGGTTTCTCGGGTTATTTTCAAATACCCATCGATCCCCAAGATCAAGAAAATACTATATTCACTTGTCCCTATGACACATTTGCTTACAAAAGAATGCCTTTTGGCTTATGTAATGCGCCCGGGACTTTCCAAAGGTGCATGTTAGCTATCTTCCATGACATGGTTGAACAAACCATGGAAGTCTTCATGGATGATTTCTCGGTCTTCGGGGATTCATTCTCTTCTTGCCTTGCCAATTTGGAACGTATGCTCAAATGGTGCGAAGACACTCGCCTAGTTCTGAGTTGGGAAAAATGCCATTTTATGGTAAAAGAAGGCATCGTGCTTGGACATAAGATCTCGAAAGCCGGTCTTGAAGTAGACCGTGCTAAAGTCGATGTTATCGCAAAGTTGCCTCCACCTTCAACCGTGAAGGGTGTGAGAAGTTTCCTGGGTCATGCGGGCTTCTACCGTCGATTCATCAAAGATTTTTCTCAAATCGCTCGCCCGATGACCCACCTCTTGGAAAAAGATACTCCTTTTATCTTTTAAAAAGAGTGCCTTGAAGCCTTCAACTCGCTTAAGGATAAGCTAACTAAGGCACCCGTCTTGGTTACCCCTAATTGGGAGCTTCCCTTTGAGTTGATGTGCGATGCTAGTGATTTTGCTATTGGAGCGGTTCTGGGACAAAGAGTGAACAAACACTTCCAACCAATCCATTACGCTAGCAAGACAATGACGGGGGCACAATTGCATTATACGACAACAGAAAAAGAGCTTTTAGCTGTTGTCTATGCTTTTGAAAAATTCCGCCCCTATCTTGTCATTTCCACCACCATCGTGTATACCGATCATTCCGCGCTGAAGTACTTGTTGACAAAGCAAGATTCCAAACCAAGACTTCTTCGCTGGGTTTTGCTGCTCCAGGAATTTAAAATCGAAATTCGCGATAAAAAAAGAGCTGAAAACCTAGCCGCGGATCATCTTAGCCGACTTGAGGATCCTTACCAAGGGGATCATCCGAACAAAGAAATCAATGATTCTTTTCCCTTGGAGACCTTAATGTCTATAAACTCGAAGCCGAATGAAACCCCGTGGTTTGCGGACTTTGCAAACTACTTGGCGGGTGGAATTCTCAAGGAAGGGTTGACGTCCCAACAAAAGAAGAAGTTCTTCACCGACATTAAGACTTACTTTTGGGACGACCCTTACCTATTCAAACAATGTGCCGACCTGATTATCCGCCGATGTATTGATGGACCGGCAGCTTCAGAAATCCTCGATGCTTGCCACAAAGGACCCACCGGTGGTCACTTTGGTCCCAACTACACCGCCAAAAAGTGTTTGATTCGGGATTTTACTGGCCCACCATCTATCGTGACGCTCACGATATGGTTAAAAGATGTGATGTTTGCCAAAAACAAGGCACGATCACACATAAAGACGAGATGCCTCAGAATTTCATTCAAGAGTGTGAAATTTTTGATGTTTGGGGTATCGACTTTATGGGGCAATTCCCTTCTTCTAAAGGAAACAAATACATCCTTGTAGCCGTTGACTACGTTTCAAAGTGGGTTGAAGCCAAAGCTTTACCTACTAATGACGCAAGGGTGGTTTGTCACTTTTTGAAAGCTCTATTCGCTAGATTCGGTGTGCCTCGCGCCATTATTAGTGATCGTGGGACCATTATGATGAGAAACTCTATTATGATGAGAAGACCATTATCTCAAGAACGTCTCTCGAAGATATGAAGTATGAAGTACATGCCAAATATCGGCCCGAGAAAGGTCTCAAATCGTGAACCAAGTTATGCCAAGATATGAACTTTTTGATATCCCGAGAAGCAGTTTTAAGAGATTTTGTCCTTTAGCTAACTATTGATCAAATCGTCCTACTTTGCTTTCAGCCTAAATAAACTATCGAAATAAGTCCAAAAATGCATCTTCATGATCATTCTAAGACCAAAAATAAAATATAAGAGATACACCTAGGAATAAGGGAGTTTAAGCATTTAATTAAGCCATGTGTGTAAGTGTTTGATTTGCTAACTTATAATAACAATGATCTCGTTTTTAAGCTTAGTTTGGGGAACGTGAAACTTGAGGGTGATAAATCTTTGCAGCACCAAAGCCCTAATGTAAGTCCTTGATTTCTTTGCAAGTTATTTCCATCCTTTTGTTTATTTTAAAGTTTTAATTTCTCTTAGTATTTTAATTTTTATTTAGTAGTATTTGAATAAGGCCAAGGTTGATTAATTATGAGAAAAGTGTAAAATTGCTTTATCACTAAGCATTGCATGAGGGCATGGCAATGGTTAAGTGTAGGGGATTTGATAGGTGTGTAAACACCCATCCTTTTACCACTTAATTCTGGCTAAAACGAGACCAAAACACGTATTTAATATCATTTGTTTGGAATTATGCGTGGTTTTTGTGTTTATTGTGTTTTCAGAGCTAACTGGATGAATATTGAAGAAAACATGGGATTGCACGGGTTTTATCGAAGAAAAAGACTCAAGACGAAGTCTATTGTCCAAGAGATGCAAAAGATTTGAAGTCAATGGGCCTATTTGAAGAATTATCGAAGAAAAAGACCAAAGATGGAAGATTTTCATAAGTCGAAGAAACTCAAGTCTATTAAACGAAGAAATTAAAAGACGAGTTGAATTTAATCGACGAAAAATCCCAAATCAGAATCGAAAACGTCAACTTTTCTGAAAAGACGAGAAGACAAGAAGAAAGGGAGAAAGCCCACTCACCAACCAACTACTAGGACTATATATAGATTTTTCCTTCACACAATTAGGGAGTTAGCTTTCATTTTTCTTTTCCCAGGTTTTTTAGTTCGTAGCTTCACCATCACCACTAGGGTGATTGGTGATTTCAATCTTTGTTCTTCAAATCTTATAATTTTAATCTTTGTTTGTGATTATTAAAACCTTAATCATTCAATACATCTTTCCATTTCATCTTGTTCTTCATCATCTTTTTATTGCAAGTTCTTAAGTTCTTGTGTGATTGATTTTGATCTTTTATAAGTTGTTGATTTAGTGTTTTTATTGTTGGGATTTGTTACTTATGGTGTTTAAATGATTATTGATTAGTTTGGTAAAACCTTTTTGAGTATTTGGGTTGATTTGAATTAAAATTCGTATCCACTGTTTTTACGTCTGCTGCTGTTCTTCATTTCAGACTTTCCGAACAGAGCCTACATTCCGAATAGTCGATTTTCTATTTCCCTTATTCGGAATATTGGACATTCCGAATAGGGCTGTTTATTTTTCTCTTACTCGGAATATCTTATATATTCCGAACAGGACATATTTTCCGAATAGAATCAGATTTTTCCGCATAAGCTGTTTTTCCGAATAGAGATTTATTTTTCCGCATAAAACCTTTTTCCGAATAGTACAATTTTTCCGCATAGAACAATTTTTCCGCATAGCACATGTTTTTCCGAATAAGAATTCATTTTTTCCGAATAGGGCCTTTTTTCCGCATAAGGGTATTTTTCCGAATAGTGAATTTATTCCGCATAAGATCAGTTTTTCCGCATAGATCTCCACATTCCGAATTGAGCATCATTCGGCATAAGGGTATTTTTCCAGTACTGTTTTGATTTGATTTCTTATTCAAGTTTTACTTTTTAATTGTTTTAAGTGTAAATCTTTATTACTTTATTCTTTCCCCTGTTTTAGTAAAATAGAAAACCAAAACCACTTTTTGTCACCAAGAACAAATCTTCCACTTTAAACTGAGATCAATTCGAGAGGATTCCGAGAAATATTTTGAACCCCAATGAAAATGCTTGTATCACACCGCTTAAGCATACGTTCCAAATTGGCAAGGCAAGAAGAGAAGGAATCCCCAAAGACCGAGAAATCATCCATGAAGACTTCCATGGTTTGCTCAACCATGTCATGGAAGATAGCCAACATGCACCTTTGGAATGTCCCAGGGGCATTGCATAAGCCAAAAGGCATTCTTTTGTAAGCAAATGTGCCATAGGGACAAGTGAATGTTGTCTTCTCTTGATCTTGGGGATCGATGGGTATTTAGAAATAACCCGAGAAACCATCAAGAAAGCAGTAATATTCATTACCCGCTAAACGTTCAAGCATTTGGTCCATAAAAGGTAGAGGGAAATGATCCTTTCTCGTGGCATCATTGAGTTTGCGGTAGTCTATACAAACTCTCCACCCAGTAACGAGACGGGTAGGAATCAACTCGTTGTTTTGATTGGGCACAACGGTGATTCCACCTTTCTTAGGCACACAATGGACTGGACTAACCCATGGTGAATCCGAAATAGGGTAAATCATACCCGCATCAAGAAGTTTGATAACCTCTTTTTTGATGACTTCATGGATTTTAGGATTCACCCTTCGTTGGCTTTGAATTGTGGGCTTAAAGTCGTCCTCCATGAGAATTTTATGTGTGCAGAAGTGAGGATCAATTCCACGGATGTCGGAGATTTTCCAAGCGATAGCTCTTTTATGCTTCTTCAATACGGCGACAAGTCGGGCTTTTTCGTCTTCTTTCAGGTCCTTCGCGATGATGACCGGTAACATTTCGTTGTCTTCAAGGAAAACGTACTCAAGATGAGGAGGTAGGTCCTTAAGCTCAAGAGTAGGAGGATCCTCAATAGATGGTGAAACTAATGATGGATCATCATTAGTCACCTCTTTAGGAGAAGGAGGAGAAAACGGGTCTTCATTGAGAAGTCTCTGTTGTCCCTTTTTATATGTGAATGATATACTACACGAATTATAGAAAGAAAGGTAGAAATGAGATGAATTTTAGAGAGAGAAACTAGAGAGAGAAAAGAGAGAGAAGTGTGTGAACTTGGTGAGATTAGATTAGAGAGAAGTTACAAATGACCATCCACCCTCCTAACATGCTAGGAGGGTAGTATATATAGTCCACCCACATGCGGGCTTTAATGGACTATATATTGGGTCGGGCTTGTAGTTTGGACTTTAATTAGTTTAAATCCAAGCCCGTGAATCACGACTAAATAACTACTTATTACAACGTTCTAATAAATAATACAATAGAAACCTATGACCGAACATTCTTGTTTGACTCAATATTTTGAGGCTAACAATCTCCCCCAATGTGAGGTCATTCCTCTTTGATATTTGGATTCCAATGGAGATTTATGAATTTCGTCATAAATGAGTCTTGAACGTGTAACAGTAGTTTTGTTCCTTCATGCTGTGATCTTTGAGCCTTTGTCGTTGTCTTTCGACTTTGTCTTTTAAGTCTTGAGATCTTCAAATCATCCTTGACTTGTCATTGCCATCTTGCGATCCTGTGTCTTTATCCACATGCTCACACTATCAATTGTTGGATAAGTCTTTGGGCATGAATATGTGGTTGTGAATCTTTGACTTTGCTGAGTCCACCGTGATGCCACCTTCTCGAGACAAAACATAGACACGGACTGAATGGCTTTGACATTCGTCCTAAATCGGTAGCGTTTTACCTCCGGTCGGTGAAGACCGTTATACGATATTAAATATCGTACCTGTGATCAGGTGGATTCAATTAAGAATCTCCTTGACAGGGTTTCGCGGCAGTACTAGCCGTTCTCTTTACTCGACCGTCTCAAAGCAAGACTGCGAACATAAAGAGTGAATCAATTGGATAAATATCCGCTTGATTAAAGTCGTCAATTCAAGTTCCTGGAACAAGTTTGATTCATAAAGAATCTTACCATTGTTGCTTTCCAGTTGACACAAGTTTGATTCATAAGAATCTCACAAGTTACCTACCGTAGCGCTGTTTGATGTTGACGCTAGAAGGATTTCCATTCGTCACTGTGAATATTAATAAATATCACTCTGAATGTTCTGGCAAGACCATAAAGATATTGCGTAGAAACCTGAAACGAGTTTGAATCAATTCAGAATCAAACCACTGTTGCTTTTCAGTTTTACATATGTTCAATTCATAAAGAATCTTGCATATGACCTACCGCAGTGCTGTTTGATGTTAACACTGGAAGGATTTCCACTCATCATTGTGAATACTAAGTAGTATCACTCTGAGTGTTCTAGCAATATCACAAGGATATAGCGTAGGACTCTCTTGATCTTCATCCGTGTGTCCTAACGAGATTTGATTGATCTCTTGGCTCTAGACTCGATTTGTGCACTTTTAGTGGTTGGAGGCTGGAGCAGATGCCACCTATTCAATATCAACAATCTCGGAGTGAGAAAGTCAATAGAAGTCGTGTTGATCTCCGTGACAATAAAACAAACTTCTTTTGAGAGAAGCCTGAGTAGCTAGGAAAGGGTTGTGCTTCACATCACTGGGTCCATGATGAGTTTGTCTTCATGATGAGTTGACCCGGTTTCTGCCTAAGTTGTATGGAGGGCTTCTTTCTTTACACCCTTTATCCTTACATTTCTTTTTCATTCTTCAACCCCTTCAATGCTTACCAAGACATCATTACTAGCACCTTGTTGTGATTGTTCCAGTGCTAGCATCAGTACTTAGTCGGCATTCAGCTACGTTCACATTCTACTCCATCTTTCCTAAGGACTTCTAATAATCTATTGGATTGTCCCTGGGAAGATCCCTCCGGTTCTGGTTGGATCATAGGACTTAAACCTAACCACCCTTTTGACACCAATAACGTCGTGAATTAAAGATGTTGTGGGTATTTGATCGTAACCATGAAAACCACTTTAAATTCTAACAAAGTGTTTGAAAAACATTTAACACCTTGCTAGTTTTGTCGTTTTAGAAATGCTCCCCCTTCACATGTGCATCGATAATCGAAAGTGTTTCGCACATGTAGGTAAGAGTTAAAGTGCTTGAGTCTTATATTAGATCACATTTTAATCACATTTTCTCCCCCTATCTCTAATATATAAAATCTTTTGATATTAGAGATACCAAATTTGATTAAAATATATTTTGAAAAAATAGTCTTGAAATCTCTGGGAGAATGATGTGTTAATCTTTTGCATGAAGTTAAAATGCTCCCCCTCAAAAATTGATCCAATGGAATTGTCATTACGAGGATGTGATCCACATTAAACTTTTGAGGATAGGAGTTGTTGAACACACAATTTTTGAAAGATTTTGAATATCATTGAGAAATTCTTGAAAAAATTGTGTTCAACGCTTTTTGAAAAATCAATTCTTTTTGACGAAAAGGTTTTTCTAAAGCATAAACTTGAGTTCATAGACTTTGAATGTCTTGACGAATCCACTCAAGTGTAAGAAGATTTAACTTCTTTTGCTAAGGGTAAGAGTACAAAAGCGTACACTCCCCCGTGAATTTAGATCCGGGTTGCAATCTGAAAGTGATTACAAGCCATTGTGTTGAGCTCAAAACGTTGAATGTTTTGTGACAAGCTCGACCCAAGATAGATTGCTCTACCCGTTGTTGGAAATATTGTCCAAAATAGACAATTTCCTTTTGAAAAAAAATAGAAATGACATGTTTTGAAAAATATTTACAACTTTCATTCGAGCTTTATGTACACACCCGTGTCGTTATTGAGCGACATTTCTAGGTACGTCCATATTATCGATACTGAAAGACATGTCGAGAAGAATATTTTTTGGATTATCAAAGATTTTTTACTTTTGTATTTTGCTTTTTGATTAATATTTACAGGTAGATGTTTGATAGATGAATCAAGCAGGCTTCTTTGCCAGAACCTCCAGTTCTGCTGGAGTCAAACATCTCATACCAATTTGCCTAACTAGATACGCAAACCTCTCTTTCGAAAGAGCTTTTGTAAACAAGTCAGCTAATTGGTAATCCGTTCCAACAAAGTATAATTCAACAATACCTCTTTCAACTTGTTCCTTTATGAAGTGATATCGGACATCAATGTGCTTCGTGCGGGAATGCTGAACCGGATTGCAGGAGATGGCTATGGCCGACTTTGAGTCACAGTACATAGGTACTTTATCAAAATGGAAGCCATAATCCGTGAGTTGTGTTCTCATCCAAAGAACTTGAGCACAACACGCAGATAGAGACACATACTCCGCTTCGGCTGATGAAAGTGACGTGCAATCCTGCTTCTTGGATGACCATCCCACAAGCTTGTCTTGACCTAGAAATTGTGCACCACCAGAAGTACTTTTACGTGTATCAAGACACCCTGCATGATCAGAATCTGAATAGGCCGTTAGAAAGAAACCGGTTTCCCTCGGATACCAGAGTCCCATGTGAATGGTATTCTTAAGGTACCGAAAGATCCGTTTAACCTCCTTGAGGTGCTTTTCAGTGGGTCGTGCTTGATATCGTGCACAATAGCATGTAGCATGATGTATATCAGGTCTGCTCGCTGTCAAGTACATGAGGGACCCGATCATGGAACGATATCTCGTTTGATCTATGGGTAATCCCTCCAAATCAGCATCTAGGGATGTGGTTGATAATGGTGTCCCAACGGGGTCACATGATGTCATACCATGCTTTTTGATTATCTCTTGACAATACTTAGCTTGGTTAATAAAGATACCACTTGGGGATTGGTGAACTTGAATTCCTAGAAAGAATTTTAGTTCGCCCATCATAGACATTTCAAATCTGCTGTGCATTACTTTTTCAAACCATTTTGAAAGTTTTGGGTTTGTAGACCCGAAAATAATGTCATCAACATAAATTTGCACAAGCAGAATGTCATCCCCATATTTATAAGTGAACAAAGTTAGATCAATGGAACCTTTTGAGAAACCTTTGGAGACCAGAAATTTCGAGAGTTCGTCGTACCACGCCCTTGGAGCTTGCTTGAGTCCATAAAGTGCTTTGTGGAGACGATACACCTTGTCAGGATAATGAGGATTGACGAATCCTTCCGGCTGCGTGACATAAACTTCTTCCTTTAAAGGACCGTTAAGAAACGCCGTCTTTACGTCCATTTGATAAACGATGAATCCCTTATGTGCAGCATAAGCAAGGAAAATTCTGACCGCTTCCATTCGAGCTACTGGTGCAAATGATTCTTCAAAATCAATACCCTCTTTCTGTCCATACCCTTTAGCCACTAGCCTAGATTTATTCTTAATGATCGTGTTCTCTTCATCCATCTTGTTTTTCCAGATCCATCGAAGATTTAATGGTTTTACATCGTATGGTCTGTCAACAAGTTCCCAGACTTTAAGTCTTTCAAATTGTTGAATTTCATCCGTCATCGATTCAATCCAAGCATGATCATCCAAGGCTTCTTTGATGTTTTTCGGTTCGGCTGAACTCACGGCGAGTGCGAACATACAAACATCGCCATCGGTGTGAAGCTGTCGTCTTGTACGAACGGGCTGTGAAGGGTTTCCAATTATATGAACCAAAGGATGATCTCGGGTCCAATGATGTGTTGACGGATGTCGTTGATAGAACGTATGCATATTTGACGGATCAACATGGCGAGTAGAAGACTCTCCAGTTTCGTGTACCGGTGTACCGAATGGGTTGATAAATTCGTCTTCGTCAGATAATGCATTGTCTGCTTGATTTATGTTCTCTGGAGCAATGACAGTAGTTGTGGATGTTGTAGGATCGATTGTTGAAGTAATATTCTGAGGAGGTAAATCTGCTGCAACCCGTGTTGAAGTAGATGAAGTTGTATCCGGTTGTTGACGATGATCGGAATCATCATTCATATCATGAGTGACAGCGGAAGACTTCGATACAACTTGTTTCTCCCCCGTGAAATATTCATCATACATTGGTCCATATAACATTTCCAACTCTTCAATTGTCGTATCGACTGTCATATCAGCTCTAGGAACATTTTCTGGAACCAGCGTTGAACTTGACGGTTCATTGCTGTGGTCTTGAGTTCCGAGTTCCGTGCGGTTTTGAACGGAAGTCGTTTGTCGTTGTGGATCGGGACTTAAACTGTTTTGTTCAAGTGCCATTTCTTGAGATTCATCAAATCGGATGTGAATTGTCTCGACAATCAATTTTGTTCTTTTGTTGAACACTCTATATCCTTTTGACTGAGTTGCATATCCCACAAGAATACATGCATCACCTTTCTCTTTCATCTTATCCAAATTTTCACCATCTCGAATAATGTAGCAAGTACATCCAAAAACATGAAGGTGTTTGAGTGAAGGTTTTCGATCATGAATTATGTGATATGGTGTCTTTTCATGTCTTGGGATAATTAAGGAACGGTTTTGTGTATAGCATGCGGTTGACACAGCTTCGGCCCAAAAGTACAGTGGAAGTTTTGAAGCGGATAATAATGTTCGAGCAGCTTCAACCAAAGTACGGTTTCGTCTTTCAACAACGCCGTTTTGTTCGGGTGTTCGAGCAATGGATGTTTCATGTTCAATCCCTTCGGCTTCAAAATACTTTCTCAGATTTGAATTCAAAAATTCTGTACCTCTGTCAGTACGAACCACTTTAACTTGAGCCTGAAGACCACGTTGTATCAATTTAAGGAAGTTGATGAGAACGTCGGGTGTTTCATCCTTGGACCTCAAGAAGTGAGTCCATGTGTACCTTGAGTAATCATCGACAATTACTAGAATATATTTCTTTCCATTGATACTCTGAACACGCATGGGACCACACAGATCCATGTGAAGAAGATCTAACCGTCCTTTAGAGCTTGGTGTGGTCTTTGTTTTGAAGCTACTTCGTTTAGCTTTACAAAGTTCACAGGAAGAACAAAGATGATCTTTGATGAATTTCAAGCTTGGAAGGCCTCTCACAATATCTTTCTTGGAAAGCAAGTTAATGGTATCAAAGTTAAGATGAGAAAGACGTTGATGCCATAACCATGCCTGAGTCGATGAAGCTTTAGCCATGAAGCAAATTGGAGTTGATGAAGTTGTGTCTTGTAGTGAAATTGTGTAAAGATCAGTACCCCGTGTACCGGTAAGTAAGTCATTCCCATCATAATCACGAACAAAACATGTCTTCTTTCTGAAAGCAACTTCCAAATCCGCATCACAGAATTGACCAACCGAGAAAAGATTGTGATTGAGCCCTTCGACGTAGTATACCCTTTTAATCGTGATATTCCCCTGAACCAAATCTCCATATCCTAGGATCGGTGCAAATTGATCATTTCCGAATCGGACCGTACCCAGGAACTTCTCCACGAAGTTAATTAGAAGCCTGAGATTCCCCGTCATGTGCTTTGTGCATCCGGAGTCCATTATGAAGAGAATTATTTGTATCACCTGCAGAAGAGTTAGAACACGATGGAGCATTTGCTAAATTGGATACCACAGTAGTTGTGATAGTAGAATCATTAGTGTCCTTATCAACATTTAAAGGCAAACTAACACTCGTTTTCACATTTTCTGTCCTAACTTTAGGCATCCATTTATATCCGGGAGGACATTGATTAGCAAACCACCATTTCCAAGACTTACTGGCAGACTCATATAATTCCTTAATTTTGCTTCTAGGATTCTTAGTGGTGAAGTCTGATGCATTACTTTTCTTAGTGGGGGTAGCACCAGAATGGTTCACTTTGCGTTTGGGTTTACTAGCACTAATAGGCATCACAGTTTGCTTCTTAGTTCTAGTGTCTACGCCTTTGACATTATTCATAGCACACATAGAATGATTAGCATTAGCACACTTGCCACATTTGACACAAACAAATTTCACATTCATAGCATTCAAAGTCGAATCATTCAAATCGTCATGACACGCGATTACAGACGTTTTATTCTTAGAAACATTGAAAGTCCTAGGGTGTTCTTCTACTTGCTTCATCTTCCCTTGATTCTTGTGTTTCCAGACCTTATCATTCACTTGAGTGCTCTTAAGCTGAGGCCGGCTAACACTAGTAGTGGAGACTATTCCTGTAGTAGAAGACACATGAATATTAGTGTTTCTAGAAGTCTGAGGCGAGTGAGTATCTTTGTTTGTGGGCTTAGTGGACATTCTATACATCCCTGGTTTAATGACATTATTGTGCCTAACGCTTGGTGCTATAGGATTCCTTATGGGTTGAGCTTGTGGTAACCTTTCCTTTCCATCCATCTTGGGGGCAAACACAGGTTTTGCAAACGAGGAATTAGATAGAGCAGATGGTTTTCCCAAGATAGAGGATCTATTCTCTTTAGAGGCATTGGGTTGTCTAACCACATTTTTCTTAATGCTGGGTTCCACAATTTTCCCACCCATTTTAGCAATGAGTTTCTGCAACTCAGCTATCGCTCTGTCCCTGTCTTGTAATTGAGCTTTCAACCCTTTAATTTCCAAATTCTGTTCATTCATTTCTCGAAATGTTTGGGAAAGTTTTTCTTGCAATTTATTATCATGTGGAAAACGACCAACATCTTTTTGCAAAGCAAGTTCAAGTGAATGACAATGTTTTTGAAGGAAATCAGTTTTGTGTTGAAGTAACTCAAAAACCTTTTTGTCAACATTTTCTTTACGTTTCGAAAGCTCAATTTCAAGACGTTCACATTCTTTGAGCTTATCAAGATATTGGCATGCAACTTCAGAATATTCATCAATATCAGCACAGGATGTAAAATAAGCACACATAACATCTTTAGAAACGCATTCTTGCAAGAGTAAATCATATTCATCTGAGAAATCAGACTTCTCCATTTGAAGATCATCAATGTGTTTCTCAATAGATTCAACATATTTTAAATCATCAAACATTTCAGTCCGAATGAACTCTTCAAGTTGAAGAACAGTTTCTTTAATCAACGCCGTGTTTGGAATTAAGAGTTCTTTGACAAGCAAGGTAATATCTTGAGGAATCGGACGTGTCCATTCAGCATTTTCACGTTTTGCCCAGTCTCGTTCAACAATAGATTTAACATTATCTATGTGATGTTTAAGAATACCTAATGTTTTCCTACTCTTGCTTTTAGATTCATCTAGAGGGAGGTAGTTGATGTATTTGTAAACATTAGATTTCTTAGGGGCAAATGCTTTCTTCCATTGAATTCTCTTTTGTTTGCATTCTAAGAACACTTCCTCACGAGTTTTCTGAGTTTGTTTGTTGAACAGGCCATAAAGACTATTCTCATAAGCATAATTATAAGGTTTCACAAACTCCTTATTAACAAGTGGTTGACTATCATCGTCCCAAAGGGCAGTCTCTTCACTATCGGCACTAACAGGCATGCAATCAAGATCTGTCCTTTCAGTCTCATCAAGATAAAGACACGGGTTCGCAGCTTGAGCTTTGGCAAGGTACTCAGGACTTGCAAAGCTAGCTTGACCCTTAAACATCGATGGAGGTGCTAGCATTCTTACGGATTGAATAGAATCATGCGTTTTATAAACAACGTTCTTCAAAAAGTCGACTTGTGCTTCTAGTTTTGTAACTTTTTCGGTTTCTTTATCATATCTACTTTTGAAGTCTTGTTTTAACGCATCTACCTCTTTTTTCTTATCCTCTAGAATTTTAGCAGAATCGGTAGTGGTCATAGAGATCTTTTGTTCAAGTTCATTAACTTTGGTATTGGCAAGGTACGTTTTTTGACGTTCATCCATTAAGAAAACATTATATTGACGCTTCTCTTTAGCTAATAACTCAAGAGTTGTATTATATTTGTTTTCAAAATCGTCCTTTTGACTTTTTAACGCACTTCCCTTGTACCCCTCAAGCTCTTTGGTTTTCTGAAGGAGCTCATCTCTATAGGTTTCAGTCATCTCAGTAGATTTGATAAGAGCAGCTTTGCATTCTTCAAAGCTTTGAGTGAGCGTAGCGTTTGCCTTCTTTAATTGCGTTTGACTCTTTTTATTTTCAGTGACATCTTTTTGTAAAGTAGCAATTAAATTAGCAAGCGCAATACGTTCCTCTTCATCATATTCATTTGCATGTTGATCATCCTCAGACTCATTATTGCACATGTCTGATGAATCGGGTGTGGTATTGCTATCAACCGTTTCCATCATACACGTGTCATTAATGGCATTGGGTAGATCACTATGCTTAGGAATATCACCAAACACATTATATTCATCAGTAGTGTGTACCTTATCGATTGGCTCAGTGTCAAAGATAGGACCATTGTCATCTTCAGTGACTTTGAGAACTTCTTCAACCTTTGCCATGTACGAGTAATGTGCATCAAGCTCTTGATCAGAATCTTCATCATCAGTATCATCAAGCATGGCTCCTTCCTCAGCTGACAATTTAACCCCTGCTTCCATTTTCTTGCATAGCAGCATCTTTTCCTTGTGATAGCTTGAGTCTCTAACCCTTTTCGGCTTCCTGCATTCCTTTGCCATATGCCCATAACCTTGGCAATTAAAACATTGAATCCCACTCTGCTGAACCACTTGACTTCCAACCGTTTCCCTATTCCCAGTAGCAGCAGCAATTCTCTGAGCATCATACTTAGCAGTTTGTCGATCATATCTTGCAGAACCCTCAACATGTGTTGGATTATGTCGATCATACCTAGAAGGACTTTCACCACGTCGACGTGTGTCATACCTTGGAGGACTCTCAACATATCGGTTCTTTGTGTTAGATGATGTGCGAAGATTGTTGTTGGTGGGTTTGTAGATTTTCTTGTAAGTCTTCATTATGTAAGCAATTTGTTGTTTCATCTCTCGGTTCTTTTGAGCTTGGTCTTCATCACTATCTTCTTCAGATGAGGACTCAGATGGTGGTGATGGTGCTCTTGGCGCTTTACCTCGAGATTTTGTAGAATATGAAGACTTAGATGATGTGGAATATCGTGGTGAAGATGATGTATTGGAGTATGGCTTAGGAGCACGAGAGTGAGGATCTTGAACATGTTGAGTGGTAGTCACTAAAGCAAGTGGATTAGCCGTCTTGGCAACACGTTCAGCTCGAATTTCATTTGCTTCATTCTGAAATTGCTTCAAGATGTCAAAGAGTCGATGATATGAGACCTCGTCTAACTTTTCTTGTTGTTTCACCAAAGTGACAAACCGTGTCCACTCAGGTTGAAGTTGTTGAAGAAATTGGACATTGACTTGCATGGTGGATACTTGCAGGTTATTTCTTGTCATGTCATTCATCATTTTATAAAACCTGGAGTAGTATGAATCAATTGATTCTCCATCCCTTGAAGTAAACTTGCCAAAATTCCAAAACAAGTTTGTTTTGACATCTTGTTTGTTGAGTGATTCTCCTTGTTGCAAGCGTTCAATAGCAGTCCACATTTCATGTGCTGTCGGGCATGCATCAACCGTGGAGTAAATATCATCTCCAATCCCACTTAAAACCATATAGATGGCTTCCTTCTCCGCATCATGCCAAGCACAATTTTCAGGTGTGAGATCAGCTCTTGTCTCATCACATTCACTTGCAGGTATTGGATCAGTAGTATCTGTGGCTGCTCTTGGAGGAACTGAGATCTTCTTAAATATATATGGTCCATGAGTAATACATTTCCTCAAGGCATCACCATTAGGTCTTGTATCAAGATATCGTATGAAACGTGATTGCCATTGAGCATACCGACCAGATACAAGCATTGGTGGTCTCTCTTTGTTACCTGCCACCATTATGTTGTTGTTCGTCACACGATATTCGGCAGTAGAATCCATCTCAATATTCTCTGAAATGATGAAGTGAATATGGATCTTAAGTAGATTTGTTGTGATTGTTGTTGTGGTTTAAATTCCGAAAATTGCAATTTTTCTCCAGGCCGACAATAAATTCCTCAGTCCGACAAAACGGTAGACCTAAAAAATTTGTAATCACCAAATTTTGAAATTGAGCAAGAAATGTCCTAAAACTAGTATGGAAAAAATTTGATTTTACTTGACCTAAATTTTTTAACTCTTTTTTTTTTTTTTTTTTTTTTTTTTTTCTTTTTTTTTTTTTTTAATCTTCGTGTAAACTACGTTCCGAAACTAGTCTAGATGGTGGCTAAGTCTAAAAAATACTCAAACAAAAATTTGGCTAAACATGTCATCGGAATGTCCATCGGAATGTGCCATCGGAATGCCCATCGGAATGTCCTTTAGATCGCAATGCACTGTCGAAATGTTCAGATCGGAATGTCCTTTAGATCGCAATGAATGTGTACCTATCGAAATCCCAGATCGCAATGCCAGATCGGAATCCCAGATCGGAATGTGGCTGTCGCAATGTGGGCAGAGTAACGTTTCAAGATTGCCTTAAATCCGTCGCAATCCAGATCGCAATAACGATCGGAATGTTCAGATCGGAATAAGGGGCTATCGCAATACTGATCGCAAAGTAAAACCCTAGGGTTATTGCGATCGAAACCGTGCTTTCCTTTTCCGAAATTCAAGCTGTCGCAATGATAGTACTTTTTCCAACTTTTTAGGCAACGATTTTTGGCAACTTTAGGCAACAAATTCGTGATTTTTACCAAACCAAAACAACCAAATCTCTAGAACAAGTATATAGATGATTTGTAGCAAGATAAAGAACACGAAAACCACAAAAAAATTTGAATTCGAGTTGATTTATGGAAGAAATCACACGAATCAAATATAAGAAGAACAACCAATAACAAATCTACCCCGTGGCGATTGATACCAATTGTTGTCCCTTTTTATATGTGAATGATATACTACACGAATTATAGAAAGAAAGGTAGAAATGAGATGAATTTTAGAGAGAGAAACTAGAGAGAGAAAAGAGAGAGAAGTGTGTGAACTTGGTGAGATTAGATTAGAGAGAAGTTACAAATGACCATCCACCCTCCTAACATGCTAGGAGGGTAGTATATATAGTCCACCCACATGCGGGCTTTAATGGACTATATATTGGGTCGGGCTTGTAGTTTGGACTTTAATTAGTTTAAATCCAAGCCCGTGAATCACGACTAAATAACTACTTATTACAACGTTCTAATAAATAATACAATAGAAACCTATGACCGAACATTCTTGTTTGACTCAATATTTTGAGGCTAACAGTCTCTTAATAGTACGAATGTCTTCATCCCAATCGGTGGACGAATTATCATACTTAATATCGAGAGGACCCAAGCTAGCTTCGAAATCATCCAAGTCACTTTCTCCAAAAGGAGTCAATGCCGGAGCAATTGAGGCAACGGTCTCAACATTGGGTAGAGAAGAAAGAGTACTTTTGCAAGCATCATAAAAATGTTCTTCACAAGCCTCATCGAGAACATCAATAGCATTAACACTCTCATATGAATAAGGTTGCTTAGAAATCTTACCCATGTTGAAGACAATTTGATCGTCACCAACTCTCATGATTATTTCGCCCGCGGCTACATCAATAAGAGTGCGACCGGTCCTCAGGAAGGGACGTCCAACGATTAATGGAACACGAGGGTCTATCTCGTAGTCAACGACAACAAAATCCGCCGGGAAGGTGAAGTTGTCGACGCCAACAAAGACATCTTCGGCTATCCCCACTGGATAAGCAACCGTACGGTTGGCTAATTCCAAAGTCATTTTGGTGGGGACTAGCTCGGGGAGAGATAATTGCTTCCAAACACTTAAAGGCATTAAGTTTATACTGGCACCTAGATCGGCTAGGGCCATGCAATTCTCTACTCCCGGGAAGTTGCAAGGAATCAAGAAGCGACCCGGATCACCAAGTTTGGTGGGAAATTTCCTTAAGAGCACTGCGGAGCAGTTCTCATTAAGTTGGGTCTGAGCGATGTCAAGAAGCTTTTCCTTATCACTTAGAAGATCTTTAAACATCTTAGCGTATTTGGGCATGTGAGCGAGAGCCTCGGCAAAGGAGATGTTAAAATTCAATTGTTTAAACATTTTGAGAAAGTTTGAAACCTGAATATCATCCTTGCTCTTTTGCTTTTCTTTCCTCAACCTTGAAGGATAAGGTATATTGGATGAAGAAGAAGGCTTTAGGGGAATAGGATCACTCACAACCACGGGTGGTGGGGAAATGGGGATAGAAGGTGAAGGAAGTGAGGAAAGTTGCTCGTTTTCCTTGTTCACAATCACGGGTGGAGGTGTAGGAAGCTTGGGTTCCGTATAACCTTTTCCACTACGAGTGGTGATTGCTTTCATCTCCCCTCTTGTGTTCGCAATGGTGTTACTCGGAATAGTACCCGAAGAACAGGGTTGATTACCTTAGATGAGCGAACCGATCATATCACGAATGTTAGCACTTGAGTGCTGAAAGAATCTCTAATGTCGGCACGAATCTCATTGCTCTGTTTTGCCATATCATTCCTTAGCTCGGCTCGAATATCGTTCCCTTGTTTCGTCATTTCGCCCTTCAAGTTGATGACTTGACTCTGAAGATTCGTCACCAGCTCCCGATTAGTCTTCATGAACGTCTCGACGTCTTGATTCACTGCCATCAGTTGATTGAGAGGTGGAGCTTGGTAAGCTTGAGAATTTCCTTGAGTTGGGTATGTGTTTCTTTGGAATTGATATTGATTGTTGGCACGAGGTTGGGATTGATTGTTTCGGTTATAGCTTTGTTGTTGGTTTTGGTTTGCAGGAGGGAAACCGGGTGGTTCAAGATAATTGTTGGAACGATAACTTAGCAAGCTACGGTCTCCTTGAGGGCGAGCTTGATAGCCTCCCGTGGGATAAGTACCGTATGCTGCGTTAACGTTTTCAGAAAAATTGCCTTGGGTAGAAGGACAATCATTATAAGAATGAGGGCCACTACATGTGTCACAAGAAATAGCAACGACTTTAGCTTGTTGAAAGTGGTTTGTGGCCATGGCCATGAAATTCTTGTTCATCTCAGCGAGTTGTCGAGAAATTTTAGTCATTTCAGGATTGGAGGTAGTAGAAGAAACATTGACTCTCGAGTTAGATCTTGAGGAGGCGGATGAATCCCAATTCTTGTGGTGAGTAGTCATGTTTTCAATCAACTCTCGACACTCCTCCGGTCTCCTTTTCATAAAAGTACCACCGGCGGCGGCATTGATCGTGTCACGATCACGAAAAGTGAGACCATTGTAGAAGGTATCAATGAGAGTGACGGGGAGCATGTTGTGATTTGGACAGCGGTCGATCAAATCATTGTATCTTTCCCAAGCATCGAAAAGTGATTCATCATTGTCTTACATGAATCCACTGATTTGGTTACGAAGGCTTGTGACCATGGATGGAGGGAAGTAGCGCGACAAAAAGCGTTGAGTCATGTCGTTCCACGTATGAATAGAATTCTTAGGAAGACGGTCAAACCATTTTTCGGCATGGTGAGAAAGCGAATGGGGAAAGAGTTGGAGGCGAAGGTCATCCATAGAAACACCGGGGCACTTCATACTTTGGGTGATGGTAATGAATTTGTTGAGGTGTTTGTTGGCATCATCATCCGGAATTCCGCGAAACGGGTTAGTTTGCACTTGCTGGATCATGTGATGCTTCAACGAAAACTCCTGAGCCGTGACGTGCATCGGCGCAATCGTGCCTCCGCGTCCGTTCATGGTGGGTTGACACAATTCCTCCATTGTTCGTAAATCAGGTAGGAGGACATTGTTGTTGTTGTTGTTATTCAAATTGGGTAGAGGTGGGTTATTATTGTTGTTATTAACACCAGCCATATCTAAATCTTCACGAGTCTCGGGCTCAGAATAGTTCGAAGATCTAGTACGCATACACCTGCAGAAGAAAAATATACACAGAGAATATCTATATAATCTTTTTGGTGCAAAACCTTGGAAAAGAATTGCTTTTTAAGATTTTTAATGTTTTTGTATTTTTTAAGAATTTTATATTTTTTAGGATTTTTGAAAATTTTTAAAGCAAGGAAAATAACGTTCAAAGAACGGATCCTAAAATTCAATGCGTCTCTCACTAGAAACCGTTAATCTTAACGAAAAGAGCCGGCAGCGGCGCCATTTAATACTCGAGTTATTTTTTTTACCCCAAGTATCAAAATTCGTTTATTTTATTTTACTTTAAGTTACTTTAAAATTTAACTAATTATTTTTTTAAGTTATTTTAATCACCAATAACTTAATCCGAATAACTCAACAATAATTAAGATATCAAATGGAGGAATTGTGTCAACCCACCATGAACGGACGAGGAGGCCCGATTGCGCCAATGCATGTCACGGATCAGGAGTTTTCGTTGAAGCATCACATGATCCATCAAGTGCAAACTAACCCGTTTCGCGGAATTCCGGATGATGATGCCAACAAACACCTCGACAAATTCATTACCATCACCCAAAGCATGAAGTGCCCCGGTGTTTCTATGGATGACCTTCGCCTCCAACTCTTTCCCCACTCGCTTTCTCACCATGCCGAAAAATGGTTTGACCGTCTTCCTAAGAATTCTATTCATACGTGGAATGACATGACTCAACGTTTTTTGTCGCGCTACTTCCCCCCATCCATGGTCACAAGCCTTCGTAACCAAATCAGTGGATTCATGCAAGACAATGATGAATCGCTCTTTGATGCTTGGGAACGATACAATGATTTGATCGACCGCTGTCCAAATCACAATATGCTCCCCGTCACTCTCATTGACACCTTCTACAATGGTCTCACTTTTCGTGATCGTGACACGATCAATGCCGCCGCCAGTGGTACTTTTATGAAAAGGAGACCGGAGGAGTGTAGAGAGTTGATTGAAAACATGACTACTCACCACAAGAATTGGGATTCATCCGCATCCTCAAGATCTAACTCGAGAGTCAATGTTTCTTCTACTACCTCCAATCCTGAAATGACTGAAATTTCTTGACAACTCGCTGAGATGAACAAGAATTTCATGGCCATAGCCACAAACCACTTTCAACAAGCTAAAGTCGTTGCTATTTCTTGTGACACATGTGGTGGTCCTCATTCTTACAATGATTGTCCTTCTACCCAAGGCAATTTTTCTTAAAACGTTAACGCAGCTTACGGTACTTATCCCACGGGAGGCTATCAAGCTCGCCCTCAAGGAGACCGTAGCTTGCTAAGTTATCGTTCCAACAATTATCTTGCTCCTCCCGGTTTCCCTCCTGCAAACCAAAACCAACAACAAAGCTATAACCGAAACAACCAATCCCAACCTCGTGCTAACAATCAACATCAATCCCAAAGAAACCCATACCCAACTCAAGGAAATTCTCAAGCTTACCAAGCTCCACCTCTCAATCAACCGATAGCAGTGAATCAAGACGTCGAGACGTTTATGAAGACTAATCAGGAGCTGGTGACGAATCTTCAGAGTCAAGTCATCAACTTGAAGGGCGAAATGACGAAACAAGGGAACGATATTCGAGCCGAGCTAAGGAATGATATGGCAAAACAGAGCAATGACATTCGTGCCGACATCAGAGATTCTTTCAGCACTCAAGCGCTTAACATTCGTGATATGATCGGTTCGCTCATCCAAGGTAATCAAACCTCTTCTTCGGGTACTCTTCCGAGTAACACCGTTGCGAACCCAAGAGGGGAGATGAAAGC
This sequence comes from Glebionis coronaria, assembly GCA_025667525.1. Classification (NCBI taxonomy): domain Eukaryota; kingdom Viridiplantae; phylum Streptophyta; class Magnoliopsida; order Asterales; family Asteraceae; genus Glebionis; species Glebionis coronaria. The sequence goes on along the minus strand of CM046878.1, from coordinate 443,969,608 downwards.
AATCACCACTCGTAGTGGAAAAGGTTATACGGAACCCGAGCTTCCTACACCTCCACCCGTGATTGTGAACAAGGAAAAAGAGCAATTCCTCACCTCCTTTACCTTCTATCCCCATTTCCCCACCACTCGTGGTTGTGAGTGATCCTATTCCCCTAAAGCCTTCTTCTTCATCCAATATACCTTATCCTTCAAGGTTGAGGAAAGAGAAGCAAAAGAGCAAGGATGATATTCAGGTTTCAAACTTTCTCAAAATGTTTAAACAATTGAATTTTAACATCTCCTTTGCCGAGGCTCTCGGTCACATGCCTAAATACGATAAGATGTTTAAAGATCTTCTAAGTGACAAGGAGAAGCTTCTTGACATTGCTCAGACCCAACTTAATGAGAATTGCTCTGCCGTTCTCTTAAGGAAATTGCCCACCAAACTTGGTGATCCGGGTCGCTTCTTGATTCCTTGCAACTTCCCGGGAGTAGAGAATTGCATGGCCCTAGCCGATCTAGGTGCCAGTATAAACTTAATGCCTTTAAGTGTTTGGAAGCAATTATCTCTCCCAGAGCTAGTCCCCACCAAAATGACTTTGGAATTAGCCAACCGTACGGTTGCTTATCCAGTGGGGATAGCCGAAGATGTCTTTGTTGGCGTTGATAAATTCACCTTCCCGGCGGATTTTGTTGTCGTTGACTACGAGATGGATCCTCGTGTTCCATTAATCGTTGGACGTCCCTTCCTGAGGACCGGTCGCACTCTCATTGATGTAGCCGCGGGCGAAATAATCATGAGAGTTGGTGACGATAAAATTGTCTTCAACATGGGTAAGATTTCTAAGCAACCTTATTCATATGAGAGTGTTAATGCTATTGATGTTCTCGATGAGGCTTGTGAAGAACATTTTCATGATGCTTGCAAAAGTACTCTTTCTTCTCTACCCAATGTTGAGACCGTTGCCTCAATAGCTCCGGCATTGACTCCTTTTGGAGAAAGTGACTTGGATGATTTCGAAGCAAGCTTGGGTCCTCTTGATATTAAGTATGATAATTTGTCCACCAATTGGGATGAAGACATTCGTACTATTGAGAGACTTCTCAATGTGGACCCGTTTTCTCCTCCTTCTCCTAAAGAGGTGACTAATGATGATCCATCGTTAGTTACACCATCTATTGAGGATCCTCCTACTCTTGAGCTTAAGGACCTACCTCCTCATCTTGAGTACGTTTTCCTTGAAGACAACGAGAAGTTACCGGTCATCATCGCGAAGGACCTGAAAGAAGAAGAAAAGTCCCGACTCATCGCCGTGTTGAAGAAGCATAAAAGAGCTATCACTTGGAAAATCTCCGACATTCGCGGAATTGATCCTCACTTCTGCACAAATAAAATTCTCATGGAGGACGACTTTAAGCCCACAATTCAAAGCCAACGAAGGGTGAATCCTAAAATTCATGAAGTCATCAAAAAAGAGGTTATCAAACTTCTTGATGCGGGTATGATTTACCCTATTTCGGATTCACCATGGGTTAGTCCAGTCCATTGTGTGCCTAAGAAAGGCGGAATTACCGTTGTGCCAAATCAAAACAACGAGTTGATTCCTACCCGTCTCGTTACTGGGTGGAGAGTTTGTATAGACTACCGCAAACTCAATGATGCCACGAGAAAGGATCATTTCCCTCTACCTTTTATGGACCAAATGCTTGAAGGTTTAGCGGGTAATGAATATTACTGCTTTCTTGATGGTTTCTCGGGTTATTTCCAAATACCCATCGATCCCCAAGATCAAGAGAAGACAACATTCACTTGTCCCTATGGCACATTTGCTTACAAACGAATGCCTTTTGGCTTATGCAATGCTCCCGGGACTTTCCAAAGGTGCATGTTGGCTATCTTCCATGACATGGTTGAGCAAACCATGGAAGTCTTCATGGATGATTTCTCGGTCTTCGGGGATTCCTTCTCTTCTTGCCTTGCCAATTTGGAACGTATGCTTAAGCGGTGCGAAGACACTCGCCTTGTTCTGAATTGGGAAAAATGCCATTTTATGGTAAAAGAAGGCATTGTGCTAGGACACTAAATCTCTAAAGCCGGTCTTGAAGTCGACCGTGCTAAAGTAGATGTCATAGCCAAATTACCTCCACCTTCAACCGTGAAGGGTGTGAGAAGTTTTCTGGGTCATGCGGGCTTCTATCATCGATTCATTCAGGATTTTTCTAAAATCGCTCGCCCGATGACCCACCTCTTGGAAAAAGATACTCCTTTTATCTTTTCTAAAGAGTGTCTCGAAGCCTTCAATCTTCTTAAGGATAAGCTAACTAAGGCACCGGTCTTGGTTACCCCTAATTGGGAGCTGCCTTTTGAATTGATGTGCGATGCTAGCGACTTTGCTATTGGTGCGGTTTTGGGCCAAAGAGTGAATAAACACTTCCAACCAATCCACTATGCTAGCAAAACAATGACGGGGGCTCAATTGCATTATACGACAACCGAAAAAGAGCTTTTAGCTGTTGTCTATGCTTTTGAAAAATTCGCCCCTATCTTGTTTTATCCCCCACCATCGTATACACGGACCATTCCGCGTTGAAGTACTTGATGACTAAGCATGATTCTAAGCCAAGACTTCTTTGCTGGGTTTTAATCCTTCAAGAATGCAACATTGAAATTCGTGACAAGAAGGGAGCCGAAAACCTAGCCGCAGATCATCTGAGTCGACTTGAGGATCCATATCAAGGGGATCATCCGAACAAAGAGATCAATGACTCTTTCCCCCTTGAGACCTTAATGTCTATAAATCTCAATCATGATGACACCCCGTGGTTTGTGGACATTGCAAACTACTTAGCGGGTGGTATTCTCATCAAAGGGTTAACATCCCAACAAAAGAAGAAGTTCTTGAATGATGTTAAGACTTACTTTTGGGATGACCCTTTTCTATTCAAACAATGTGTTGATCTGATCATTCGTCGATGTGTTGACGGACCGACAGCTTTTGACATTCTCCAGGCTTGCCACAAAGGACCCACCGGTGGTCACTGAAATTGAGATTTTACTAGTTGAAAAAGTTCGTTTTCTCGGTATCTTCTCGAATTGATTTCCGGTTCAAAGTGCGACTCAATTGTTCTTGGTGGAAATGAAAATGGTTTGGCTATCTATTACTAAGTAAAATGAAAATATAAATTGCGATAAGTAAAAGGAATACTGAAAGGAATGCTAAAAGGAATGCTGATAGGAATGTTGATAGGAATGCTAATAGGAATGCTAATTAGAATGTTGATTGGAATGCTGATTGGAATGTTGATTGGAATGCTGATTGGAATGTTGATTGGAATGCTGATTGGAATGTTGATTGGAATGCTGATTGGAATGTTGATTGGAATGCTGATTGGAATGTTGATTGGAATGCTGATTGGAATGCTGATTGGAATGTTGATTGGAATGCTGATTAGAATGTTGATTGGAATGTTAATTGGAATGCTGATTGGAATGTTGATTGGAATGCTGATTGGAATGTTGATTGGAATGCTGATTGGAATGTTGATTGGAATGCTGATTGGAATGTTGATTGGAATGCTGATTGGAATGTTGATTGGAATGCTGATTGGAATGTTGATTGGAATGCTGATTGGAATGTTGATTGGAATGTTAAAACCCTTTTCCATTCAAGGTGATTGGAATACGTGATTGGAAAGGGGTTTACCCTTTCCGATCTAACTTTTTGATCCGAAAATTAAGCAAAAGCAATAAGCTATGGTTAATAAGCTCAAACTAAAACTTGCACGAATCTAAATCGAAATTGACTTAATAAGCATGAATAACAACTTATCAAACTAAAAATAAGCAAACTTTCAAATCAAACTTTTAAAAAGATGAACTTTTTAAGAAACCTTTAAATCAAATAAGCATTAAGATGAAAATAAGATCAAAGATGAACATGAATCAAAGATAAGCAAGATAAGAAAGGTAGAAGAAGATGATTAAAAATAAGAACTTGATTAAAATAAAAGATTCAAAAATTAAAAGACTTACTTGAATTAAAAGTGCATAACATGAAATTAAAAAGCAAGAAAGTAATTAACAAGAAATAAAAATGGTGGAAGTGGTGGTTTGTCAAACCACCCAACAACTTGAAAACGAAACTAGCCTAAACTATATATAGGGTGATTAGGGAGGAGCTTAGGAAACTTCCTCCCTCTTTCCTCTTTTCCTTATTTGCACACTTGAGTCCTTTTCTTCTTAATTGTTTGTTAATCTTGGACTTAATGTCTTTGTCTCGGGATTTCTTTGAACTCGTCTTGAATTTTCTTCATAAATAAAACTCGAGTTCTTCGGCTTTTAGTAAACTTCCATCTTCAGAATTGGTCTTGGACTTCCGTTCTTTTTTTCCACTCTTGATCTTTCGACTTCATCTTTCGTCATTTTCTTCGATAAAAGCCTTTGAATGCCGTGTTTTCTCCACTTTTCACTTTTTCGTCCTAAATTACAACAAAAACACAAACCACGCATAATTCCGACATAAATGACATAAAATACACGTTTTGGCTCGGTTATTATTGTAATTAAGTGGTAAAAAGGATGGGTGTTTTCACACCTATCAAATCCCCTACACTTAACCATTGCAATGTCCTCATGCAATGCATTAGTTACAAAGCACGTTTTACATTTTCCATCATAATCAACCTACCTTGGCCTTTATTAAACAACTAAGGAAAATCAAAAAGATAGAAAATAACAAGATGCAACAAGGAAGAAACTTGTAAAGAAATCTAAGACTTACATCAGGGCTTGTGTGTCATGAATGTTCATCACCCTCAAGTTTCACGTTCCCCATGCCAAGCTTAAAAACAAGATCATTGTTAGTACAAGTTAGCATAACAAACATTTACTCATGTGGTTCAATTAATCACTTAAACTCCCTTATTCCTACGAGTATCTCTTATATTTTATTGATGTCTTGAATGATCACGAGGATGCATTGTTGACTTATTTCGATAATTTATTTAGGCTGAAAGCAAAGTAGGACGATTTGATCAATAGTTAGCTAAAGGACAAAATCTATTAAAACTGCTTCTCGGGTTATCAAAAAGTTCATATCTTGGCATAACTTGGTTCACGATTTGAGACCTTTCTCGGGCCGATATTTGGGATGTACTTCATACTTCATATCTTCGAGAGACGTTTTTGAGATAATGGTCTTCTCTTCGTTATAGAGTTTCTTCACTTGGAGACTTTTGAGGGGTACTCCATCTTTGTTAACCACGACTTCATGATTATTTCTTCAATCTCTAATTGGGATTTTGAGATACAACGATCCGCCTCCTTTTTAGACTTGGATCTATTTATCCTCATACCTTGTTAGGGTCTTTTCGGATAGACTTCTCCATGATCTTTATGGGAGTTGATTGCTTTTCGTCGTGAGTCTTGATCCTTCATATTGATTTTGGGAATAATGCTTTTCACATCACTTTGGATCTTCAGCAATAAAATTGAATCCTCATGCCTTGTTAGGGCCTTTTCGGACTCGCCAATCTTCGCGCCCCGCTTCATAAGTTATGCCTTGGCTATGAACTCTTATCATTACCCAACAACTTTTAAACGATCTTGGGCTAGAAGCTAAGTAACTTTTCAAATCGTACGACCTTACTTATTGCATTTATTTATTTACAAGCGAGGGGAGAAAAGATCATAATTAACTCACATAAGTTAATGAAAGAATACCAAACTTGTAACCAACTCTATCATTTCTCGTTCTCCATAATTTAAAATCTCAAGGAATGAGACACGTGGATGCTTAGCCTAATAAACCAATTAAGGTCTACATGGTTAAGGATACTAGCTAGAGTGAACTTGGATAAGTAAACTCGGGTTGGGTCAAAATATTCACAACGGGCCTAATATATCTAAGATATCTAAACTTGCTAAAACCATTTTATTAAAATGATAGAAAGTAACAAAAATAAAGGAGACTACAACTAGGACAAAATAGATTAAAAATTTTGAAAAATGTCGAAAAATTGATTTTCCGGTTAAAATGAGGACAAATACAAGGGAAAGACCACTTAACTTCGATAGAAGTCCCCCCTACACTTAATATAAACATTGTCCTCAATGTTTAAGCATGTGAGAGTAAACTCCCCTACACTTAGGACATTGTGCACTTTGTTTAGATCTCGTTAAGGAAAAGACCACTAAAGAGATTCCTATTTTAATATTGAGAAATATAAAATAGTGAATCGAAAAGAGTTTAGGATAGAACCGGGAAGAAGGGAACACGGAATCACGGTTCGTCAAAAGTCATCAAGAGTGTGTCTTTGAAGCTCTAATCCCTGCACATGATAAGAAAGACAACAAGAAACACCAACGGGGCTCCCCCTACACTTATGGTGAAAACAGGAAAGATAGATAGATAATTAGGTTGCCTCCCAAAAAGCGCTTGTTTATATTAACCGAGTCACGAGCCTGACTCGTCCCCGAATTAAATGGTCCATGGGGAAGCCTCATATGTAATACCGGGATCAAAGACCTTGTCCTCGTTCCCGGAGGACATCAATAAAGGAGAGGCAGGAGGATAAGTCTTGAATGGTAAAAAGGTCCTCTCAATACCAGAAAAGCAAGTGAAGTCCAGATTGACGGGAGGTGGGGTGGGTAAGGGAATCACATTGTCATCCTCCAAAGACAATGGAGGCAGACCAATTAGGAAAGCCGTAGAAGTATCAATCATAGAATGGTCCATGTCACCTCCCGGGTCAAAGCATTTATCCTCATGATCGTAGAGAAGGAGTGTAGAAACTCGTTTGAGAAGACCACGATCAAGTACGAAACCATCATTCATTTGTGGGGATTGTTGATAAGTTAAATCCTCACGAATGTGGTAAACGTAATTCTCATAAGAGGAGTGTTGATTAGGTAAGTCCTCGAGAATAGGATGTTTGGGCATGTGAGTTGGTTCGTCATTATTATGAAAAATAAGACGTTCCAACTCATCAAGTTCGGCATCGATGTTGGAAAAGTCGACCTCGCTTGTAGGTGGAAGCGGAGGTAAAAGAGCTAGCTCTCGGTCGATAATTTCCGCAATCTCTGGCTCGAAGACGAAATCATCATACTCACCACATGTTGAACTCTCGTTGGGAGGATCAAATATCGGATGTGGAGTTGTGAGTATGTGATCATTGACTAGCGAAGCAAACTTGTCTGTAAGCTCCACAAAAGTCGGCACATCACACAAATTTTCCGGAACACCCGCGGGCTCACTTGGGATGACGACAAGTTCCTCGACACTAGACTTTAGGGATTTGTCCGATTCCATAGCCGAGATAATGTCAAGATGCTGATCCTCCATTCTGAGAGAGCCAATGGGCTCCTCGGGTGTGATAGCAATAGACGAAGGAGGAAGGGGAGAAGTTTTGCTTTGCTTTAGAAATTCCTCCTCGTCGAAAATAACCTCAATATCGTCATCGCTCTCCTCATTACCTAAAGGGACAATAATAAGCTCAGGGATATGAGTGCTCGTCTGATCTCGCTGCTGTAAAAATGACTCCATATAAGTTTGCAGCGTGTGTAAAAGCTCTTTGCTTTGTTCTTGAAAAGCTGCAGCAAGATCGTTTCTTTGTTCTTGAAAGGCTGTAGCAAGATCGTCAATTGGTTCTTGGTAACTCATCTCGTGACGAGGCTGATGATCAATTGGGTATTGCAGGGGTTGGTCAAAACTGGAAGGGGTATAATTATAGTAATTTTGATCCCCTGTAGGGCAGTGAAAACTTTCGTGAGGACCCCCACAGTTGTTGCAAAACGGGTGAGGAAAAAGACTGGGTGCGTCTTGTGGATAGCTATTTTCATTGTCATAATTGTACCCCGGTTCTTGCCCGTGATCATACGGGTATCGAACCAGGCACGAAACATGCCAATGAGAATCGCTTCCACAATAGATGCACGGGGGAACAGGATGTGGGTTCAAAAAGAATGAATTAGTCGAGTTGCACAAGGGACAAAATCCGAATTGTGTGTTGTCGATATCGTTTCCGCACCGCTCACATGTACACCATTGACAAGAGTCGTTCCCGTACAGTTGTCTCCCACACCCGACGCAATGGACATAAAAATCCATGGAGAAAGATAGATAAGCAAGAAGAATATTTTTGGTGCAAACTTTGAAAAAGAAATGCTTTTTAAGATTTTTCAAATGTTTTTGGATTTTTTTTTATTTTTTTATTTTTTTGTTTTTTGAAAATTTTTGACTCGAAAAAATAACGTTCACAAGTGAACGGATCCCAAAAGCCAACGCGTCTCTCACAAAAAACCGTTAATCTTCATGAAAAGAGCCGGCAGCGGCGCCATTTGAAATTGAGATTTTACTAGTTGAAAAAGTTCGTTTTCTCGGTATCTTCTCGAATTGATTTCTGGTTCAAAGTGCGACTCAATTGTTCTTGGTGGAAATGAAAATGGTTTGGCTATCTATTACTAAGTAAAATGAAAATGTAAATTGCGATAAGTAAAAGGAATGCTGAAAGGAATGCTAAAAGGAATGCTGATAGGAATGCTAATAGGAATGCTAATTGGAATGTTGATTGGAATGCTGATTGGAATGTTGATTGGAATGCTGATTGGAATGTTGATTGGAATGCTGATTGGAATGTTGATTGGAATGCTGATTGGAATGTTGATTGGAATGCTGATTGGAATGTTGATTGGAATGCTGATTGGAATGCTGATTGGAATGTTGATTGGAATGTTGATTGGAATGTTGATTGGAATGTTGATTGGAATGCTGATTGAAATGTTGATTGGAATGCTGATTGGAATGTTGATTGGAATGTTGATTGGAATGTTGATTGGAATGCTGATTGGAATGTTGATTGGAATGCTGATTGGAATGTTGATTGGAATGCTGATTGGAATGTTGATTGGAATGCTGATTAGAATGCTGATTGGAATGTTAAAACCCTTTTCCAATCAAGGTGATTGGAATACGTGATTGGAAAGGGGTTTACCCTTTCCGATCTAACTTTTTGATCCGAAAATTAAGCAAAAGCAATAAGCTATGGTTAATAAGCTCAAACTAAAACTTGCACGAATCTAAATCGAAATTGACTTAATAAGCATGAATAACAACTTATCAAACTAAAAATAAGCAAACTTTCAAATCAAACTTTTAAAAAGATGAACTTTTTAAGAAACCTTTAAATCAAATAAGCATTAAGATGAAAATAAGATCAAAGATGAACATGAATCAAAGATAAGCAAGATAAGAAAGGTAGAAGAAGATGATTAAAAATAAGAACTTGATTAAAATAAAAGATTCAAAAATTAAAAGACTTACTTGAATTAAAAGTGCATAACATGAAATTAAAAAGCAAGAAAGTAATTAACAAGAAATAAAAATGGTGGAAGTGGTGGTTTGTCAAACCACCCAACAACTTGAAAACGAAACTAGCCTAAACTATATATAGGGGTGATTAGGGAGGAGCTTAGGAAGCTTCCTCCCTCTTTCCTCTTTTCCTTATTTGCACACTTGAGTCCTTTTCTTCTTAATTGTTTGTTAATCTTGGACTTAATGTCTTTGTCTCGGGATTTCTTTGAACTCGTCTTGAATTTTCTTCATAAATAAAACTCGAGTTCTTCGGCTTTTAGTAAACTTCCGTCTTTTGACTTTTTCTTCGATAAATCTTCAGAATTGGTCTTGGACTTCCGTTCTTTTTTTCCACTCTTGATCTTTCGACTTCATCTTTCGTCTTTTTCTTCGATAAAAGCCCTTGAATGCCGTGTTTTCTCCACTTTTCACTTTTTCGTCCTAAATTACAACAAAAACACAAACCACGCATAATTCCGACATAAATGACATAAAATACACGTTTTGGCTCGGTTATTATAGTAATTAAGTGGTAAAAAGGATGGGTGTTTTCACACCTATCAGTCACTTTGGTCCCAACTACACCGCTAAGAAAGTGTTTGACTCTGGATTATATTGGCCCACCATTTATCGTGATGCTCACGAAATGGTTAAGCATTGTGATGCTTGCCAACGCCAAGGCAAGATCACACATAAGGCTGAGATGCCTCAAAATTTCATACAGGAATGTGAAATCTTTGATGTATGGGGCATCGACTTTATGGGGCCATTTCCATCATCCAAAGGGAACAAGTACATCCTCGTCGCAGTTGACTACGTTTCTAAATGGGTTGAAGCCAAGGCTCTCCCTACAAACGATGCGAGGGTGGTTGTGAACTTTTTGAAGCAGCTTTTCGCTCGATTTGGCGTTCCTCGTGCTATCATCAGTGACCACGGGACTCATTTTTGCAACGATCAATTTGCAAGAGTCATGGCTAAGTATGGTGTCAATCACCGTCTTTCCACCGCCTATCACCCCCAAACCAATGGGCAAGCCGAGATATCCAACCGTGGATTGAAGCGAATTTTGGAGCGTACTGTGGGAGAGCATCGCGCCGCGTGGGCCGATAAGTTAGATGATGCTCTGTGGGCTTTCTGTACTGCTTATAAGACCCTGATCGGTTGTACACCTTATCGTCTTGTGTACGGAAAAGCATGCCACCTCCCCATCGAGCTGGAACATAAGGCACACTGGGCCTTGAAGTGGGCTAACTTCGACATCAACAAAGCCGGTGATCATCGCAAGATTCAACTCAACGAGCTCAACGAACTGAGGAATGAAACTTATGAGAACTCGCTGATCTACAAGGAGAAGACCAAGATCATTCATGACGCAAAAATCAAGAACCGAGAGTTCCACGTTGGTGATCAAGTCTTACTCTTCAACTCTCGATTGAAGATCTTCTCTGGCAAGTTGAAGAGCCGCTGGTCTGGTCCATTCACCGTCGCCAAAGTCTTTCCTTATGGGACCATTGAGCTTTCTCAGCTAAATGGGCCCAATTTCAAGGTGAATGGCCAGCGTTTGAAGCTGTACTTTGGTGAGGACATCTCTCATGAGATGATTCCATCCCTCACCACGTTTCCCATGAACTAAATTTGGGTCGAGTCAGGCTCGTGACTCGGTGAACAAAAACAAGCGCTTCTCGGGAGGCAACCCGAGATCTATCCTTTACTGCTTTCATAATAAGTGTAGGGGGGAGCCCCGTATGTGTTTGTTGTCTTGTTTCTTGTGCTGTGCAGGGATTAAAGCTTCAAAGATCCATCTTGATGACTTTTGACGAACCGTGATACCGTGTTCCCATCTTCCCGGTTCTATCCTAAACTGTTGTGATTCAATATTTCATATTTTATATGTTCACATTGAATTCACTTTAGTCGTCCTTTCCTTAGCAAGATTTAAACAAAGTGCACAATGTCCTAAGTGTAGGGGAGTTTACTCCCACATGCTTAAACATTGAGGACAATGTTTATCTCAAGTGTAGGGGGGACTTCTATTGAAGTAAGTGGTCTTGTCCATGAATTTGCCCTCATTTTAACCAGAAAACTTGATTTTTCGACATTTTTCAAAATTTTTAATCTATTTTGGCCTAGTTGTATAGTTTTATTTTCCTTTGTTATGTTTACTTTCTTTCCTTGCTAGAATAAATCTTCAATAAAGTGGTTTTAAATTTTTCTTAGTCATGAACATTTTGACTCAACCCGAGTTTACTTATCTAAGTTTATTCTAGCTAGTATCCTTAACGTGTTTAAGTCAAGTTTTGCTAGGCTTTTATATAGGGAGCTATAAAACGTGAAAGTCTTAACTCTCACGGGTTAAGAACAAGAACTTTTTGCAAGTTCCTATAATTGATCCTAGAGAGTTGTTTATCAAGGGAACTTTAAAATGCTAATTCTAAACTTGAAAAAGTCTAAGAGTTTGCAAGATCCTATAGATGACTCGAAAACCCAAAACTTTGATTTAATAGGCTAAGCATCCACGAGTCTCATTCCTTGAGATTTTAAACTGTGGAGGACGAGAGATGATAGAGTCAATTATAAGTTTGGTATTCTTTCGTGAATTTATGTGAGCTAATTATAAGCCTATTTTCCCTTCGCTTGTTAATAAATTTATCTGCAATAAATAAGGTTGTACGATTTAAAAGGTTACTTAGCTTCTAGCCCTAGATCGTTTAAAAGTTGCTCGGTACGGATTAGAGTTCATAGCCAAGGCATAACTTATTGAAGCGGGATGCGAAGATTGGTGAGTCCGAAAAGGCCCTAACAAGGCATGAGGGCTACATTTTGTTGCTAAAAGATCCAAAAGTGACGTGAAGAATCATTTATCGAAAATCAATATGAAGGATCGAGACACACGACGAAAAGCAAATACTCCCCAAAAGATTATGGAGAAGTCTATCCAAAAAGACCCTAACAAGGTATGAGGATAAATAGATCCAAGTCCTAAAAGGAGGCGGATCGTTGTATATCAAAGTCCAAAATAAAGATTGGAGAAAAATGAAGAAGTTGTGGTCCAAAGATGAAGTATCTCTCAAAACTTCAAGTGAAGAAATTCCTATTATGAAGAGAAGGCCATTATTTCATGAACGTCTCTCAATATTCGAAGTATGAATTCGCTGCCAAATATCGGTCCGAGAAAGGTCTCAAATCATGAAGCGAGTTATGCCAAGATATGAACTTTATGAGGTCCCGAGAAGCAGTTTTAAAAGATTTGGTCCTTTAGCTAACTATTGATTAAATCGTTCACTTTATTTTCGGCCTAAATAACTATCGAAATAAGTCAAACAATGCATCCTCGTGATCATTCAAGACAAAAATAAAATATAAGAGATACACCTAGGAATAAGGGAGTCTAAGTAAATAATTGACCCACGTGAGGTCGTGTTAGTTTGCTAACTTATAATAACAATGATCTCGTTTTTAAGCTTGGTATGGGGAACGTGAAACTTGAGGATGACAAACGTTCATGGCAGCCAAACCCAATGTAAGTTTTTAATTTCTTTACTTGTTTCTATCTTTGTATTTAATAAAGGCCAAGGTGGGTTATTTATGATGGAAAATGTAAACCGTGCTTTAAAATTAATGCATTGCATGAGGGCATTGCAATGGTCAAGTGTAGGGGATTTAATAAGTGTGAAAACACTTATCCTTTTACCACTTATTTCCAATAATAACAAGACCAAAACGTGTATTTTATGTCGTAAAAGTCGGAATTATGCGTGGTTTGTGTTTTTATTGTGTTTTAGGACCAAAATATGAAAAAGGAAGAAAACACGGGCTTTCACGGGCTTTTATCAAAGAAAACGGGAAAAAGACGAAGTCAAAAGATCAAGAGTGCAAAAACAACGGAAGTCCAAGTCCTATTCTGAAGATTTATCGAAGAAAAAGTCTAAAGACAGAAGTTTAACGAAGTCGAAGAACTTAAGTCTAATAGAAGAAGAAAATTAAAAGACAAGTTCAAATCCCGAGACGACATCGAGAAAAGACAAAGAATTAAAGTCGAGTCGAGAAGACGTGAAGAAAGAAAGAAAGAAGATGCAACACATGCACTCCTTCCACCTTCCCTATAAATACCCTCCTAATAGTCATTAAGAGGGAGTTAGTCTTTAATTTTTAGTTTTTCATTTTTCACTTTTCTTTCTAGTTTTAGAGAGAGAAAGTCTTAAACTTTCTCTCACTAAGTTTCATCTTTTCTTTTAATCTTTCAAGATTAAACATTTGTGTATTGCTTATTTCATTAATCAAGTTCTATTTTAAGCTTTTAATATTTAATCTCATTCTACCTTTCTTTGATTTTAGATTGATTTTGGTACGACTATCATATGATCCGTGTTGTTCTTAATGATTTCGTGCTTAAAAAGTTAATCTTTTGATCATTACATAAGTTTTCATTTGATTAAGCTTTAAGATTCTTGTGCTTATTGGCTTATTTTTATGATTAGCTTATTTACTTATAAAAGTTTTCTTTAAAAGTTCCTATTTTTATGGTTTGATTTAAAAAGTTTGTTTATTTTGAGGTTTGATAAGTTGATACAAGTGGTTATTCGATCCGGTTCAGTTTTGATTCGTTCAAGTTTTGTGTGAGCTTATTAATTATAGCTTATCACAAGCTTATAACCGAATCCCATATAAATCAGAAAGGGGTTAAACCCCTTTCCGATCGCACATTCCGAGCAGCCACACCCCCTCTTTCCGATTTGCCAATCGGAAAAGGGTTTCTACATATTCCGATTGAACACCCCCCATATTTCGATCGTAGTGATCGGATTAGGTAGTCTCACATTCCGATTTGGCAGTTTCTAGTTATTCCGATTGGCCTCAAATTCAGATATTCCGATTTTGGGTCTTGACTTATTCCGATCCATCTCCTTTTTATAACAAATGGATTGGTATCCTCCATGTATTCCGATCTGGACCTATTTGCCAATATTCCGATTGCCCCAATTTTGCAACATTCCGATCAAAGGATTGGAATACATTCCGATTGCCCCCTTTATTGATTATTCCGATTGATGCTATTTGCCACATTCTGATCGTGGGTTTTGAGTAACATTCCGATTAGTGTCTTTCTCCTATATTCCGATTAGGGCTTGTTTAGTTTATTATTTTTATTAAATTTCCTAGTGTTAGATTTATCTAGTGTTCTAGTACTTTTCTAATATTGCCTTTAAGTTTGCAAACATTTATTTTAACTCGCCATCTTAGTATTAATCTTTATACTTCCACTTTACTCAATGACATTTAAATTACCTGCTTTTATTTTAAAATAAATAATCAAAACCAAACCATTCTCTTGTTTACCAAAGACAATTGAGTCGCACTTTAGACCGGTAATCAATTCGAAAGGATACGGACGATAAGATTTTATACTTGGTTGCAAAACGGACTATTAAAGCTACCTAAGATAAATCCAAAGGATAAGGGGAAGAAGCAATTATTGTCAGAATCTGAAGATGAAAGTGATTCAGATGATGATATAAACAAAGTCATGTACAGATTTAATCAAATTGACCATGATGAGGAATTTGCTTATATAATGCAAACACAAATTCGTGAAGATGAATTGCAGGAAGAACTTGCAGCAAAGCAAAATTTGTTAGAAGCTAAAAGGATACAACAAGAATGGAACATACAAGAGTATGACAGGATTCAAGCTGAGATACATGCAAGTAGGGCTGAGCATCGGTCCGGAACCGGACCGGACCAGCTAAGACCGGACCGGAACGAGGACCGAAATGGTCCAAAACCCCGGACCGAGACCGGACCGAAATAGTCCGGTCCGGTCCGAGTTGGTCCGGTCCTCGGTCCGGTCCGGTCCTATTAGACATATTTGACGAGATTTTGGTAAGACCGAACCGGATCGGACCGGACCGACCGGACCAAGGACCGAATTCGTCCAAAACCCCGGACCGAGGACCGGACCGAAATTGATCGGTCCGGTTCGGTTCGATCCGGTCCGGTCCGGTTTTTCGGTCCGGGTCGGTTTTGGGTCTGGCGTGCTCAGCCCTACATGCAAGTGAGCTTCTTGCAGACTCACTGATAGCTGAAGAAAAAGATGCATATGATGAAGAAGAAAAATCAAGATTGATTGATGATCTGGTAAGGGAGCAACAAAGATTCTTTGCTGAAAAGAGAAGGAAAGAAAAGATTAAGCCTCCAACTACTATGCAGATTAGAAATCAAATGATGAAATTTCTAAAGAAAGTAAAAGGATTTACTCATATTCAGCTGGTCAAGAAAACTTTTGAAGAAATCAAGACTTTGTATGAGCAAAGTAAGAGGACTGAATTGAATTTTGTTGAGATTGGATCTAAAGCTGACAAGAAAGCTGTTGAAGAATTCAAGAAACGTCTACAACAACAAAGACAATTTGGTAGTACTCCTAGAATTGAGCCAAGTACTGCCGAACCTACAAGTACATCTCCACCTATCAAGACTACTTATGTGAGGAAGAATAGAAAAGAGAAAGTAAGTTCAAGAGAGGAAGAGACTGCTCAAAGGATGAATACAGGAGTTGAAACTCAAGGAATTGCTCAGACTGAAAATGTACAAGCAGTACATACACAGTCAACAATACATAGAATAGTACATACTGAGGACACGGTACATACAAGCTTGGAAGAGGGTTCAACAGAACTTGAAGGAATTTCCAAGAGTGTTAAAAGGAAAAGATCAACAAAGCTAAAGAAGAAAGCTAAGAGAGCTAAAAATACAACAGAAGATAGTGATGATGATGAGAGCTTAAGGAAGTACTTGAAGATTGTGAACTTTGAAGATCAATGTTTTGATACAGAGATTTTTGGAAAAAGAGCATCCATTGTTAAGTGGATTTACTCTACAGATCAAGGTCTTGAAGCTTATGGAATTCAAAGATCTGATGGCACAAAAAGGATATTCAGACTTTTGGAAGATATTCTTCACATTCTGGATAGACAAGATATTCAAGATCTTGTAAGGTTAGTTGAAGATGCCAGTGCAGGTAAAACTGAAGTGTCTTTCTCTTTATGTATGAGCCACACAAATGTGATCAAGAAATGTTGAAGGAATTAGAGAATCAGGTTCCTAGTTACTGGAGATATTACAGGTCATGTGGATTGCATATTTTGGATGTAGATGATGTTACATATTATATGCTGCAAGAGAAGACTTATCCCTTCAAAAGGAAATTGTTGGAAAGGATGTTAGAACAACAATTGGAGGTTACAGAAGAGTCTGTTGATGCTTTGGAGTTGATCAGAATGGTTAAACAACAAATCAAGGATTTGAAAGATGAGGAAGAAGCTGAGAAAGAATCTTAAGTGTTTGACTTTCAGTCACACTTCATAAATGGTTCTCAGTTCACCATGTCTAACACACATAATAACTGGCTAGTCCATAAGCAAACGGTTTGTGGTAAAGACTTATCAAATCCGTTGAAAGCTGATAGTTTGCTAAAAACTATATGGTTCTAACTCACCTTGTTTCGAGACAAAGAGTTAGCTAGTCCTAGACAAACGGTACTAGGTAAAGACTTCATCAAATCCGTTGATGGTTGACAATTTACCAAAAATTTTAAGGTTTTCATTACACCTTACTCTTTGTGAATAAAGTATTGGCTATTCCAGAGTGTACGGCTAACTGGTAAACAATTTATCAAATCCGTTGATAGCTGGTGATTTGCTAAAAATCATGAAGCCAATACAGATTGGTGTTTTGTTGTTAACTGTTTTATTTCAGGTATGAAGATTGCAGACAAAGAGGTATTAAAAGATATAATACTTAGAAGGTTTTGTTATCATCAAATCAAGTGGAAGATTTATGATCAAGAGTTCAAGGACTAAACTCAAGAAGACAAATACTGATGCTGCAAAGATGAATGAATGTTTAGAAGACACAAGAAGATCATAGTTTGAAGACAAAGATGATGCTCATAATGTTTGAAGATTATCTTATCAAAAGAAGATCTACATATGAAGTGTTTGGCTACATTCAGTTGGATACAAATACAAATTACCAAGTTCAATCCAAGGATGAAGGAAAGACTAAAGACATGTATTTCTAATACATCCAGTACAAGAGAAACAAGAAGACAACAAGTTATCATTTCTTGTTTAGGGGAGGATTGTTGGGAATTATTTGTTAAGTGTCAAGTACCGTTAGTGTATTCGAAGTACTGTTAGTGTTATGTAAGTACCGTTTGTGTTAACGCGGTACATAGTAAGTACTGCTACTTATAAAGTAAGTACTGCTATGATGATTAGGACGAATATATCTTTGTATAAGATATGTCATAGTTATAGTTAGAGTATATCTTATGTGATATACCTAAATAGTTAGAATATTGATAATATATCGTCTGTGATATAGTTATCTTTATAGAATATTCTAAGGTTTCTAGGGTTCCTTACTCTATAAAAGGAACATAGGTACAATGTCTTTCATGTACCTCATACAAGTCGATTAATAAGAGAATCGAATAGTTAAAAGTAATTCTGTTCTTCTGTGCTTTATAAGTTAGATTCCGCATAACTTATTTAGTGTTTAGTAAGAGTGCTCAAAGTGTTTTAGTTTGATTACAAACTATTATACTAATTCTTAACAGAATATAGATCCAACCAAAGGGATCAACACATGGTACAATAGCCGAAACAGTAAGGTGTACTGTCGGACTTAGCAAAACTGCCTGGAATTTCACCTTATCAGATGTGAACTCCATATGTTGGAAATCAATAATAATACTTATTGATTTGATGTGTGAAAAAACTATGGAATTAGGCCTCTATTTATACACAATAGACTCCCTTCCAGTTTACTCATCCCATCGATGTGGGACAAAAAATAAAATATGTTTCCTCTTTAAGCATGGTACCGAATGCCTAACTTTGAGACACGATATCTCATTCACATCACCTTCATTTTGGACACATAAAGGCTCATTGCGAAGCTCTCTTCAAGGAGAATGCGAACCTATAAAGTATCACTAATATATATGATACATACATATACATAATTGTGTCCAAAGTTGGTCAAAAGTTATTTTGCCAACAGTATTTTCCAACAATCCCCCACATGAATAGAGATCGGTTGTAATACACAAAAGTTTCAATAAGATTCCAAAAGTTGAATCTTGCCTAAGATAGGTAGGTGTGACCCTTTGAACCTTACCTTGTGAGATGCACTTAGTCTCCTAGATCTAAGTAGACGCGATGTCTTTGAACTTAGCCTCTGTTTACGTAGACGACAATACACGCTCACACAAGACTCTCCCTGACATTGTCAAGTCCTCATATTCGTGTTCGTTATGGTCATGAACACTAGCCAGGTTCTGCATGAGCTCTTAGAAATTGCGCCCCCACAATTTCCTTCGAAGCGACCCCTACTTCTCTCTCACATAGGTGATTTCATCTTGAATCATTAAAAACATATGTTTTATTATTTCATCTTGAATCATCATGCTTTACGATTTCATCCTAAATCATTTAAGCCATATGTTTAACCTCTCAATAAGTCACATTGTTCTAGGAATGGACTAGGAAAGTTACTGTACTAAGTAACTCCCCCGCATTGACGTGACTTTCCTCACATTTCTATGATTAGGTTGTCCTATTGAACCCAGATCTTGGGATCTCCAGTCAACTGGGTTAGGTTTTCCTTCATAGAAACTCATTCCTCAAGGGATTTAGTCTCATTCCTTTAGGCGACTCACCAACTAACTCTCTGCTTAAGCCTTTCGTAAGCGGATCCGAGATGTTATCCTTTAACGTTACGTAGTCAATCGTGATAACTCTAGTTGAGAGTAGTTGTCGCAACAATCACAATCTATGATGGATATGTCTCGACTTATCGTTTTACATTTATGACGAGCTCTGTCAAATTCTATTGACTATCACACTTTATAAACATGGCCGTTACCGGTATACGCCATCTTGGTATGTCCTTTACGAATTAGTGTAAACTTTCATGCATATTCTATAAATTTATCTCAAATAATAAATTCATATTTCATCATAGATTTAGCTATAATTTTCTCTTTGAAATACTTTCAAGATTTCTAAGATATAGCTTTCCACTTAGGATAAATACATCCGCTCTAGTGGATCTAGATTCTTATTGTTGATGCAAAGGTTGGGATAGACCGAGCTTGACCCAAATTAGGCTTAATTTAGGGTCTTGTGGACTCCGACTCCTACACCAAGTGAAACTTGCTTTAAGGACCCTGCGCACTAAACATACACCATTAGGCTTACCGTAGGTTTGTGACCCACGATTAGACTCTGGCGTGAGAATAAGTAATCGGTTTGAGTATGTAGTGTTTAGGGTATTGTGTGTATCGTATCTTTGTGGAACATAGGGGTTCCTTTTATACCCGAGAGAGTCCTGGCTGGGCTCTCCTACTCTTGCGACCAAAGGAAGAGATAATGACCTAAATTAGCTTGATTTTTATCGTATAACCAAGGAAAGTGTATATCTCTTCATTCTAGGCGAATATATCTATATGATAGATTATACTCCTGTCTGATCCTGCCGCACTACGCCAAGGACCTGGTTAAGTAATTAACCTTATGTGCGACAACGGCTTACCGGGCCCACGGGGCTTATGCGCACACATCGCACAAGCCTTTAATCCATCCCTGATGGATGCGGGTAGTACCCGTGGTTCGGGCTATCCAGCCCAACTAGGGACTATACGTCATCATGTCCCCCCCAGTCTGGTGGTCACAGGTTCCAACCGCGGCTACTAGGCTATAAACCAATCATGCCTCTAAGCAAAACAAAAACGAATGCCCCGCACAGTCCACATGAAATGATGTTGAATAACTATACACGTTAGATTCCACTATCACAACCCTGCATCGAGAACTGGGAAAGACACTAACCACGTCAGAGGAGCCAACTAGCCAACACCGTAGGATGAACAAAGCATTTGGGACACGTGCCGCAAGATCCCATCTGGCTATAGTTTATATAAATGCAGTCTGACAGACATCCAACCTTCTTCTTTGCCTATCCACAAAAAACCTTCCCACCATTGTTGAAAATAGTAGGAAAAAACGTCGAACAACAAAGAACACCAATTCTACACCCGTGTCAAAATATCTGCAAAGAAAAAATGGTAGCACAGTTGTTTGATGTGACGTCCCGCATAACAGAACAAGAACTCTTCCGCTTCATCACGAAATACCACATATCTTCAGATCTCCACCCTGTTGTACCCGATCCACAAGCACATATTAGAAGTTTCCTGGATGGAAAGATTGGTATATACACCAGATTCATCGAGTTCTCCAACAATCGCATAGCCTAAGTCGCTTTTTAATGGATATACTGAGCTACTACAACATACACCTTTCGCAACTGCATTGTATAGGTGCCGCCAAAATCTCAAATTTTGAAATAAACTGCTTGGTGAAGAATGTTGACCCCACAATAAACCTTTTCCGCGCCTTCTACCGTCCCTCATGGATAAACGGTTGGATATCCTTTGCAAAACGCCCTGGTCAGCTACAATGTTACTCGGAAAAGCTGGATTCATTAAAGAAGTGGAATGATAAGTTCTTTTGGGTAGATAAAGTTGTATTTCCATTTGATTATGATTTCATCACTCCCGAGACAATGATGAAATATGACCGCCCTATTGCTGGCTCGTACAATGAAGCAGACGCCCAGGTAATTACCACAGACCAGATACCAATGTAGGAATACCCAGAAGCCCTTCTATACGCCCTAGGACTGAGCCATACATCGACCCTTCCTGCAAACCACCTCCCTCAATATTTCGACGAATTCGACCATGGTAAGGACCTTGTAATAAAAAAATCAACAAATGCAAACAACTTATGCGCACATACTCACATATGCCCCATATTTCTGCAGAACTAACTTATACACAACTTGTGAAGCGCGAGAATCCATGCGCGATGACAATGCGCCCTCGGCCTTTCACACCCTTCGAGCTATCTCATGGATGGTACGTTGGGCAACGTACCGTAGCCCTGGAGTTCCCTTCTCCAACACCTGGAGGAGGCGCTGAGAGGATAATCGCAGTAAACGCTACTCCCATCTGAAGTGTGCCATGTACCATTGAGTCTTTGTCGGAAAAAACGAACCTGGGAGGGGAGGAAGACCATGGCCTTGGAGGGGATTCCTACATGGGCCCAGCAGAAGAGATCATACCGGTTCCAAGTTACAAACAGTTACCGTGCTCCCCCACACAGTAAATTCCCAAAAGGGGAAGAACACTGCAGACCAGACCTCGCGCCGACGTGACTTCGTGGGGAATACTCTTAAGGCCGTGGGGAAAGACACATTTTCCCAGGTACATCACCATACCACTACCCATCCTTTATTAAAATCAAATAATGAGTGCACTTTCGTAACACTCGTAGGGTATTAAATGTGCAGCTCCCAAGTCGCAACGACCAAAGCTGGTGCAGGTACCTCGAAGTCTACCAAATTCGTTCCCTCCTGGAAGTGCACCCACTCATGCGTTCTGGACTGCGCAACTGCATGCGATGATTTTTGCCACCACCTAACTCCCCCTGGCCGCGCACAACACTTGCAGGAAATGCCCGTCACAACACTAATGAGAGAGTTGGATACAGTTACTTCACAAGAAATAACTCTAGTTGTGCATTTGAAAAAGAAGGTATCTCAGTTATCAGAGCAAGTGGCACAGGCCAATCAAAAGGTCCATCAGGCAGCAGAACAAAAAGATCGCGAACTTGTAATTGTCAAGTGCGAACTTGCAGGTTTGCACTCTGCATCCAGCATAAATGCCGGATCCATCCAATATCTGGAGGATGAAAAGGCAATATTATCGGAACTTATAAAACGCGAGCGCTGCTTGCGTGGGAGGCAAGAGGATGAAAATCGTTGGGCTATGTCAAAGCTGGAAGAAGGTATGAGTGCCCTTACTTCAAATTCTAACAATTTTGTTGCCAATTACCAAAAAGATATGGCTAAGAAATCCGAGATCCTGAAGTATATGAGCACCGATTTTGATGAAGAGCTTTATCCACATCTTACCACCGTGCACGCAGAGAATCATTGGTTAATAAAGCATGGCTTGCCATTGGATGCGAAAAGTTCCATGGAGCAGTCCCACCTCCATAAAGTGATCAGGGATATCTTCGATGCTGCGCGGCTACTAGGACAAAGCCTTGCCATGGAGCGCGCCCTAGAGGAAAAGCTACTAACCGGACCCCTATAGGGTAGTGAAATTTACTCCCGGTAGCGCAAGAACTCTTTGATGTTGCATTCCACAGACTAGAAGGCCTCCCGCTGCCCGCCATAGACCGCCTTGAGAAAGACCAAGATTTCCCTATAAGTGTGACCATGGTCGGCCTTACTTTAGCAAGTCATCGCGCAAAGAGAACAGAAGAAGGTCCCCCTGCCCTAGCCAAACCGGATGTTTTGCAACTACAAGTTCCTATCTACATATCTGGTGCGCAAATAATGATCTCGCTGGAAGACAAGCTGAAACAGCACGTGAGACGTGTTGCAAAGAAGAACCAGACTTCAACTAAAGGTGTCGCTATAGGCTTAGGTTTGGCACATCCTAGTCGATCCAACAGTGTACCAGTTAGCATGCCTTCCATCAACGTGTACCAGACTCGCGTGCTGCAATGCATGAATGAGGCATGGGCACAACACTCCGCGTCATTGAACCTCGCGCACCGTAGGTTAAAGAGGTCGCTTTCAGCGAACGACCTTCTATAGAGGGCACCTTTCTTTACCATTTGTCTTGTACTTATTACGCACAATAACTTTGTAAGCTAAAGAATTTGTATATTATTTTATGGCAACCTGCTTGTTTGCCAATACATAGCGTCCTGCGCTATGTTCACGTTCTTTGTTATATACATGGGTCTAGGTGTCTATATTCACGCCTGTTTGTGAGTACACTCATGGGAGTGTGACTCTAAACTTATGGGCGAGTCGAAAGTCATTACGTGTGGTCCTGCCACTACTACCATAAGTAATGTCATAGAGAATGACAAATTTGTTAGGTGTGCACACTGTGTCTTGTGCATATCCGTCATAAAGTATGAGGACTGCTACGCTTACCACAACGTCTTGTGGGAAGCTGCCTAACAAAGGATACATGATCTGGCGCCGTTGGGGGTGCATCCCTCTTATACGACAAGTTTAATTAGTAGGGTAAACTTAGCCCTCTTATTTCACAGGGAAACGTTTATTGTACATGTACACCGGAAGGCCAAACATATATATATTTCAGAGAAGAAACAACACTCTTATGCATAAAAGATAAAAAAGAAAAAGATTATTTGGGATGCGGAACTAGCTAGGAACCGCAACATTTTATTAATATTTTTGCCAATGTTGAAATAACAAAAAAAGGAAACCCTAAAAAGAAACGACAATAAAGAAAAAATACATGGATCCTTATTGGGGCTAGTAGTAGCCAAGGGAATGGTCCATGCTAACTATGCAATATCTCAGGGAGAATATCGTCCACAATTCTGGCTGCCTCTCAACTTACTTCTTGTAGGGCTGGATAGCGATTCCCCATAGCCATGCGCACTCATCCTAGTCTGTGAGGATCCTTTGCTTGCCTGACCGCGCCATTTTGTGCTTTGTGCTGATGGTATTACGCCCATACGATCCCGCTGTCGCGCGGTATGTGGAGTTATCCTGGCTGCGGGGACGACTGCTCCCCTGCGTTGCTGTTGGTGGCTACCTTTGGACGGGATCAGCGATGTTGCGTGCCATGCCATATTTCCAATTGACGTTGCTAGGGAACCCAGAGTACGCCCCAGCTCTGAGAGTAGTCCTCCTTCCTATGCGCCTTTGGTTGAGAGTGGGTCAGTAATCCCGTTAGAATTCGTCTGATGTCTTGAGTCCGCTTGGCATCTTTGACAACGCGCCACTCTTTTACGCACATCCATATGTACAAATGGCCAAAAGTACCCTGAGCGAGTGACTTCCTCAACCATAGCTACCGGGCTACGAGGACACACTCTTCTATGCGCGGCTTCCACTACTGCCCGCGTTTGATCTGGTGCTAAGCATTGCAACATCCGACCTTTATCTGTTTGTCTGTTCATCGTTCCTTTGACAATTTTAAAGAGCCTAGCTCGCCCTGTATCTGCCTAGCCTTCCTTTTGCTGCTTAGCAATTTGTTATGTGACAAGAACTTTCGAATCACTGTCATCCACGTTGGTGACTCCATGTCCGCACTCACATTTTTGTGCAAGATAAAATCGACTAGAATGTGACCAGGAGGATAATTCATGTTTACAATTGAAAGTTTGTCCATGTCCACCGAGATTTTGTCCTCCTCTTCTACAACCCTTCGCATAGCAAATTCTGTGAACCGTGTCGTCATGTCCCGTATCTTTTCCGTATACTTGATTAGCACCTGCCCTTATGGCTCGCATGAATCGTTGACTCTACTTGCCACCAAAGGGTTGTATGTGTAGGCCACTAGGCGCTTCATTCCCATTCTTAGCGCCAAACTGAGACCTGCTATGAGAGCCTCGAAATCTGCTTCCATGCTGGTGGTAGGGAAGTCAAACAGCAATGCGTACGTGATTTTTATATCGCCCTGGTTCGTGAGGATGATCCCTGCATCTGCCCCCCTTTCCTGCGAAGCCTGTCGAGAAGAGGACCCACGGGAGCTCTGACAACGAGTCCTCGCGCACAGATATGCTCGGCGCCTAGGATTCCCCCGAGATACGCCTCCTTCTGTTTACCTGTGGACTGGGCTCCCTATCGTGTCGACACCTGTCCGCCTGCTTCCTTTTAGCGCTGGTGCTAGAAGTACTGTTACCCCCTTCGATTGTGTCTATGTTACGGATGGTAACTACTCCATTTTGTACTGGGAATTTGAACATACCATGTGCCGTGGAAGGTACTGCGCGCAACGTCTTTAGTGCCAGCTGTCCAATTATCCCGTTGTACGAGGATTGAGACTGCACAACCATGAAGTCCATCCACTCCGTCGTCGAGTATTATCACCGCTAAACCCTGTGAGGATCTGTGCTGTCTCTTCTAGCTCCTTCCTTATTTCCCATGGCAGCCGTACAAAACAATGTTTGTTTAATATGTTCGTTGCAGACCCCCCATCGACGCACATGCCTTCTATAGTGTGGTCGCCGAGGGCTATGTCAATTGTCAATGACCCAACTCTGTAGTCCAAATTTGAAAGGATAGGGAATGCTATTTCTTTATCGTGCGAAAATTCCGCGACCACCCTTCTTTGCATGAAAGATTTTTTCCTCTCTACCATGTATATGGTTATAGGTTTATCCATCTATTTTTTCACTTCAACCTTCTTCGCATCCGCGTTCTTTCTCCAATCTCTTATTAGGCTGTTCAGCTTCCCTGCTTTCTCAATGTGCCTTTTCAACTGAATATACTCATCAGTAGCGTGCCCTTTATCATCATGGTACTCGCAGTGCTTTGTGTTATCCCGTTTATCTACTGGTCCCAAAATTGGGCTAGGCTTTGGAAAACTTGCTCCTTCTGATAGAAATATCTCTCTAGAGGTTTTTTGCAGTGGGGTGAACTTGCTGTTGTTGTTGTTGCGCCCTTGCTTTGCCGCTCCTTGAAAGTCCAACGTACGACTGATATTTTGCCCATATGATTGTTTCTTGGGTCTGTCTTGGTACTTGTAGCCCGATGCCATCTGCCGGCTATCTGCTGTTGCGGTTTCTCCTTCAATAAATGCTCAACGTACTTTAAACAGGTATGAAATACCAAAATATGCTCCGTGATGCAATAGGATTTATACTAGCATGTAATAAAGTATAAATGTAATGCAGTATAACTAAAAATGTGATCTTGTAAAAAGATATACATACATTACAAATGTTTTCTAATCCATTATAATTATGTTCTACTGCATTACAGTTATTTTATATTCTACTACATTACAGCTATTTATAACCTACTTCACTACAGTTCAAATTTTACCACATCACAATTATAAAGTCCAGTTATAAACCATCAATATGCACAATAATAATATCCTACTGCATAACAATTTCATTTCTAGTGCATAACACACATAATAAGCCTAAATCATCTATATCAACAACAATTTAAAACCTACTGCATTAAAGTTTAAGTTTTACCACATTATAGTTATGATGTCTAGTTATAAACCATCTATATGAACAGTAACAATATTCTACTGTATGACAGTCTCATTTATCGTGTATAACACACATAATAAGCGTAAATCATCTATATCAACAACATTTTAAAACATACTACATTAAAGTTTAAGTTTTACCACATCACATGTATAAAGTCTATTTATAAACCATCCATATAAACAACAACAATTTTCTACTACATAAATTTTTTATTTCTAGTGCATAACACACATAATAAGCCTAAATACTCTATATCAACAAGAATTTACAACTTACTGCATTATAGTTCAAATTTTACCACATCCTAGTTATAAAGCCTGTTTATAAACAATCTATATGAACAATAATATCCTACTTCATATCAGTTTCATTTCTAGTGCATAGCACACATATTAAGCCTAAGTCATATATATCCACAACAAGTATAACCTACTACATTACAGTTCAAATTTTATCACATCATAGCTATAAAGTCTTGTTATAAACCATCTATATGAACAACAACAATATCCTACTCCATAACAGGTTCATTTCTAATGCACAATACACATAATAAGCCTAAATCATATATATCCACGACAAGTACAACCTACTACATTACAGTTCAAATTTTGTCACATCATAGTTACAAAGTCTTGTTATAATCCATCTATATGAACAACAAAAATATCCTACTCCATAACAGATTCATTTCAAATTCACAATAAGCATAATAAGCCTAGATCATCTGTATCAACAACAATTTACAACCTACCACATTACAATTCAAAATCATAGTTATAAAGTCTAGTTGAGACATTTTATCGAACATCTTGTATGCAACTTACGTAAACATAGAATCAACAAATAGTAACAAACCATAATTAATCCTTATATTATACAAATCATCAAATAACAACCACAGTTCCAAACACAAATCCTAACAAATATAAAAACACTGTATCACGAAATTAATAACAACAAATTGATGTAGTAGAAAAGTTAAATCAACAAATTAGAATTCATATAGAAACTTACATGGCCATTGCGGATGTATTACAGATCCGTGCATTCATATCATTGCGGTAAAAGATTGATATGTTTTCCAATCAATATCGTAACATCATCGATGCACTAGGTTACGTCGTTGATGATAAACAATCATCAATGAAAAGATTTTAGAATGAAAGAATTAGGGTTTGGGTGTGAAGATGTGTGTAATTTTTTAGAAAGAGAAAGTGTGAACTTTAGAGAGAGAAATTGAGATCGTAGAAATGGCAGGGATGGAGATTTGTATAGATGTATATGCATTGTTTCGAAATTGCCCTTGAAGTTTTGCTTAATTACATAAATAGTACCTCCGTTTTTAATCTTTTATTATAATCTAAGTTGATTTGATCCAACGGCTAAGATTTCACCCTACTCTTTTTATTATAAATATCTTTTTATTATAACCCCCCTATATATATATACATATATATATATATATATATATATATATATATATATATATATATATATATATATATATATATATATATATATATATATATATATATATATATATATATATATATATATATATATATATATATATATATATATATATATATATATATATATATATATATATATATATATATATATATATATATATATATATATATATATATATATATATATATATATATATATATATATATATATATATATATATATATATATATATATATATATATATATATATATATATATATATATATATAACCTCACACTATATATATGGGTGAGGTTCTTTTCAGAACCAAATAAATGTACAGAACTGCGAGAACCAACTTTTTACTCTTAAAATGCACAAGTATATTCATTGTATTAGTTCATCAAGTAGACATTCATGGATTTTCATCGTGTTAGGTCGCTAAATACATGTATTTTAGACCATGCACATGTATTTTGTTTCGCTTATATCATAACTATCTTCGGGATGAATATTATGAAAACACTTGTGCACTCTTCATATCGCTCATCATAATCGGATATATATAACCAATAAAACAATTATTAAACATTTAATTTAAACATATAAAAAAATACATATGCATTGTTAAGAGTAAAAGGTGGTTCTCGCAGTTCTGTACATTTATTTGGTTCTAAAAATAACCTCACACTATATATATATATATATATATATATATATATATATATATATGAATCGATAAAATTATATATTTGATTAAATATATTTGTATATATATATATATATATATATATAAATATATATATATATATATATATATATATATATATATATATATATATATATATATATATATATATATATATATATATATATATATATATATATATATATATATATATATATATATATATATATATATATATATATCTTTACATTATATATAAGAGGAGGGATATGCCACATAATCATTATATTAATCCACGTCAGCATCATTTGGGCCTGTGATCATTCGGGCCATCTACTGTACCCGTCTTATATTCAACCGAAAACTTTTCACGTATCTTCAATCTTTTATGTTCTCCAAACCTTAAACTCAATCCTCCCACAAACTAATCATTCCACATAAATTCATCCGTCTATGAGATATAACATTTAAATAATAATACTGGAGATAGAATTGAAGATATAATTGAGATAGAATTGAAGATAATATAACATTTTCAGGGTTTTCCGGTTGTCGTCGTCTGTTGATTTGGTTTGAGGTTAGTTATGTTCTTAATGTGTGATTACAAACATTCATATTTTTTCTATAGTCTAATAATTAAATGGTTTGATTATTGGTGTCTTTATCAATATCCAATTTAATCCTTTAAAGCTGAATCAGAACATATGGAAAATACCAAATTAGTACTAATTTTAGCAATATAGGAATTAATAAAATATGATCATGTGAATGGAGGTTGACTTGTCATGAATTTAAAAAGAACATGATAGTTGAAAATTTTATTCTACGGTTTACTTCTTACCCTAAGCTAAAGGAAGCACTTAAAGGCGATTGTCCAAATCGTCAAAGAACAATAAGAATGGTACAACTTAACTCCAAGCAGAGCAAATATAAGGGTAGGAACAATATTATGTTAAAGACTGGTAAATTGCATAATGGCAGCAGTTCGTCATATGTGTTGACATAAAACAAACTATGTTGATGTTTCTAAAATGAAATCAAACTTATCTCGAGAGTGAAGGTTGGTCAATAGGTTAGCAATTGTATTTGCAGTTAAGCAAATTATTTTATGAATAAGTGCCCAACAATTTGAGCCAGATCATTTTACATTTACACTTCATTCATTCATTTGTTTGTTTGTTTGTGTAATAGTTTATAAAGCTCTTTCTACAAGACTGGATCCTGAGCAGATGAAGATCATGGGTAACCAAGATTATGGAAGTGGGCGATTTGCTGATGGTTTGTCAATCTATTAACCTGCTATTTTCTTGATCTTGAAAACAATTCATATAGAATCAATAAAATTTAATCAACTTATTGTCAAGCGGCTGCTCTTGCTATATTCCTACCCGGATATATTACAACTGAAATGATTGAAATAGCAAAGAATATGCAACTATTGCTTACAGCTCTGATCAGATCTAACCATCTTCCTGTTGTGGTGGCTGCTGGCGTAACGGTTCCAGAAATTAACAGAAGCAATGTTGTTTAAGTTCACCATGTGATGCCGTATCATACACATCGTTGCCGTATTTCTCCTCATAACATCAGTACGCATGTTTCAGGAACTAAATTGGTACCTGCTAATTATCAATTCTAACCAAGTTAATGATAAAATAGTTTCTTGATTTGGTATCTGAATTCTGTTTGCTTTTTGTTTCATATCCCAAATTTTGGATTATCTGATGCACAACAAGAGCATGCGCAGAGAGTTGAAAATTTGGCACCAAGATTGCGGCCCTTAGAATTGAACTTTTTCCAGGTTCACTTGGGAAGATATACTTTGTACTTTTGCATCCGAGACTTGAAACTGATGCTACTAAACTTTTACCTTAATCGTCGACTAAATATGAGATGATAAAGGGAATTTGAAGAACAAATGGCCATGTGAATGAACCAGGTACTACTTCACGTCATAAGTTCCACCTGTGCCTAAAAATTATATATGCCCTTGAAGTACTTTAAATAATAATACTTCTCAAATTTTTGGATATAACCTATCAACCTAGATGTACAGTATTTGATCTTGTAATAAGAGGGTATTTGATGACATTAAATTCGAAATGGAGCAAGTGACGTTTATTAAATTTTTCAGCAACAACCTACAAAAGCAATGAAAGCATTCGATAACAGGGCTCAGATTGAGGAAGTAGTACCTGGCTGAAGGTTCTGATCAGTGGTTGTTTTGGACAGATTCTGGATATGGATCGCCCAGAAAATTAGAAAGCTTTATCCCTCTTTATAAAGAGAACGGATATCATATCATCATTGTTGGTAACTTTCATCATTATTGGTAACTTTGTCTCCTCTCAACTTGATAAGACCAGTATTCTTATACATGTAAAATAAAAAGTTGAAAGCTTACGAAAGGTATAAGTTTGATAATATCTCGACATTTCAAAACCCATCATCTTTATCAGTTGTAAGTTTATTATTCAGTATATGAAGTTCTATTCATAGTTGCATCATAAAAGTATAATAATTCTAGCTTTTTACTTGGTTGATGTCAGGTTCCCTCACCCTCATCTTCGAATATCAATACTATGCCGTGAAACATCGACACAGGTAACCAATATTTTGTACAAAACTAAAAAGCACATTTGAATTATATCACACAGTATGCCACTTAAGCATGAAAATTAGGAATTTTAGTGTGTGTGTTACGTAACTGTTCTTTTTGTAAATTTATTTCTTTAATGCAATCCTATATCCTCACCTTACATCTACAGTCATTCACAATATAAGCCATTCTAAGAGCACTCAATCCACTAACAAGTAACAACTGTAGCCAGTTGGATGTTTATGCTGATGAACTCAAATAAACTAATATAAGGTTCTCTTTACCTATAATCTAGAACTACCAGTCAATGTCTCGCCAATTGTTTGTTTTCTTATTAATGTATATTTATCACTTTTTTTATTTTTTTAACGTAATCTGCACAAACACCTAAAGGGGGTGTAATTATCGCAATTTTGAGCAATTATCGTAATCGCCTGCTATTTTGAGCAATATTGTTATTAGTTATAACTAACTAAGGGGGTGTAATTATACGGACAAAGATTCCAGGCATAGAAACCGTAGGAGAAGTAGGATATGTCTGATTGTTAGAAGTTGGTCTCCTAACATGTAAATAAGTGTCATGCTCTATATGCAAGTGTCTTATGAGCATCATAATACTGTATTTCTTTTCAGTTCATGCCGCCATTAGGTGTCACCTTAAACAAGGGAACAAACACTTAAAAACAATCTAAAGGCTTGTCACATGTTTTTATTCTTCCTTTGATGTGTTATTTTGTAGGTTTATACCCATAGTAGAGACTAAACTAGAGAGTATGAGTATCTCAATTTCTCTTTCTCTTTTTTTTTTGTGTGTTTTATGGAACTTTTATTCAGGGTATAAGAGCAGTTTTTCACGACGGAATAAGCAGATTTTATGATAACTTAATTCTACAATATGGGGTGTGCATGAATTATACTGACCACTCCACCTGTCGTCCTTGTATTCTGAATGAGTCGCATCGCGTTGGAGGTTGGGTAATGTTAGTTATGGTTTGGCCTTTTTCTAATCATGCTTGCTCCTTAAATAGAAAACAGTGGGAAAGAGAAAAAAACAAATCGCCTGCTATTTAGAACAGAAATTCAATAACAGAAAAGAAGATATATAAAAGTAAAAGATATGTTGGTGTATTGCAGACCTAGAATCTTTAAACCTGTTTTTCAATAAGAGGAGCAGATTCCTTCATAATTGGATCAGGTGGGACATAAGAGCAGGACCAAATAGATATTTTTCTAAAGTTTAAATGCACAATACTGATGGCCGGCCCTCTTGCATTTAGGTAGACTTCCGTACAATTAAAATATTTTTCACTCCAATCGAATTTTATTCACTGATCAGTTAAAGGTGCGATAAATTACAAAATAGGTTCATATCCTTTTTTATTATGATTGTATGATTCGATCAAATTCTGTTGTTTGTAAGAATACTGGATGTGTGTTCTTTCAGCATTCAAACTATCCATGTTTCAACCTCGAGAGTATCAATTAACAGTCACGGTAACAAACGCACTCTTTTCTTCAAGAACAACAAGTTGAATGACAAGCCTTTTTCTTCCTTTTGTTAGTCTTCTAAGTTTGTAGCATTTTTAAATTATTTGATTATGTGTTTTATTATGCGGTTTATGAGACCCAAAAGCTATACCATGGATTCAAATTCCTCCCATTCGAGATACTACTGATGCATGGGTGCCTGCAGATATTCAAGATTGTCACGTTTATTACAGACATATCTACATAGAAACGGGTAATTATGATTTCTTATATATAACTTTAACGTTGTATTAAGAAAAAAAGATATTTGTTCCTGCAACTTCAAGGCATTTCGTTTTTTATTTCCTAGGTAAAATATGTTGTGCTTCTCACATTGAATCAGGCGATGCTTACTGTGGTAGTGTAAACACCACTAAAGACATGTCAGTGCGGGTAACTTACTTGAAAAGTCGTGAGTTCTTCATAACATGCTTAATTTAGTATTTTGACCTCAAGGATTGATTACAATTTGAACAGGTATGGCGGTGCAAGTTTGAGATTGTATCTATGGGTACTGTTTTGCTTAGAGATGGTGTCCATTGAAGGTGCATCTTGCTGTGATTACCACTACAGATGCTGCCCTCATGATTACCCCATTTGCAATATGCGACGTGGAACCTACGCAAAGGTGAATTAATTTTAATTTTTCAAGAATAAGTTTATATAGTTTGATATGAAGAAAATTCGGTGAAGAACACATAAACCATAAGCAGAAAAATAGTTCTACATCAAAATTTGTCATAAAATGGTCAATGCATATAAATATATAATACTCCCAGATTAGTCTCTACACTACGCCATTGTATGGATTTAGCAACATGCTTACTCATAAAAAACAATATACTTATATTATGATAGTGCTGATGTAGATTGAATAAATTAATAATCATCCAAACGACAAACCCGCCTTATCTGGCCCATATGGCCCATTATGAAACAATCACAGCCCGAATCTACATTATCATTGTTTAAAGTATATTAAAATGTCATTTCTAATATGCATCATAATCTCTGCCTCGTGCTTTTTGACATAAGAAAATACTTACAAGAGTAACTACGAATGATTGAATTCTAAGGTTGGAGGATATTGCAGGATATTCAAAATATTGACATTTTAATTTACCCCAAATATTGTGTTTGGTATCACTTATGAAGGAAATTAAAATTCCCCGAATTCCCAAAAGGAAGGATATTAGAATTCCTCCAAAAAGTGAGGAATTCTAATTTACTTGAAAATTATCTTTTATAAACTTTTTTCTAATCGTTTTTATTCGGGTTTTTATGTTTATATAAAAAATTATAAAATTTAAAAAATTTATATAACAATTATTTTTTATGTTTTTCCTCTATATAAAATTTTTATAAAGTTTATATAAAGTATTTATAAAATTTATATAAATTTTTTCTAAAGTTTATATAAAGTTTTTATAAAGTTTTTATAAATTCTTTATAAAAAGTTTATATAAATTTATATAAAATTTTTATAAAGTTTATATAAATTTTTTATAAAATCTATATAAATTTTGTATTAAAGATTTTATAAAAATTTAATATAAATTTTATAAAAGTTTTATATAAAATAAAAAGTTAAAATTCGATTTTTACTTTTTTCAATAAAAAAATTATAAAAAATATTTATTCGTTAATTGTTCAACACAAAATCTAGATTATAAAATGTTATGCTTTTTTGTTAACCAAACATGCGTAGTAATTTTAAATTCTAGAATTTTTAATTCTTGAGAATTTTAATTAACTAGAATTTAGAATTCTAGAATTTCACTATCTTGAACCAAACAGCACCTTGAGGCTTTAGATGTGTACTTAACATAGAACGCTACAGTATCAAACTACAAATCACTTCTTGAATGCTTATTTATATAAGGTATTAGCAGAACCATGCACATTTCATATTAGTACTTGCTAATTTTACCTCAAGTAGTTGACACCTTAGCTGGTATGTCGCATTTTTTAATTTTTTTGGGGTCTTTACAGCTCGATAATGAAGTGAATGTTCAAAGGTACCATTTAGCTCATGGAAGGGCGAGGCTTCAGCTTTGCGTGAAAAGTTTATTTGGCAACGAAAATAGGTCTCTTGAACTTCTTGATGAGGTAAAACTTATGTTATTAAAACTTGCATTATGAAAACTTGATTTGCGCTAATAGTTATATTAGCTGTTTTTTATCATATAGGAAGGGCCTTTAATATAAGATGGACTCAGCATCGATTAAGAGGAAATTAGCTGTCTTAAGTAAGTAGGATGCTGAAGTACCTACTGCTCCATCGGTTGCATATGAAGAAATGATGCTAGAATTCTAGACTGAAACAAGAAGCACTAGAGGCTCCTATGGTAGTAATATATAAATGTTACGAAGGGATGTTTGGATCTGTGTTTTAAAAAGTGTTATCTCATTATTAGGATTTAAGTTGATGACAATGAGGTTAAATTTCCTGGGTATAGTCAATATGATTCTCATTATTTTTGAGTCAAATCATTCAATTTTGAATGACGTTTTTTTCTTTTTAAACCTTTAAGTATCTGATAAAGGAACCCATGGAGTCTCTACCGCGTTAGCAATCTCAAACGGGTCAGTGTGCTAACGCTTATCTTTTTCTATTTATATTAGCACATAGCTTCATATTTATGCACCTTCGGGCATTGTGCTTTGATTTTCTATTATTTTCTGCTTCTATGTTTTGAGAGATACTTCAGAAACTTATGCCACGATGGATAGTTTGTTTGACGAAACATGATATGGAAAATGTAATTTTTTCCTCAGATTTAAAGCTTGCAGAAGGAAGATTTCTTTAGCAATGTGAAACATGAAATACTGATTATAAATATGATTTGTTAATTTTTATATGCATTTGTGTTTCAGATACAAGATACATGATGTTGGACAAACGATGTAACATTGGCAGCAACTCATCTAGAAAGGAACGGATTATGCTAGGTTTGCATACACATTACTATACTTTCTTTCTATATGATTATTGTTATTCATGTTTTCTTTAAGTAGGTTGCACCTTTTTTAAATTCGTTATTCACAATTTACTGTGGCGACTTGCTAACAACCCGAACATAAAACCAACCTGTTGGACCCTATGGCTGGGTTGAGGTCAGTTTTATCTGCAGACATGATAAAAAAACTTAAACTTTCCGACCTGCACTTATGCTAACCATCCAATTAAATATTGCAGTTCTCCCAAACACCCAAGAAAACATCAACAACTGCTTCCATGCTTGACATTCAACTTATTTGACGTTTTAGAGGAACGCACCGCCTCTTTCTCAAAACCATAAACATATGACCAAAGACAAGGAATAAGGCATACCAGGTAGAGTATGTTAAATGCATCATTTATACAATAAGCAAAAAGGTTATTATACAAATCGATTGCTTTTGTTTACTTTAGACCGCCTTTACAAAGTAGTGGAGAGGCATGCAAAGGCAGCTGGTGATAGTGGTTAGTTGTTTCTTTTGTATTTTTTATTGACCTGACTTGTGTTATTACCTCATTTGCGTGCCTATTAAAAATTGCAGTTTTGACCCGTTTACTTGTACGTGATTCGATTGGGTATCGTGTCAAATATGGTCGGCTGAGATACCTAAAAGTTTGTTTTAATGCACAAAACCTTTAAAAGGGCTTTAGATAGATAACACACTTTTTCTAATAAATATTTTCTTAGCAGTCATTGAACCGTTCTAGGCGAAGCGTTTTTGTCAGCCCATCTTACTTAATTTGACATATGACGAGAAATACAAGACGATGTTGACATATAAACACATGCTTAAACATTATAATTGTATGTTTATTTACATGTACGCATAATTTCATGTTAGTGGTATATGCATACTATAAATAGACGTTTATATGTATAAAAAAATTGGTTGCTGATTATTTTGGGTGTTCTATGAGCAGGGTCAGATATGATCTCACTCTTTTGGGGGTCTCATGCCTTAAAACGTCAGATAAGCTCTATGTCATATCAAATTTGAATAAGACATATCACTGCTTGCAGCCCCTTACACACCATGAGAGCTTAATAAAGCGATATAGAACTTGGGAGAGGGATTCTGCTCAAAGGGAGAGGGATTCTGGCGTGGATAGCACTTAGACAACTAAATAACTACGTAGTATATGGGATTCTGAACAAGATTTTCATTTGATCAAGACGAAGCTGCACCTACTTCACATGCAAACAAGATGCTCGAGTCACTTAAATTTATGGCTACTTAGGCTGATTGCTTTAACTGATCATTAATTTATATCACTATGTATTTGCACTAATTATTTGGTTTCAGCAAATTTATAAAGAAAATGAACCTATCATTTTTTTTGCAAATCTTTCAGAGCTTTCTGGTTATTAAGCGCAGATTTATGACCTGAATCTGCAGAGCAAAATTTAGCTTTTCCAGTTAATTGACATGAATCAACATTTTATGAATCTTCAGGGTGGTCTAATTGATGGATACAAGGATTCCATATCAGAGTAGGAACTACCTAATGCGACTTATAAAGAAAAAGGGGTCGCACTATTCTGTGTTCAAGGCTCTTGACCAGAAAACCTACAAGCAATCTAAGTTAAACCTATAATTCGGTCATTAGTGTTGGATATAGCGGTTAGCAATTAGCAGTAACATTCAATTTATAAAAATGTTTAGTAGGTTAGCAGTAGTTTTTTAAAGTAGAATATAGTAGTTAATTGTAACTTCAATATGTAAGAAGACGTAAAAGGACATCCATATATAAAGGTTTTTCTATCTTGTGCTTTAAGTGCACATGATAAGAACGTAAAAAGTTAACCGGGTCCTACAGAAAAGTACACGGGGATTCACACTTTGTGGATTTCTGTGTAATTTTCTTTGGGACCCGGTGTACTTTTTATGTATCATTTACCTTCTTATCATGTGCCCTTAGGGCACAAGATAGAAAAACTCTATATATAAATATATAAATATAAAACATCCTTTAGTAACGAATGTGGGTGTTTGTGTAAATTATTTATCATATTGTTCTTTATGCTTTAAAAATGCTCATTGTAAGAGAATAATGTACCATTTTAATGCTAAATGATAATACTAATTATTTTAAGCAAACAAACTTTTTTACCAATTAATCTAGATGTTAATGATGATATTAAACATACTTTTAAAAAGTTGTTATAGAACACAACCATAAGCACAAAAGCAAACCATTGTAACTTGTCAATTGTTTTAAAATACAATTCAACCAAACCCTCTGAATGAGCGCATTATGTTACTAAACATTTACAGGCACTCTAATAGAAACCAACTCACTATTTTTGCTCGAGCCAACAGACATGTATACTAATATGGTCTGATCAAACACAACTAACACATGTTAAATAAAGGCACAAAGATCATTCTTACTTTACACAAACATTGCAACCATTAGAACTTATCGATAAACATTATTCGAAATAGGAAAAAATTATAACATTCCACAATTAATAACTCATAGTTAGCTTAAAAAATATACACAAACAAATATTTAAACACATAAACAATGTAGACGACAATCAGAAGTCATACCCGCCCATCGGGCGGGTTTTGCAACTAGTATATATATATATATATATATATATATATATATATATATATATATATATATATATATATATATATATATATATATATATATATATATATATATATATATATATATATATATATATATATATATATATATATATATATATATACTAGCGTCGTAACCCGCCCAACGGGCGGGGTCGTTTTTTATGTTGTTCCGAAGGGTTTATTGTTTGTGCGTTTTTCGTTATTGAATTTGTAATTTAGCCTATAGTGTATTTATGTTATAATTTACGCTTAAGTAACGTTAAATTTATGTTAAAAAAATAGATATTTTTTTAAAAAGTTAAAATTGAATCCAAGTTAAAAATTCTAAATTTTTAAAATTTTTAAAAGTCCGAATAATATAATTTGTTAAACAATCGGAATTGTTTTACAAGAAGTCTAAAACGCATTTTGTCTTTTGTTTATGTTTCAATGTTGACATATGCACTCTTGAAAGAGTATAAAAAATAGTTTATCAACCGCTTGAATTGGAACAGTCCGTACCAAAACTGTTAGTCTGATTAAAACTTGACTTTCTTTAACACCATTATAGACACCATTATCTGGTGAGAGGTCTGGATGGTTTTGAACCACCAACCCCTTATGATATTTCATGTGCTCTTTTAGTTCTAAGCTCACAAATCTAGAAAGATGATGTTTGTTCGTTCAGATCTATAAGCATATATTGATAAATGAAACACTGAAAATCATCAAATTCACTTCACATATTAACATGTACTTGAATTACTATATAAGCCAAATCACGTTCTTCAGAGACATATTCGATAACTGCCAGTTTGGTTACTGTTTACCCCCAAAAGGTAGAAGTATTCTATCAATTGACCAAAAATGAAAATAAAATTTAGCATTTTTCAGATAATAATTTCATGTTTTGTAGAAAACAGGGTCGTTTTGGAATAAATAGTTTTATTGAAGAAAAAACGATTTCCACTATCTATACTTCACTTTCTATTAAACATTTACACATGATTCTTTAAAGTGGAAAAAAGAAAATAGTGAAAAACTTAATGTTTTTTATATAGAGAAGAATGTAATATGAAGTCAAACATTTGATACATAGTCATGGATTGAACCACGGGGTCATTCCGGTTGAGTCATCGTGTCACGAGTTCGACCACTGGGTTAACCGGGTTACGGGTTCGATCACCGGGTCAATCTGATCGATTCGTCAATCTTTTGTGTTACTAATATGAGCGAGTTTTTTTTGTTATTTTTTTAAAAGTACGTTTTTTGGAGTGGGGTCATTTTGTTAAAATAAAACTTAAACGGATGTACTTTTTGATACTTTTAGTGCTCGATCGATCAGCGAACTTGTTTAGTGAAATAAATTGCTTATTGGCAGATTTATGTCTACTTGTTCTTCAAGGCGGGTTCATGTGATCAATACAATCAGTTGGACCCGTCTTGTTCAATATATGTAAAGTGGTCAGATCTGATTTTTTTTAAACATGTTTGGTTTAAGTCAATCGATTTGACTTATATCGGATCTGTTTGAAACTGTTTTTTATTAGATTTTACCCATTTTTAACCTAATTAAATCGGTTTTAAACAAATTTTCATTGGTTTTTTTAACTAAGCTCGACCATTTTAGTAAACCGGTTACTAACCGTCAGATCTTTTTGAGAAAACCCGATTTTTAAAATACTAATTGATCGAATCATTAACCGGTTTTTTCCCATCCAATTATGTGTGAGTCTATATAGATATATAAAAATGTCGAGTTTAATTAAAAACATAATAAAAACTTCTTCTCACCTTTAAATAACAATTTGCTTTATTAAAACTGATTATCTGATTCCAATTCAACATCATACGGTTCTCTTTTTAAATAGAAACGTAAACACTCACTATTACGCTATATAAATATATCAGATTTGTAATATTATATTAGAGGTGGCAAAACGGGCGGGCGGGCAGGGGCGGCGGGCTGGGCGACGTGCTAAACGGGGCGGGGTAAAGGCATGGGCGAAACAGGCGGGCTAGACGGGCGCAAGCTAAAACGAAAAAAAAAACATATAAAACATAGAATTAAAAAATAAAAATACTTGTTTGAAAGTCGGGGATAAAAATTAAATATAAAATATCCCATTAAGCTCATTTAGTATTTTACATGCGCGTCCATTAAGCCCATTTAGTTTCTTACATTTGCGCCGGTTTAGCCGATTAACAATAAGAATATGCAAAAAAATGCCATATCTTTTTTTTGAAAATTATCAAGATATATTCATATTTATCAAAATGAGCGAGATTTGCCATCTCTAATTATATGCATATGGTTCTCTTTTGAAATAAAAATGTGAACACTCCCTATCACAGTCATACTACATAAATCTTTTATATAATAAAAGAATTAGATTATTTGAGAATTTTAGTGAAATGTAGAGGTTGTAAAAAAACAATTGATTCAATCAAATGATTTGATTTTGACACATAAGCAAAATAAAGCGATGTGATTGGTTGAAAAAAGTCAAAATTGAATTCATTTAGTCAAAATTAAAAATTTTGGTGGAGGAATTTGATGAAAACACACAATGATATATGTGTCAAATTTGTGAAAATAAATAATTAAATAAGGAGGAGGATATTAATAAAACTTTAGTGGTTAAATTTTAATTAATTAGATAAACTCAAGTGTAAACTAATAATTTTTCATATTTTTTAGTAACTTTATAAAATAAACAAAATACCCCTTAAACTTTATATCTTATATACCTTATATTTTAAAAATATAACATATACATTATAATAAAAAAATCAACAAATCACATAATTATAAATATTTAAATAAAAACACAAATTATTGTCTATTTCAATTATGACACTTAACAAAGTCAAGCAATGCAATCTACGTAAATTATTATTAACATAGATATAAGTATCAAAATGAATGCATAATCTCAAATAGCTGTGTGAGATGAAAAAAATAGACGAGATTCTACTAAAACATCATATATTTTTAAGGTCGTTATGTGTTACTAAACACACAATGTCTAAAAAATGATAGCTAACATTTCAGCTTAACAAAATTAATTTCTTTATGCAATAAATATTTATACAAAATATCAATTAATATTGTCACATAATGTTAAATCATGTAAAACTCGTGGGTACATGAAAATCATAACTATTTAAATATTAAATATTTAATATTTTTTATAAAATAATATTAAGCATTGAAAAATCATGAATTTAAATCATGTACATGTTAAGTTGTAAATGGTTTCTTGATTTATTATTAAGAGATAACTATTTAGAATAAAAGTATCAAAAATAAAAAATTATGAAATTCGAAAAATAAAAATTGAGATTAGTTTCTAATTTATATGGTGCACGGTAAAACAAGAAAATAATTAAACGCATAAACATTAGATGTTCTTAAAAAAACATAAATATACATAAAATCGTAATAACGAAATTATTACATATTTTATTTTTTATATTCAAGTTCCGTGCGTGCACGGACATTAAAGCTAGTATATAAGTTGTAATATTATATAACATCGCATTTGTTTACAACAAAAGTATTGAATCAGTTGTTAGATACATGAAACACGTGTGATGAAGCTACATTTATCATTTTGTAGGTTAGTCTATGATGGTATTAATTACAAAGAACACGTTTACGTACATATGATATCACCA
The DNA here is from genome assembly GCA_025667525.1 of Glebionis coronaria. Lineage (NCBI taxonomy): Eukaryota > Viridiplantae > Streptophyta > Magnoliopsida > Asterales > Asteraceae > Glebionis > Glebionis coronaria. Next base: position 443,927,607 of record CM046878.1, on the reverse strand, counting down.
ACGGTTCGACCATTACTAAACCGATCAGTTGATTTTGCATCAGTGTAGTCGATATTATAAAATGGAAAATCTGATCTAGCAAGAGAGTATTCTAAATAGTTATAAGCAGATATAAAAGTGAACATATGCAGATCCTTCGTTCATTTGGCAATTAAAAAACTGTATCTGTTACACAAACTATCTGAGTCTTCCAATTTCTCTTTTGCAATTTTAGCAGAATAAATGACATATCAATCTGTTAGACTGCAGGTTATATTTGACATTCCATTTACCATTAGCATCAGCAGTAAACGTCCAGTTGTTTTCCCTGACCTGTACACGGAATCTGCAATAAAAGCACAGACATGAGTTCTCCTAAGATATACAAAGCAGCAAAGAGACTTCACATATTGCAGGATCCAATTCTCTTTTTCCATGTTAATAGCTTGTTTGAGTGTGAATGGGCCAAATCAAAAATTCATATTCTATACATCCATAACAGCTAAGTCCTCTCCGTGTTAAAAAAGGCCATTTGACCTAAATATGTTTTAACCCGTTTACCAGACAACCCAAGCCGTTGAATTTGCCACTTTTGATAAGAACTTCATTGGAATTCTGGTGTGGAACACAGTAACATCGGTGAAACATACCATGTCAAATTGTCAACGATTTCGTAGCCAACCTTAAGCCTAAGGTCTTGGTCTTTCTGAAAATCAAGAATGTTCCAATCCAATTCAGCCGCTCCACTTGGTGTATAATATATTTTCGAAGTACTTCAAGTTTTCAAGAACAAAAAAGCGTTGAGGGGCTCATGAAATAAATCCGGTAGGAGGATACAAAACATTATGTTTGAAGATGTCTCTCCCTTAATCTGAGAAACATCAGTCCGGAGAAGATGAGAAAGAACCAAAGAGCCACTCTTCTTATCTGTAGTCTTTGATGGCTTTGGCCATTTAGGGTGCCTAAGAAAACACATTATAATTACGAAAACGAAGTTAAGCTTATATTGAAATTATAATTGAAGAACACGGGGAAAAAAAAGATAATACATGAGTAATTTTGATTGCACAATTGATGAAGAAAGTTGAGAAAAATAGGCACGGTTTTGCTGTGATGGGGCTTCAACTCTGTTTGATCTTCAAATTCTACTATCCGAAAATATCACCTCGTCAATTTCTGTAATATAGACTATTCAAGTCAGCGGACACGTTTTCAAGATTGGGCGCACACAGCAGCTTGGGATCTGTCATCACCAGTTTCACATTTCAGCAACTCTTATTGTTGTTTAACACATGTTGTTTGTATGTTGCCTCATTTGCACGTCTCGGCATATCAGAGTGCTGGTTCAAAGTAGCACTATCGAAACACAAAGCAATAGAATGTCGTGCAATATGTATGTGTTAAATGATGCCTTACAACCCTTTTCTGTGTGTACTTCTCTATATTCACTCAATTCTCAAGAAATCCAACATCAAGATCCTACTTGAATTGTGTAAGCTGAAAACAGTCGATATCATGTCAAAACTATTTGTATACTTCCTACATGTTGTATATCGTCCTTTTCGAATGCCGAAGTTGTAAAGCTTTTATGTGTTTCGTTACTTCAACAATGGGATTGATCCTGGACAAAGAAACTAACAACATTTGTTATTCTTGCACTCCAAACAGGCCCTTGATCTTGAGGTGACTAAAAAATGAAATCAAATATCTTTTTCAAATAGTCAAATCAAATCATCTGGGCCTGTTATTTAGATGTGAGCTTTAAAAAGGGTTTTGTGATATTGATTTATTAACTAAGATAATCAGTTGCAAGTTATTGGACTGCAACATGTAGTGTTTGGACGTGCTTTTGGTGTTTAGAGTAGTACTAATCATGCTGTTCTGCAAACGCTGATACTCTGATAATTTATAAAATTATAGCTAAAATAAATAACTAAACATTACAAAAAAGGTATTCTTGTACGAACAGGATGGGTGTCTAGTGAAATGAGAGTTGGATTTTCTCAATCTAGCTAAAAGGATTACCACCCAATAGAAACAGCTATTCAAACACCAATAAACTACTTGAAACAACCATGATATAACCCAACTTTTGAAATTTACATATATTAAACACGCAATAGCCTTTTAAGATACGTAATGCATAATCAACAACATGCTACCTTTCTATACTGGTACAGTGGTACTTAAAAGATAAATCGCGATCCTCCCTCCTGATTTCAAAGAGAAACAAAGTGGTAAATCAAGAACATAATACAGTGGTAAATGTAGCTTTATTCTGAGTTAGAGTCCTGGTTTTATCAAATAATACATAACGAATAGTTTGAGCCCTCTCTAATCTATCTCCTCATTTAATTAAAACACCATTATTGGCTCCACCCCCAGTTGCAACCATGAAAACAGTTGGGGTGGCTAGACCAACCACACAAGGACAATCAACAACAACTGAAATTAAAAACATAAGTGCGAAATCAAAGTAGTCTTTAGTCCACAAATGGACTTGTAATTTGCCTTCTAGATGTTCAATTAGTAGTTGGGATTACATAAGTTGGTTTATGGTGAAAACAAATAGACATCTTTATAAATTTTAGCACATTTAGTTTAACACACCAAAAAGTTTCAAAATAAGCCACCGGGTACAACCCTATATGCTCGGTTTTCCTTCCAATAATCAAATCTCCCCTACAATGTCATCCTGATGGATTGCCCCCTGTTTTGCAAAAAATCAAAATTTACTATTAACTATGGTAACTCAAACATCACATAATCTGTGAATGTGCCAAACACTAAAGGTAAAAGATTCAGGGTACTTACAATTGCATATTTAACTCTGGCATTCCAAACGATATGTGCACAGTGAACTGTAACCTCTGTAATTAGCTCATTCACTCAAGTTCGGTTTTCCCAAATATGATCTTCCTAATTTCTCAACTTCTTAATAACAATGGCTTATGAGATGTGATATGAAAGAAGAATTACTTTCTTCATTAGCTAAACATCCTTAATGGATAACCATCATATTAAGTTTTTTAAAACCTCTTTGAATGATGTTTGGTCCTCCTTGACCCGGTGCGCACCCATAGCCAGATATATAATATTCCCCCAAGTGCTTGCGTATTACTGCAATATGATTCGTCATGTTTATAAGTTGAAAGTGAACAATATGGACTGTATATTAAAAAGATGTGGTTGTAACCTCGATTTCTTTTTTAATTGATCTTCAAGTTCTGCTTTCATGTTGTTTTCCTGTGCTCCAATGGCAGCTTGCTTCTTTTAGGCTTTATTCTCAACTTTGGGTCTGTTCAGCTGCAAAGTCAACTGCAAGTGGATTAAGAAACCTTTAGTTGTTGAAGCAATAGATTTTTCAAAACAACATTTAACAAAGTAAAAAATAAAAAACTTTTTTTCTAAGGGAGTGTATTGGGTCATTTAGACCCAAATTGTTTCACTATACACCAGAAAATGGTTGTATTGACTTGTCGCCAGATCTGTCCGACTCAGTTACATGCAAATAGTTAGCCATTATTTTTAGCACCAAATTTTAGAAGTTTTGGTTAACATCAGAACATTGGTTTCTTATTTTATGGGTTTATTAGCTTATTCAGATTTAGACAAGCTGATAAGCTCTTTTTTTAAAGCTTATAAATTAAACCGTTAGATTTAGCTTATTTTATATATTCAAAATCCAAAAGAAAGTGTTTGTCCGGTATTCCAAATCTGAATAAGGCAATAAGTACATAGATAAGCTAAACCAAACACCCTGATACAACATATTACCAACTGGATAGAAGGAACTCAGTATTGGAAAAATGACTTAAGTCTATAAAAGTTGATAAACAGAACCTAAGAAGAGATGTTTATTACCTTTGATCAACCTAAGACAGTTATACGAATTTGGCCTGCTATCACCAAGTCAGTAACAAAATAGTATCAATATGAAATAGTACGATGGAATATCAAAAATAGTATGAAGGGTAAATAGCTATACCCTTTAAGGGCCTGACAAATTAATACAATCATTGATTGCTCCTTTTTAAATCCTTATAAATTTCGAGTGTGTATGGATTGTTTTCATTCAAACTGCTTGTATGCGAGTAGCATCTAGCCTAATTTAGTAAGGTTAATGAATGCTCAATTGAACAGGCCAGATGACTCGTATGACATGACTACACCTCATATATTGTTTCAGAATCCCTCATATAATATAAATATCTATTGTATATAAAAGTAACCTTTACATGTTATGGCATCTATTGTTGACTGTCAGCAACTGTTGGGCAGAAACTGATGCGGTCATCAATAAAGATGGCTTAAAAGATATTAACTTCTAATTCCTAACCATTTGCATATTATTTCATTTCATTCAAGTTATCTTACTTATGAGCAGCTGATCACCGCAGTAGAGGACACACATATTGCAGTACAGGCATAGAAACTAAATGCAAACAAATGAGAAGTTTTGCACTAATAGTACAGTGCTCACGCAGTTTATAGGACACACATAGCAGTTAAAAGCAAACTTAACATGCTTTATATTGTAGGCGAAGTAAGGTTCATGTTTTTCTATCAACTATGTGAAGAAATGAGACTTAAAGCAATTCCTTTGATGTTAATAAGAAATTTGGAAAAGATTAGTAACAATAAACATTAAGAATGATCAAATTTTAACAAAAAGTACATGAAATTCAAAAATGGAACCATACCACATTATGAAGGTTATATTAGATGTACCGAAATGTATGGTCCCCCTTTCTTATATAAGCACTTCACTCTCAAAGTATAGAGTTTTTCTTCCTCTCTATGCTTTGTCCATGAGCAGACTCGCCAACTATGTCGGTTTTGTTATTGAGCTTAAAGATTTTGCGGCAAAATTTGATGACCGGAATGAATTGTTGTCACCTGCGTTGAAAGAAACTCGACCACCATTTTATGATGGGAAGAGAGGATGTCCGACAGTGGCATCCCGGTGGGGAAAGCCTGGGAACTGAATCGACCTCATATTTCATATCCATATATTGCCTTCTTCCCTGAGAAAGCCTCGGAACTAAATCAACCTCATATTTCATATCGATGTATTCTCCTTCCAATGTTAATCAACATGGCAGCCACTTTACGCGTGTCCTAAATTGCACATAGAAAAGTATTTCTGAATGGTATATATATATGTTTCTTCATCACAGTGGAGGGACGTTTATAAGCAGTTCTGTGATCCTGTTGATGAGGGTGCTGTTGTAAATCTCGCGACTGCTGCATCAAAAAATAATTCAATAAGTGAGAAAAAGAAACACAATGCAAGTTTTAGGGCTTAAAGTTATATAAAAAGTCCTAACCTTGATGCCCCTGGCTTACTCTCGGATCAGTTATCATTAGATATAGGATCAAATGGGCTCAAATTATTTGTTCCCCTAGGACTGGCCATATTTAATCCACGTTCTGATGCATATACAGGTGTATTCACATCAGACTGAAAAGGACACTTTTAAAAAATCACGTATATTTTAAAAATCTTAACTCATATTCATGCCTCAGATCTATACGTCAAGAGTTCTTACTCTATTTTATGACAATAAGCAAGCAAGATCTAAAAAACAGTAGTAACTGAGACACATGTATTAAAGGAACATACGTGTGGATCAATGACTTTATGGTAAAAGGAAGAATCTGTATGAAAACCACCTTCACGACCATATACTACGGCGTAAAAGGAGCCTTCTTCAAGCACGTTAGCCTTGGAAAATTGTAGCATTTCTTTATCTCCATCAGCTTTAAGCAAGTGGTTGATTTTTGAAATAGTTTGAAAAATCCCGAGAAGAAACGAAAAATATTACATCACGTATTCAAACATGTTTAGCCATTTACACTTGTTGGATAGAGTTGTTTACATTCATTCATATGAGTTGAAACCTGAATGATCAGGTTTCATGAATATTTGAAATTAGGTGTCTAGATGAATTTGTGGATAAAAAAAATAAAAATCATGATCCAAGCAGATACAATTTGTGTACGGATTTACCCATTAGCATTATTTGTTTGTAACCTCATTAGCAATTATTTATTGGCTAAATAAACCCATATTCTCAAATAAGTGTTTACGCGTCACCAGGACATAGATTGTCTATATTAGATTGTATCCACATGTTTAGCTTACTTTACAAATTATGCAAGTGCTTATTGTGTCTCATAAACAGAACGACCATACCTTAATTTTAGCAGGAGTCAGTGTACATGCTCTACATTTGCTGGAGACCATCACGGTAGTGAGAAGGTTCACCTAAGTTTTCGACTATCCATATATGCATACCAAGACTATATCATAAGCTGGTTGCTGAGCAGACGATAGAGCCAAAGCATGAGATGGAGTCACAGGCTTTACACTTGCCTGCCAAAAAGTGACAAGAACACGAAATCCATAAAAGTGACAATAACATGAATTATATATTCATTGAGCCGCCAATCAGAAGACACAAAAACTAATCAACAACATAAATGAATCCCTGTTGAAGCATAAACCAACTTTTGCGATCCTCTCGCGGTTCAATACCTGTTTCATGATGTTATTCAGAATTAGCTCTTTCTACAGCAACCCTTTCAAATATTTCTACAACAACAACATGGACATGTGCGCCGACGCTGAACACATAGATGATGGTATAATTTATCTATCTGTAGAAAAGTAAAATACTAATTAGGGTATATACGAATTAATGTCGTATATAGAAAATAATATTGCAATAGCCTGACGTAGTATCGGTGTCAATTCAGATAGTGCTACAGTCGAATTAATACGAATTAAACTTAACATTTGCAGATTAAATTAGTAACATTTCAAATATTTCTACAACAAACAACCTGGACATGTGCGCCGACGCTGAACACATAGACGATGGTGTTATTTATCTATCTGCAGAAAATAGAAATATTAATTAGGAAGGATATACTAATTAATGTCATATACAGAAAATAATATTGCAATAACATGACGTAGTCTCGGTGTCAATTCAGATGGTGCTACAGTCAAATTAATACAATTTAAACTTAACAATTGCAGATTAAATCAGTAACATTTCAAATATTTCTGCAACAAACAACGTGGACATGTGTGCCGAGGCTGAACACATAGACGATGGTGTTATTTATATATCTACAGAAAAGAAAAGTACTAATTAGGAAAGATGTATTAAATAATGTCATATACATAAAATAATATTAGCCTGACGTAGTATCAGTATCAATTTAGATAGTTCTACAGTCAAATTAATACAAATAAACTTAAAATTTGCAGATTTAATCAGTAACAAAAATATTGATATAATGAATTTGAAACATACATCGTTCTTGAGCAACCACCATGAGGAAAAAAGTCTCTTCAATAGTCACATATTAGCTGCAAATTTGCAGTACATAAAATTACTATATTGTAGTTATTGTTTTTATAAGTTGGGTCGTTTTCAACTAATTTGTTGCCTCTGTTATTACTATGTCTGAGCATGTTTTACACATGCAGCTCCCTACCAGAGTGCTTGAGGAAGTCAGGGAGGAAGTGACCTGAACAATAAAAGAATGAGTGAGAAAAAGATAGGTAAAAGATATTTATCGATTTATAGCATTGATGCTAGACCATTCCATGTCTGACCAAAAATACATGAGACCCATTCCTACACGTAAAACTTTTGCCTCTTCCTTAATCATTTGATCAACCTACACATTCCAAAAATCAAAGTTTTAGATTAAATTGCTGATGACGTAAGTAACTTTTATAACTGATGATTTAGATCACATCTAAACTATTGGAATTCAAAGCATGCGAATATATATTAAAACAGATGTGTGTTTTTCTCGACAATTATTCTAAAAAAAATGTGTTTCCAGTAATTGATGCTACTCATCTTTTCCCTATTAACATATAAATTAAACCAACAGGAATTCATTAAAAGACTAAAGAAACAAATATTTGCTTACCTTTTATCAACATCGATGATAAAATAAGGATTAAGCAATCTAGAATTCATCTTCCAATGGCACTCTAAGAGAAATCTGCAGCTATTTTATCATCTTCTGTCTTTGGCTACTCCTTGCACACACGAAGGTAAAAAAAAAGTCATAACCACTATCAGGCAAAGAAAAATAAGATAAATCTTTTAAAGGGTCATAAATATCAGTACAATAACTTAAAAATTATTCCTCTAATATACAGCCTGCAAAATTAAAACACAAAAAAAAAACATGTATGTTAAAATTAGGGTTTCATGAAGATTAGGGTTTGAGATTAGGGTTAGAGAAGAAAGAGGCGTACCTTTTTTACGTGTGTTTTTTTACCAATTTGGGTTTTGATTTATAGGTTTTCTTATCTTGTTAAAATTTTGAAATATATGCTGTACATGATGATTTTGCAATATATCCTGTAGATATACATAGATGTACCATTGTTTTTTTTAGAGTTTATTACTTTGTTTTTGAATAGAAGATCACCAAATGTTGTTTGGCTTAGTGGTAAACCTAGTTAGTTTCTAACTATAGGTCACGAGGTCAAATCTTGCATTTGACACATTTTTTTTACATAATTTACAAAAAAAACCATATCACAACTGCGTTTAAAAACGCAAATTTCAAAACTACGTTTTCAAAACGCAAGTTTCAAAAAACTACGATTTCAAATCATTAAAAACGTTGAAAATTGAGATCTTTTAGGGATTTATAAAATACTATTGGATAATAGCTGCCATGTCACATATGACTGGGATTAGACATGTGGTATCAAGTCATAATTATACCTATATATAATATAAAGATATACATATATATATTTATATATATATATATATATATATATATATATATATATATATATATATATATATATATATATATATATATATATATATATATATATATATATATATATCTTTACATTATATATAAGAGGAGGGATATGCCACATAAGCACCTCATAATGCCATGTCATATTTTTTTTAATAGAGCAGGTTTGGTAAAATTCGGCAGAAAATCTAAAAATATACTAAGTGCACGATTCGAACTTGGGTCTAGAAGACCAACCACCAACGCCTCATCCAGTGGAGCTAAGCTGAATGTTTTGATAACATTTCCAAAACCAGATTAATATATACAGGTCAAAAGCCTAATGATAATATTTAGTTATGTTATTATACATTTATACCTTCCAAAATCATTGCTTTGATCGACCTAATTAAAACACCAACAAAAACACACACAAAATCAATTAGGTTCCATTATAAAAACACCATACACACAAATTTTTTTGAAGATCTTCATCTACTCAGTTTCCACTAGGATTGTAAGTATATTTATAATCAACATCTTATGAGGTAATTTGAATTTTTGCTTTTATTGAATCGAATTAGTTTAAGGTATGATTAATTACAAATTTAGATTGATATGCTTTTGTTGATTTTGTTTTTACAAATATTAAAACGTGAGATGTAATACAGACCTAACTCATTTATGTAGGTTAGGCCGTTTAAAAAGGTTCAATTTTACCCATGCAGAAGTCGATGTTTACTTTGATAGTACAGAGTAATAGTTTTTCATTGTTTGGTATTAACAAATGGGAAGCTCTGGATAGAGTGAAGTTATTTTATGTAAAACTTGCAGGGGTGATGATTGGACTCGATCTCACATACAACTTGCAGGTTGATGATCTCTCTTCTGACTTGAGCTACGATTTTGACATACAAAATTAAGCTTTACTATTTTTTTTAGTATAATGGATGCAACCTAGTCCGTGATATTCCCTCCGGCAAAAAACTTGTTTTTAAGGTCAATTTTATTTGTAAATTGCTAAAAATCACATACATAGCCAGTTTTAATAAGGAACTTGATTTTGAATATGTTATTCTAAGTGTAGATCGACATTCGTAAGAACCCTGCTTTCATATTACAGTTTCATGAGATGTGTGACAAAATAGGAGTAGATCCACTTACGCCAAATAAAGGTTTTTGGGCTGAGCTATTGGGAATTGGTGATTTTTATTAAAGTACCTAAACTCATTGTTGAGACTTGGCTATTAGTTGCAGTAATCTAAGTGTTCTCTAAGAGGATATTTATTTGATCAAAGCAATTATGGTTTATGTCACAATAATGAACTCGGAATACAACATCAAAACACTAATGAAGGTAATAACATAGCATTGGTATGTGCATGATTGTCTTTTCTTATATCCTTCTGTAGGAAATTCTAGGTGGGACTATTCAGGTTGAAACATTAACGGGTGATGTTGTTCTTATGGTATTGTTAGAACCAGTGATGTTGTCGGCAGGATTAGTTAGGATCGGGTGCGAGTAGTGCTGCAGGCATAATTGGAAGGGCTACTGAAGCTGATTTTCGGGCTGGTGATGGTGGATATGCTGCTTGCTATTCATGCATCTGTAGTTAAGGTAATTTAAAAACAAATCAGACACAACTCTGTGGCAATTAGTCATCCTGGTGTTGAGAATATGAAGCCTCGGCAACTGTCTGATGCCTTAGGTAGGTTATTCACATATCAATTTTTACGGATGTATTATATGATACTATCCATACCCATGTGCCACTGCCAGACACTGATGCTATAAGTGGTGCAGTAAAAGATGACCAGTTGGATGTTTTTGCAAAATTTGAAGCTGAACAAAGGATTGTAGAATCGTCAGGAGAAAATTTAAAGAACCAATAGTGTATGGGCGTCGTGCACATGTAGAGGTTCCACTCTATGATTCATTGGATGAGAGTAGATCCATTGTTTTAAAAGATGAAAGTTTGGATATCGAGACAGATTCAGAGGAAGTTTATTAATCTGTTCAAGAAGAGGAGGGCGGGAAATCTGTTGAATATCTTGAAAATGGAAGTTCCGTTTCGTTGTATCAACCACGTGATTTCCAGCCACCAAAAGTTGAAGGTGAGTTTGCTGTTTCCGATTTGATTTGGGGATCGCAGAGATAAATCGACCTCAAAATTCATAATTATTACTAATCATATTGGTATTTAATGATGGTTTCTATGTGACGAGTAGGAAACCACAGTGCGCCCCAACTGTTCCAATGTCGCTTCAGAGGTGAGCGTGAAGACATACCGTTTTTTAAAATTATATGATTAGGAGGTTTTTTCACTTCAATCCATTTTAATATCATACCCTGTATCTTTTTATAAAATTTATGTACTTATCAGGCCTCTTAAATACCTTTCCAACCAAAATCATTGTATGATCATTTTAAAGTTTCAAACCAATACTAAAACGCTGCTTCCCGAAATCATGTTTTGTTCTGCACTCAAAGGCTGATTGTTTATCTGTGCGAGTGCAGGTTCATTGGTCAAATCATTATCTACAACATCTGCAACTGCTACAGTGAGCCATCTACAAGGCAGTCAAGATTATGCTATCAGTTCTTCATTCCTTGATAAAGTGATAACAGGTGTAATCAAGGTACTGGAATGAATTAAACTACAGCATGCGAGGTTAATCAGTTGTGGGATTGTGAACCCTCAAAAGTTCTTAATATTCATCTAATAATTCTGTATTTTTGTTGTTAACAACTAAAACTTAAAATAATTCCAAGAAGAAAACCACAACAATGACCATTACCTTTTAATGAGTTGTCTTTTTACTTGAGTTTGGTTTTAGGATATGGGCGAGGAATGCAGTAAAAAAGTTACTTAGAGAGGCTTTAAAATGGTGAAAATCAATCCAAAGGTAAACATAAAAAATCAGCATGCTGAAATAGATAAATAACAATATTTGAAAAACAATGAAGGGATGACGTCTTTAGGCTCGAGGGTCGATAAAAAAATTTGTGGGTCAGGTAACGAATTAAAAATTACAATATTTTACTACCATTTGAAATATGTCAGGTGGGGATAAACATGTCTAGAGCCATTCAAATTGTATTCGTACTTCAAACCTTTTAAATGGCTTTATATCAAGTTACAAGTTTTGACCCATTAACCAACACACCTGTTTTTCCATCTCTAAGCCAATAATATCAATCCTGAATGCAATGGAAGGACTTCTATGGTTCCTTTTTATAGTCAGTTTACTAACCAAAGCTGTTTGTTAATTGCTAAGCTTGATCATCAATTTCTTTGATGAAATACTTTGATATTTCTAACAGATTATCGTTACTTAGGAAACCCAAAACGAGAAGCACATGCAGACCAACCGCACATTTGTTAACCACATGTAACCTTTTATACACCTGAGCTATTTAAGTACCATGGTCTCAGTTTATCACTATTGAAAACCTTAAGGCTCTTTAAGTTTGTTCTTAATGACATGATCTGCATAATCATTTAGTGTTTTGGTATTATTATTGCTTTGATGTCACATTTGGAATGATTTGGGTATTGGTTGACTCTAATGGTTACTTGGTATAAAACATCCACCTAACAAAGCCAATGAACTAAGTGTAGTAATTACAAATTGTTTATGTACGAGTGATTAGTTAACGAGTTGCTGCATTTTGGCCTAGAATATTCTCTTTGACAGATCACTTCTAATCCTTTTGTTCTTCATATTGACCCTCTGCCAAAACTTTTATCCTATTATGACATATACTTTATAATTTAGTTACTCTTTTTGCTGCCTTCAAAGCATGTGAATGCTAAGTTCATGCTCGCAATTATCGGCTCTAAACAAGTTAAGAATTTTTTTCCCTTGATCTAATTGTTCCAAAGTTAAAAACTACATAACTCCACACTCTCTTTTTGCAACTCGGCTGGATCATAAATGTAACTCATCATATATCAACCGCCTACCAAATTTTGATACAAACGTTTCATTTGAATATGGCATGTCCTCAAATTTACGCATAGGGATGCGTCGAGTTACTTATATGCAGTTTATAAATCGGTCTTGGCGGCGATATATCGGTTTCTCAGCAGGGACCATTCTACTCTCGGCTCAAGTTTATGTATGTGGTGCCATTACGGCTACCCAAACCTAGATCCATAATGTCCTCTTTAATTTTGTGGGTGTTTGGCAAACCATTATAAAACAAAAAACTATAGCCACGAGTGATACCTTAAGGCCAAATGAGTTACGTATATAATATGTTTGAGTAATGGAGTTCCTACAACAACATTGAAAGAGTTTAACTGTTGTAAATTCTATGATGAAAAAATGTTTTTAAGAGTTTAGTATTTGATTATCAACTCGCAAAGTACACATCAAGAGCCGTTGCCATCTCTATGTGCATAAGCAACAACTTGAAGTATAGCACCATAGTTTCCAAAGATCATTGTTGCATAGTCATCTTCTAAATTAATAGTTGCAACAATTTTTAGGTGATTTTATTTCTATGCTTATGAATTTTGTTTACTCAAATCACTGCTAAACTTAATATCATAATCATTTTCAAAACACAAATCCAAATACTCCTCGATTCCAATTTCCGCTCCAGTCACACTAACAGAAGTGAAGATCACACAGAATATGAAAATTCAATTTTTACATTAACGTTTTTTTTAATTTTCTTTTATTCATTTTGAGTATAGTTTGTGAGCTCATCTTTGAAAGACCCGGCTAGGAATCCGAGTTACTGCATTTCTGTTCTTATCAAACTTCATGTGATCCCGAGCTTCAGAGTGAAAGCTTCGACACTTGAATTAAAGGGTTTGGTCCCATGTGCTTTATTAATAAGATTCGACGAGACTATTGATGTAGACGCTCCCAAATATTTTGCGCTTCACATCTCACGGGTACGAATTATATTGGGTAAAACGGTATGCACTTCTGTTACTACCCTATATAGACAACTATTAATGTGATAAGAGTTTCTTTTTGTTCATAAATATAACAAGTAGTAATTGTTCTATTAAACGGGCTATCGAAGCTGCAGGTAGTCCCACTGTTAATATTAATTGAAACAATGTTTTAGTGCTAGATTATGTGAACATGAGTATCAAAAGGTTTCTGGACTACTATGTTCAATCACACTTCCAAATAACGAGTGCATAGACAGTATAATATTACTAAGTAATAAATTACGATTATGGTATCTTGAAAAGTAATTATAGTAGATGCTTCAGATGTGCTGATTGTTCATTCATTTCTTTTTCTTTCTAGCCAGCTGCAACGAAGAAGATTGAGGTCATATTAGCACATGTGTAAAGGTTCTGGGTATGACTAGGTTAAAATATCACAACTTAGTAAACTTAGGGTACTTGATAAATAAGTTTCTATAGAATTTGTATGGCTTAGCTCAGTACTCATTTGGTTGTTCTTGTAGAGCCATGACTCCTGGTCTTTTGGATTCAAAAATTCTAGGACTAGAAACTATGAAACGTATGATGCATACATTTCGAACATGGGGTTCGGTTATTTATTTGCTACCTAAAGGTGGAGACGCCATCACTCTTTATGTTGTTTGCTTTTGGTTATTTATTTGCTATCTAAAGGTTGAGGCGCCTGTCTTGACCAGTATCTATGGTATGTAGAAGGTGACAAGCGTCATTTGTTTCCCAATTAGATTAAGCCTATATATTCTGAACCATCACCACTCTTTGTTTATTAATGGTGCCAGTGCATTAACAACTTGCAAACTGTATGGAATATTGGTGATGGTAAGTGTGTGGTGATGCTTCATACTTCAGAAAGATTGATCTAACAATTCTGAACCGGCTTCTGCGATTGGTCCTTTACAAGTTTCAGAAAAGATGATTTACCACAATTGGAAGCAAAAAATGGCTATATTGTACCGGATAGAGGCTCAAACAATGGCTATATTGGTCCTTTACAAGTATTAGAAGGTGCTGATACGGTGGAGAAGAATACGGGCTTGTCAGCGACATAATGTGAGTTTGTTTTTACTGTAGATGAGAAACTTCGATGGCAGGATCACCATTTCATAGACTCTGGTGTAGAGTAAGATACGAAACATGCTGATTTAAAAAAATCATTTGGTGTAAATATACCTATTGTAGGGTGAAATTTTGGTTACTAATCATACCTTTATCAAAAAAGGGTCGACAAGGAAGAAATTGACACATATGTGTAAAAATATACCTATTGTAGGGTGAAATATTGCAGGGTGAAATTTTCAAGACCAACAGTTCAATACCATCAGTAAACATATCTTTCCCATTAACCTTCCTTCTCTACCCTTTTAATATATATAATCTAATATAATTATGTTTTAACTAATGGTTCAGATCTCATAATAAGTAAATGCATTGGAGTAGCGGAAACAAGCTGCCAAGTAGCAAGAAAATATTAATCTTATTTGGCTAAGCTGGGAATAGGATGGAAGTTGCCTATAGTCTGAATTTAATGGTTCAGTTTAACTGCAATTATTGTTAGAACCATTTTCTAACTCACCCGGTCTGCCCCTCTTACCATCTCCACTAAGTACGATTAGACTGTTCGATTAACATTTGGCAACTTACTATAAGATATGTCTATGCTGCTAACCTCATCTCATGCCTGCAGCTATATGGAGTCAGACCTCATGAAAATTGTTGTCGAAGGTGTTGAGACCTTCAAGAAGGAGAATTGTGATCTTATTTTTTTATTTTTTTAAATTTCTATATTTGTTAAAGGCTGGAGTTTGTAATCTTGCAGAAAGGACATGCCAAAGCATGGCAAGGCGAATAATTGTAGTATAGTATAGAAGGTTTCACTACGTGTGTGTCTACGTGTTAGTCAACAATTTGTCCGTGGCTCATAAGTACATGTCCTGAACTGAGGTAACAATGGAATTAACTAATTGATTTTGCCTGGATGTGGTAGTTTCTTATAGCCCAGACCTTTTGTCCCATAATGTGAATCATTTTGTCTGACATCTATCTGATTGTGGTTGCTACAGTTACATTTTTCTTTATTTATGTTAAGGTTTGTACTTCATGTGTACATATTTTCGTTGAATGTATGTTTAGAGGTGGCAGAATGGTTGCTTACGCAGGTTAGATAGGAGGTACGGGTTAAGACAGTTCACTCTTAGCACATGTCAAAACGGGTCGGTTTTCTTGAACCTGCACTCTTTTTTTTCAATAGTATAAAATTTCAAAATACTTTAATAAAATAAATACTATGAGGAGATATTTTAATATAGTCGATGACACACTGGAGTAATATATGATACTCACTTGATTGTTTAAATATCGGTTATTAATAGAAACTATAAGATAGCGTTTATTGTAAAGACAACTTTTTTGCCATCTCTTAAATTATAGGACTCGAGTAACGTTATTACAAAAGGGAAATAACAAGCGAGGTTATTAAGACCCTCGGAAAAAATATATGTACCCTCTTTGAATTTTGAGATTTTTTTAATTTTTATAGTTTCGTTTTTTTATAAAGTTGTGAAACAAAAAATACGGAATCAAAGCAATAAAGTTTAACAAGATGAAAATTTGTTAAAACTAACAAAAATTTGAAAAAAAAATAATAAAGAAAACTGTGACGAAAGAAACAGTTTTACCCTTAACCAATTAATTTAAATCTTTTTTAAAATTTGTAACTATAATTTTAACTAAGGATAAGGTAGTAATATCGATATAAACTTTCTATCTATTATTAGAAGTGGATAGTTAATTTGGGACAACCAGAAAAAGAAAGGTGGAATATAATTTTAGGACGAAGGTATTATTTTTTATCCTTTTTCCGTAAGCCATGGTTACCAATAGTACCACTCTATTAAAAAATGCCAAATAATAAACCAATTGGGTTAGCTGGTGTTGACTAGCTTCCACTTATTCATAAAATAATTTTTAAAATCATGGAACAAGAACACTTTTATTGCTTCATAGAAATAGATTCGTCGTCTTTGATTTTCACACGTTCTATACCAAGCTTAGAAATGAGATCTTTGTCAATTACAAGTTATAATGCTAACACTACTCATATACGTTAATTGTGTAATACTTCTTCTTCCCACATTACTAATAAATTTTCGTATCTCAAGATGTTATTTTTGTCATGGATTACAAGGATTCTAAAATTTTAAAGCCACAAACAGTTTATGTACATGTAAGTCTATAATGGTATACTTCGTATTATGCACTTCGGGTATTAGTTAGGATAAAAACACTCTGAACAATTTGACAAACATTTCTGCTATGCTTATAAAATCTAAGTAAAATGGTATAACTTTTTAACATCGATATTTAGCTAAATAAAATTATTAAACAATAACTATACGTCATACCCGCCCATCGGGCGGGTTTTGCCACTAGTATATATATATATATATATATATATATATATATATATATATATATATATATATATATATATATATATATATATATATATATATATACATATATATATATATATATATATATATATATATATATATATATATATATATATATATATATATATATATATATATATATATATATATATATATATATATATATATATATATATATATATATATATATATATATATATATATATATATATATATATTTGAGTAAGTTGTGTAATTCGAGTATATTCAAAAACCGAATCCAACCAAACCAAACTAGATTTCAAATGAATTGAATCGAAAATCAAATTTTAATTAGGTTTGAGTCAGTATATGAATTAAATCTAAAAACCTTTTAATCAAATTAATCAAACCGAACAAACCAAATAACTCGATAACCGAACATATGAACATCCCTACGTCATTCTATTCTGGCTTTGGAGTAATTTTTTATTGAGGTGTTCAATTTGGCCATTGTAAGGTTGTTTCTTTGTTTTCTTTAACTATTATATATGTTGAATTATTTTTTTAACTGCGGTATTCTATTGTAACTAGCAAAAGCTAGATATTAATCCAACATTATATTTATAATATTAATCCAACCTAATTTGCATAATTGTATTGTATTACGTTAACCTAATTTGATTGTCATGATTTTTTATAGGGTAAAGTGCAAAAAAACATCCCTTAATTTTGTCATTTTCGCAAATTTGCCACTGAGAACAAACTACGAGCAATTTTGCCACTATACTTCAAAATTTCGTGCATTTTGCCACTAAGAGCAAACTACAAGCAATTTCGCCACTATACTTCAAAATTTCGTGCATTTTTGCCACTAAGTTGACGATTTTTAAGTTTTCGTCGTTTTCTTCCTTTAACTCTCACATGTGCTTCGCATGTGAGGTTATATTCGTCTTTTCCCATACCACACCATCTCGTTACCTCATCCCCACCTTTCCTTTATGCAATTTTCGTCCCTGAATCTATTTCCCGCCATTACTAACACGTGTGGTTGGAAGCTTGAATAAATAGGTACGTCGACACATTCATCTTTAGTCATATATCTTCTTTAACACGTCACTCTTGTAGTCATGGTAATCATACGTGAATGTGGCAAAGCAACAACAATCAAAACTTCATGGACTGACAAGAACTCGGTGCGGCGATTATATTGTTGTCCTGGTTGTGGTTTTATTGGTTGGTGTGACCCCCCCTAATGTGTTACCGAGCAGTTGATGTGATTCATGGGCTCTTGAGGGCCCGGAATGAGCTCGAAGAAGATCTGAATGAGCAACTGATTTGTTGACTGAGAATGAAGCCTTTGTGAAGAAACTAAAAAAGATGCTTGTTTTTTCCTGGATATTTATGTTCCTTGCATACAAGTTTTAATAGTTTCAAAACTTAGTTTGTGCTTAATTTCATGTTTCAAGGAATAAGGTCGTCCCTGGTAGTATTGACCTTTTTCATGTTAAATAAAATCTGTGTAATGTCGTAATCCATGATTTATGAATCATTCAAATGGGTGTTAGGTGTTGCTTCAATGAGTCGAGAACCAGTTCTTTTTCAGGTGTTTTGGTAGAGCTATTCAATCTTGACTTTAATTCGTCAACATAAGGGGTGTTTGGGAATAGGTCTTCAGGTTTGACTTTAATTAGTCAACAAACGGGTTTTTTTGGCACTATATGTTAGTCTACATCCTATCTGATAAGTTACCATTTGTTGGCAGTATCTCCATCGTATGCCTAAAATGTAATCTAAATCCTATCTGATAAGGGAAGGTTTGATTGAATCAGTTAAAGAAATCAACAGTATGCCAAAAAAGAAAAACAAGAATGTATATAGTGAATTAAACAAATCCACTAGAACCCCTGAGTTAAACAACAATCATGCCCAATCAGGCCCTAAACAACCATTATTTCTATTGTCTACAACATACACTGTTTAAAGGTATAAGAATCACATTTTTGTCCTTAAACACACATATTATTCGAAAGAAATAAATGTGAACATTTTCCACCATCAATTCTTACTTGTGCAAATTCACTTATGGAAACTCACAACTCCATCCTCATTTCTTCTGCTTTGCAGAACCAGCATCCACTTTCTTGCTTTGTCTTTTCTTCCTTTGACCCTTACCATCTAGAGTTGTTCCTGGTGATGGTTGATTTGTTTGTAATGCCATTGGCTGACTATCTGGGACTCTTTGGGTTTCTCTTTGACTGTTTGTTGCTCCTTGGCCTGAACTTTCACTAGTAGATCCTCTCTCATTATGAGAATGTCCTTCACACTTGCTGCAAGTCATCCGGATGCCTTGCCTAGTCAGCTATCCTGTCTTAACCATTTTCTTTATAGCCAACTCAACAGCTTCATCCTAGGAAATTCTTTTCTTCTTCTTTGGTCTACCTATAGGAACATGGCGGTGAGGATGTAGTAACACACTCGGGATCCTGCATCTTCGCCAGAAAATGCAACCACTAACAGGTTCAACCTTATATTGATATGTATCCTTCTATGTCTTCAACCAATAACATGGTGCCACCCATTCCTCTAGTATCCCAACAGATTCTTTGTAAAACTCGCATAAAATACATGAAAGCATTAAATACACAAAAACACGGATTAGTTAAAACTTTATATTTAATAAATACACGACATGTATCATGAATATTTAATGTATAAATACAAGTATTACATATATTATTTATGACACCCTGGGTAGGGTCAAAATATGCAGAATTATCAACGGAGATGTCACAAGGGTGGATCGATAGCACATAGTTCATAGAGCATATGATAAGGAGTTATTAAAATCAGATTACATGTTTAATTAAACAAATAAATAAAAATTTTCTTTAACATGACATAAGTAGATTTTTCATTTTCCCCAAACGGAACCCTTGACGATTCCTACGATGCAGATTATATAGATGCTTGAGTCCATGTACATATCTCGTTCTAACTTCATTTCCCTGAGATAAACATGCTTAGATGGTCAACATAAAGTTGGTGAATTTACAGGTTTTAACATTAATTAGTTTGGACATACATTAATTATAGAAGTAACAATGCACAAAGCATTCTTACTAAAAAGTAGATTACATTTGCTATTACTCGAAACTGAAGCTTAACCTTCCATAGTCCTCAATAGATGAGGATGTAGTGTCTTACAATAAGACACCCAAACCCAGTTCCAACATGGTATACATCTGTTGTCCCGACCAAGGCACAGTGAGCATGACTCACCCAGATGAGGATGGTCAATCCCTAATAGATCTATTTATAACATTCGTGCGATTTACAACAATTTAACAGTTTCTATAATAGTCAATCATAGTCAAGTTTATACAATTAAGTTATGTCCATTTTAAAATAGTTGCATGTTTTCTCCCCCGTAGAGGAAAAGTTTATCAATAGTTATATGGGGCTGTAAACTCACCTGGGAGTTGGCAATAGCTGTATAACACGAATATCCAAATAATGCTCACGCCAAAAGTTATGCCTAACCAAATAGTACAGTCTTAATAGATAGTACAAAGAACACATGCGTATGCTTATACAGATTTTTAGTCAGTTCATTTATGCTACGACATTTATCTAAATAACCGTAGTACAAGTATTAACAATATCCATTTAAACGTATCTATATAAGTTTCATAGTTAAGTAAAAACATAAATGTTCTACTTAAAATATTAGTTCATGTTCACAGTTCATGTATTATAATCATTCATTTAGACTTACTATTAAGTTTCATAATTAAGTAAACATAAAATGTTCTACATAATATTAGTTTACGTTCATAATTCATGTATTATAATCATCCATTTAAACTTACTATTAAGTTTCATAATTAAGTAAACATAAAAATGTTCCACTTAAATATTAATTTACGTTCATAGTTCATGTATTCATAGTTCATGTATTATAATCATCCATTTAAACTTACTATTAAGTTTTATATTTTAAGTAAACGTAAGGTGTTCTACTTATAATATTAGTATTCAACTTATTCAACGTTCATATAATTTTATTTCCTAAAAGTATATGAGTTTATTTATTAGCAATACATATCCATATTGTTTATACAATTTATTTCATAAAGCAAAAATATAAATATTTTATCTTTGAAAAATAAAATAAAATATTTTATTTAACTTAAAAGTTCCCATAAATTATTTAACATTTATAAAATAATTTATAAATTACAAGTTTAAGAATTTATATTATAAATTATTATAGTTTAGGGTTTGTTTAAGTTTTACTAAGTTTAAAAATAGAATTAGGGTTAGGGCTTGTTAAAGTTTCGGAACATGGCAAAACTAGTCCCTCCATATTTTAAACAAAGTAAACCTTTCGGATTGTTACACATTTGGTACATAGGGCTTGTTAAAGTTTCGGCTTATGGCAGATTTAGTCCCCCTAGTTAAATCTAGGTTTTATAACTTTCATAAAATGACCAAAACAGCCCCTAGGGCTTCTTTAAGTTTCAGATCATTACCAAAATGGTCCCTAGGGTTTTAAAATGACAAAATAACTTTTAGAAACTTCCCAAAATGGTCCCTAGGGTTTAATATGCCACAAATGGTATTTATTAAACCCTATACTTTTGGATAATTACATTTTCAGTCCTTGTGTTTACTAATTTATAAAAACAAGTTTCATAAGTCCCGGTTTTAATCCTTAAGTTTCATAAATTGTCATTTTAATCCAAAAGTTGTTATAAGTTATATTTCTTTATAAAAACTTTTATTTAAACATTCAGAACATTATATGGGCTTATTAAATGGGCTAAACATCTAATGGGCCTAAATATATTTAAGTCCACTAATTTATTTAAATGGGCCTTTAAATCATTTATTGGGCTTAAATACATTTTTAAGTCCTTTAATTAATTAAATGGGCCTAAGTGTAATCTTAAGTCCATTAAGATACTAAGATTTATCAAATGGGCTTATTAGGTCCATTAAGTCTTGGACTAATGTTGCATGGGCTTAATTAGTCCATCAATACTACTTTTCATTTTATGTAAGTATTAGTCTAAGATTTTCTTATAAGCTTATTATTGGCTTATCCATATATAGTTTTAAATCTTAATAAAAGAATAAAACTTATAGTTTATTTTATGTGATGTACCAAATTAGATCTAGATGTGTTACAAGGTTGCATGCAAGTCAGAAGCCCTAATATGAGCTTATAACTCACGGCTATAATTAATTATAGCTTATTAAGATGAGTCAAAACTTATTTTAAGGTTGCATGTACTTATAAGTGTCCCCAAAATAAGATCTAGATATGTACAAATCAAGAAATCAAGTCACAAGTCCATACATACATACATATAGCCCACGACTATTATTTTAAATCTTGGTGTTTCCAAGATGAACATTTTAGCTAGTTTTATGTCTTGTAAATATTTACAAAAATACAACATGATTATCTAGGTTTCATGCATGTTTCCAAGGTTACCATTATTCCAAGAAAACTACATATAGCCCACGGCTATATTGTTTTCTCCCAATGTTCCCATAAGATCTATAAGCTTGTTTTATGTTTATCATGTTAAGTTAAACTCCAATCATTAGATATAGGTATTATATAAGCATGCATGTAAATTTAAAGTCCATTCAAGGTCATATGTAACCCACGGCTACATATGTACACATAAATCATTTTAGTGATTTTTAGTACTCCATTTCACATGTAACAATACATTTTCCATCATTAAAACTTAGTAGAAAAATCATATGTTAACCACTTAATTATGCCGTGACCCTTTAGGTCATGGTTTTCATGATTTTTGAGTTACATATTTCACTTATGAGATCTATGATTATTAGTTAACCAAAATCCCAAAAGTGAGGCCTGTAACCCATGGCTTTATTTAGATTCACAAAATGATTCATATGATTTTTAAATCAAGTTAAAACATAGGTACTAGTCATAGGTTTCTTATTAAAAATATTTTTAACCATGACTCATGATGCACAAATATATGCCGTGACCTTTAAGGTCATGGTTTATACCAAATCTTGATTTTAACAAGTTATTTTCATGTGTTTATAGATGGATGATGATACATGCAAGTGAAAATGAAGAAACATAAGAAGTATACCTTTCTTGCTTAAATGTTACCAAGGAAGATCTATATGAACAAGGAGGTTAGAGATCTAATCAAGATGATGAAGAAAACCCTAAATATCAACCAAGCCATGACTTTTAAGGTTCGGCTAGGGCTTGGTAGGATGATTCTAAAGGTGATGATGCTACTAAATGATTAGTATTTAAGATGGGACAAGGATCTAGTAGATTTAATGTACAAACTTGGATGATTGTGGCTTATAGCCGAATCATTGAGAGAGAAAAGTGAAGAGAGAATGAGATTTGATTTTGCATGAGGAAAAGTGAAGAGTGAGAGAATTTCAGCTTAAATAAGAAAGAGAAATACAAGGCAAAAAGAGGTATAATTTCCTTGGTAAGAGAGTATGTGCCAAGTGTTGGCTTTTCCAAAACCAAGGCATCCCTTCATCTTCCACATAGTGGGGTGCCGTGTACACTTAACCAAAAAGAGGTTGGGCTTTGGTTTGGGCTTATGTTGGGCTAGCATACAAAGATAAAGGGTCTTGGGCTAGTCCAAGGTGTGTATGCATGCCCATGATGTACATACATATATATATATATATATATATATAGCAAAAATACTTAATACAACATATTTCCCAAGTTTTGTTAAGTGTTGTGCATACATAGATTGTTATATATTCCATTACTTGTTCTCTTAGTCTTAAGTACATGGTTTAAGTTATGTAACTTATTACAATAGCAAAATGATTGTGGAAGTATAAGTACATAACGGACAAGTTCACACACATCTTATAGAGATATAACATATGAGTTAATGTTCTTAAGATCATTAGGTGAAACTTTATACATTAAATCATGGTAAAATCATAGATTTTAAAGCACCACCTCGTTTTTTTAGCTTTGTCCTCAAAGCTACTAAAAACATAGTTATCTTTTAAGTGAAAAGATGTGGGTACTTGGCTTTGAAGATGTCTTCTCGTTCCCAGGTGTATTCGGGTCCTCTCTTCGAGTCCCATCGCACGTTGATCAATGGTATGCGGCTACGTTTCAACTTCTTGGTTGTTCTCTCCATGATTTCCATTGGTGTCTCCGTGGAGTTGGTCATCGATATGGACTCCTTCTAAGGGCATAACCAAAGGTTCCTCAGTGTTGAGATAACATTTATACATGATCTCATCGTTCTTTTCGGGCTTTAAATGCCTAAAATGTCATTAATATACCATATATATGCTTGTATTTGTTTACTTGTGTGTTTTAGGTATGGATATCGTGAAAAAGACAAAAGATCACAAGAAACAAGGAAAAACGGACACGAGAAACGAAGCCGTACAAAGAACCGGGCCCTAGTTATGGATTTCTCAAAGAAAAACCCTTGAAGATTTAAAGATGTACAATATTGATCCTCAATTTATGAAGAAATGACACTTAATACCCTTGTATATTCATAATTACAAGTTTGGTCCCTTAAGTTTGTCAAAATTACAAAAAGGTCCTTCAACTTTGAAGAATTGGCAAGTTTAGTCCCTCAACAATTCTAAATTGTCAATAATGGTCCCTTATGAAGTCAAAGATACATTGAAGACCTTTGAAGATCAAGAATGTCCAAGATCAGTCCTCAAACAATGCAAAAATGGCAAAAACAACCCTTGAAACCCTTATCATAAAGTTTGGTGGCCAGTGTGTGAAGTTTGAAAGTTATTTAACAAAGAAACACGTTTTCATGGCTAAAATAACTTGTAATACACCTTTTTCCAAAAACCAAGGACCAAAACTGCCAAGTCCAAAGTTTAAATTCCTAATTAAGCGGGTAACATTTACTGTAGAGATTTTTACTACCTAAGAATACCTTTTACCCAGGTTTAAAAACGAAGAAAACAAAGGGGAAAAGGAAATTGGCTATACTCACGTGTGATTCACCTCACCTCAGTCACATCCCACAACAAAAACCTCAACTTCCACTACCAGAGAGACCCCACAAGTACCTCTCACATGTCGACACCTGGCAAAGAATCATGACATGGCAAAATCAACGAACTAGAGCCATTCCTTGGTCACCAAGCAGTCAATGTACGTCCCTGATTCATCCAAGCAAGCTGGCAACAAGCCTAGAAGCATCTGCAAGGCTAGTTTAGGAATTTTAGGACGTTAGGGTTTATGAACAGTGTTGTAAGCATTTGCCTATAAAAGGAGGCCCAGTATGTCGAGTACCCCTTTGGTCCATTTTCTAGCATTCTAAATTGTATTTTCTTTCAAGTTTTAATAAAAGTTGGTTTTTGAAAAGTTCAAGTGTAATTCCTTTTTATAAAATTGAAGCTGTTGTTTAGGTGCTAGAATTTGAGTTCCATATTCATAGTTGATGTTTGTGTGTGGTTTGTTTAAGATTCGGATAATGCTTGGTTAGAATTTGAAAGTTTTCACAAAAATATTTTCAAGTTTTTGTCATAAACATTTAGGGTTCTAAGTTCTTGATTCTTCGAGTAATTTGGATCTTAGGGTTTGTAAATACTCCTTTCCATCTTAGGTTCATCATATCTAAGGTGTGAGGCTTGGTTTCAAATCCAGGATAGTAAACACTTTTGGAATTTTGATTTCAAAAGTGGTCTGAGGTAGTATATTGATCTTTTGTTCATAGCTTCAATTGTTGAAGTTTGTGGATAACAAGGTTGTAGATCTGTTGTCTTGCCTCTCAAGTAGTCCATACTTGAAGGGCTTGGACTGGTCTTACATAACTAAGCTTCTATAAGCACTCAAAAGGTGCTTATTAGGCTGCTGTTATTGCTTGTCCTATTATTTTTGATTGCATCTGTTACTAACCCCAACCCTGCTTCAAGGATTGATCAAAGCTTGTTACCAGCAGGCTTTAGGAAAGAATTGGAGCATTGGCTTGGTTGTTTGTTCATTGTGGAAGGAGATTTATCATTGAAGGCCCTTGGGATCAACCTTTGTTCCTCCTTTAGGGTGTTTTATTGTCCAAGTACCTTGGTCTTGTTCTAGCTGTTGAACAAGGTCCAAGGAACATAGCTGAATCCCCCTAGAAGTTGTGGGGGATAGGTTTGTTTTCTTTTTAAAATTCCTCTCAACAAATTTGTCTTAAAATCTGTTAAGTAGAAGTTGCTATGTGATTTTGTGCATTTGTGTTTGTAGGATCAAGTTTTTAGTTCATTTCTATTAGTAGTCACCTAGTAGACTTGTAGGAATCATAAAAAGGGTAGGTTACTTGGAAAAATTGGAAATCAAGCTAAAATCAGTCAAACAAGGGATTTAAGGGGTGTTTGGTTGAGTAAGGCCTTAAGGCCTTTGCTTCTTGGTTTTCAAGGATTGTAAGTCAGTAATAGTGGTTTTTAAGTTGAAGTTCACTAAACCTATAACTAAGTTTTGCACATTTTATCAAAAATCTGTCAAAAGGGATTTGGTTTGAGGTCAAACACATCAGAAGCTGCCGTTTGTTTAAAACTTTGATCCAAGGGGTGAATTTTGGTTTGGGAGTAGTTTTCATTGGTGTGTATCTCTGCATTATCTGTTCTCTTTGATTGGTGGCTTATTGAATAAGCCAAGAGCTTGTAAAGTTCACTGAAGTGGTCAAATGCACCAGCAAATGACCACCTCTATTTGACCTCCACATTTGCTTGCACCTATAAGATTTTGGATTGTGTTGCTTGATATCTCTTCATTGGTTGCTTTGTGCTTTTTTAAACTGGTTGTGTGCTTATTTGAAGCCTATTAAGCTAACTGGCTTATAGTGCTTATCTTGCCAAAATCAAGCATAGTAAGACAACTGTCTTGCTAAGCTCATTGGTCTAGACCTCTAGACTTGCTCCAAAACAGCTTCAAACAAGCTTATTTCCATCTCATAATCTAGTCCTGCAAGTTTGGTAACTTTTGGGATGCGTTGACTTTCATTGACCAAGGCAAAAAGAGCTCGTCAGTCCTGCTCATTGAAACGTGCCACAACTTTATTTTTGTACTTTTCATCAATTTTCTCACCTCATAAGCTTAATTGGAAGAAACCAGATTTTAAAAAGAGCTTTTTACTAGGAAATCAACTTTTATTATTTTAAAAGAGTGCTTATTAGTTCACACAGCTTATTGTACTTGGCTTATTGGGGTTTTCTTTGTTGATTAGTCTTAGTTAAGCTATTTGTGAGCTTTTGCAACAAACCAGAGCTTCTGAAACGTCCTAGAACTCTAACCCGACTATTTTGTTGTTTAGTGAAATTCTACTTTGCTTATTTCTTGCTTATTGAGTGCGCTTTTTCAAAATTTCTTTTACAGATCTCTTAGGAATCTCAAAACAAGGTTGTGTGTTTAATTAGAGCTTATGGCATTGGCTTATTGCTTAATGGGCTTATTGGCCCAATAAGAATAAGCTGTTGACCTTTTAAGCTATGATAAGCTCAAAACCAGCTTTTGGGCCTTCAGACTTTTGTGTTTAGAATTAAATTTTGAGTTAGATAGGGCTTTTTCAGGTCATCTAGGCCAAGTTTGATTTTTTGGGCCCATTAAGCCCATTAAGGTTCATTGTTTTGGTTTTTAGCCCATTTGGGGGCCCATAAGGGGTAATTTGGTGATTTCACTCTCATTTTCTGATTATTTAGGTTAAAATATACTAGTTTGCAAGTTTTTAGAATTTTTTAGAATTTTTGGATTTTTAATATTATTTTAATATTATTTTATTATTAAATTTCAAATTTCACATTTTTACACTTTTTATATTTTTCTGAGGTTTAATACATTAAAATAGGATTCTTGCAACTCTTAGATTAATTTTATCATCATTTTTATAATTTCTAGAATTATTTTAAGTTTTTAATAGTTTTTAATCATTTTAAATAGTTTTATTTAATTTAAAAATTTATAAAAATAGTTTTTAGTCTTATATGGTTATTTTAGAGGTTTACAAGGTGAAAAATCTTTATTTGGGCTTTTTAATAATTATTTTGATTTTTAGTGATTTAATAAGCATTTAAAAATTAATATTTAATTAATTAAAAGGTTTGAAAAAGTTTTGATCATTTGTAAACTCTTAGTTTAATTAATTTGATTTTTGGTAATTTTTTGGGAATTTTTGGAATTTATTTTTATTTTAGCTCTTTTTACGGTTTTAATTTTAGTCGTCGTAGTAATAATTTTCACGTCTTCGTCATTATATTTTCTCATCCCCTTCTTTCAAATATTAATCTCAAATCAATTACGAATTATTCACACACATATACCTCCTTGGGAAACAAACTTAATTTGGTCATTAACACTTGATTTTCCTAAATCATTTGTTTAATACTTTCCGCTTTTACGCCTTTTTCCTAAAAGGTCGTATTTTACCACAATCATTTTGGCGCCGCTGCCGGAGAGGTGTGTCGTGATTAATTTGTCTTTTTGTTTTTAATATTAACCATAAATAGTATTTGTATTAGTAGAACTCTACTAATACGTATTATCGGTTTTTTCGTTTTTCTTGTGAAATTATTATTACTATATTGTATTAAGTATCACAACAAATACAAAATATCTCCAAAAGTGTGAAAACACAACCTTAATTGGGATTTAATCTCCTAATTATTGTATTCGAATCTCAAACAAAAAGAAAAAGGCAAAAATAGATAAATACTTTCGTGAAGCTCGATTTTGAAAAATACAAACTATAAGGTGGGTATAAGGCGGGTATTATAAAATATACCCTAAGGAAAAAGGCTCTTAAGTGTTTCGCGCCGCCTCGTTTCCCGCTTGCTTGTGAGTATTTTGAGATTGAAGGTTAATCGAGGGTTTTGTCGCCCAAAGTATTATTACGTATCATATATATTTGCTTGGTTTCTTTGTGATTAAACCCTCTTGAACAATTTGGTTTTCACCAAAGTTCTAAAGTCATTCGAAGGCGTTCACTCCACGTAATCGTTTTCATTCTTTTGAGGCTTCTTTAATCAAGAGTTTGATTCGAGGAGAGATTTGGTATATTATTGTCCACAAAGATACACAAAATCCAAAAAAATTAAAAACAATCAAAAACACAAAAAATTGAAAATTCACAAAACACCCAAAAAGAATCTTCTTTGCTCACCTCCCATTCTTCGTCAAGTTTATGCAAACTCGTAACAAAGAAAAACGAGCTCGTAAACGTCGTCAAAGTCAAGGAAATCAAGAGCCTTTGATTGAAGAACAAACTCCAATTGTTGAACCCGTTGTAGAACCAATAGTCGCCATGGCTAATCGTACTATGATGGAGTTGCTTCAAGCACCCACCGAGGGTTTTGGAGAAGCTATTGTGATTCCCGCCATCCTTGCGGAGAACTTCGAGATTAAGACGGGTTTAATGTCGATGTTGCAAGCAAATAAGTTTAGAGGTCATGAAAAAGATAACCCGCATTACCACATAAGGAATTTTAATCGTCTCACCGCAACAAGCAAGTTTAAGGATGTTCCACATGACGCCATTAAGATGATGTTGTTTCCATACTCGTTAGATGGACCCGCTAAAATTTGGCTCGAGAAAGAACCGCCAAATTCAATTTTGACATGGGGTGATCTCGTTTCTAAGTTTGTGAACCAATTTTTTCCACCATCTAAAACAACACATTTGAAAAATGAGATTTCAATATTTACACAACGTAATAATGAGAGTTTTTCAATGGCATGGGAACGATTTAAGGAAATATTACATGAATGTCCACACCATGATTTTTCGGAATTGCATCAAATAGATACTTTTTATAATGGGCTTAATGATCATGAACGAGATTATATGAATGCCGCCGCGGGTGGTAATTTTTTGTGCAAAACGACCGATGAAGCTTTAAAAATTATCGAGAATAGATCTAAGGTTTATAACCCTCGTAACACACCGAGTGTTGCCAATATGGGTTCGTCATCGTCGTCATCGTCTCGTCACATTAATGCCTTACATGATGAAGCTAATGAGGAAAATCGGTTTTTGATAGATTTTCAAATCTTATGACTCATTGGAAAGCACAAGATGCTTTGAATTCCGCATCGGTTAAAGCGGGTGATAAGAGTTGTTTGTCTTGTGGTGGAGCTCATGATCTTTCCGAGTGCATTACCGCCGGTGGTAACACTTCGAGTGCTTACGTAACAACGAGAACTTACAACCAAAACGGCCAAGGTTCCCACCCAAATCAAGCTCCACCAAATCAAAATGCTAATAACTATCAAAACAACAATAAAAATGGTGGTTATCAAGGAAATTCACGTAACTATAACAAAGGGAATTATCAAAGTGGGAATGGACAAGTTGCAAACCAAAACCGTGATTTTCAAAACACTACACAAGGTTTTCAAAATGCTCACACTAAAAATCTTAATGGAGAATTTTTGGATTATGCAAAAGCAAACGATGCTAAATTTGATAGTATGCAACGTGAGATGATTAGCTTAAGATCCGAGTTGAAAACGAGCTTAAAAACGAACTTGCTAATGAACTTAAGACTCATGCTAATAAAATGGAAGGAAACGTTCAACGTCTTCAACAAAATCAACAAAAGATGGAACAAGGACAACATGAGATTAATCAAGAATTGTTAAAAGCGGATTCTAGGCAATCAAAATTTGAAGACCGAATGGCAAAAATGTTTGAAGCAATCATGTGTAAACCCTATTCCTCGGGTGGTCTTCCTATTGATACCATTGCAAACCCGATGGGAGAAATGAAGGTTATTACTACACGTAGTGGTAAAACTTTCAAGGAACCAATCTCTCGTCCAAGTAGTTCTACTGAGAAGGAAATCGAGAAAGAGCCCGAGGTGATGGTCGAAAAGGAGCATATCACAAGCCCACGAAGTACCGCTCATGCCACACCTACGGTTGAACCAATACCAATCATGGAACCCGAGATTCCAAGGCCGTTGCCTAATGTCCAACCTACACCACCCTTACCTTACCCTTCGAGACGAAACAAAGAGAAATTGCAAGAACGTAACAAACAACAAATCGAGCTTTTTATAAAAATGTTTCAACAAGTTCATTTTGATGTAAGTTTAGCCGACGCATTGTTATATATGCCTTGTTTCTCTTCCACTTTTAAAAGTATGATGAATGATAAGGAAAAACTTTCAAAGCTTGCTAATTGTTCTTCGGTTTATCTTAACCGCATACCGGAAAAAGATGGTGACCCTGGAAAGTTTCTCATTCCTTGTGATATACAAGATATGAAAGAATGCCTCGCCTTGGCCGATCTTGGTGCAAGCATTAATTTGATGCCATTTTCCATTTGGAAATCGCTTTCGCTTCCGGCTCTTACTCCTTCGAACATGTCTATCGAGATGGCCGATCATTCTACGATTTTAGCATGTGGAGTAGCCGAGGATGTTTTCGTGAAAGTGGGGAAGTTCTACTATCCCGTTGATTTTATAGTAGTTGACATCCCCGCGGATCCTCAAGTTCCTCTAATTTTAGGTCGTCCATTTTTAGACACCTAGAGATCGCTTATCGACGTTCATGCAAGAACTATTACTTTGAGATTCAACAAAGAGGAACTTGTTATAAACGCTACTCAAAACTCAAAACCTTCTCATGTTTATGCAATCGCTACCATCAATCACATCGACTTAGTTGATGTGGTTTGCGGTGAGTTTTCACAAGAAGTGTTAGGTTTTTCCGATAGCTCGTCAAGTGGCAATCCCACTATTTTGGATCCGATTCTTGCTAATTCTACACCAAATCTCACTCCATTCCAAGGAGGCGATTTTACTTCAAAATAAATCGACAATGAAGATAAGGTGATTATTAGTGATGATACTTCTATTCCACCATTTCTTCCGCCGATGGAAGTTATGAGTGTTGAGCAAAAATCTTCAATCGAGGAACCACCTATCCTTGAATTGAAAGATCTTCCATCTCACCTTGAATACGCATTCTTGGAAGGTGATTACAAGTTGTCGGTTATTATTGCAAAAGGTCTTGCTAATGATGAAAAAACCGCGCTCTTGAAAGTTCTTAAAGCTCATAAAGGGGGAATTACGTGGAAAATTTCCGACATTAAGGGTATTGACCCAACATTTTGTACTCACAATATTTTAATGGAGGAGGACTACAAACCCGCAATTCAAAGTCAAAGAAGGGTAAACCCCAAACTTCACGATGTCATCAAAAAGGAAGTTTTAAAACTCCTTGACGCGAGAATGATTTATCCTATCTCCGACAGCCCATGGGTGAGCCCAATCCATTGTGTCCCTAAAAAGGGACGGATGACCGTTGTGCCCAATGAAAACAACGAGTTAATTCCCACTCGTGTTGTGACCGGTTGGAGGGTGTGTATTGACTACCGAAAGTTAAATGACGCCACTCGTAAAGATCACTTTCCTTTGCCCTTCATGGATCAAAAGTTGGAGCGACTCGCGGGAAATGAATTCTATTGATTTTTAGATGGTTTTTACGGTTACTTTCAAATCCCTATCGACCCTCGTGATCAAGAGAAAACTACGTTTACGTGTCCTTATGGAACGTTTGCTTATCGTAGGATGCCTTTCGGACTTTGTAATGCACCGGGTACGTTTCAACAGTGTATGATGGCTATTTTTTACGATATGATCGAGAATTCGATGAAAGTGTTTATGGATAACTTTTCGGTGTTTGACAATTCGTTCACGTCATGTTTATCTAATCTCGAGCAAATGTTAAAACGTTGTGAAGAAACCAATCTTGTGCTTATTTGGGAAAAATGTCATTTTATGTGTAAACAAGGAATCGTCTTAGGACATAAGGTCTCGAAAGCGGGGATTGAGGTCGATAAAGCTAAGGTAGACGTCATCGCCAAGTTACCTCATCCCAAAACCGTTAAGGGAGTTAGGAGTTTCCTAGGCCACGCGGGCTTTTATCGTCGTTTCATCAAAGACTTTTCGAAAATCTCTCGACCTATGACACACCTTCTCGAGAAGGATGCTCCTTTTAATTTCAATGAGGATTGTGTTAGAGCTTTCGAAACTTTCAAAAGGAAACTTACCGAAGCTCCCATTCTTGTTGCTCCTAATTAGGAATTACCCTTTGAAATCATGTGCGATGCAAGTGATTATGCTATAGGGTCCGTCTTAGGGCAACGTTATGAAAAGCATTTCCGTCCTATCCATTATGCTAGTAAGACGATGAACGAGGCTCAATTAAAGTACACCACAACAGAAAAGGAATTCCTTGCCGTGGTCTATGCTTTTGAGAAATTCTGACCTTATCTTGTCTTAACTAAAAGCATCGTGTATACCGACCATTCGGCTATCAAGTATCTCTTAGCTAAGCAAGATGCTAAGCCGAGGTTGCTTCGTTGGATGCTCCTCCTCCAAGAATTTTATGTCACCGTGCTTGACAAAAAAGGAGCCGAGAATCTAGCGGCCGATCATCTCTCTCGTCTAGAAGATCCTCACAAAGATGTTTTCGAGAACAAGAAAATCTCCAAAACATTTCCTCTCGATACTCTCGGTGTAGTGAATTCTAAAGACACCACCCCATGGTTTGCCGACATTGCAAATTACCATGCGGGCAATTTCATAATCAAGGGTATGACAACACAACAAAAGCGAAAATTCTTTCGTGACGTCAAGTTCTATTTTGGGATGACCCTTATCTCTTTCGGGTTTGTGCAGATCAACTCGTTCGACGTTGTGTTTTTGGTGCCGAATCTTCTAACATCCTTAGAGCTTGTCACGAGGGACCTACGGGTGGTCACCACGGTGCTAATCTCACGGCTAAGAAAGTGTTCGATGCCGGCTTCTTTTGGCCTTCTATATATCGTGATGCACACGCACTTGTGAAGTCGTGTGATTCATGCCAACGTCAAGGAAAATCGTCTCAACGTGATGAAATGCCGCAAAATATAATTCAAGTGTGTGAGATTTTTGACATTTGGGGCATAGACTTTATGGGGCCGTTCCGATCGTCTCATGGTAACAAGTATATCCTTGTCGCCGTCGACTACCTTTCTAAGTGGGTGGAAGCTAAGGCTTTACCTACCAATGATGCTCGTGTAGTAGTGAAGTTTTTGAAGCAACTATTCTCTCGGTTTGGAACCCCTCATGTTATTATAAGCGATCATGGAACCCATTTTTGTAATGACCAATTCGAGAAGGTCTTTAAGAAATATGGAGTTACTCATCGTCTTTCTACGACTTATCACCCGCAAACGAGTGGGCAAGTCGGGGTTTCAAACCGATCTTTGAAGAGGATTTTAGAGAGGTCGATTGGAGAAAACCGTGCTTCATGGTCCGACAAACTCGATGACGCTTTATGGGCCTTTAGGACCGCTTATAAGACACATATCGGTTGTACTCCTTATAAGTTAATCTATGGGAAGAATTGTCATTTGCCCATTGAATTGGAGCATAAGGCATATTGGGCCCTTAAGCATACTAATTTTGACTTGAAGACCGCGGGAGATCACCAGAAAATACAATTGAATGAATTGGATGAATTAAGAGATAATGCTTATGAAAATTCATTGATTTTCAAAGAAAAGACTAAAAAGTTTCATGATGCAAAAATTAAAAACCAGGTTTTTAACGTTGGTGATCAAGTGTTACTTTTTAACTCTATATTAAAGATATTTTCCGGGAAATTGAATCTCGTTGGTCGGGTCCTTTCACCATTACACAATTGTTTCCTTATGGGACCATCGAGCTAGCTCAAATGATGGTCCTAACTTCAAGGTGAATGGACATAGGCTTAAGCACTACTTTGGTGGGGAAGTTCCTTCATTGGATGACCTCGACCAAGTCACCTTCCCCAATGATAATTAGCATTGATGGGATCGAGTCGAGCTCATGACTCGGTAATAAAAAATGAGGTGCCTCGTGGGGGAGATCCCATGCTTATCCTTTTTATGCTTTCTAATAAATAATGAGAGGGGATTTGTGCCCTTCCAACTCGTTGTCTCGTGATTGTTTGTGATTGTGTTATCTAGATCATCATCATCACAATGATTGAAGACTCTCGTGTTCATTTACGCGAGCCTCCATCGTTTGCTTGAAGAAGTTTTTCATGAATCCATGACATATCCTTTATTGTTCTAACAATTATCTTTTAGCATAATTAATAAACGGCTTTAGATATATTGTTGATCACCCTTTCCATGCTAGATCCTAAGCATTCGACTCTTCGTCTCTAGTATGGGGGTGCTCCACCTTTAGACTCGAAACATTGAGGACAATGTTTAATTTTAGTATGGGGGTGAATAGATACTTGCTTTGCTACGCCCTCACGTTTTCCAACTTTCAATGTTTTGTTTTGTTGCTAATAAGGCTAAAAAATGGCCAAATTTTAAAATTTTTTAGTTTTAATAAGTGTTTTTAAGACACGAATGTATATTTTCCGATAGGTAGAATAAGAGCTAATTTTTGACTTGATGGGCATTTGGAGCCTTTTACATTTCTTAACCCACTCAATTCAAGTTTTGCTAGACTTTTATATAGGGAACTTTAAAACGCGGAAGTCTTAGCTCATTCGGGTTAAGAACAAGAACTTTTCGCAAGTTCCTATAATTGATCCTAGAAAGTCACTTATCAAGGGAACTATAAAATGCATTCTATAAAGTTGAAAAAGTCTAAGAAAGTGCAAGATCCTATAGGTGGCTTGAAAACCCAAAACTTCGATTTAATATAGTCTTAATGAAAGCTAATCCAAATTTGGCATAATTTTGACTTGCATGGCTAAGTATTCACGAGTCTCTTTAATTAGAGGTCTTTAAATAGTGAAGAACGAGAAATGATAGAGTTAGACAAATGATCATGCTAAACGTAGAACATGAAAATGTTCTTTCAAAAACTCATACGTTTTTAATTGTGGCTTTTTCTCCCATAAGATCAATGCATTAGGAATAAAAATAATTGAAATAAGTAAGGTCGTACGATTTGAAAGGTTACTTAGCTTATAGCACAAGATCGTTTAAAAGTTGCTCGGGGTTGAATAGAGTTCATAGCCAAGGCAAAACTTATTGAGCGGGACGCGAAGATTGGTGAAGATCTAAAAAGGCCCTAACAAGGCATGGGGAGCTCTATTTTGTGGCTAAAGATCCAAGATGATGTGAAATATCATTATTCTTAAATCAATATGAAGGATCGAGACACACGACGAAAATCAATTACTCCCCTAAAGATCATGGAGAAAGTCTATCCAAAAGACCCTTACAATGTATGGGGATAAATATATCCAAGTCCGAAAAGGAGGCGGATCGTTGTATATCAAAATCCAAAGTAAAGATTGAATAAAAATGATGAAGTCGTGGTCCAAGTATGAAGAATCTCTCAAAAACGTCAAGTGAAGAAATTCCAAAATATGAAGAGAAGACCATAATTTCAAGAACGTCTTCCCAAGATTTGAAGTATGAAGTACATGCCAAATGTCGGTCCGAGAAAGGTCTCAAATCGTGAAACAAGTTATGCCAAGATATGAACTTAAGGAGATACACGAGAAGCCGTTTTAAAAGATTTGTCCTTCGGCTAACTATCGACTAAATCGTGCTACTTTACTTTCGGACTAATAAATACTCAAATAAGTCAATATGAATCACTTGTGATCCATGAAAAATAGTTAAAAAATTCTAGAAACCCATTTCCTTTCATAATAACTAAGATTTCGGGGAGAAAAAATATTACACAATTTGAACGTATGAGTAGTGTTAGCATTGTGACTTGTACCAACAATGATCTCATTTTTGCACTTAGCATGTAATGTATGACAATCAAGGATGACGAAATTTACTCTATGGGACATTTACTTGTTTCTATTCATTGAACCTAAAAGTCACATTCGTGATGAAAATCATACATTATGTCTTTACACATCTTCGTAGTATTGTTGCAAGTATTTTCAAATAAGGGTAATAAAATTGAATTTTGGTGATGCTTAGATACTTTATTCTAGCATTGCGTGAGGGAGCGACAATGGCTTAGTATGGGGGAGTGATGAGATGGCATTTACATGATCTCATCGTTCTTTTCGGGCTTTAAATGCATAAAATGTCATTAATATACCATATATATGCTTGTATTTGTTTACTTGTGTGTTTTAGGTATGGATATCGTGAAAAAGACAAAAGATCACAAGAAACAAGAAAAAACGGACACGAGAAACGAAGCCGTACAAAGAACCAGGCCCTAGTTATGGATTTCTCAAAGAAAAACCCTTGAAGATTTGAAGATGTACAAGATTGATCCTTAATTTATGAAGAAATGACACTTAATACCCTTGTATATTCATAATTACAAGTTTGGTCCCTTAAGTTTGTCAAAATTACAAAAAGGTCCTTCAACTTTGAAGATTGGCAAGTTTAGTCCCTCAACAATTCTAAATTGTCAATAATGGTCCCTTATGAAGTGAAAGATACATTGAAGACCTTTGAAGATCAAGAATGTCCAAGATCAATCCTCAAACTATGCAAAAATGGCAAAAACAACCCTTGAAACCCTTATAATAAAGTTTGGTGGCCAATGTGTGAAGTTTGAAAGTTATTTAACAAAGAAACACGTTTTCATGGCTGAAATAACTTGTTATACACCTTTTTCCAAAAACCAGGGACCAAAACTGCCATGTCCAAAGTTTAAATTCCTAATTAAGCGGGTAACATTTACTGTAGAGATTTTTACCACCCAAGAACACCTTTTACCTAGGTTTAAAAACGAAGAAAACCAAGGGGAAAAGGAAATTGGCTATACTCACGTGTGATTCACCTCACCTCAGTCACATCCCACAACAAAAACCTCAACTTCCACTACCAGAGAGACCCCACAAGTACCTCTCACATGTCGACACCTGGCAAAGAATCATGACATGGAAAAATCAACGAACTAGAGCCATTCCTTGGTCACCAAGCACTCAATGTACGTCCCTGATTCATCCAAGCAAGCTGGCAACAAGCCTAGAAGCATCTGTAAGGCTAGTTTAGGAATTTTAGGACGTTAGGGTTTATGAACAGTGTTGTAAGCATTTGCCTATAAAAGTAGGCCCAGTATGTGGAGTACCCCTTTGTTCTATTTTCTAGCATTCTAAATTGTATTTTCTTTCAAGTTTTAATAAAAGTTGGTTTTTGAAAAGTTCAAGTGTAATTCCTTTTTATAAAATTGAAGCTGTTGTTTAGGTGCTAGAATTTGAGTTCCATATTCATTGTTGATGTTTGTGTGTGGTTTGTTTAATATTCGGATATTGCTTGGTTAGGATTTGAAAGTTTTCACAAAAATATTTTCAAGTTTCTGTCATAAACATTTAGGGTTCTAAGTTCTTGATTCTTCAAGTAACTTTGGATCTTAGGGTTTGTAAACACTCCTTTCCATCTTAGGTTCATCATATCTAAGGTGTGAGGCTTGGTTTCAAATCCAGGATAGTAAACACTTTTGGAATTTTTATTTCAAAAGTGGTCTGAGGTAGTATATTGATCTGTTGTTCATAGCTTCAATTGTTGAAGTTTGTGGATAACAAGGTTGTAGATCTGTTTTCTTGCCTCTCAAGTAGTCCATACTTGAAGGGCTTGGACTGGTCTTACATAACTAAGCTTCTATAAGCACTCAAAAGGTGCTTATTAGGCTGCTGTTATTGCTTGTCCTATTATTTTTGATTGCATCTGTTACTAACCCCAACCCTGCTTTAAGGATTGATCAAAGCTTGTTACCAGCAGGCTTTAGGAAAGAATTGGAGCATTGGCTTGGTTTTTTGTTCATTGTGGAAGGAGATTTATCATTGAAGGCCCTTGGGATCAACCTTTGATCCTCCTTTAGGGTGTTTTATTGTCCAAGTACCTTGGTCTTGTTCTAGCTGTTGAACAAGGTCCAAGGAGCATAGCTGAATCCCCCTAGGAAGTTGTGGGGGATAGGTTTGTTTTCTTTTTAAAATTCCTCTCAACAAATTTGTCTTAAAATCTGTTAAGTAGAAGTTGCTATGTGATTTTGTGCATTTGTGTTTGTAGGATCAAGTTTTCAGTTCATTTCTATTAGTAGTCACCTAGTAGACTTGTAGGAAACATAAAAAGGGTAGGTTACTTGGAAAAATTGGAAATTAAGCTAAAATCAGTCAAACAAGGGATTTAAGGGGTGTTTGGTTGAGCAAGGCCTTAAGGCCTTTGCTTCTTGGTTTTTAAGGATTGTAAGTCAGTAATAGTGGTTTTTAAGTTGTCTTAGCTATTTGGGAAGTTCACTAAACCTATAACTAAGTTTTGCACATTTTATCAAAAATCTGTCAAAAGGGATTTGGTTTGAGGTCAAACACATCAGAAGCTGCCATTTGTTTAAAACTTTGATTCAAGGGGTGAATTTTGGTTTGGGAGTAGTTTTCATTGGTGTGTATCTCTGCATTATCTTTTCTCTTTGATTGGTGGCTTATTGAATAAGCCAAAAGCTTGTAAAGTTCACTGAAGTGGTCAAATGCACCAGCAAATGACCACCTCTATTTGACCTCCACATTTGCTTGCACCTATAAGATTTTGGATTGTGTTGCTTGATATCTCTTCATTGGTTGCTATTGTGCTTATTTAAATTGGTTGTGTGCTTATTTGAAGCCTATTAAGCTACCTGGCTTATAGTGCTTATCTTGCCAAAATCAAGCATAGTAAGACAACTGTCTTGCTAAGCTCATTGGTCTAGACCTCTAGACTTGCTCCAAAACAGCTTCAAACAAGCTTATTTCAATCTCATAATCTAGTCTTACAAGTTTGGTAACTTCTGGGATGCGTTGACTTTCGTTGACCAAGGCAAAAAGAGCTCATCAGTCTGTCCTGCTCATTGAAACGTGCCACAACTTTATTTTTGTACTTCTCATCAATTTTCTCACCTCATAAGCTTAATTGGAAGAAACGAGATCTTAAAAAGAGCTTTTTACTAGGAAATCAACTTTTCTTATTTTAAAAGAGTGCTTATTGGTTTACACAGCTTATTGTACTTGGCTCATTGGGCTTTTCTTTGTTGACTAGTCTTAGTTAAGCTATTTGTGAGCTTTTGCAACAAACCAGAGCTTCTGAAACGTCCTAGAACTCTAACCCGACTATTTTGTCGTTTAGTGAAATTCTACTTTGCTTATTTCTTGCTTATTGAGTGCGCTTTTTCAAAATTTCTTTTCATAGATCTCTTAGGCATCTCAAAAGAAGGTTGTGTGTTTAATTAGAGCTTATGGCATTGGCTTATTGCTTAATGGGCTTATTGGCCCAATAAGAACAAGCTATTAACCTTTTAAGCTGTGATAAGCTCAAAACCAGCTTTTGGGCCTTCAGACTTTTATGTTTAGAATTAAATTTTGAGTCAGATAGGGCTTTTTCAGGTCATTTGGGCCAAGTTTGATTGTTTGGGCCCATTAAGCCCATTAAGGTTGTCTGTTTTAGTTTTTAGCCCATTTGGGGGCCCGGGTAATTTGGTCATTTCACTTTCATTTTCTGATTATTTAGGTTAAAATATACTAGTTTGCAAGTTTTTAGAATTTTTTATAATTTTTGGATTTTTAATATTATTTTAATATTATTTTATTATTAAATTCCAAATTTCACATTTTACACTTTTTATATTTTTCTTAGGTTTAATACATTAAAATAGGATTCTTTCAACTCTTAAATTAATTTTATCATTATTTTTCTAATTTCTAGAATTATTTTAAGTTTTTAATAGTTTTTAATCATTTTAAATAGTTTTATTTAGTTTAAAAATTTATAAAAATATTTTTAGTCTTATTTGGTTATTTTAGAGGTTTACAAGGTGAAAAATCTTTATTTGAGCTTTTTAATAATTATTTTGATTTTTAGGGCTTTAATTAGCATTTAAAAATTAATATTTAATTAATTAAAAGGTTTGAAATTTTTTTGATCATTTGTAAACTCTTAGTTTATTTAATTTGATTTTTGGGATTTTTTTTAGAATTTTTAGAATTTATTTTAATTTTAGCTCTTTTTACGGTTTTAATTTTAGTCGTCGTAGTAATAATTTTCACGTCTTCGTCATTTTATTTTCTCATCCCCTTCTTTCAAATATTAATCTCAAATCAATTACGAATTATTCACACACATATACCTCCTTGGGAAACGAACTTAATTTGGTCATTAACACTTGATTTTCCTAAATCATTTGTTTAATACTTTCCGCTTTTACGCCTTTTTCTAAAAGGTCGTATTTTACCACAATCACTCAGCGTAGCACTTTTTCAGATAAGATACATGGAAGGTGGGGTGTATCCGACTTAATTGTGGTGGCAGCTCCAAACGGTAAGCCACTTCCCCGACCTTGGCTACCACTTTGAAAGGACCCACATATCGTGGATTTAACTTTCCCCGCTTTCCAAATCGTATAACTCCCTTTCATGGTGATACTTTTAGCATGACCTGATGTAAAACCCACAGTTGTAAGGTCATATTTTATTTTAATATATATATAATTTAATTCAAAAGTTTATTGAATTGATTTATTATTATTGGTTGATTTTAAATAAGGATCGTAAATTTATAACTTTGGCGAATCTTACGAATGGAATTTATCTTCTAGTGATCGCGATACCGACAGATGCCCAAATTTTGTATTTTATTATCGACTGTTTCGATATTTAATGTAACACCCCATTTTGATAATGGAAATGTCACATGAAATTATGGCGTGTCATCAAAGCATACAAGGAAAAATGTTTAAACATTACTTGACCATAAAAAGAAAATACCAGAATCAAACATCGGTAGTCCAAATGTAAAGCTCATCACACACAAACATAGTATAATAAAGGAAAGGACTAAACAATGTCCATAGCAAATGTATCATAAGAAAGGAAATGCATAAAGTAAAGAAGGCTAGAAAGCTTCCAGTCCATATGCACGTACTCTTAAAGTCTACGAGCGTCCCTGAGTACCTGCCGTTTTGGGAACATAGAAAAGCAAAACGGCTGAGCAATACGCTCAGTGCACGGATGTACAATAAAGCATGAATAGGATAAGCATATAACATATAACAGCGAAAGAAAACTAAGTCCCGAGTAACCTGGTTAAGTCTTGATAAAACTGGTTTTATAGTTTGAAAGCTTTAAGTTTATCTTGTAAAAACTGTTTATCATATTTTGCCATTAGCCAATATAGGTCATGAAAATCCACCGTGCATGAATACTTGGAGGGGTGACCTCATCATGCAAATTAGAGGGGCTGCCTCTAATTTAATATACTGGTTTTTGGGTAGGAGGGATCAGCTCCTTGTGAAGGATGCAAGGCACACACTACATTCACCATGAAATCCTGACTGAAAACATGTAACTAGGATGCACCGATACGCCCCACATGATAAATATAATAATATGGCCAAAAGCTGAAGGGACGCCACGAGCAATCACTCCGCCGTGGTGAAGTCATAACATCAGTGCCTCTAATGTTATGGTTATGGTACCTCCATAATTAGGTGAAACTGGTCATGCATGTATATGGCTATATGTATTCTAAATTAAACATAAGCAATTCAAACACATACTTATACTACGGGAAAACATTTGGCTGCATACGGGGAATCCTAATAAGGAAAGAATGTCCATACTGAAAGGACGGGAATCCGTACCTTATGTCCAGTGAACGAAGAAGATGAACTGAGAGGAATCCTACTTCCGTATCACTAGTGCTACATAAATACATACATGAATAAGTATCTGCTTACTAAATACGTAGCTGGTTTTATGTCATGTCTTAGCTTATTTCATATGTTCTTACCATGTTTTATTTTTAAAGTCTTAAACTGTGTTTATCTTATATTCTGTTTAATCTAGTTAAGTATTTCTGGTTTTTCATGTATTATTATACTTACTGTGTAATAATAAGTAACTTTCCAAAAATAGCAGGTTTCCTAAAATTGAAAGTTTCCAAAAATAGAAAGTTTCCAAAAATAGAAAGTTACCAAAAATAGAAAGTTTCCAAAAATAGAAAGTTTCCAAAAAGAGAAAGTTTCCAAAATAGAAAGTTTCCAAAAATAGAAAGTTTCCAAAAATAGAAAGTTTCCAAAAATAGAATTACTGCTTAAAATAGATAAGTTTCTAAAAATAGAAAGTTTCCATAAATAGATTAGCTGCCTTATTTAAATAAGTTTCCATAAATAGATTAGCTGCCTTATTTAAATAAGTTTCTAAAAATAGAACGTTTCCATAAATAGATTAGCTGCCTTATTTAAATAAGTTTCTAAAAATAGAAGTTTCCTTAATTAGAAATAAGTTGGTTAAATAAGCTAAGTATATAAGCCTAAGTGTTCTCATGATTATTTTATAAGTCATATCATATAATGTATAGTTTATTAATTATTTCATGTAATTAAAATAAACTATATGTTAAAATATTTAATTAAAGTATAACATGTTTTTAATTAAATAAAGTTAAATACTTAGGTTAAAACATGTATTATTATTTATTAATAATATAACCTAAGTCATGTTAATTAATTAATTATAACCATGGTTTTTAAATAATTAATTAATTTATAAGTCTAAAATATGAAAATACTTAGGTTAATAATTTCATGTTTATTAATAATAAAAATAACCTAAGTCATGTTATTAAATTAATCATGTCATGTTATTAATTTAATTTTAACATAAGATCATAAAAAAAAAAAAATTAAACATATACCATGAACCGGATCTTGACTAAGAACCATGAACCGGACATGAAATCGACACCATACCCCGAACCAAGTCGGGGTACCCCTTGTCTTGATGATGCCGTGGGACCCACACCAACCAACCGGGACCATATGGTCTCGGTGGTGGTCAAGTGGCCAAACCGAGACCCTCTCGGGTTCGGTGTAGGCTGCGGCCAAAACAAAACACCCCTAAACAACCCTTTTGATTTTATTCCAACCCAAATTCATGTTAGATCTATGATTTAATTAGGTTTTGTAAAAAAACATAACATGTTCTTAATTAATTAAAAGGTTAAATCAAAAGAAAAGGTTAAAAGGATTTACCGAATACGTGGATCTAAAGAACGATGAACAAACACGAACACCAACAACAATTTCAAGATCCAAGATCAATAAACACCCCTTTTCGGTGTGTTGAAGGTGGCGTCCAAAAAGAGAAAAAGAAGGAGGAGGAGGATTTTAGGTTTCTGTAAAATTCTTCTGTAGAAAAAAATAAGTAGTGTAATTTTCCTTAACCTCCTTTTAGTGAAAAATTGAAATGGGCTTGACCCATTCTTCCTTGTAGCCGCGGGTAGGGGGCCCCACATGGGGTACCCGTACCTTTTTCCGTGTCTCGATGTTTAGTT
Source organism: Glebionis coronaria (assembly GCA_025667525.1). Lineage (NCBI taxonomy): Eukaryota > Viridiplantae > Streptophyta > Magnoliopsida > Asterales > Asteraceae > Glebionis > Glebionis coronaria. The sequence continues at coordinate 443,883,177 of CM046878.1, read as the reverse complement.
ATTCGTTCGTGATTATTTGTGTTCGCGTTTTATGTGTTCTCGTTACGTAATTATCGTGATCTAATATATTTATTTACGGTCGTAATAAATATATATATACGTAATTAATAATAGTTCGTGTTTTAATTACGTTCATGATCTCATGATCGCATGTTCGTGATTCATTATTGTCAAATAATTATTACGTGCTCGTGCGTAGTAAATACTTATCGTGTTCTAACACGTACGTAATACGTAAAATCCTAACACGTAATCGTAATCATGCTATAATAGGAAAGTTTTAATCTAGTACGTACGATCTTAAGGGTACTATTCATGGTAAAAGCATTCGGGTTTTACAACTCTTCCCCCCTAAAAAGAATAATTCGTCCCCGAATTATAGATAAAGTAAAGTGGAAAAGAAGAACATACCCGAATTCAAAATATGAAATGAGGGTAAGAAGCCCGGATAGACTCCTCTGTTTCCCAAGTGGCTTCCCACTCGGTATGATCCCTCCATAGGATTTTGACGAATAGAATCGTCTTCCTTCTCATGACTCGTTCTTGTCTGTCAAGAACTCGTTCGGGTTCTTCTATGAAAGTGAGATCTTCACGTATCTGTTCCAGTGGATACTGAACCATGTGAAGGGGATGATACTGGTACCCTCTGAGTAAGGACACATGAAACACATTGTGCACATGCGAAAGCTGCGGAGGTAACGCCAATCGGTAAGATACTTCACCGACTCGTTCAATGATATCAAACGGTCCGATGAAACGAGGACTGAGCTTCCCTTTAATCCTGAAGCGTCTAACACCACGTGCCGACGAAACCTTAAGGAAGATGTGATCTCCTACGTTAAAATGTATGTCCCTACGATGCTTATCGGCGTAACTTTTCTGACGTGACCGTGCTTCTTGAATTTTCTGCTTAGCTACTGCGATCTTTTCATTGGTCATCTCTATGATTTCTGGTCCTTCAAGTGTTCGCTCACCAACCTGATCCCAGCAGATTGGGGCGCGACACTTTCTGCCATACAACATCTCAAAAGGAGCACACTTGATACTTGCGTGCCAGCTGTTGTTGTATGCAAACTCCACCAAACAGATGTAATCGTCCCAATCGCCCGTCCATTCCAACGCACATGACCTCAACATATCTTCCAATGTCTGAATGGTTCGCTCTGACTGTCCGTCCGTTTGAGGATGAAAAGTCGTGCTAAGCTTAAGTTGTGTACCCCAAGCTTTCTGCAGACTCTTCCAAAAGCGCGAAGTGAAACGAGGATCTCTGTCTGAGATGATGCTGGATGGTGCACCGTGGAGTCTCATGATCTCTCTTCTGTACGTATCTGCGAGTTTACTTACCGGATCTTCCTTGCGGATCGGTAAGAAATGAGCTGATTTGGTAAGTCGATCTACGATAACCCAAATTGCATCGTGCTTCCTCTTGGTAGGCGGAAGACCAGTAACAAAACCCATGGTGATTTTGTCTCACTTCCACTCTGGAATATCTCACGGTTGAAGGAGACCGCCAGATCGCTGGTGCTCGATCTTAACCTGCTGGCAGGTAAGACATTTGGAAAAGTAAGTGGCCACATCCTGTTTCATACCACTCCACCAAAAGTATTGCTTGATGTCATGGTACATCTTAGTCGAACCAGGATGTATAGAGAATGGGGAGCTATGAGCTTCAGCTAACAAGGCTTCCTGGAGTTCTTGGTTATCAGGAACACAAAGTCTCGTGCCCTGCCATACGATACCATCTGCATCTACTCGGAATTCTGCCTGTTTCTCCAAATTCTGTACTATCGCCCAGATTTCTCCGTCATCCTTCTGATCTTCCTTGATCTTAGAGAGTAACTCGGGTTCTACTCTAAGATTAGCCTAGTAACTGTGCTGTCCACGTACCATGATTTCGATGTCTAGTCGCTCCAAGTCTCTTATGATTTCCTCTTCGATTTTAATGCCGTTGATCATTCCGGACTTCCTGCTAAGAGTATCTGCTACTACATTTGCCTTTCCGGGATGATACTGTAGATTAATGTCATAATCCTTCAACAGCTCTAACCATCTCCTCTGCCTCATGTTCAATTCACGTTGAGCGAAGATGTACTTCAAGCTCTTGTGGTCCGTGAAATGTCACATGATTCTCCATATAAGTTGTGCCTCCATATCTTCAATGCAAACACGACTACAGCAAGTTCCAAGTCATGCGTGGGGTAATTTTCTTTATAAGGCTTAAGGTGCCGTGAAGCGTACGCGATCACTTTCCCATGTTGCATGAGAACACAGCCAAGTCCCTTCCCCGATGCATCGCTGTAGATTTGAAATCCACCCGTACCAGATGGGAGAGTAAGAATAGGTGCAGATACTAGCTTCTGCTTCAGGTCTTCAAAGCTCTTCTCTCGATCTTCAGTCCAGACGAATTTCTCCCCTTTCCGCATCAGTTTGGTCAATGGTAGTGCTAAGCGGGAAAATTTCTCCACGAACCTACGGTAATAGTCAGCTAAGCTTAAGAAACTGCGGACTTCCGTCGCTGATGTCGGCCTTGGCCACTTAGTAATGGCCTCAACCTTCGCTGGATCCATAGTGATTCCTTCTGCTGATACAATGTAACCTAAGAATGCCACCTTGTCTAACCAGAACTCACACTTGGAGAATTTAGCATACAGCTGCTTCTGGCGAAGAATTTGTAGTACTGTACGAAGATGGTCTTCGTGTTCCTCCTTGGACTTTGAGAAAATCAGGATGTCATCGATAAAGACAATGACGAACTTGTCTAGAAATTCATGGAAGATTTTGTTCATCAAGTCCATGAACACTGCTGGAGCATTTGTCAGGCCAAATGGCATAACTACAAACTCGTAGTGGCCATAACGAGTACGAAAAGCAGTCTTAGCGATGTCCTGCTCCTTGACCCGTAGCTGTTGATAGCCTGACCTAAGATCAATCTTGGAGAAGTGTTTGGCCCCTTGGAGTTGGTCAAACAGATCGTCTATACGTGGCAGTGGATATCTATTCCGGATAGTAATCTTGTTGAGCTCGCGATAGTCTATGCAAAGACGCATAGTGCCTTCCTTCTTCTTAACGAACAAGACCGGTGCGCCCCATGGAGATGCGCTCGGTTGAATGAAACCTCGTTCAAGAAGTTCTTGCAGTTGATCCTTCAGCTCCTTCAGCTCTATGGGAGCCATGCGATAAGGAGCCTTGGAGATTGGTTCAGCTCCTGGAATAAGCTCGATACTGAATTCCACTTCTCGTGCAGGTGGTATGCCCGTAAGTTCTGCTGGAAAAACATCTTGGAATTCCGACACTATAGGTTGATCCTGAATTGATGGGGATTTAGCATCCATGTCGTGAACCGTAGCTAGATAACCCTCGCAGCCATGTGACAGTAGTGCACGCGCTAGCAGGGTAGATATAACTTGTACAGACCGTCTGGGTATGAACCCGTTATGAATGTACTCTGGTGCATTAACATCACCGAAGATAACTCGATATGAATGGCAATCTATGGTAGCATGATGCTTGGATAGCCAATCCATGCCCAAAATCATGTCGAAGTCATTCATGTCCAGCGGAAGTGCGTCAACAGGTCGAACCTTATCGTCAAATTCTAGGGGAAGACTCTTGTATACATGAGTGATTAATACAGAGTCCCTCAAAGGCGTGGAAATAGTAAGCCTATTTTCTAGTGGCATGGGGAGCATCCTAATGTTCTTAGCATAAGCAGTAGAAATAACCGAGTGAGTAGCACCTGTATCGAAAAGAACACATGCAGCTTGACCATACATATACAAGATTCCAGTGATGGTACCTGTAGACTTGTTGGCCTGGTCTCGAGATGTCGTGTAGACACGCCCGGTAGTAGGAGGCGGCTTTGTATCAGCATGTCCCGATGTACCCTCCATCTCGCCCTTACGGCAATCCTTCATAATATGGCCAGGAAGACCACACTACGGCGACATGGCCCTGGGTGCCTACGGTGGCAAGCAGAGCAAAGAGTATGAGTGAATCCTCCAGCAGGTGCTCTGGCTGGCTGGGAACCTGATAAAACATTTTACATAAGACATGATAATTGGGTATAAAGGACAATGCGGATAATCGTAAGATTGAATACCAGTGATAGCTGGACGGATAGGCTGTGAACCTCTCTAGTTCTGGTCCCTACCGTTTCCATGGTTCCTGGTAGAAGTTTTGCTAAAGTGTCAGAATATGAGTTATAACATGAAATCATAAGGAAATGCGTAAGTATTAGGACCTGCTGCTGTTGGAGTGTCCAGCGTTGTTACGGTAATTATCATTACCGCCACGCCTATCCGTAGCAGAACGGTCGTTAGTCTGACCGTTTCCCTTGGGCTGACGAGGCTGCTGCTGAGTAGCCGGCTGAGACCGGTCCCTAGTTTTCTGCCTGGAAGATACATTTAAAGAGATGAATAATTGACATATATGGAAAGTATACGGATTGATCACCGCTTGAATACGAATGTTTACCTCTTGTTGGGTCTTTCAGCTTCCCCGAACTCATCTCTCTCTTGCAGCATTTCCAGCTTACGTGCTGCATCGGCCACTTGTGCTACAGTGTTGAACGTAGCACACACCAGATTGTTTGCGACCGATGTGCGAAGAGCCCACCTAAAGTGGTGTGCCTGCTCTTAAGGAGTACCTGCTGCCGCACCAAGGAAACCAGCTAAGCAAAGAAAGCGCTGCATAAACTCGTTGCTATTCTCCCCAGCTCTCTGTCGGATCCCATGATACTCTCTCTTGAGCTTGTCCTGCTCAGCCTTGGGAAAGAACTGCTCCATCACCCTGTCCTTGAACTGAGCCCAAGTCAAACCAGCAACCCACTCGTCACCACCTTCAGACTGCATCAACGCTAACCACCAATTTAGCACATCACCTTCGAACCGATAACATGCCAACCTCGCCTTGTATGCGGGGTCACAGCCCATAGCATTGAAAATCTTCTCAATGTGAGCCAACCAGCTTTCAGCATCACTGGGGCTATCTGTCTTCTCAAAAGCTCGAGGGCGGAGCTTGTTGAATCTCTCCAGCCATACTGCTAATGTCACTGGAGGAGGAGGAGGTGCCTGATTATGCTGCTGATTGTTGGCAGCTTGAACTTCAGCCCTGATGTCATTCCTCAGTTGAGGAAGCAAAGCTTGCATAGCAGCTTGAATTGCAGCATTGAGCTGTTCCTGTTCGCGTGTGAGAACCATCTGACAGTATAACATAAAACATATGATTAAACAGATCAAAACATAAAATATATATATACATGAAAAAAATTTATACCAAAATTTCACGAGAAAAATTTTATGCAAGAAAATTTTGTGTATGAATGCATGATGCAGTTTTATGAAAACTTTTGTATGCTCGAGAGTGAACGCCTCTGGTCAGTTCACCCAAAACAAAAGACATGGCGAGGGGACGCCTATGGGTCGGTCCCAAATTTAAAAGTTTCGATAAAACACATGCGACTAAATAAGGCCAGTCCTGTACCAACTATTACTTAGTAAAAAATCTGCGACAATGACATGTATATGTATGCTTAAAAATGATGAATGCATGAAAACAACTGTCAGTTCTAAGTGACTACCCGCTAATCACAGGTCATATTTGAGAGCCTACAGGTCGAAGCCTTGGCTATGATACCGTAATTGTAACACCCCATTTTGATAATGGAAATGTCACATGCAATTATGGCGTGTCATCAAAGCATACAAGGAAAAATGTTTAAACATTACTTGACCATAAAAGGAAAATACCGGAATCAAACATCGGTAGTCCAAATGTAAAGCTCATCACACACAAACATAGTATAATAAAGGAAAGGACTAAACAATGTCCATAGCAAATGTATCATAAGAAAGGAAATGCATAAAGTAAAGAAGGCTAGAAAGCTTCCAGTCCATATGCACGTACTCTTAAAGTCTACGAGCGTCCCTAAGTACCTGCCGTTTTGGGAACATAGAAAAGGAAAACGGCTGAGTAATACGCTCAGTGCACGGATGTACAATAAAGCATGAATAGGATAAGCATATAACATATAACAGCGAAAGAAAACTAAGTCCCGAGTAACCTGGTTAAGTCTTGATAAAACTGGTTTTATAGTTTGAAAGCTTTAAGTTTATCTTGTAAAAACTGTTTATCATATTTTGCCATTAGCCAATATAGGTCATGAAAATCCACCGTGCATGAATACTTGGAGGGGTGACCTCATCATGCAAATTAGAGGGGCTGCCTCTAATTTAATATACTGGTTTTTGGGTAGGAGGGATCAGCTCCTTGTGAAGGATGCAAGGCACACACCACATTCACCATGAAATCCTGACTGAAAACATGTAACTAGGATGCACCCATACGCCCCACATGATAAATATAATAATATGGCCAAAAGCTGAAGGGACGCCACGAGCAATCACTCCGCCGTGGTGAAGTCATAACATCAGTGCCTCTAATGTTATGGTTATGGTACCTCCATAACTAGGTGAAACTGGTCATGCATGTATATGGCTATATGTATTCTAAATTAAACATAAGCAATTCAAACACATACTTATACTACGGGAAAACATTTGGCTGCATACGGGAAATCCTAATAAGGAAAGAATGTCCATACTGAAAGGACGGGAATCCGTACCTTATGTCTAGTGAACGAAGAAGATGAACTGAGAGGAATCCTACTTCCGTATCACTAGTGCTACATAAATACATACATGAATAAGTATCTGCTTACTAAATACGTAGCTGGTTTTATGTCATGTCTTAGCTTATTTCATATGTTCTTACCATGTTTTATTGTTTAAAGCCTTAAACTATGTTTATCTTATATTATGTTTAATCTAGTTAAGTATTTCTGGTATTTCATGTATTATTATACTTACTATGTAATAATAAGTAACTTTCCAAAAATAGCAGGTTTCCTAAAATAGAAAGTTTCCAAAAATAGAAAGTTTCCAAAAATAGAAAGTTACGAAAAATAGAAAGTTTCCAAAAATAGAAATTTTCCAAAAATAGAAAATTTCTAAAAATAGAAAGTTTCCAAAAATAGAAAGTTTCCAAAAATAGAAAGTTTCCAACATTAGAACTACTGCTTAAAATTGATAAGTTTCTAAAAATAGAAAGTTTCCATAAATAGATTAGCTGCCTTATTTAAATAAGTTTCCATAAATAGATTAGCTGCCTGAAATAAATAAGTTTCTAAAAATAGAACGTTTCCATAAATAGATTAGCTGCCTTATTTAAATAAGTTTCTAAAAATAGAAGTTTCTATAATTAGAAATAAGCTGGTTAAATAAGCTAAGTATATAAGCCTAAGTGTTCTCATGATTATTTTCTAAGTCATATGATATAATGTATAGTTTATTAATTATTTCATGTAATTAAAATAAACTATAGGTTAAAATATTTAATTAAAGTATAACATATTTTTAATTAAATAAAGTTAAATACTTAGGTTAAAACATGTATTATTATTTATTAATAATATAACCTAAGTCATGTTAATTAATTAATTATAACCATGGTTTTTAAATAATTAATTAATTTATAAGTCTAAAATATGAAAATACTTAGGTTAATAATTTCATGTTTATTAATAATTAAAATAACCTAAGTCATGTTATTAAATTAATCATGTCATGTTATTAATTTAATTTTAACATAAGATCATAAAAAAAAAATTAAACATACACCATGAACCGGATCTTGACTAAGAACCATGAACCGGACATGAAATCGACACCATACCCCGAACCAAGTCGGGGTACCCCTTGTCTTGATGCTGCCGTGGGACCCACACCAACCAACCGGGACCATATGGTCTCGGTGGTGGTCAAGTGGCCAAACCGAGACCCTCTCGGGTTTGGTGTAAGCTGCGGCCAAAACAAAACACCCCTAAACAACCCTTTTGATTTTATTCCAACCCAAATTCATGTTAGATCTATGATTTAATTAGGTTTTATAAAAAAACATAACATGTTCTTAATTAATTAAAAGGTTAAATCAAAAGAAAAGGTTAAAAGGATTTACCGAATACGTGGATCTAAAGAACGATGAACAAACACGAACACCAACAACAATTTCAAGATCCAAGATCAACAAACACCCCTTTTTGGTGTGTTGAAGGTGGCGGCCAAAAAGAGAAATAGAAGGAGGAGGAGGATTTTAGGTTTTTGTAAAATTCTTCTGTAGAAAAAATGAGTAGTGTAATTTTCCTTAACCTCCTTTTAGTGAAAAATTGAAATGGGCTTGGCCCATTCTTCCTTGTAGCCGCGGGTAGGGGGCCCCACATGGGGCACCCGTACCTTTTTCCGTGTCTCGATGTTTAGTTATTCGTTCGTGATTATTTGTGTTCGCGTTTTATGTGTTCTCGTTACGTAATTATCGTGATCTAATATATTTATTTACGCTCGTAATAAATATATATACGTAATTAATAATAGTTCGTGTTTTAATTACGTTCATGATCTCATGATCGCATGTTCGTGATTAATTATTGTCAAATAATTATTACGTGCTCGTGCGTAGTAAATACTTATCGTGTTCTAACACGTACGTAATACGTAAAATCCTAACACGTAATCGTAATCATGCTATAATAGGAAAGTTTTAATCTAGTACGTACGATCTTAAGGGTACTATTCATGGTAAAAGCATGCGGGTTTTACATTTAATATTTTGACGATATTATTTTTAATTGCGTATTAAGTCGTTATATTATTATTATTAATTTTTTTATTTTTTTTCGTGTGCTTTTAAATTTCTAAAAAGTATTTCTATGAAACCCGGGCCCGTAAATATATTCAAAAAATTACTTTTAGTCATTTCCCGCTATTTAAGTTTATATTTACATTTTTAGCCCAAAAGAATGCATCTTGGCAAAAACTACCCAAATTTTACACTATATATAGATTCTCCACTAACTCTTTTACACATACACCCATTTTAAAAATAAAAACAAATCCTCCACCCCTTTTCTCTCTTTGTTCCGTGAACCCCCAACCACAAGAACATCAAATTTTGCAATTTTGAGCTTGATCAATCCAAAACAAATTGAAGACCCATCTTGGTAATCTCAAGATCTACATTTTGGTATGAAAATATTTTACATGCATTAAACTTTCAAGGTTTTATAATGTTGGACCATAGTTTGGCTGGGCCGGTTCGACGACTCTCCTGGGCCGTTCGTCGTCTTCCCGAGTCCTGAGTAATGTTACAAACAAAGGTAAACCGGTTAGACGTGGACCCGAGGCCGGAGCCCCGGGGTCCACCTCCGACGGTCAAGTTAGTATTGATCGATATACTGTATAAGAGGTGTGGTTAAGAGAGAGAACATGTTGTAGAATGAGACCCCTACCCTTATATTTATAGGACTAGGGTTTCTTGAAGGGTAAGTTAGGTATGTGTGGGTCGCGGCCCTGTCGGGCCGGGCCGACTGCAGACTATACGTCGACATGTCCCCCAGTCTAGTATGATATGGTCCATGATCATGTTATGCTAGACTTATTCATGTATCACGCTTACTAAACAACCGCGTGCGGCTTGTTGCTAGGACATCCTCGTGGGTCATCCGTAACATATTGCTCCACTCGTAATGGGCTTCCTTTAGCAAAAAGATGATGGGTTGGGATTGCGAATAGTGAGCATAGCCACTATACGCCATCATGTCCCCCCAGTCTAGTATGCGAGGTTGTCACCGAGGTTACTAGACTTTACACCATATCCGCTACCTGTAAGCATATCCACGTCGAAAGAAATGGGAAAACACGTATACGTAAGACGGGTGATTGTGCTCGAATGCTTGGTTTCCCGTAACTTGACGGTAAAGACCCCGTAAGAAGAAAACGTGTTCTATAGCCGGGGTAACACTGGCATTGGAAAGGTATCATTCTTATTCATCTCTAACGTGAGGATGATAAGAAGGTTTTGTGAAGGTGGAGGTGGAACCCGTATGCTGCATCGTAAACATATTTGAAGGCGTACTTATTATACCCACTGTTGTCCCATTTATTTGTGATGATTAAGCAATGAAGAAAGAGAGAAAATAGATGAAGAAGAGATGAATTCCTAGAGAGAGAAAGTAGTGAGAGAAAGTAGAGAGGAGATGATTAACTTGGTGAGATTAGATTAAGAAAAGAAGTTACAAATGACCATCCTCCCTCCTAACATGCTAGGAGGGTAGTATATATAGTCCACCCACATGCGGGCTTTAATGGACTATATATTGGGCCGGGCTTGTCTTTTGGACTTTAATTAGTTTAAATCCAAGCCCGTGAATCACGACTAAATAACTACTTATTACAACGTTCTAATAAATATTACAATAGAAACCTATGACCGAACATTCTTGTTTGACTCAATATTTTGAGGCTAACAATCTCCCCCAATGTGAGGTCATTCCACTTTGATATTTGGATTCCAATGGAGATTTATGAATTTCGTCATAGATGAGTCTTGAACGTGTAACAGTAGTTTTGTTCCTTCATGCTGTGATCTTTGAGCCTTTGTCGTTGTCTTTTGACTTTGTCTTTTAGTCTTGAGATCTTCAAATCATCCTTGACTTGTCTTTGCCATCTTGTGATCTTGTGTCTTTATCCACATGCTTACGCTATCAATTGTTGGATAAGTCTTTGGGCATGAATATGTGGTTGTGAATCTTTGACTTTGCTGAGTACACCGTGACGCCACCTTCTCGAGACAAAACATAGACACGGACTGAATGGCTTTGACATTCGTCCTAAATCGGTAGCGTTTTACCTCCGGTCGGTGAAGACCGTTATACGATATTAAATATCGTACCTGTGATCAGGTAGATTCAATTAAGAATCTCCTTGACAGGGTTTCGTGGCTGTACTAGTCGTTCTCTTTACTCGACCGTCTCAAAGCAAGACTGCGAACATAAAGAGTGAATCAATTGGATAGATATCCGCTTGATTAAAGTCGTCAATTCAAATTCCTGGAACAAGTTTGATTCATTAAGAATCTTACCATTGTTGCTTTCCAGTTGACACAAGTTTGATTCATAAGAATCTCACAAGTCACCTACCGTAGCGCTGTTTGATGTTGACGCTAGAAGGATTTCCATTCGTCACTGTGAATATTAATAAATATCACTCTGAATGTTCTGGCAAGACCATAAAGATATTGCGTAGAAACCTGAAACGAGTTTGAATCAATTCAGAATCAAACCACTGTTGCTTTTCAGTTTTACATATGTTCAATTCATAAAGAATCTTGCATATGACCTACCGCAGTGCTGTTTGATGTTAACACTGGAAGGATTTCCACTCATCATTGTGAATACTAAGTAGTATCACTCTGAGTGTTCTAGCAATATCGCAAGGATATAGCGTAGGACTCTCTTGATCTTCATCCGTGTGTCCTAATGAGATTTGATTGATCTCTTGGCTCTAGACTCGATTTGTGCACTTTTAGTGGTCGGAGGCTGGAGCAGATGCCACCTATTCAATATCAACAATCTCGGAGTGAGAAAGTCAATAGAAGTAGTGTTGATCTCCGTGACAATAAAACAAACTTCTTTTGAGAGAAGTCTGAGTAGCTAGGAAAGGGTTGTGCTTCACATCACTGGGTCCATGATGAGTTTGTCTTCATGATGAGGTGACCCGGTTTCTGCCTAAGTTGTATGGAGGGCTTCTTTCTTTAGACCCTTTATCCTTACATTTCTTTTTCATTCTTCAACCCCTTCAATGCTTACCAAGACATCATTACTAGCACCTTGTTGTGATTGTTCCAGTGCTAGCATCAGTACTTAGTCGGCATTCTGCTACGTTCACATTCTACTCCATCTTTCCTAAGGACTTCTAATAATCTATTGGATTGTCCTTGGGAAGATCCCTCCGGTTCTGGTTGGATCATAGGACTTAAACCTAACCACCCTTTTGACACCAATAACGTCGTGAATTAAAGATGTTGTGGGTATTTGATCGTAACCATGAAAACCACTTTAAATTCTAACAAAGTGTTTGAAAAACATTTAACACCTTGCTAGTTTTGTCGTTTCAGAAAAGCTCCCCCTTCACATGTGCATCGATAATCGAAAGTGTTTCGCACATGTAGGTAAGAGTTAAAGTGCTTGAGTCTTATAGATCACATTTTAATCACATTTTCTCCCCCTATCTCTAATATATAAAATCTTTTGATATTAGAGATACCAAATTTGATTAAAATATATTTTGAAAAATAGTCTTGAAAATCTTCGGGAGAAAGATGTGTTAATCTTTTGCATGAAGTTGAATTGCTCCCCCTCAAAAATTGATCCAATGGAATTGTCATTACGAGGATGTGATCCACATTAAACTTTTGAGGATAGGAGTTGTTGAACACACAATTTTTGAAAGATTTTGAATATCATTGAGAAATTCTTGAAAAAATTGTGTTCAACGCTTTTTGAAAAATCAATTCTTTTTGACGAAAAGGTTTTTCTAAAGCATAAACTTGAGTTCATAGACTTTGAATGTCTTGACGAATCCACTCAAGTGTAAGAAGATTTAACTTCTTTTGCTAAGGGTAAGAGTACAAAAGCGTACACTTCCCCGTGAATTTAGATCCGGGTTGCAATCTGAAAGTGATTACAAGCCATTGTGTTGAGCTCAAAACGTTGAATGTTTTGTGACAAGCTCAACCCGAGATAGATTGCTCTACCCGTTGTTGGAAGTATTGTCCAAAATAGACAATTTCCTTTTGAAAATATAGAAATGACATGTTTTGAAAAATATTTACAACTTTCATTCGAGCTTTATGTACACACCCGTGTCGTTATTGAGCGACATTTCTAGGTACGTCCATATTATCGATACTGAAAGACATGTCGAGAAGAATATTTTTGGATTATCAAAGATTTTTTAATTTTGTATTTTGCTTTTTGATTAATATTTACAGGTTGATGTTTGATAGATGAATCAAGCAGGCTTCTTTGCCAGAACCTCCAGTTCTGCTGGAGTCAAACATCTCATACCAATTTGCCTAACTAGATACGCAAACCTCTCTTTCGAAAGAGCTTTTGTAAACAAGTCAGCTAATTGGTAATCCGTTCCAACAAAGTATAGTTCAACGATACCTCTTTCAACTTGTTCCTTTATGAAGTGGTATCTGACATCAATGTGCTTCGTGCGGGAATGCTGTACCGGATTGCAGGAGATGGCTATGGCTGACTTTGAGTCACAGTACATAGGTACTTTATCAAAATGGAAGCCATAATCCGTGAGTTGTGTTCTCATCCAAAGAACTTGAGCACAACACGCAGATAGAGACACATACTCCGCTTCGGCTGATGAAAGTGACGTGCAATCCTGCTTCTTGGAAGACCATCCCACAAGCTTGTCTTGACCTAGAAATTGTGCACCACCAGAAGTACTTTTACGTGTATCAAGACACCCTGCATGATCAGAATCTGAATAGGCCGTTAGAAAGAAACCGGTTTCCCTCGGATACCAGAGTCCCATGTGAATGGTATTCTTAAGGTACCGAAAGATCCGTTTAACCTCCTTGAGGTGCTTTTCAGTGGGTCGTGCTTGATATCGTGCACAATAACACGTAGCATGATGAATATCAGGTCTGCTTGCTGTCAAGTACATGAGGGACCCGATCATGGAACGATATCTCGTTTGATCTATGGGTAATCCCTCCAAATCAGCATCTAGGGATGTGGTTGATAATGGTGTCCCAACGGGGTCACATGATGTCATACCATGCTTTTTGATTATCTCTTGACAATACTTAGCTTGGTTAATAAAGATACCACTTGGGGATTGGTGAACTTGAATTCCTAGAAAGAATTTTAGTTCGCCCATCATAGACATTTCAAATCTGCTGTGCATTACTTTTTCAAACCATTTTGAAAGTTTTGGGTTTGTAGACCCGAAAATAATGTCATCAACATAAATTTGCACAAGCAGAATGTCATCCCCATATTTATAAGTGAACAAAGTTAGATCAATGGAACCTTTTGAGAAACCTTTGGAGACCAGAAATTTTGAGAGCTCGTCGTACCACGCCCTTGGAGCTTGCTTGAGTCCATATAGTGCTTTGTGGAGACGATACACCTTGTCAGGGTAATGAGGATTGACGAATCCTTCCGGCTGCGTGACATAGACTTCTTCCTTCAAAGGACCGTTAAGAAACGCCGTCTTTACGTCCATTTGATAGACAATGAATCCCTTATGTGCAGCATAAGCAAGAAAAATCCTGACTGCTTCCATTCGAGCAACTGGTGCAAATGATTCTTCAAAATCAATACCCTCTTTCTGTCCATACCCTTTAGCCACTAGCCTAGATTTATTCTTGATGATCGTGTTTTCTTCATCCATCTTGTTTTTCCAGATCCATCGAAGATTTAATGGTGTTACATCGTATGGTCTGTCAACCAGTTCCCAGACTTTAAGTCTTTCAAACTGTTGAAGTTCATCCGTCATCGATTCAATCCAAGCATGATCAGCCATGGCTTCTTTGATGTTTTTCGGTTCAGCAGTACTCACGGCGAGTGCGAACATACAAACATCGCCATCGGTTTCAAGCTGTCGTCTTGTACGAACGGGCTGTGAAGGGTTTCCAATGACATGAACCAAAGGATGATCTCGGGTCCAATGATGTGTTGAAGGATGTCGTTGATAGAAAGTATGCATATTTGACGGATCAACATGGCGAGTAGAAGACTCTCCAGTTTCGTGTACCGGTGTACCGAATGGGTTGATAAAATCGTCTTCGTCAGATAATGCATTGTCTGCTTGATTTGTGTTCTCTGGAGCAATGACAGTAGTTGTGGATGTAGTAGGATCGATTGTTGAAGTGATATTCTGAGGAGGTAAATCTGCAGCAACCCGTGTTGAAGTAGATGTTGTATCCATTTGTTGACGATGATCGGTATCATCATTCTTATCATGAGTGACAGCGGAAGACTTCGATACAACTTGTTTCTCCCCCGTGAAATATTCATCATACATTGGTCCATATAACATTTCCAACTCTTCAATTGTCGTGTCGACTGTCATATCAGCTCTAGGAACATTTTCTGGAACCAGCGTTGAACTTGACGGTTCATTGCTGTGGTCTTGAGTTTCGAGTTCCGTGCGGTTATGAACGGAAGTCGTTTGTCGTTGTGGGTCGGGACTTAAACTGTTTTGTTCAAGTGCCATTGTGTTGCTTACTTGTGAAACCCCTGAGACACATATTTCTCTGATATTTGTTTCTTTAGCAACCAAACTCTGAGAGTGTCTTTTGTTGAACGGTATGAATAAGGAAAACCTTTATGTTCTTGTTGAACCTTTACTTGATTACCTGCACTTTCATCAATAGTTTGTATGCTTGCATATTTGTTAGTTATATCTTTGTGAGAACCATGTGGGGGTTCACAGTGAACCTTTGTCGTGCTAGAGGGAAATATTTTTCCAGTAGGAACCATTTAAGACCAGTTGTTTTGAAGATTCTACCTGTTTGTCTCCACTTAAGACAGGGTCTAGAAAACTTAGCTTTCTCATGCACCGAGGAAGACTTAGTTGGAGAAAAACTATTTCCTATTGGGTTCCATCTTTGAGATGATCTAGCTGTTTGGTTCACCTTGTTCAGGACTTTAGTGATGCAATCATCATGAATGGCATTAAACACACATTTGTTACATTTTGTGCAAACAAAGTGCTTAGCATCTGAGAAGGATCTAGTGTTCCTAGGATAGGCTGATTTGGGCACATCATAGAAGGGTCTAGAATTCCTAGATGTGTGATTAGCGCTCCTAGGTTTCGGTTGGGTCCTATCTCTTGCTTGTGTCTTTATCTTAGCATCCTCTAGATAGCTTGTATGACCCGTGTCATTTGAACTTCGTCTAGGCATGTTCTTGTGGCTATTGCTAGAGTTGCTTGAATCATTCATGTGATTGGGTTTAACATAGGCAGAATATCTTAAGGAGTATCTAGATTGTGGAGTGACAGTGTTTGGCAAATTGCTACGCATGTCAACTTGGGATGCAAACCTCGAGTTCGATGTTTTGGGTCGTTCAGATTTAAACGCATTCGGTTGTCTAGCAACTGAGCGGTTTCTGAATGGTTGAGTAGGAGGTTTCCCCAAGATAGACTGATTTGCTAACTTAGTATCCACACTATTTCCTTTTAGCTTCCTTAATTCATTTTTCACTGCTGTTAATGCAAAAACCTTTTCCTGAATCTGAGCTTTCAATTGCTCATTTTGTAGAAGTAATTGAGCGACACGTTGTTCTAACTTAATGTTTATATTACCAAATATGTCGTTATCAGCATTCGCGTCATTACTATCTACAGTGTCGATAGGTTGCACAGATATTCCACTTATTGAAGCAGGCGGAGGACTTGGATTTTGAGAAGCCAACTTTGATTCTAACAAATTTATTTGTTTCACAAAATGTTCTTTTTCCGTATTAGAATCTTGAATCTTACGATCCAGTTTTTGTTCAAGAACAACGTTTGCTTTTTCAAGTTTTTCAAAATAAGATTCAAATTTGTCATTTTTCTTTAAAAACTCGAGTTTGGCATCCTCAAAATCTTTTGTCTTTTGAGCTAACATAGTTTCAAGCTCATGAATCTTAGAATCAATATATTGATGATCATCATACACAGCATTTAATTGTACCTCAGCCATTGGCTCCTCATCATATATGGGTCTGATATCTGCATCATCGGTTGCTTGATCATTCCCTGAGTTGTTGCTGGTATGCTGCGTTTCTGATTCCGTCCCGCTACTTTCTGTGCCAATCGAACAAGCATCCAATGTTTGACCATCATCTACATTGCTCTCGTTCTGCTGCATTAATCTGTTATTCACCCTTCTTTCAACTTTTAGTTTATGACTTGTTCTTTCAGCAATGGACTTCCTTATAGCACTCATGTGTTGAAGAAATGTCTCCTTGAATTCTTGAACTTCTAACCGAGTATATTCAAAGAAGTATTTGTTGATGAATTCTCGATCATAGTGTACAGAGACCTGTGTATCAAAGAATTGCTGAAACTGATTCTCGAGAACCAAAACCGCATCTATGGATTCAACCTCTTGAAATTCATCATTGGCAAGTTGTTGTTCAATGTGATCTAAATTGAGTAGCATTGTGCTTGTGAATGTCTCAACATCTTGTCCAGTGAGTGACATGAATACCCGTTTGAATCCAAGTTCGACGCGAGTGCCTTTTAAATCGTCATTTGAAAGAACTTGAAGGTGTGACTGGAGTGATCTAAAGTGTGTCATGCATCGTTCTTTTGCAACCGACATCTTGGATTTGAGTGCATGCACATCTTGTGTTACGGAATCCATAATGGGTGACACAGTTGATGAATTGACTTTGGATCTTAAGTAGATTTGTTGTGATTGTGTTGTTGTTGAAATTTCGAAAATTTGAAATTTTTCCTCAGTCCGACAATAAATTCCTCAGTCCGACTAAAACGGTAAACCGAAAATTTTTTAATAACCAAATTT
Organism: Glebionis coronaria; assembly: GCA_025667525.1. Taxonomy (NCBI): domain Eukaryota; kingdom Viridiplantae; phylum Streptophyta; class Magnoliopsida; order Asterales; family Asteraceae; genus Glebionis; species Glebionis coronaria. Next base: position 443,865,744 of record CM046878.1, on the reverse strand, counting down.
TGAAAACGAGTTAGAAATAGCCAATAACTAGTAGGGAAAAAATTTGAAAAATGAAAATTTTAACGAAAAATAAAACCTAAAAATGGCCTAAAAATTTGAATTTTGGTCCGAAAATTTGAATTTTTGGTCGAAAAATTTTTCGCATCGCCAAAATTTGAAATTGAAGCTTAAATGGCCTAAAAATGGTCTAGGAAAAAATAAATTTTACTTGGGTTTTCCCGCCAAAAAACTCAATCGGAATAACCAATCGGAATGTTATCGGAATAACCAATCGGAATGTTGTTGAATAATCCTTGATCGGAAAGTCCAATCGGAATACTGATCGGAATGTTAAAACCCTTTTCCGATTGCACAGATCTGAATAACTGATCGGAATATATCCCCCTTTTCTCGGACAAAACTCAACCAATACGTGATTTTAAGCCAAAAAATGATCAAAAAACCCAAAATTTTTGTGTTTTTAGCCAAAGTAAATATACCAAATCACTACAACAACTATGTAGAAGATGTAGATGAAGAAGTAGAGTACGAAAAACACAAAAAAATTTAAATTCGAGATGATTTATGGATTAAATCATTCGAATCAAATATAATAACAACAAATCACAAAACTACCCCATGGCGATTGATACCAAATGTTGTCCCATTTATTTGTGATGATTAAGCAATGAAGAAAGAGAGAAAATAGATGAAGAAGAGATGAATTCCTAGAGAGAGAAAGTAGAGAGGAGATGATTAACTTGGTGAGATTAGATTAAGAAAAGAAGTTACAAATGACCATCCTCCCTCCTAACATGCTAGGAGGGTAGTATATATAGTCCACCCACATGCGGGCTTTAATGGACTATATATTGGGCCGGGCTTGTCTTTTGGACTTTAATTAGTTTAAATCCAAGCCCGTGAATCACGACTAAATAACTACTTATTACAACGTTCTAATAAATATTACAATAGAAACCTATGACCGAACATTCTTGTTTGACTCAATATTTTGAGGCTAACACCCACCAATGATGCAACATAGTGCGAATATTGCATTCCGCTTAAGGCCAACAGAACGTGTACTTCTGTGGCAAGGTGATGCGGATGATACATCCGTCTTGCGACCACGACATACGATAATGACTTCAAAAAATTTGACACGGTTTTTCCTGAACTAAACGTAGTTGACCAGGCTTCGCCTAATTAAGGTCCAACAATGCAAACTTTGGAAAAATCACTTCGTGGCCGGGTAAAGTAATTCGTCGCGGAAGGCGTACTTCCGTAGCAAAGACACGAGCCAACGAAAGACGTACTTCCGTGGCATGAATAACGAGCCAGCGAAAGACGTACTTACGCGGCGAAGACAGCGATCCAACGGAGTACTTCCACGACGAATGATAATGAGCCAGCGGAAGGAGCACTTCCGTGGCGGAATACAATGCACCAGTGGAAGGAGTACTTCCACGACGAAAGATAATGAGCCAACGGAAGGAGCACTTCCGTGGAGGAATACAATGCACCAGTGGAAGGAGTACTTCCACGGCGAAAGATAATGAGCCAACGGAAGGAGTACTTTCATGGCGAAAATAATACGCCAGTGGAAAGGTAATGAGCACGTGGAAGAATACTTCCACGGCGAATGATAAGGAGCACGTGGAAGAATACTTCCACGGCGAAAGATAAGGAGCACGTGGAAGAATACTTCCACTGCGAAAGATAATGAGCACGTGGAAGAATACTTCCACGGCGCATGAATAAGGAGCACGTGGAAGAATACTTCCACGGCGCATGATAAGGAGCACGTGGAAGAATACTTCCACGGCGAAAGGTAATGAGCACGTGGAAGAATACTTCCACGGCGAATGATAAGGAGCACGTGGAAGACTACTTCCACGACGAAAGATAAGGAGCACGTGGAAGAATACTTCCACGGCGAAAGATAATGAGCACATGGAAGAATATTTCCACGGCGCATGAATAAGGAGCACGTGGAAGAATACTTCCACGACGCATGATAAGGAGCACGTGGAAGAATACTTCCACGGCGCATGATAAGGAGCACGTGGAAGAATACTTCCACCGCGAAAGATAATGAGCACGTGGAAGAATACTTCCACGGCGCATGAATAAGGAGCACGTGGAAGAATACTTCCACGTCGAAAGATAATGAGCACGTGGAAGAATACTTCCACGGCGAATGATAAGAAGCACGTGGAAGAATACTTCCACGGCGAAAGATAATGAGCACGTGGAAGAATACTTCCACGGCGCATGAATAAGGAGCACGTGGAAAAATACTTCCACGGCGAAAGATAAGGATCACGTGGAAGAATACTTCCACGACGAAAGATAATGAGCACGTGGAAGAATACTTCCACGGCGCATGAATAAGGAGCACGTGGAAGAATACTTCCACGACACATGATAAAGAGCACGTGGAAGAATACTTCCACGAGGAAAGATAATGAGCACGTGGAAGAATACTTCCACGACGCATGAATAAGGAGCACGTGGAAGAATACTTCCACGGCGAAAGATAATGAGCACGTGGAAGAATACTTCCACGGCGAATGATAAGGAGCACGTGGAAGAATACTTCCACGACGAAAGATAATAAGCACGTGGAAGAATACTTCCACGGCGCATGAATAAGGAGCACGTGGAATAATACTTCCACGGCGAAAGATAATGAGCACGCGGAAGAATACTTCCATGGCGAATGATAAGGAGCACGTGGAAGAATACTTCCACGACAAAAGATAAGGAGCACATGGAAGAATACTTCCACGGCGAAAGATAATGAGCACGTGGAAGAATACTTCCACGGCGCAAGAATAAGGAGCACGTGGAAGAATACTTCCACGAGCAAAGATAATGAGCACGTGAAAGAATACTTCCACGACGCATGAATAAGGAGCACGTGGAAGAATACTTCCACGACGAAAGATAATGAGCACGTGGAAGAATACTTCCATGGCGAATGATAAGGATCACGTGGAAGAATACTTCCACAACGAAAGATAAGGAGCACATGAAAGAATACTTCCACGGCGAAAGATGATGAGCACGTGTGTAACACTCCCAATTTCGAATAGCAGCGAAAGGGTCATTGGGAGTATTACTTCATAGCACAACACACACGTTACAGAAAACGACTCAAAAAGAGGCGTTTGAAAAGCTTAATCCATTCGATAGTTTAAAATCAGAGTTTACAAACAAACAGAAACAGGTCCAACAATAATATAATAATAAACATTTTAAGAAAGTTTATCGAATGGTAATCAGTATTTTATTGCCTTTAAAATATCCAGTGTGACTCCATGCTCCAGCTGCTCTTAAATCTAAGTACCTGAGAAATACATGCTAAAATCATCAACACAACGGTTGAGTGAATTCATAGGTTTGCAAGTAAAAGCAGTGGACCACAAGATTTCAGTATTCAGATTACAAAAGTCAGATAGCATCAGTTATCGCATTTAGCTCATGAAACCGAACATTAACATCCGTTATTCCGTTCAAGTTTCAAATACAGTGCGTCCAGTCGGTTTTCCGTTAAACCCGGACGGAGAGGTCAGTCCCAATAGATCTATTCACAGCATTCACGTTTACTCGACCAGTACAGTCGGTCCAAGTAATTAACGGTTCATGACTAAAAGCGATAAAATAAGCATACAGTTCAAGCACTTGCGTCCATACGTAAAAAGTAGCATGTATCCTCCTCGCGGGGTTTAATAAAACAATTAAAGTAGTAAAAGCGAGGCTATGAACTCACCTTAGCGATAGCGATATCAAATGAGGATGTCGTTCAAGAAAATACTGATGGGAGTGAAACGATGAAATAAGATAAACCAAGTAACTAAAAACTTATAGCGATGAACTAGTTTGATCGAGTAAATCAAATCTGAGCCATCTATTTCGTCATCTATTTCAGCCCATAAGACACAAATTACGTTTGAACTGAATTTGTTTCAAACTGCTTAGACAAAAGTAGTATAGTAGGTTTATATAGGAAGATATACACATTTGATGTAGTTATTATTATATGTAAAAAAAATATGAGAACCTTTAGCCTAGGTAAACAATGCATGTCCTTTTGCTATACACCTATATGCCTTGTTGATATATTTCATGATATAGAGACACGTATAATCAACATGTTTACATATTAAAAATTACATATGGCTACGTGTAGGCATAACATATAAAGAACAAAATTCATGCTTATTTTTCTTACTTAATATGCGTTTTATTATTGAATTTATCTCAAAATTGTTAAAGCGGGTATTATCGAAGCTCGATATTTTAAAAGTTACGCGTAGAGCACGAAAAATAAATGCTTAATACAAAATAAAAACATCGACACGCGGAGAACATTTATATTTTGATATATAAATGAGGGCTTATAATTTAACATATATTAACGGGTTATATTAATGAACGACGTCTAGTGGTTTAGTGTAAATTACGAAGAATGCTTGTAAAAGGAAAAATTAAAATGACGATAATAGAAAGTATTTTTATGTCATGACAAGAATATTTACGGTCGATGATGGACATAGACTTTGTCGATAAATAATAAAAGACACGTATTTAATACGTTAAAGCCCTAACCTAGTCAGTTAACCGATAATTCAATAATTTTTCTATAAAAACAAAAATGATAAATAAATTTCAAGTTATAAATATTTATTCGAATATTTCTAATTGCTACAGTCTAACCACCTTAAAAGAACTCTGTCCCAGAGTTCAGTTTTTATTTTTATATGTTCATGATACGTTCGAAATAAAAGGTGAGAGTACTTTTAAGTTCCAAAAAAAAGAGTCGATACACGCTCGGAATAATCCATATAAATGCATCAAAAATATAAAAAGATTAAATAGTCATTGGTATAAGATAATATCGATACAAATTAGAATAGCGATAGATAGCGGATGAATAGTACAGTCGGTTACGAGTCGGAATGAAAACAATTTGTGAGAACGCCATATATTTAAGCCCAATCATTTACAAATCATTAATTACATGGGTTCGTCAGGTCCATCTAATTAAGATTTACAAACTAATGGTCGGTAATTTATAATTTCCTTGTTCAAACGGGTGACGAATTCGTTTAAGCAAGATAATTATAAATTAGCCTACCTAAGCATTGTTTGCACAAAGCACGAGATCAAAACCAAATCAAATGTTTCATAGAAAAAATATTTTTTTCAAAATCAACCAGAGTGATAAGAAAATCAAGGAACACAATTAAACCATGTTTTAAAGAAATAGGTGCCTCAAAATAGCACATCACATGGTCACAAGTTAAAGTCGCACTCCAATTAACTAGGAGACTTTACAAGGGAGGTCTATAAAACAACGTATACGATTCCAAAGCACAAGATGAGTATTCAAAATCGCAATCAGAAGGTAAATACCCAGTGGAATCGGCACTTGGCGGTGAGTTCTCGTTTATATAAAATACTGTCATAAAAGACATGAAAACGTTGAAAAAAAAACCATTGCTTCACTCGCAATGTCTTGGAAGAGCTCAATATTTATATACATAATCCCTTCATAAAAACATACTAACGAGAAAGAAATATATATCCGTACATATATTTTACAAGCTTTCGGGTAGCATGAGCGCATGGATGATTTTCAAGGCAATAAAATTGTTTTAGCGAAAGAGCTGTTATAGTCTAGGTTTTAAAAATGACCTAGTTCTCTATAACAAGTGCTCTGATACCAATCTGTAACACTCCCAATTTCGAATAGCAGCGAAAGGGTCATTGGGAGTATTACTTCATAGCACAACACACACGTTACAGAAAACGACTCAAAAAGAGGCGTTTGAAAAGCTTAATCCATTCGATAGTTTAAAATCAGAGTTTACAAACAAACAGAAACAGGTCCAACAATAATATAATAATAAACATTTTAAGAAAGTTTATCGAATGGTAATCAGTATTTTATTGCCTTTAAAATATCTAGTGTGACTCCATGCTCCAGCTGCTCTTAAATCTGAGTACCTGAGAAATACATGCTAAAATCATCAACACAACGGTTGAGTGAATTCATAGGTTTGCAAGTAAAAGCAGTGGACCACAAGATTTCAGTATTCAGATTACAAAAGTCAGATAGCATCAGTTATCGCATTTAGCTCATGAAACCGAACATTAACATCCGTTATTCCGTTCAAGTTTCAAATACAGTGCGTCCAGTCGGTTTTCCGTTAAACCCGGACGGAGAGGTCAATCCCAATAGATCTATTCACAGCATTCACGTTTACTCGACCAGTACAGTCGGTCCAAGTAATTAACGGTTCATGACTAAAAGCGATAAAATAAGCATACAGTTCAAGCACTTGCGTCCATACGTAAAAAGTAGCATGTATCCCCCTCGCGGGTTTAATAAAACAATTAATGTAGTAAAAGCGAGGCTATGAACTCACCTTAGCGATAGCGATATCAAATGAGGATATCGTTCAAGAAAATACTGATGGGAGTGAAACGATGAAATAAGATAAACCAAGTAACTAAAAACTTATAGCGATGAACTAGTTTGATCGAGTAAATCAAATCTGAGCCATCTATTTCGTCATCTATTTCAGCCCATAAGACACATATTACGTTTGAACTGAATTTGTTTCAAACTGCTTAGACAAAAGTAGTATAGTAGGTTTATATAGGAAGATATACACATTTGACGTAGTTATTATTATATGTTAAAAAAATATGAGAACCTTTAGCCTAGGTAAACAATGCATGTCCTTTTGCTATACACCTATATGCCTTGTTGATATATTTCATGATATAGAGACACGTATAATCAACATGTTTACATATTAAAAATTACATATGGCTACGTGTAGGCATAACATATAAAGAACAAAATTCATGCTTATTTTTCTTACTTAATATGCGTTTTATTATTGAATTTATCTCAAAATTGTTAAAGCGGGTATTATCGAAGCTCGATATTTTAAAAGTTACGCGTAGAGCACGAAAAATAAATGCTTAATACAAAATAAAAACATCGACACGCGGAGAACATTTATATTTTGATATATAAATGAGGGCTTATAATTTAACATATATTAACGGGTTATATAAATGAACGACGTCTAGTGGTTTAGTGTAAATTACGAAGAATGCTTGTAAAAGGAAAAATTAAAATGACGATAATAGAAAGTATTTTTATGTCATGACAAGAATACTTACGGTCGATGATGGACATAGACTTTGTCGATAAATAATAAAAGACACGTATTTAATACGTTAAAGCCCTAACCTAGTCAGTTAACCGATAATTCAATAATTTTTCTATAAAAACAAAAATGATAAATAAATTTCAAGTTATAAATATTTATTCGAATATTTCTAATTGCTACAACGTGGAAGAATACTTCCACGACGCATGAATAAGGAGCACGTGGAAGAATAATTCCACGGCGAAAGATAATGAGCACGTGGAAGAATACTTCCACGACGCATGAATAAGGATCACGTGGAAGAATACTTCCACGGCGAAAGATAATGAGCACGTGGAAGAATACTTCCACTGCGCATGAATAAGCTAAGGGAAGAGATACTTCCGTGGCAAAGGCATAAGCCAATGGAAGAAATACTTCCATGGCGCAGAAATAAGCGCGCGGAAGGAGTACTTCCGCGTTGAAGGAATAAGTCAATGGAAGAGATACTTCCATTGCGCATAAATAAGCGCGCGGAAGGAGTACTTCCGTGGCGAAGGAATAAGCCAATGGAAGAGATACTTCCATGGCGCAGAAATAAGCGCGCGGAAGGAGTACTTCCGCGGCGAAGAAATAAGCCAATGGAAGAGATACTTCCATGGCAAAGGAATAAGTGCGCGGAAGGGGTACTTCCGCGGCGAAGGAATAAGCCAATGGAAGAGATACTTCCATGGCAAAGGAATAAACCGGCAGAAGGCGGACTTCTGCAGCAAAGGAATATATCCAAAGATATTTGTGTGACGTGCACATAAATAGTGGTATTATTATACCCTAGTAGCCCCCCAAGTTTAATGGTGCTACACTCGATTAGTAGTATTAAACTTAATCAAGTATTCAAAAAATTACGATCACGTAGACCAACGCGAATGGACGTACCATAACCGCGTACGATAGGTAGAAATTGGGTTCGAACGTGCGAACCGACGCGGATGGGTCTTGCCATAACCGCGAATTGTCACATAGTATAAGACGTATCTTAACTAACTTATGGGATAAGCTATGCCGTTACGTGCGGCGTACCGCTACCACCATAAGGACGGTCAAAGTTTTGACAAAATGTTGTTAGACGTGCACAGTGTGTCTTTTGCAAGTCCATCATCAGTCATGTGGTTTGCGTAACTTACTACAACGTCTTGATAGCAAGGTGTCTAACAAGGATACATGATCCGTGGTCGTTGGGTTTGCAACCCTCTTACACGACAAGTTGAATTATTATGTTCACTCAATCCTCTTATTCCGCTTGAGAACGATAAGTACATGTACGCCCGTAGGCGGAAGATATCCGAGTGTACGAACTAGTACGGATGGACGTACCATGACCGTGAATGATAAATATATTATTTAAAAAATATATGTAATATCTTACCGATTTAAAAGATACATATAATATCTTTTATAAATAAATAATATCAAAATATATCCTAACCAAATTTAAAAGATAAATAATATCTTTTAGTAATATATAGAATACGGTCGATCGTACGGACGAGCGCGGACAAAAATACCATGACCGCGGATAAAGAGGTCGGTCCGCGACACAAATATTAGTAGGTCTCGTGGCATATACGAAAAATATATTATTAGAATCAAAAGATATGTAATATCTTTTTATCGATTTTAAAAGATATTCGTAATATCTTATATTAATATAACAAATATCGATACTATATTTATTTTTTAGAAGATATATGTAACTTCTTTTATTAATAAGAAATAAATATAATTAAATTTTTAGAAGATAGAGAGAATATCTTCTTTTTAAGTTAAAAAGATCGATATATACATTTACCAACTTTAAAAGATAAATAATATTTTTTTGTTAAATTAAAGGATATACGTAATATCTCTTATTAATATAAACAATATATCCGAACATGCGGATTAATATAGAAGACACCGAACATAAATATGAGCACGACTGGACATACCATGACCGCGAATAAATATAAAAGAAAAAAAAAACATAAGTTCGGAGGTACGAAAGGAAAAAAAAACTGAGGCGAGAATACCCGACGTGATCCGCTGTTTTCTAAATAGATTCGGGGTATAGATGTATAGATACACGATCTTGGTTGAATACGCCATTAATATTTTGTAAAATATTCTCTTCACTTTAAAGTAGGATACAGTTAGTTCCCACATGTATAATAATATCGAAGATACCATTATATCATATAATATCAGCAGGAAAAAAATGCGCATACTGATGTGTGGGAAAAAAACATATGCGCCGTATGTCACAATAGTATATCAATTAATTGTAGAAACGACTCTGTCTTGCATATTAGTTTATACTATTATAGATTGATTCTGGTTGTTTTAGTACATCAACTCTTTACGCATGCAAGAATATGATGATCGAAAAGCAAAAATACAAAAGATCCAGAGTTACCGATTTATCATTGCTTTTCAGCAATATGAGAACGCGAAACATGGTTTAGTCAGTGTCCCACGGATGGCGCCAACTTGTTGGAGCATAGTTTGGCTGGGCCGGTTCGACGACTCTCCTGGGTCGTCCGTCGTCTTCCTGAGTCCTGAGTAATGCTGCAAACAAAGGTAAACCGGTTAGACGTAGACCCGAGGCCGGAGCCCCGGGGTCCACCTCCGACAGTCAAGTTAGTATTGATCGATATACTGTATAAGAGGTGTGGTTAAGAGAGAGAACCTGTTGTAGAATGAGACCCCTACCCTTATATTTATAGGACTAGGGTTTCTTGAAGGTATGTGTGGGTCGCGGCCTTGTCGGGCCGGGCCGACTGCAGACTATACGTCGACATGTCCCCCAGTCTAGTATGATATGGTCTATGATCATGTTATGCTAGACTTATTCATGTATCACGCATACTAAACAACCGCGTGCGGCTTGTTGCTAGGACATCCTCGTGGGTCATCCGTAACATATTGCTCCACTCGTAATGGACTTCCTTTAGCAAAAAGATGATGGGCTGGGATTGCGAATAGTGAGCATAGCCACTATACGCCATCATATAATTTCCATGGTGGATCTATGTTTAAATCATCATGAATGTGATGATCTAGGTAGGATCATCATGTTTTAATGTTAAAAAGTTATATTTTGATCTTTGATCTTTGTTAAAAATTTATATGCATTACATTTCTTTTGATTTTGTGAATTTTAATCAATTTCTATCAACTAAAAACATACAAAAACCACTACCAAATTATTTTTTTCTTCTCTCTTTTCTTTTCTTTTTTTGCCGTGACACCATCAAGCCAAAACACCCTTAGATTCTAATTTCTAGCTTGAATCCTTGAAAACCAAAGTAAGTCCCATGTTTGTAATATGATTTGGATCATTTTGATATAAAAATTTACAACATGCATGAAATTTTTCTCAAAATTATTTTTTTTGAAAGATCATCTTGTTTTGATCTATTTTATGGTTGTAAGTAAGTGTTATTTTTATTATATTAAAAGTGGGGATGCTTGCATGTAAAATTTTTGATATGGATCTTGTAAGATTTGGACATGCAAGTGATCTAGGATTAAGAAGGGTTGATTAGAGTCATTTTAGGTTGTTATTAGGATTATAAGAATGGTTAAAATGGGTTAAAATATTGATTTAACATGATTTTTAAATGGTCATTTTAGATCAGTAACTTTGAAGCTATTTTCGAAAACCTTAAGTCTAAGTATAGGATGAGATGATATGATATTGTTGTAGAGTTTTTCCTAAGCTTCGATTTGATACCAAGTAGAGCTTCTAACTCCAAACGAGCGAAAAGTTACGCATGTTTGAAATTCTGAAAATTTATCAAATTATTTCCCGCACACTATATGATGCAGATCCGAAAAAGGGCAAAATCGCCCGGTTCTAGTCCGTTTTAACTTTCGTGTAAAACTAAAAAGTTGTTTCAAATGTCGTTTTACTACTATCACGCGGATAACCTGTAATGAAAACGAATTTAGACGGGGCAAAACTTAAAAATTAAATCAGCATTTTCTAAAAAACGTCATTTTTAACAGATCTGATGCGAGGGGTAAATCGGTCATTTCAGGTCTGTTTCGGCCTTCGGTCAAAACACGAAAGTTGTTCAGAATGATGTTTTACCTTTAACGCGCAGAAATCAGACCTGGAAACGAGTGATAATAGGGTAAAAGTTAATAGTAAAATCTGAGATGTTTATGGGTAAGATTGTAATTTTACACAAAACTTGCATGTGTATTTTGGGCAGTTTCTATTGAGTTTCACGTCTCGGGTATAATTGGAAAGTTGTCCGAAACGTCGTTTTGCATCAAAAAGTTTAAGTCTTGTATCATGAATATGTCATTTAGTGGGTCAATTAATCGGGTTAGACCAGAAGGTCAAAATTGACCAAAAAGTCAAATTGACCAAAAAGTCAAATTTGTCAAATTTTTCTAAGTATGCATTCTAATTGATTTTGAGCATAGATTCTTAAGCATCAATTTGTAATGCATGTTAATACATCTATACAAGCTTGAAATATCATTCTTCGTGTTATAGCATTTTGAGTGTGAAATTAAGTATACACAACTATTATAGGTCGTGGTTGATTCGTGGTATTCGTCTACTCGTCTCGAAGAACTTCTTGTTTGATACTTCATATCACGGTGAGTTTATAGCCTCGCCTTTAAACTTTAAATGTTTTATTAAACCCGCGAGGGGATACATGCTATTTTATAAAATGAACACAAGTTGTTTTCGGTATGCTGGACCCGAATGAGATGATAAATGCATAAGTACCATTGTCTTATGAAGTCCCTGAATTTCATGCATTGTTAATTACTCGAAGGGGTAAACGCTAATACATATGATAGATCTATTTGGTTTGACAAACCTTATCCTAGGGTATGTATCCTTGTGAGCACCTGAAAGGGATATTATGTATAAGAGGTCGTTGGTATATGACAATATTACCTGTTAGTAGGGGCGCCGTAAGTGACTCGGTTTGACGTGTTGGTTAACGTTCAGTGGCGTGAGCTTAATGCATTTATCTATATATATGACTTGTTTGTGTGATAAGTTTGAGATGATTAAAAATTCTTGTGTTCACTTATTCTTCTTATAAACTCTATAAATTCACTCGGCTTTTTAGCTAACTTTTTAGCATGTTTATCTCAGGTAATTAAAGAAGAATGTTGGAGGTTGGGAATGGACAAGGAGACGAGCGCAAATGTTTTGGAAAACATGTTTTAGATCCATTCAGTTATCTTTTTACTTTAAATGTTTATATACTTTAAAAAGACTTGTGTAAGAAAATTTGATAACGGTTTGTGGGACCAGTATTCTGATCTCTATGAATGGAACCCTTTATCTAAAAACGTCTCTTTTAGAGTCGTTCTTTATATTCTTTTGTGATTGTGCTATTTCTTAACACCCAAATGGTTGGTTTCCGCTGCGAGTAAATTTGGGGGTGTTAAAGATTGGTATCAAGAGCTTAAGGTTATAGAGAACTAGGTCTTTCATTTTTTTTTTCAAAAACCTAAACTATAACCGTGTTTTGTGCGCTGAGTATTCTCGTGTTCCTTGTTCAAGTCTTCGGGTAACTTTTATGTTATTGCTAATGCATATCTAAGAAGTATTATTGTTAAGTATTTTATAATAAATACTTTGAGATACTTTGAGATATCCGAGATTTATTTTGAGATTTATTTGAGATATAAATTATATATATCGACTTTGAACGATATTTTGATGTAAATGCATCCATTCGTATTTTTCATAATTTTTGAAATTATATAATGACCTTATAAATTTTATTTTACGGGATTTGCTATGATATGCAAATTGACAATCTACCTTCTCACGGCTATGATAATAAAGATGATGATGCTAGCGACTAACACGCACATGAGTCATGTGGATCCCCATGTGACCCATAGTAATAGTAATTACTTTGTGTTGTGATTTTTGTATGACTCGATGATTATTCATGTTGTGATCCAAAATTTGTACATGATTATGACCATATCATTGTATGAACACTCATGAGTTTTTCTTTGTGTTGTGACAGAATCATGCCACCGCGTAGGATGAGTCAGGCTGAAGTGAACCGAATTGTTGCTGCAGCTCTTGCTGAGGACCGTGCTGCAAGGAACCAAGCTGGTGGAGCCGGTGGAGCAGGAGGAAATGTTGGTCCAATTGGTGTGCCACCTGTTAGAGAGTGTACTTTCTCTAGTTTTAAGAAATGTGGTCCGATTAATTTCCATGGTACTGAAGGAGCAGTGGGATTGGCTCGTTGGTTTGAAAAGACAGAAAGTGTGTTTAGTATTAGTGACTGTGTGGAAAGGAACAAGGTGAAGTTTGCTACTGCTACACTTCAAGGTCCAGCTTTAACTTGGTAGAATGCTCAAGTAGCTACCTTAGGACTAGAAGTGGCATATGCGAGGTCGTGGACACAGTTGAAAACTATGATGACTGAGGAGTTTTGTCCTGTTGAGGAAATTCAGAAAATGGAAGTGGAGCTGTGGAACTTGAAAGTGAAGGACTGCAACATGGCTGCTTATACTCAAAGGTTTAATGAGTTGATTCTGTTGTGTCCTGAAAGTGTTCCGACTGAGAAAAAGAAAATTGATGCGTATCTGAAGGGTTTTCCAGAGAACATCAAAGGGGAAACCACATCTTCAAGGCCTACTGTGTTGAATGAAGCTGTTCGTATGGCACATACTTTGATGGAGCAGAAGTTGACTGCTAAGGCAGAAAGGATTGCAGAAGGCAATAAGAGAAAATGGGAGAACAGTAACCAAGGTGGTAGTAGTGGTAACTACAGAAACAACAACAATAGGGGAAACAACCAAGGTAACAACCGCCATAATGAGTACAACAATCAGAGGCAATGCAATGCTAGAGCTATGTCCAACACACAGAATGCAAGAGGTGATCAAGGTGGGAATGCTCCTAATTGTAACAATTGTGGGATTCGACACTTTGGGAATTGTCCACCGAAATGCAACAAGTGTGGAAAGCCTGGCCACAAGGGTAAGGATTGCTGGATCCGGGGTGCTGCCACTGGTGCAAACACTCAACGTGTTATAACTTGTTTTGATTGTGGAGAGAAAGGCCATGTGAGATGGAACTGCCCGAAGAAGAACAATCAAGGAGGAAATGCTGCTGGAAAAGTGTATCTGTTGGAAGTGCTGACCAGAATGATGGACCCAATGTCGTGACTAGTACGTTTTTACTCAATAACCGATATGCTAGAGTACTATTTGGTTCTGGATCGGATAAGAGCTTTATCAACCTAAGCTTTAGTCTTTTGTTCGATACTAAACCGGATGAATTAGATACAAATATGAGGTTGAATTGGCTGATGGTAGGACAACTAGTACTAGTTCTATTCTAAGGGATTGTACATTGAACATAGTGAATCACTTATTCAAAATCGATCTTATGCCTATTGAGCTCGGTACTTTTGACGTGATTATTGGGATGGATTGGCTAGTTAAGCATGATGCTACCATTGTTTGTGGGAAGAAAGTAGTGCATGTACCTGTTAAGGGTAAGACATTGGTAGTAAAAGGAGATAGTGGTACGTCTCACTTGAAGGTTATCTCTTTTATAAAGGTGAGGAAATACATGGAAAAAGGATGCCAACTGTTCTTAGCCCATGTGAGTGAGACGGAACCTAAGGAGAAGCGTTTAGAAGATGTGCCGGTGATTTGTGACTATCCAGAGGTGTTTCCTGACGACTTGCCAGGACCTCCACCACCTCGACAAGTCGAATTTAAAATTGAACTTGTACCTGGAGCTGCACCTGTCGCACATGCACCTTTTCGTCTAGCGCCGTCAGAAATGAAGGAGTTGGCCGATCAATTGAAGGAATTATCGGAGAAGGGATTTATTCGTCCGAGTTCATCGCCTTGGGGAGCTCCGATATTGTTTGTTAAGAAGAAAGACAGATCATTCCGTATGTGTATTGATTACCGCGAACTGAGCAAGTTGACGGTCAAGAACCGATATCCGCTTTCGAGGATTGACGATCTATTTGATCAAATTCAAGGTTCGAGTGTGTACTCAAAGATCGATTTGCGATCGGGTTATCATCAACTTCGCATTAGGGAGGAAGATATACCAATTACTGCATTTAGGACTCGCTATGGTCATTTCGAGTTCCAAGTGATGCCCTTTGGTCTAACTAATGCACCTGCAATTTTTATGGACTTAATGAATCGAGTATGCAAGCCATACCTTGATAAGTTCGTGATTGTATTTATTGATGATATACTTATCTATTCCAAGAGTAAGGAAGAGCATGGAGAGCATCTGAAGATTATTTTGGAATTGCTTAAGAAGGAACAATTGTACGCCAAATTTTCGAAATGCGCTTTCTGGCTAGAATCTGTACAGTTTCTTGGTCATGTAATCGATAGTAATGGTGTCCATGTTGATCCAGCGAAGATTGAGGCTATCCGAGATTGGCCTGCGCCAACAACACCGACCGAAGTAAGGCAATTTCTGGGTTTAGCTGGGTATTACCGAAGATTCATAGAGGGATTCTCTTTGATTTCTAAGCCACTTAACAAACTGACCAAAAAGAGAAAGAGGTATGAATGGGGCAAGGAAGAAGAGGAAGCGTTCCAAATGCTAAAACAAAAGTTGTGTTCCGCACCTATTTTGGCATTGCCTGAGGGGACTGAAGACTTTGTGGTATATTGTAACGCGTCACATAAAGGTTATGGAGCTGTACTGATGCAGCGGGAGAAAGTCATCGCTTATGCTTCAAGGCAACTGAGAAAGCATGAAGAGAACTACACAACTCATGACTTAGAACTTGGTGCTGTTGTCTTCGCACTTAGACTCTGGAGACATTATATGTATGGTACAAAATGTGTAGAATATACGGATCATAAGAGCCTACAACATATCCTGGACCAAAAGAAGCTTAATATGAGACAACGTCGCTGGGTTGAACTCTTGAGTGACTACGATTGTGAAATTCGTTATCATCCCGGCAAGGCGAATGTAGTTGCCGATGCTCTTAGTAGGAAAGAAAAAGAAATAACAAAAAAGGTTAGAGCTTTAGCCATGACAACTTGTTCTGATTTATCTAATCGAATACTTAAAGCTCAAACAAAAGCGATGAAAGAGGAAAGTTTGAGGGATGAAGACTTGGGTATAAGGATGACACCCATATTCGAGATTCGTGATGATGGAATTCGGTATTTTGATAATCGTGTATGGTTACCGGTGTATGGAGGACTGAGAGATTTAATTATGCACGAATCTCATAAGTCTAAATATTCGATTCACCCAGGATCGGATAAAATGTACCAAGACTTGAAGAAATGTTACTGGTGGCCAAATATGAAAGCAGACATAGCCACTTATGTTAGTAAATGCTTGACGTGTGCCAAGGTGAAGTTTGAGCAAAAGAGACCTTCTGGTTTACTAAAACAACCTGAAATTCCAGAATGAAAATGGGAGAAGATCACTATGGACTTTGTTTCGGGACTTCCGAGAACTTCTAGTGGTCATGATACGATTTGGGTGATTGTTGATCGCTTGACTAAGTCGGCTCATTTCTTGCCGATATAGAAAACCGATGAATTAGACAAACTTACTCGGTTGTATTTGAAAGAAGTTGTTTGTAGACATGGAGTTCCTTTGTCAATTATTTCAGATCGAGATAGTCGATTCACATCTGAGTTTTGGAAATCGCTTCAGCGAGCTTTGGGGACTCAGTTGGACATGAGCACTGTGTATCATCCGGAAACGGACGGTCAAAGTGAAAGGACTATTCAGACTTTGGAGGATATGTTACGAGCGTGTGTAATAGACTTTGGAGGTAGTTGGGATCGACACTTACCTTTAGTGGAGTTCTCATATAATAATAGTTATCACGCGAGTATCAAGGCGACGCCTTTTGAAGCACTTTACGGTCGAAAGTGTAGATCACCAGTTGGTTGGTGTGGGGTTGGTGAAAGTCAATTGACGGGTCCCGAATTGATTAGAGAAACGACTAAGAAGATCGTTCAAATCAAGAATTGTTTATTGACTGCCCGTAGTAGGCAGAAGAGCTATGCGGATATGAGGAGAAAACCATTGGAGTTTGATATTGGCGATATGGTTATGCTGAAAGTATCACCTTGGAAAGGAGTAATTCGATTTGGCAAGCGAGGAAAGCTTAGTCCACGTATATTGGTCCATTCAAGATTATTGATCGAGTTGTTCCCGTGGCGTATAAGTTGGAATTGTCGGACAAGTTAAGTGCTATTCACAACACTTTTCATGTTTCCAATCTTAAGAGGTGTTTGGCGGACGAGAACTTAATAATTGCACTTGAGGAGGTTCAATTGGATGACAAGCTTCATTTCATTGAAGAACCAGTGGAGATCATGGATCGAGAGGTAAAACGGCTTAAGCAAAGTCGGATTTCGATAGTCAAAGTGCGATAGAATTCTCGACCTGGACCCGAGTACACTTGGGAACGTGAAGACAACTTCAAGAGCAAGTACCCGCATCTATTCATGAACGGACATAAGGAGAAGTAAGCCCCGGGACGGTGCTTCCCTAAGGGGGTGAGGATGTAAAACCCACAATTGTAAGGTCATATTTTATTTTAATATATATATATATAATTTAATTCAAAAGTTTATTGAATTGGTTTATTACTTTTGGTTGATTTTAAATAAGGATCGTAAAATTATAACTTTGGCGAATCTTACAAATGGAATTTATCTTCTAGTGATCGCGATACCGACGGATGCCCAAATTTTGTATTTTATTATCGACTGTTTCGATATTTAATATTTTGACGATATTATTTTTAATTGCGTATTAAGTCGTTATATTATTATTATTAATTTTTTTTTCTTTTCGTGTGCGTTTAAATTTCAAAAAAGTATTTCTATGAAACCCGAGCCCGTAAATATATTCAAAAAATTACTTTTAGTCATTTCCCGCTATTTAAGTTGATATTTACATTTTTAGCCCAAAAGAATGCATCTTGGCAAAAACTATCCAAATTTTACACTATATATAGATTCTCCACTAACTCTTTTACACATACACCCATTTTAAAAATAAAAACAAATCCTCCACCCTTTTTCTCTCTTTGTGCCGTGAACCCCCAACCACAAGAACATCAAATTTTGCGATTTTGAGCTTAATCAATCCAAAACAAATTGAAGACCCATCTTGGTAATCTCAAGATCTACATTTTGGTATGAAAATATTTTACATGCATTAAACTTTCAAGGTTTTATAATTTCCATGGTGGATCTATGTTTAAATCATCATGCATGTGATGATCTAGGTAGGATCATCATATTTTAATGTTAAAAAGTTATATTTTGATCTTTGATCTTTGTTAAAATTTTACATGCATTACATTTCTTTTGATTTTGTGAATTTTAATCAATTTCTATCAATTAAAAACATACAAAAACCACTACCAAATTATTTTTTTCTTCTATCATTTTTTTTGGGGGGGACACCATCAAGCCAAAACACCCTTAGATTCTAATTTCTAGCTTGAATCCTTGAAAACCAAAGTAAGTCCCATGTTTGTAATATGATTTGGATCATTTTGGTATAAAAATTTACAACATGCATGAACTTTTTCTCAAAATTATTTTTCTTGAAAGATCATCTTTTTTGATCTATTTTATGGTTGTAAGTAAGTGTTATTTTTATTATATTAAAAGTGGGGATGCTTGTATGTAAAAATTTTGATGTGGATCTTATAAGATTTGGACATAGAAGTGATCTAGGATTAAGAAGGGTTGATTAGAGTCATTTTAGGTTGTTATTAGGATTATAAGAATGGTTAAAATGGGTTAAAATATTGATTTAACATGATTTTTAAATGGTCATTTTAGATCAGTAACTTTGAAGCTATTTTCGAAAAACTTAAGTCTAAGTATAGGATGAGATGCTATGATATTGTTGTAGAGTTTTTCCTAAGCTTCGATTTGGTACCAAGTAAAGTTTCTAACTCCAAACGAGCGAAAAGTTACGCATGTTTGAAATTCTGAAAATTTATCAAATTATTTCCCGCACACTATCTGATGCAGATCCGAAAAAGGGCAAAATCGCCCAGTTCTAGTCCGTTTCAGCTTTCGTGTAAAACTAAAAAGTTGTTTAAAATGTCGTTTTACTACTATATCGCGGATAACCTGTAATGAAAACGAATTTAGACGGGGCAAAACTTAAAAATTAAATCTGCATTTTCTAAAAACCGTCATTTTTAACAGATCTGATACGAGGGGTAAATCTGTCATTTCTGGTCCGTTTTGGCCTTCGGTCGAAACACGAAAGTTGTTCAGAATGATGTTTTACCTTTACCGCTTGGAAATCAGACCTGGAAACGAGTGATAATAGGGTAAAAGTTAATAGTAAAATCTGAGATGTTTAGGGGTAAGATTTTAATTTTACACAGAACTTGCATATGTATTTTGGACAGTTTCTATTGAGTTTTACGTCTCGGGTATAACTGGAAAGTTGTCCGAAACGTCGTTTTGCATCAAAAAGCTTAAGTCTTGTATCATGAATATGTCATGTAGTGGGTTAATTAATCGGGTAAGACCCGAACGTCAAAGTTGACCAAAAAGTCAAAGTTGTCAAACTTTTCTAAGTATGCATTTTAATTGATTTTGAGCATAGATTCTTAAGCATCAATTTGTATGCATGTTAATACATCTATACAAGCGTGAAATATTATTCTTCGTGTTATAGCATTTTGAGTGTGAAATTAAGTATACACAACTATTATAGGTCGTGGTTGATTCGTCGGCATCCGTCTACTCGTCTCGAAGAACTTCTTGTTTGATACTTCTTATCACGGTGAGTTTATAGCCTCGCCTTTAAACTCTAAATATTTTATTAAACCCGCGAGGGGGATACATGCTATTTTATAAAATGAACACAAGTTGTTTTCGGTATGCTGGACCCGAATGAGATGATAAATGCATAAGTACCATTGTCTTATGAAGTCCCTGAATTTCATTCACTGTTAATTACTTGAAGGGGTAAACGCTAATACATATGATAGATCTATTTGGTTTGACAAACCTTATCCTAGGGTATGTATCCTTGTGAGCACCTGAAAGGGATATTATGTATAAGAGGTCGTTGGTATATGACAATATTACCTGTTAGTAGGGGCGCCGTAAGTGACTCGGTTTGACGTGTTGGTTAACGTTCAGTGGCGTGAGCTTAATGCATTTATCTATATATATGACTTGTCTGTGTGATAAGTTTGAGATGATTAAAAATTCTTGTGTTCACTTATTATTCTTATAAACTCTATAAATTCACTCGGCTTTTTAGCTGACTTTTTAGCATGTTTATCTCAGGTAATTAAAGAAGAATGCTGGAGGTTGGGAATGGACAAGGAGACGAGGGCAAATGTTTTGGAAAACATGTTTTAGTTCCATTCAATTATCTTTTTACTTTAAATGTTTATATACTTTAAAAAGACTTGTGTAAGAAAATTTGGTAACGGTTTGTGGGACCAGTACTCTGATCTCTATGAATGGAACCCTTTATCTAAAAACGTCTCTTTTAGAGTCGTTCATTATATTCTTTTGTGATTGTGCTATTTCTTAACACCCAAATGGTTGGTTTCCGCTGCGAGTAAATTTGGGGGTGTTAAACGTGATCTCCCACTTTGAACTGTACGGGTCTGAGTTTCTGATCCGCGTAGCTCTTTTGTCGATCGCGAGTAGCTTGCAGTCTCTGTTTTATAAGGTCAATTATGTCTGTAGTCTCCTGAATCAATTCAGGCCAGTGAGTTGGAACTCACCTACCTCCGCCCAGCATACAGGAGAGCGACATTTCCTTCCATAAAGGGCTTCAAAAGGGGCGGCCTTGATACTGGCGTGATAGCTATTGTTGTAGGAGAACTCAACCAAAGGTATATGCTCGACCCAACTATTTCCAAAATCAATTACACATGCCCTTAGCATGTCCTCTAGGGTTTGGATGGTTCGCTCACTCTGACTATCCGTTTGTGGATGATAGGCGGTGCTCATATCCAGTTGGGTACCCAGGGCTCGTTGGAGAGACCTCCAGAAGTTGGAAGTGAATCTACTGTCCAGGTCACAAATTATTGAGACTGGTACTCCATGTTTGGTTACAATTTCCTTAAGGTAGGTCCTTGCCAACTTGGATAGGGAGTCGGATTCCTTGATAGGTATGAAATGAGCAGACTTGGTGAGTCGGTCGACTATCACCCAAATGGCACCATATCCGGGTGATGATTTTAGGAGTTTGGTCACGAAGTCCATGGTAATATTTTCCCACTTCCATTTAGGTATCTTAGGCTGTACCAGTAAACCTGATGGCCTTTGGTGTTCTGTTTTGACACGTGCGCATGTCAAACATTTCTGGACGTAGGTGGCGATGTCAGCTTTCATGTTTGGCCACCAGTATAGCTTCCTCATATCTTGATACATCTTTTCCGATCCCGGATGTATTGAATATTTGGATTTATGTGACTCGTGCATGATTACGTCCCTCAAATTCCCATAACGGGGTAACCAACTCCTCCTGTGTAAGCACAATGTTCCATCCGCCCTTGGTTCCAGTTTCTCTTTAGAGAGGTCGGTTCGAAGCATTCCTCCTATGTCTTCTTTCCAGAGGTTTTCGGGTTTCTGTGCTTGGGTTTGTGCTTCAAGGATTTGCTTGGGCAGGTCTAGATTGATGGTCATGGTTAAGGCTCGAACCCTCATGGGTGGGTCTTTATCCTTACGACTCAGTGCATCAGCAACTACGTTTGCTTTACCTGGATGGTATTTGATTTCACAATCGTAATCGCTTAGCAGTTCGATCCAACAACGCTGCCTCATATTAAGCTCTTTCTGATCTAATATATGTTGCAGGCTCTTGTGGTCGGTGTACACTGTACATTTTGTTCCCCAAAGGTAATGCCTCCATATTTTTAAGGCAAAGACTACCGCTCCAAGTTCTAAATCGTGAGTAGTGTGGTTCTTCTCATGCTTCTTTAATTGCCTAGAAGCGTAGGCAATTACTTTCTTTCTTTGCATCAATACTACTCCCAATCCTTTATATGATGCATCACAATATACCTCAAAGTCATCATTGCCCTCAGGCAAAGATAAGAGAGGCGCACTGCATAACTTCTGTTTTATAAACTGGAAAGCCGATTCCTCCTTTTCTCCCCAATTAAATTTTACTCCTTTTTGAGTGAGTTTGGTCATTGGATTGGCTATTTTGGAGAAGTCTTTGATAAATCGGCGATTGTATCCGGCAAGGCCTAGGAAATGGCGGATCTCTGTCGGTGATTTGGGAGATGCCCAACTCTTAACGGACTCAACCTTTGCAGGATCTACATGGATACCATCGTTGTCAATGACGTGACCTAGGAAGTGGACTCTAGGTATCCATAATTCACATTTGGAAAATTTAGCGTACAACTGCTATTCTTTGAGTACTTTCAATACTTGAGCCAGATGCTCCGCATGGTCTTGCTTGTTCTTGGAGTAGACAAGTATATCGTCGATGAAAACTATCACGAACTTATCCAGATAGGGTTTACACACCCGGTTCACGAGGTCCATGAATATTGCTGGTGCGTTTGTCAACCCAAAAGGCATAACTCAGAATTCAAAATGACCGTAACGAGTTCTGAAAGCTGTCTTAGGAATATCTTCTTCCCGGACTCTCAGTTGATGATATCCAGATCTCAGATCAATCTTAGAATACATACTTGATCCTTGGAGTTGATCAAATAAGTCTTCGATGCGAGGTAATGGATAACGATTCTTTACTGTTAGTTTATTCAATTCCTGGTCATCGATACACATCCGAAAAGAGCCGTCTTTCTTCTTGACAAACAGAACAGGGGCTCCCCATGGAGAGGAGCTAGGCCTAATGAATCCTTTTTCTGATAGTTCCTGGAGTTGTTTGGCTAGTTCCTTCAATTCTGATGGTGCTAACCGATAGGGGGCCTTAGCTGCAGGTGCAACCCCAGGAATCAAATCAATTTGGAATTCTATTTGTCGCACTGGGGGCATACCCGTCAATTCTTCAGGAAATACTTCAGGAAAGTCTCGGACAATTGGCACGTCCTCGATTCGTGTTTCCTCGGGTTTGTCTTCTTCCTCGATTCTGGAGATGTGTACTAGGAAAATAGGGTATCCTTTGGTCAAGTATTTTTGGGCTTTGGTGCAAGAAATGACACTAAGTCTAGTGTTGATTATATCAGGGTTACCATCCCCTCGTATAATCAAGGTTTCATCTCCCCAAGGTATACGAACCAATTTTTGATCACATAGGATGACTGCATGATACTTTGATAGCCAATCCATGCCAATGATGACATCAAAGCTACCAAGGCTTACTGGGATCAGATCGATGTTGAACGGGTGATTGGAGAGGTTTAAGGTACAACCTCGAATGATGGTGTCAACCGTCACAATTTTTCCGTCGGCTAGTTCTACAGTATAGTAGGGGTCTAAAAATGATGGAGTGATTTCCAGTACTTTACTAAATTCCGTAGATATAAAGCTTCGGTCTGCTCCGGTGTCAAACAAGACAGATGCATATCGTTGGTTTAGTAAAAATATACCGGTGACGATGTTGGAATCTGGATTAGCTTGGGCATTGCCGGCCATGTACACTTGCGAAGAAGTTCCCTTGTTGTCCTTCTTCTGGTTGGCCAGCTTGGGACAGTCGGGTCTCACGTGTCCAAGGTTTCCACATTCGTAACATACTACAGCTTTCTTTGGTCCACTGTTGCTTCCTCTTGTGGAGTTTCGTTTTCCCTTGCATTGTCTTCCAGCAACATGATGATAGTTGCACTTTGAACACTTAGGCTTGGATCCTGAGTAGTTCTTGGTGCGGGTTGTGGGAGTAGTCTCATCAGCTTGCCCATCGTTTTACCTTTTGGATGGCTGCTGGTGCTGGCTACGAGAGCTTTCATCTTACTTTCTCTTGTTGTCCATTTGCCATTCGGACAGATTGCGGGCTCGCTTGTTGATCAGCTCAGTCGCAAATTCCATAGCACCTTCAACGGTAGTGGGTCGTGAAGCTAGCACACTGTCATGGATGTTGTCAGGGAGTCCGCTGACATACTTCTCAATCTTGTCGCTCCTTTGAGGGAACATTCTGGTGCACATCAAGCTTAACTCTTGAAATCTTTGGTTGTACCAAAGGATATCATTGTTCTTACACTTTAGATCCCACAGCTCTATCTCCAACTTCTTCATTTCTCCTCTAGGACAGTACTTCTCAGTCATCCTCTCTTTGAGGTTGGCCCAAGTGAGATTATGAGCAGTGTCATGTCCAAGGGTAGCGACCACTGAGTTCCACCAGGTAAGGGCGCTCTCAAGTAGTGTGCATGTGGCAAACTTAACTCTGTTCTCGTCAGCACAACCACTGATGCGGAAAACTGTCTCTAGTCTTTCAAACCACTGCATCAATTCAACAACTCCTTCTTTTCCTCGGTAGTATGAGGGCTTGCACTTTAAGAAGTCGGGGTAAGAGCAACCCCTGTTGGTGTTGTTTCTGTGTGCATTGAGGTTTGGATCATTGTTTGCATTCGAATCAGCTCCTCTGGCTGCCATAGCTGATGTGATGCCCTCGCTTATCATTTCCCGGAGTTGTGCGGCAGTGACATTTTGAGTAGCTTCTGGAAATTCAACATTATCAGCGTTGGAAGTAGTTGCATTATTGGGATTTGATCTCGTAATCACCATTTGTCTATAATCATACACAAAATGAGATTATTAGTTCAAACGTTAGTATAGTTTTTATATTATTTGCACGGGGAAAATTCATGCACTGATTTCATAACAAATTTGGATAACCTGTCAAGATCTCATAATATAATACATTGCACAACAAACATAATAAATAAAGTGATTACATGCTATTTGCATAAGAAATTTAACATCCATCTAGCATAACAAAATCCAAGTCATAGGCATGTCGAGCCTTGTCCAAGGTAATGATACACACAGTCTTTAAAACATTACATCCCAAAGTTACATGTCTAAAAGAAAAGAGAAGATAAAGTACAGGATTACATCACCAAAAGCTGAAAAGAAATAAAAGTACAAAAGTCCTATACCATGTCATAGGCTGATCATGATGTACAAGAAACCTAGTAAATCTATCCTACTCCTGCCTAGATGGTCTGCTAGATGAGGCTGGGGCTGATGGGGCTGATGAAGCTGTAGGGGCTCTCCTGGTGTTCCACAAAGTCAGAACGGTCGCTTTGGCCTCCTTGAGCATGTGGAATGTTGTCAACAGCTGAGTCCTAAGTCTGTCGATGGCCCCACGAAGATAGGTCATCTCTGTAGTAACTCCGTCGTGACGGACGGTGGCAAGGTCGAAGAAAATGGACAGGGACTGCTCCTGAGCAGACAGAGCAACATGGGTCTGGTGCTGGAGACTCTCTAGGGTCTGGATACGCTGGTAGAGACGATAGTTCTCCTCCCAAAGCCACTGCAATGCCTCGTCAGTCTTGGCCTGGACGCCTCGGGCTGCCTGTGCCTCTCCCCTTATGGTATGAGCGAGGGAGTCAACGCGCTCATAGACGGCAGTGTAACCTAGTTGACCAGCTGTCAACAGGCTGCAGAGGTCGGATATCTCCCGCTCTTGGCGTGCGGCCAGTGCGGCGATCTGGGCCTGGACAGAGTTAGCACGTCCCACCCCAGAGCCTTCCCCGATCTCAAAAGTAGAGCCGGGTACGGAGTCGGGAAAATGGCCCGATGGTAAAGATGCATGTACAGAAAATGGTAGGTCTGGAGACACCTGGTCCTCCTCCATAGAGGTGGAGACCAGTATGACTGATGCTGGAGCAGAAAAAGGGTCCTTAGGAAGCACAACTTCAATGGTTTGATCATCCTCCGAGTCAGAGGCTGATAACCATCCGCACTGCACGGATCGTGGAGACGAACGGGTAGCCGGAGCAGGTGCTACTACTGGTAGAAAAGTTGGAGGTGCAGTAGGCGAAGTCATGATGCTCTGAAAATAATATTATTTTAAATTTGAAGTAAGTATAAGCTTACAAACAAAGAAAAATATTATTTTTAGCTACATGTTTTGTGAAGTACATCCCTTTTAAACAATCATCGCAACGTTTTTAAGATTATATATATTAATACTTATATATATATATATATATATATATATATATATATATATATATATATATATATATATATATATATATATATATATATATATATATATATATATATATATATATATATATAGTGTAACTTTATTTACAGAACCCATCTTAGTGAAAGAACTTGCAGAACTCTTGTTTTTGAAGGAAAACATGTATGTCTGAAGGAGTACATGTATGTTTTTAGAGAATATTTGTATTCGCGAAGCATATTTGAAGTTTTTTTTGTCAAAATTAAATAATATTAAAAAAAAGATATCAATAAACATATATGTTTGAGAGCGTGCATGCATGTATGTGCACGCATTCAAAAAAATTACATTTTTGAAAGCGCGCATGCATGTATGTGCACTGATCCAAAAACATACATGTCTGCTTTCAAAAACATACATATACTCCTTCAGACATACATGTTTGCCTTCAAAAATAAGAGTTCTGCATGTTCTATCACTAAGATAGGTTCTGTAAATAAAACCCCCCTATATATATATTTATATATATATATATAGTCATTTAACCAGTTTATTTATCAATCATTATACTCTTAGTTCACATAGCACATAATGCCCTATGATCTATATGCTTAACTAATACGGTCCCAAAAAAAACCCAAAAGATTTTATAAAGTTATAGTCCGGTTTTAAATAAAAGAAAAATCACTTTATTTTTGTTTTATTTAAAAATTTATCTGGTTCTCTATAACTAATGCTCTGATACCATTCTCTATGACACCTCGGGTAGGGTCAAAATATGCGGAATTATCAACGGAGATGTCACAAGGGTGGATCGATAACACATAGTTCATAGAGCATAAGATAAGGAGTTATTAAAATCAGATTACATGTTTAATTAAACAAATAAATAAAAATTGTCTTTAACATGACATAAGTAGATTGTTCATTTTCCCCAAATGGAACCCTTGACGATTCCTACGATGCAAATTACATAGATGCTTGAGTCCATGCACATATCTCGTTCTAACTTCATTTCCCTGAGATAAACATGCTTAGAGGGTCAACATAAAGTAGGTGAATTTACAGGTTTTAACATTAATTAGTTTGGACATACATTAATTATAGAAGTAACAATGCACAAAGCATTCTTACTAAAAAGTAGATTACATTTGCTATTACTCGAAGCTGAATCTTAACCTTCCATAGTCCTTAACAGATGAGGACGTAGTGTCTTACAAAAAGACACCCAAACCCAGTTCCAACATGGTATACATATGTTGTCCCGGCCAAGGCACAGTGAGCATGACTCACCCAGATGGGGATGGTCAATCCCTAATAGATCTATTTATAACATTCGGGCGATTTACAACAATTTAACAGTTTCTATAATAGTCAATCATAGTCAAGTTTATACAATTCAGTTATGTCCATTTTAAAATAGTTGCATGTTTTCTCCCCCGTAGAGGAAAAATTTATCAATAGTTTTATGGGGCTGTAAACTCACCTGGGAGTTGGAAATAGCTGTATAACACGAATATCCAAATAATTCTCATGCCAAAAGTTATGCCTAACCAAATTGTACAGTCTTAATAGATAGTACAAAGAACACATGCGTATGCTTATACAGATTTTTAGTCAGTTCATTTATGCTACGACATTTATCTAAATAACCGTAGTACAAGTATTAACAATATCCATTTAAACTTATCTATATAAGTTTCATAGTTAAGTAAACACAAAAATGTTCTACTTAAAATATTAGTTCATGTTCACAGTTCATGTATTATAATCATTCATTTAAACTTACTATTAAGTTTCATAATTAAGTAAACAAAAAATGTTCTACTTAATATTAGTTTACGTTCGTAGTTCATGTATTATAATCATCCATTTAAACTTACTATTAAGTTTCATAATTAAGTAAACATAAAAATATTCCACTTAAATATTAGTTTACGTTCATAGTTCATGTATTATAATCATCCATTTAAACTTACTATTAAGTTTTATATTTTTAGTAAACGTAAGGTGTTCTACTTATAGTATTAGTATTCAACCTATTCAACGTTTATATAATTTTATTTCCTAAAAGTATATGAGTTTATATATTAGCAATACATATCCATATTGTTTATAGAATTTATTTCATAAAGCAAAAATATAAATATTTTATCTTTGAAAAATAAAATATTATATTTTATTTAACTTAGAAGTTCCCATAAATTATTTAACATTTATAAAATAATTAATAAATTACAAGTTTAATAATTTATATTATAAATTCTTATAGTTTAGGGATTGTTTAAGTTTTACTAAGTTTAAAAATTCTTATATATTAGTAAACCTTTCGGATTGTTACACATTTGGTACCTAGGGCTTGTTAAAGTTTCAGCTTATGGCAGATTTATCCCCCTAGTTAAAATCTAGGTTTTATAACTTTCATAAAATGACCAAAACAGCCCCTAGGGCTTCTTTAAGTTTCGGATCATTACCAAAATGGTCCCTAGGGTTTTAGAATGACAAAATAACTTTTAGAAACTTCCTAAAATGGTCCCTAGGGTTTAATATGCCACGAATGGTATTTATTAAACCCTATACTTTTGGATAATTACATTTTCAGTCCTTGTGTTTACTAATTTTTTAAAACAAGTTTCATAAGTCCCGGTTTTAATCCTTAAGTTTCATAAATTGTCATTTTAATCCAAAAGTTATTATAAGTTATATTTCTTTTTAAAAACTTATATTTAAGCATTCAAAACATTATATGAGCTCATTAAATGGGCTAAACATCTAATGGGCCATCTAGTGGGCCTAAATATATTTTAAGTCCACTAATTTATTTAAATGGGCCTTTAAATCATTTATTGGGCTTAAATACATTTTTAAGTCCATTAATAATTAAATTGGCTTAAGTGTAATCTTAAGTCCATTAAGATACTAAGATTTATCAAATGGGCTTATTAGGTTCATTAAGTCTTGGACTAATATTGCATGGGCTTAATTAGTCCATTAATACTACTTTTCATTTTATGTAAGTATTAGTCTATGATTTTCTTATAAACTTATTATTGGCTTATCCATATTTAGTTTTAAATCTTAATGAAAGGATAAAACTTATAGTTTTTTTATGTGATGTACCAAATTAGATCTAGATGTGTTACAAGGTTGCATGCAAGTCATAAGCCCTAATATGAGGTTATAACTCACGACTATAATTAATTATAGCTTATTAAGATGAGTCAAAACTTATTTTAAGGTTGCATGTACTTATAAGTGTCACAAAAATAAGATCTAGATATGTACAAATCAAGAAATCAAGTCACAAGTCCATACATACATACATATAGCCCACGACTATTATTTTAAATCTTGATGTTTCCAAGATGAAAATTTTAGCTAGTTTTATGTCTTGTAAATATTTACAAAAATACAACATGATTATCTAGGTTTCATGCATGTTTCCAAGGTTACCATTATTCCAAGAAAACTACATATAGCCCACGGCTATATTGTTTTCTCCCAATGTTCCCATAAGATCTATAAGCTTGTTTTATGTTTATCATGTTAAGTTAAACTCCTATCATTAGATCTAGATCTTATATAAGCATGCATGTACATTTAAAGTCCATTCAAGGTCATATGTAACCCACGGCTACATATGTACACATAAATCATTTTAGTGATTTTTAGTATTCCATTTCACATGTAACAATACATTTTTCATCATTAAAACTTAGCAGACAAATCATATGTTAACCACTTAATTATGTCGTGACCCTTTAGGTCATGGTTTTCATGATTTTTTAGTTACACAATTTCACTTATGAGATCTATGATTATTAGTTAACCAAAATCCCAAAAGTGAGGCTTGTAACCCACGGCTTTATTTAGACTCACAAAATGATTCATATGATTTTTAAATCAAGTTAAAACATAGGTACTAGTCATAGGTTTCTTATTAAAAAGATTTTTAACCATGACTCATGGTGCACAAATATATGACGTGACCTTTAAGGTAATGGTTTATACCAAATCTTGATTTTAACAAGTTATTTTCATGTGTTTATAGATGGATGATGATGCATGCAAGTGAAAATGAAGAAACATAAGGAGGATACCTTTCTTGCTTAAATGTTACCAAGGAAGATCTATATGAACAAGGAGGTTAGAGATCTAATCAAGATGATGAAGAAAATCCTAAATATCAACCAAGCCATGACCTTTAAGGTTCGGCTAGGGCTTGGTAGGATGATTCCAAAGGTGATGATGCTACTAAATGATTAGTAGTTAAGATGGGACAAGGATCTAGTAGATTTAATGTACAAACTTGGATGATTGTGGCTTATAGCCGAATCATTGAGAGAGAAAAGTGAAGAGAGAATGAGATTTGATTTTGCATGAGGGAAAGTGAAGAGTGAGAGAATTTCGGCTTAAAGAAGAAAGAGAAATGCAAGGCAAAAAGAGGTATGATTGCCTTGGTAAGAGAGTATGTGCCAAGCGTTGGCTTTTCCAAAACCAAGGCATCCCTTCATCTTCCACATAGTAGGGTGCCGTGTACACTTAACCAAAAGGAGGTTGGGCTTTGGTTTAGGCTTATGTTGGGGGTAGCATACAAAGATAAATGATCTTGGGCTAGTCCAATGTGTGTATGCATGCCCATGATGTACATATATATATATATATATATATATATATATATATATATATATATATATATATATATATATATATATATATATATATATATATATATATATATATATATATATATATATATATATATATATATATATATATATATATATATATATATATATATATATATATATATATATATATATATATATATATATAGCATAAATACTTAATACAACATATTTCCCAAGTTTTGTTAAGTGTTGTGCATACATAGATTGTTATATATTCCATTACTTGTTCTCTTAGTCTTAAGTACATGGTTTAAGTTATGTAACTTATTACAATAGCAAAATGATTGTAGAAGTATAAGTACATAACGGACAAGTTCACACACATCTTATAGAGATATAACATATGAGTGAATGTTCTTAAGATCATTAGGTGAAACTTTATTACATTAAATCATGGTAAAATCATGGATTTTACATTATTATTTATTATTCACAAGTATTTACGTATAATAAATAATGCACGACAAGAATTAACACAAGTTAAAAACACGAACACCTTTAACGAATAATAATACACGAGAATGCAATAAAACACGGAAATGAAACATTATACAAAAGGGTGTTTTGGCCGGTTACAAGAGAGAAGCAAAAAAGGCCCATGGCCCGGCCCGTTAAGCAAATTAACAAGTAACAAAAACTAACGAATCAAAAGACAAGGACTAGTATTGTAACAGAAAGAGTAACAATGGAGGACTGTAGTTGTTCATATTGCATAAAGTTTTTCCGAAAATTCAAGTTCAAGTTTACCCGTTTGACTTACAGTTGTTCTATTAATTTGACTGGAACTAAAACTAAATGACTAACTCCATTTTATCTCAAACAACAGCTAATTATACCTACAATTTCTCAACAACTTTGGACGAACTTCAAGAAACATATTAAATCCACAATTGCTAAAACTGATTACCAAACACTCCTTTTTATAAGTATAGGCACGAATGTTTACAACTAATTCCTCTTAACAGATCGAACACAAACCAGACTAGTCAACAAACAATCAAACAAGAAGTAAATCAGGTTACAAGTTGAATTTATACTACAAAAGCTGTAAAATCATTATTCTAACGTTTTGCAAGAAAAATTAACAAAAGTGCTTGACCAGTTCTTCCGAAGGGGAGTTCGTTGATGTCGAAACTAATTATGTTCTCGAAACTGAATAACTGGTGTAAAAGTGAACACATCTCTACTGATCAAAACTACAAGGATCAATCAAAACTACTCCTAAAATTCAGAAACAAAAAATCTTCATTGCTTTAACTGGTATTGGATCTATCTCCAATCAAAATGATGTACTCACTTCACAGAACTCAGCAATAGAACTTGAACTTCAGTTATCCAGCTCTAATACAATGTGGTAATCGAATCAACAAATTCCTACGCTTCTTTACTTACAGAACTCGTCTCAGGAATAGAATCAAAACATATACGCTAAAAACAACATCACTTTATCACACAACACTTTATAACAACTTCTAAAAGGAGTTGATCATCGTGAACATTCTTTATGCAGAAAACGCAAGAGATCTTGAACAAAATTAAAGGAGTGAAAAGTGAATTTTATTGATATAAGGAAAGGTAGGTACAAATCATTTAGAACTGACTAACTGACTAACTGACTAAACTAAATGTGTGTGCGTGTAAACACACAAACTCAAAAATGAGAGAAATAAATTGAGGAAAAGCTAACTAATTTTTATCTAACTACTAACTATGTGAAAATTGAGAGGATAGGGTGTATTTATAGCAGTTGAGTGAAGAGTTGAGGGGCAGTTGCAACATGTTCCATCCAATAATAATATGTCACGTGGAATGAGTGATTAGTGGTCTTAGTCAATGCCAGATTTGGGGGGTTTTTGTTGTTGAAGATTAGAATGCAATTAATTGATATAGGCTTGTAGAGGAAATGATTTGAAGTAAATTTTCTTTTGGAAACCCCGTTCTGAAAAGACCTCCTTCGTCTTCAATTTGCTCAAAAAATATTCTGGATGACGTGGCACCATATCATTGGGTCTGGGATAGGCACACGGATCACAAAGGTTGAATCCGTGTGATAGGTATTGTCGGCCTGTGATTGGTTGATAGGTGCAAGTGAGGATTAACCACACCTGGGTATTAATTACCCACTGTGAAGATTCGGATATTAATTGCAAATAAGGTTCAATCCGTGTGAGGCATCTTGAAGAATTCCTATTGGTCCAACTGCTTATTACTTTCCAACAATAGCAGATTAGGCACTTGTAGTTGTATTTCTTTGGCGGTTTTGTTCTAAACTTGTATTAACTTTGAAGCCTTGGTATTCTAAGCCTGTTATCTTCAAAAATAAAAAACTTTGGCCCCTTGTCTTCATAACTTTGTCAACTTTAGTCCTCTTGAGCTCTCTTATCTTTTTCTTTAAGAATATGTCCATGAAACCCGTGTTTGTCTTGAAACGTACCTTTTTGCATACACATTCACAAAACAAGCAAATACCACATAATATTGTCTTTTCACAAGTATAAATGTGTATTCCTTTTGTGTTTTAGGGGTTTAATATTGCATTATTGATGTGTGTTTTCACACCCATCATGTACCGACAAAAAAAGCTTTTAGTTTACGAACAAAATGACCCGAGTATTGATATGCTTTAATGCGTACGATTTTGAAACAAATATTAAAATTTAATATCTTTACTATTATAAGAAAACTACTTTTATTTTTAGAATTATTGAAAAATCAACTTACATGTGGTAACGTTTCACTATATATTAAAAGAATACCCTGAAGTATTCACAGCTTTTAGTTAGCTGAGTTTACTTTTTTGACGTTTTGATGTATTAGGTTGTTATATGTTGTGGTTGCTAAAGGGTTGTTTGGAATTTAATACGGATAGTCGAATACTATTCATCTCCTTTTTTTGGTTTTATGTATCAACAAATATATAAGCAAAGTGATGGCTTATGTAATCATAAAGCTGGTTTTGTATTGAAATTGTTGTGTAATTTTATACCACAAATAGGCAACCTTAAGTTGTCAAAATTCAACATCATGAGAGTATCGCTTACAAAGATTTGAAATCAAAAATCATTTTAAGACAACTACATATAGTTTGCACTCCCCAATAAAATTTCTATTGCGTCACATTCATCATTTCAAAATCTTACTTAATGTTGCGTTTTTTACATTTAAGTTTAGTAATTTACTGTGTTTTGGTGCTATGGTGCAAAGAATTGTGCATTTCAACTACCAAGTTGAATAAATATAACTAATGTATACAACAAACGAGGTTTTAACCCAGTGTTCCAGTACGGAGCACGGGGTTTTACATTAACGAAACATGTTAAAAACTGCTATAATTTTCCAATGCAAACAATGACTATAAAATTTGCACACAAAAATGGAGTAAAGGACACAACTGTTATATTACAGCCAACATGGAAAGTAGCAATCTTGCATAGTCGCACGTATATACATGCTGTTGAACCGTAGTTTATCTGAATGTCTTGATAAAAAAAAGTTGCATTTTCCCTCAGCATCACACACGATTTCCTCACAAACTTTACACCATCACACTTTGGAACATGCCACAAACACACACATTGAGTCATTAACCACTATATATACACCACATGAAACATTAGTAGATCGTTAATACCTACATGTCTTTGTGAAGAAACCCATCCAACCCTCACTACAGCACCAAACACACCCATATCAGAAAATTACATACTTACTTGTTTATGATCAAATCTGTGGACAATTAAGGGGTGTTTGGAATTGCTTGCTCTCAGCTTATACTTCATATCATTCTTCTTTGGCTTGAAATTCAACAACTGCGGCTTGTTGTCAACCCCTAAGACGGGCCCGGGTACCTCCTACAGTGGTGGATGCAAGCTGAAAATTCAACCATGATGACTTTATAAACATAATACTATAAATTATCAAGTAAATGTAATCAATAATCATCTAGAATTACCGCGGTGGGTGCAAGCTGAACATTCAACCATATAGTTTAACCATTTAGTTTCTCATTATAGAAATAAATTCAGATATACCAAATGTAGTTGATTTATTCTTAGGTAGTTAGGTTGGAAGTTACTGAAATAATACTTATTTTATAACTGTATTTATAACTGTTTATAAGAGAAAAAAATCAATTTCGGATAAAAAGTGCTTCAGGCCAACGCGGGTTACACATCATAAAAGACATTCTACAAAACTGGTGACGAAAAGCTAGCATAGAGTTCTGTTGTCACCATATAAAAAAAGTTATGTTGATGTGAAGTACACTAGCAGTATACATGATTTTGTAACCCTCACGCTTGGCCAGGGTATCCATGTTCATTAGTATCTTCATTTCAACAAATTTTTTTAGGAATGCGTGACTTTGGACAAACAGTGTTGTTGTCTTTAAGGTAAATTTTACAAGTAACTATTGCTTATTGATTTGCGAAATGCGTTCAACCACGGGACATTGTGCTGAACGAGTTTTGAATCACCCTATTATTAGTGAGAGATTGTGATTAAAACCCATCCACAAACCAATCATATATTTTTATATAACTAAGTATTATGAATACGTATAACTTTAGTTGTATCTTAGTTGATGAAATTGTTCATAACGGAAACGAAAAGTTATATAATGAGGATAGGTAACAAGCTCATACATTATAATAATACAGTTGAAAACCACATTAGTGAGATTTAACTGGGCAACAATGTAGATAAGTGTGTGTTACAACAGGACCATTTTAGTTAGGCATTAAGTCATACAAGAAACTTTTTAGAAAAAGTTTTAGTTTTACCTAAAGAAGAGATAAAAATAAAGTGTTAACTTTTAAATTTTAATTTTTTTAAAGAAAAATGTTTAGTTATTTTTAACCTTTTAAAAAAAGAACCTTCTTTATTTAAAAACTAACTTTGTAAAAAGATAAAAAAAAGGAAAGAAAAAAGAAAAAATGTAATGTTCCGGTAAAACAAGTTTCAGTGTGCAAATCGACACAAAAATCTGAAAGTACGTTACATTGAGTGGAATAATTTACTACAAGAATTCAGACGAATACCCACCAAAATTACCCACACTCAACCTTTCGAGGACATTTACCGACCTAATACCCACTTGTTACCCACAATCAACGAGTTTTAAATTCGATTTTATTTTCCCTTGAATTTCCCACATATTTACCTATAAAAATATCCACATAATTATCGTTGGTGTGCAATGTGTGGGTCTATATTTGGCGCCAAAACATTCCCCACGGATTACCCAAGGTGAATGTTTTTGTGGTTAAAGTTGTGGGTAATTTAGTGGGTAAATGTTATTTTCCCACGAAGTAATAATATCTTTTTATTGGTGGGTGAGCTAGTGTGGGTGTTTTGTGGGTAAATATATACATGTTAACATATAAGATTCATAGATTTTGGAGGAAATTCGGAGGCCGGGGAGGATAAAAGTGATGGTTAGACATTTTAGAGAGATAAATTAGAAGGAAGAAGGAGAGTGTTTATATTTCTAGAGAGATAAAGTGAAATAAAACTAATGGTTATCCTCACCCCTACATGGAAGTATGTAATGATATATATAGGCCCAACAAAGAGTGACTTTGGCAACTTACCAAGAGTAGTCCCTCCGTGTCTTGCCTATTTGCATCTAATGTAATTCCGTAAATGACGACCAAATTTTAGGGCTAACAATATTCCCCCGATGTGGAGACATACGAAATTACTTACAATGTTCCTAACAAGTACAAATACAACAAAATAAAGTCTTCCAAGACGCTTCCAAGTCTTCATGTTCAACTCAATATATTGACGCTAACAATCTCCCTCAGTCAACGGTAAAGCACCATAGTTTCATTTTTGCCAAATGACGCGACTTATAAATGGAGATATTATCTTACGGACGGGATACATCCATAATGGTCTGTTCTTGTTAATTATATCTTATATAAAGACTCAAATGTGCAAATCGAATAAGATTTAAGCAAACACATGAAGCAACAAGAAAATATGTGAAATTAGCAAGCTAACAAAAAGTGGTTTATAATAAAAACTTCTACATGGCCAATGACTAAAGAAAAAACGTTACAATTGAATAGCAAACGAGGAAACTCCTATAAACCCTAAAGCGAATTTAGTGGAACACATTTGGTGTTGAGCAAATGAATACTAATTTGTATTTTTATATTATAATGGTCGACCAATCTAATCTTATATTAAATAAGCCAGGTTCGGGTTGAGAGTAAATTAAGTGAGTCAATCCATCAACCCATTTAATTGTTTTTTCTTAAGTGAAACATTATTTATTTTTATTACATGGATATATAGGTTGCACACAAAGCCTTTTTAACCTATTTAATTCGTGTAACGTGCTAATTTTTGCATATAAAATGGATTGAGTCAACCAAAATTCGTTTGATCTATTTAACCTATAACCCAAGTATATATACGGGTTAAATAGGCCATGTTCGATTATGTATAAATTAATTGGAGTTAACATAATTGACCCGATTATTTAAACGGATCTAGTTCATGCTCGGGTTTCTTAACCCGCCAACCTGTCAACACGCGCCTGGACCAATTTTGGACCACCGACCTGACCGGATCCGAAAATCGGATCGATCAGACCGAAGGTATTTCAATCCAGTGCTCAGTCCATGGTTTACGTTATATTCGGTCCTCGGTTCAGTCGATCCGGTTCGATCTTACAAAAGTTCTGACGATTATGTCTATAAAACCGGACCGGACCGACTCGAACAAAACGAACCATTCTCGATCTTTATGATTTGGTCTTCTCGTTCTTCGGCTCGGATCGAGCTTAATCAATTCGGTCCGGTCTCTACTCGATGCTTAAGTCTACTCTCACGTACCTAATTTCTAAAACATATTTTCAATAAAAAAAATTAAACCTCTCGACGCTTAAATAACCGCCCTCGCATCAAAAATTTTTCATTTCAAACTTTCATCTCACTCAAAAATTATTTGAATATTCTAAACGCTTTCGTAGCATTTAACGAAATCCCATGAAACATTTACCCATAAAAAAGAAACAGTCACCCACAAAGACTATCATGGGTAAACTTACCCACAAATTAAAAATGACGTAGGCAATCATTTAGCCTCGAAGGTTATACCCACGTATATTCATTTGAGGGTAATCTGTGGGTAACTGTAATTTACCCACGATATTAGTAGTTTTACCCGCAAATTCGATTCGTGGGTATCCGACTGAATTCTTGTAAAAACAATGCATCTACCAGGATGATACATTTGTGAAAGTACGTTACTATTGTACGACTTAATCCCTTTAAGTGGGTGTTTGGGATTGCGTTTCATTTTGAAAATGAAGATAAGCTAAAATGAGTGTTTGGATAATAAATTGAGAAAAGTGATTATTTGCGTTTAAAAGCTTTCAAAATAGAATTTTGAAAAAGTAAGCGGGGAGCTACTTATTTCATTTCAAAAATAGAGAAAAACTAAAATTAGTTTATTTTATTCATTTTACTTATCAAAAAATCAAATAATCAATTTTGACAAACACTCTAAAAACTGATTATCTGATTATTGCGATTTCAAACATGATAGTCAAATCCAAACACTATTTTCTAGAATGACATTTTTAAAATAATGATTATCTGATTATTCATTTTTAGAATGAATAATATGTTCTCAATAATTAATCCCAAACACCTCCTAAGTCATATATCAATCACTGAGTTGAATTTTATTTGGCTTTATAATGTTAAGTTTTTATTTCCAGGGTTGTATTTAATGTGTAAACATAAGTCGCACAGTTTCAATGATACCCGTTTTGTATTGATACTAGACAACACTAGAGATGGCAAAAAACTCCGAACCCGAATGAGAATCCGATACCCAAATCCGATTTGACCAGTGATTCCCTGAGTTGACCGTGTATGGGGATGGGGGTGGGGATTCCCCGATAATAAAAAGCGGGTATGGAGGCGGGGGTGGTAATACCCTTGGTTTCTCAAACCCGTCCCCGAACCCGCCCCCGAAAATCAAGACAAAATATTATCTCCAAGGAACATACAATACCCGGAAGTAGATCTATGGTAACCGAGCAACCAACTCAATCGACATCTGTATAAGCATTGATTTGAGCAGTGGATGAAGCATGAATCTAAAGACCATAATCAAGAGTTACACTAACATAACTCAAGATGCGCTTCAAAGCAGTAAAATGAAGAACACGAGGGTCATGCATGTAAAGACAGATCTGTTGCACATCATAAGAGGTATATGAGCGAGTGAAGGTCAAATATTAAAGAGCACCTGCAACACTACGATATAAGGTAGGATCGCTAACTGGTTATCTATCAAAACCAAGCTTGGACTCAGTGTCCTACATGGGTTACGATGCTGCATGTGGATCAGTTCAAGAATCTACTCAACATATTTAGACTGAGACAAGAACAATCCAAAAGTAGATATCTGCGCAAAAAAAACCAAGAAAATAACTGAGAGAACCAAGATCAGTCATAGAAAACTGATTGCGAAGCAATGTAATTATACGCTGTAAAAGTGTTGCATAAGACCCAGTGAGGACAATGGCATCCACATATAAGATATAGCCCATCTCTGAACCACGATGAAAGAAAAATAAGGACTTTTCAGTTTTGTTCTGCCTAAAACCGACACGTGTGATAAATGTAGCAAACTGCTGAAACCATGCACGAGGAGCTTTCTTAAGCCCATATAGAGAATGTTGCAAATGAAAAATATAATCAGGGTGAGTAGACTCAACAAACGCTAGTGGCTGATGCATATAGACTGTCTTAGATAACCGACCATGAAGAAAAGCATTCTTCACATCAAGCTTGTCAATAGAAAAATCCCGACATACCACAAGATTTAAGACCGTGTGGATTGTGGCCAGTTTAAAAATCGAACTATGTCTCATCACAATCAATTCCCTATTATTGACTACGGTCGTTTGCAACCAACCGAGCTTTATACTTGCTTAAGGAACCATATGCATTAAACTTATTCTTGAAAATCCACATAGATCTAACAACATTAACATTAGTTGGATGAGGCACAAGAGTCCATGTTCAATTAGAAATCAAAGCATTATATTCATCTACCATACCATTATGCCAATTTAGGTCATGAAAGGGCATATAAGTTAGAGCTGGGAAGAGGTGAAGTAGTAGTGACATGACATTGCATATGCGTAAGAGGCTTGATAATGTCAGTCCATGCACGCCTAACCATAGGCTGTATATTGGGAGTGACTATAGGTTGTTGAGTGTAGGTTTGCGTCTGGTGAGTTGGAGAATTGGTTAGTTGTTGGGTTGCTGAGTGGGGGGGGGGGGGGTGGAATTGTTGGGCTGGTGAAGGAGAGGCGGTGTAGAGAGGTTGTTGGGCCCGAGTGAGTTAGGTGGGTCGGTTGGTATGGGTTGGTGGTGTTGGTCTAAAGGCGTAGGGATGGTGAAGATATAAGAGATGTTTGCGGGTTATTCAAATTGTGTTGTAGATGTAGGAAGGAATATATGTGAATGTGAATGAGGTAAGAGAAAGTCATATGTAACAATCAGTAAATTTTCCGATGTTATTATAATTACAGTTCTTGCCCTCGAGTTTTATATATGCCATTTCGTGTGCTAAACTAATTATAGTTGCAGACTGCGCTCAGTCAATGCTTATATTATTACTCCATGTGTGTGATAGCGATCTCGTGCGCTCGCGAGTCATATCTGTTAACCTTAGATTTATTTTATTTACATTTGCATGTCTTAGGTGTCGTGCGATTTACGAAAACTATAATATTATACACTAAGTAGGATGCGTGAGCCTCTGTTCGAAGTTATTTTCGTTAGTTATATCGTCGTTAAATCGTATTGGCGATATGACAGATGAATGTGCGACCCCTTGACGATGTCGTCAAACACTTAACCCGAGAACCACTACTTATCACCTAAATAACCTTACCAAGATTTCCATATTAACACATGTATTGGATTCCCAAAAACATTCCCAGCAAGTAATCATTTGGCTAAAAGTCAAGAAATGATCATTTTGCGTAGTGATCATGTGTACGTGTGTGTCTTTTTTATTTTACATGATATTATTCATCTAATTTATGTCGACATAAACATTTTAATATTATTAAATATAAGTTAATGTAGTTGTACTTTACATCTAGTCTTCATATGAAAATTTAGTTTCTGATGGAAAATTTTGTGCCTGGATACCAAAAATGAATTATTGGTTATTCTTAAAAAGCTAATTATGTAAAAAAGCATTACCGATATCAACATATATTGAAAACAATATCTCTTGTTTGAACCCATAACTACTTATGTTACTAGTATAAGATAGCAAAACTTATAAGGCATGTCAAAGTTTAATCATAGCTTTTATTTTCATCTCTTTTGAAAAAAAAACGTCTAAGAGAAAGAAATGAAATTATAGAAAGATATAGCAAGATTTGTTGCGTGTACTGTAACTACTCGTATAATGAATATAAGATATGTTTTCTATCTGGACAAAAGTTATTTTGGAGCCTTGTTTTTTTTTGGAAACTAAGGGACAAATCCTCATCTTTCATTTAGCTTTGATCTAAGGGTGGAGATTAATCTAAGATTTAATTGGTTAATCCTATTTTCTTGTCCCAATCTATATACGAGCTATTTTTTCCAACTAACTTTTATCACTCATTTTTCACACACACAATAACGTGCCCAATTCATCATTCCCAAATTCAAAATCAACTAATCAAACTCTAACCTAATTCAATTAATCAAATCGAAATCGAGAGAAGGTTGAAGCTTGCTAACTTAATCTGGGCCGACTAAGGAGCGATCTGGTGGGTGGAGAATTTGGTCGGAGTTCCAATCGGTGGTTACGGTGATGATTGGAGGCGGTAACGTGGTGGCTGGAGGTCGCCGGTGGTGGGATACACTTTTATTGAGAATGGATTTCGTCATTGTGGTAACCTTTATGAAGCAGGTGAGTTGTTGAGAAAAGTTGGTGAGGTAGATGGATGTTCACCGGATGTAGTGCCGTTTCTACAATGACAAGAGTCGCTACACGTTACTGTGTAATATCATCAGTGATATTTTTATTGTTTTATCACTAGTGAAGTATCACTAGTAATAAACCAATGAAATATCACGTTATTGTGTAATATCATCAGTGATAATTTATCACCGGTGATATTTTTATTGTTTTATCACTAGTGAATTATCACTAGTAATAAACCAATGAAATATCACGTTACTGTGTAATATCATCGATGATATTTTATCACCGGTGATATTTTTATTGTTTTATCACTAGTAATAAACCAATGAAATATCACGTTACTATATCACCGTTGATATTTTTATTGTTTTATCACAATAAACCAATAAAATATCACGTTATTGTGTAATATCACCGGTGATATTTTATCACCGGTGATATTTTATCACTGGTGATATTTCATTGTTTTATCACTAGTGAAGTATCACTAGTAAT
The DNA here is from genome assembly GCA_025667525.1 of Glebionis coronaria. Taxonomy (NCBI): domain Eukaryota; kingdom Viridiplantae; phylum Streptophyta; class Magnoliopsida; order Asterales; family Asteraceae; genus Glebionis; species Glebionis coronaria. The sequence goes on along the minus strand of CM046878.1, from coordinate 443,823,325 downwards.
AAACCAATGAAATATCACGTTACTGTGTAATATCACCGGTGATATTTTATCATCGGTGATATTTTTATTGTTTTATCACTAGTAATAAACCAATGGATTTGGAGACACAGTTAATGGAAAATCATAAGAAAAGCAATGTGAACGGGAAGGAATGGAGATTAATCTGAATGGCGAAGAATGGAGGTTAAAACACAATATCGAGTCTGTAGACGAAGATTGGTTAACCATCATCGGTAATATTTATGAATCGGTTGGTTTTGAATCTTTTTTTTCGAGATCGGTTGTGCTTCAATTGTTCCATTTATGTGTTTGTTATGTGTTTTTTTAAGGTTTTGATCGGGTTTTTAAGGTTACGGTTTGATAAGATTTAAAGAAAGAAATGAGAGCTTTTTGATTGTTTAGAGAGAGAGAGAACGTTTGATCTGGATCTAAAAATGAATGGGTTGTTAAAACTTATTAAAGTTTTCAGTTTCAGTCCCTTATAAGAAGTTTCAAAGTTTGGCAGTTTTAGCCCCTCCGTGTTTTTAATCATTTGATCTGGTCTTTGATAATGGATGGTCCAGATCTGTCCCTTGGATTCCACCAAAATACAAGGTTCTTTAATAACCGGACTTATTATAAATATGTTGCCGCCGGTCCATCAATTGTATAACTTAGTTCTGACCGTTCAAAATATAGCAAAACAAAATCCTAACCATTGAAATTCAAAAATTATCTACATCAACTAACTTGAGTAGATTGTGGGGAATTACAATGCAGGCCACGCATGTGCTAAAATACAGCAAGATGATAAGCTTAGAATTACAAACAAGAAAATAGTATAGTTAGCTTTGACTATAAAACTAACTTCCCTAGAAATCTGCTCATCATCGTCGTATAACATGGGGTGGTTTACATTAGCTTTTACGTGAATATAAATACGCATGCTCATTTTTAAATAAATAGCCAACCAATAATATTCATAAGATAAAAACAATTATTAATATGTTCATTAGGGATTGTTATTCAAAGATCTACTACGTAGTACTATTACAAAGTGATGATTATATAAAACTCATATTTTAACATGGTCGATCAACTTGCATTTATGGAAGAAATCAGTCCCTTTATGAAAAAATATGATCCCAACCATTTGTGCTCGATTCTAATCTTACTAATATGGGTTAAGATATGATTAAAGAGTGATATATCACTACTATTTTTAACAAACCAAGAGTTTTTTTATTTTTGCATATGACGTAAATAGCTTTAATATACAGTAGGTTTTCTGGGTCTAGGGGGATATGCGACATTAATAGACATGAAATTCATCCGTTATTTGATGAGGTAATATTTATTTTTACATTTCTTTTGTTTCATATTCCAATAAAATTGTATTTTCATATATGTACGAATTATGAAGGCATGATGTAGTTTTCATATTTGTTAGTCCAATACTTTGTGGGTATATTATGGGTATATTATGGGTAGTATATGTCTATATGTCAAATACCAAGAGGAGAAAAAGAATGTGAAGGATGTTTTTTTAATGTCAAATACCAAGAGGAGAAAAAGAGATCAAAGTTTCATATATGTACTGCACAGTGCACACTCAAAAGAAGTTTGTCGATATACTTGGTAAATTGTTGTAACGTTGAACTCGGGAAACATGCGGGTATTGTACTGCAATAACAAAAACTACCACATACATCTTATCATATAGAATGTCACATCTTGTAGATCGTTACTACTATTGCTTACGTGGCATTTGGTTTGCAGAAAAGCGATGAAGTGGAATTATAAATTTATTTCACTAAATGTGGAAAGATATTTGGTTATAGTTTATACTTTTTAAAATGTTGTGGTTTGTGGAATACTAATATCATTCGAAGGACGACAAACGAATTCACAAATTTGTTATCAACGTGTCGTGACTCGCAACATAAACTATGTGATGTTGTGATGTGCATGTATATATCAATACCGAAGTTGCACAACAATGTTTGGTTGCTACTGTTAAAAAAATCAATTCATCATCCAAATGACCATTATCACTTTTACTATGTAAACGTATTCAGTTGAGATGATAAAAAATAAACTGTCCTATTAGTTATATGTAGTTAGAGTGAAATTCATGTATTGTTATAGTATCATGCTTTTTTTGAATGACATGTTATTACAATACTATAATTAGTAATTCGATTTTACGGTACTTATTCAGATTATGGTCACTGTCAGTTTTGGATCGACGCCTCTATACTTGAATTGATGTATTGTTTTTGCACTTCGTCTCCGTTTGTGGTGATGTGGGACTGTGTGTGTGTTTCAATATTTTTCTTAATAAGATATACTACTAACAATTTTAAAAAATTTAAATTATTAAATTGTTATATCCGGGCAACGCACGGGTATTGTACTAGTCTCTTATGATCAAAAGAAACAAAAAACTACAAATATATTCTAAGCCGTTATTCATTTCTAGATGTTAAAATTTGTAACTTGAAAATTGAATAGGAATCATGTAGAAAGAAATATCAGTTTCTGTTGCCACCGTGACTCGTAAGTATCATGTAGCAAGTTGGCCACTTGGGTGTGTGAGCCTGACATTCAAAACGGAAATAATAACAAGAATATAATTTCTTCATTTACATCTAATCGTTTTACTTAATCCGCACAAAAAAATGACAAAGGAAAAAAAGAATATAAATTAAATAAAACAAAATTCTTCATTGGGATTTTGGGAACAAAAGAAAAACGACAACCGAAAAACTTCCACATGATGGCCAAGACGGCAGCAAAGATATGAAGAAGGACAAACAAGTTAATTTAAAGATACGAATTTCTGGACAAAATAAAAATGAAATATATCAAATTTTATATCTGTTGATCAGTTAATCATTTTTTGCAAGAAATTAGTTTCACATATATGCATGCATGTTCAATTAATAAATAATTTCATATAGAGGTTATTAAAATTCAATCATACAACCTAATCGATCAAGATATAATACTCCAGTGAACAGCATAGCCCTGCAGGACGACTCGGAAGAAAAAAAGATTTTGATCGTGATGTTTCTGCGACAAATTACTAACTATGATCATATGTACAAACATAGACCAGCGCCATTTACCGGCGTAACCCTTTACCAAAAAAGAAGACTAGCGAGGCGGGGTGTTGGGTGTTTGTCTTCCCGCTATGTAAATCCTATTTTGTGATCCAGAAACACATACAATTATGATTGGATTTTACGTCATACTATATATTTATAATGCTTCAACAAAACTAAAAGAAAAGAAGGTATCTTAGACGGCTTAATATAATTTAAAATGATACCTTGCACGCTATGCACTTCTACAAACAAAGCATCTTTCGCTTTTAAATTTTCTACACATTTTTGTTAACATCCCATTTTCAGGATAATACAATCTCTATAAATGTGTTACACTTAGTTTGTTCCAAGAAACTATACACACATGCTATCACAAAAAGATGGGATTGTCCTTGAAGTTATTTGCAAATGTGTTCAGGAAAGATGACAAACCTTTGCCCATTGAATCTACATTCGAGCTTCCTGCACCAATTCCCAACTTTCCGCCAGGTATTTGCCCTTTTTTTGGTTCCAAATTCTTAAGATATGATATGCAATTCAAGAGGAAATTATGTTTTATATATATATATATATATATATATATATATATATATATATATATATATATATATATATATATATATATATATATATATATATATATATATATATATATATATATATATATATATATATATATATATATATAGGCTCCGGTTCCATTGAGAAGGTTTTTATTTTGAGAAATTTGAGAAATCTTCGTTTGAGCCATTGATTCGAAATTTTTTCATTGATTCACTAGTTAACATCATTTAATAGTGAATCAAAACTATAAATCATAATTTTGATTCATAAATCTTTGTAAAAATCGAGTTATGAAATGACTCAAAAAATTTGTGCAGTAAACTCAATATTTAACAAATATCGCAACATCGAGAGTTTTTTTAATGTTGATTCAAATTTTTTTTGACTCATTTTGTATTATTATCATATTAAAATGAATCAACACTTGAAAAACTTGAATCAAAGTTAACAAGCTATGGTTTTTGAAAAACCTTCTCAATTGAGAAGGTTTTTTTCCTTCTCAATCGATCCAGATTCTATATATATATATATATATATATATATATATATATATATATATATATATATATATATATATATATATATATATATATATATATATATATATATATATATATATATATATATATATATATATATATATGGGAGAGATCAAATAAAAAGACTTTTTTTGGTGAGAAGGATAAGAAGGATTTTCAGCCATTGATTTAAAATCAATGGATGAGATTAAACCACAATCCTAACTAACTAACCAACTAACTAACTAACCATTTAAATATGATTTTTAAAAAGTTTTTCAAAAATTCTGAAAAAATTCCAGTAGATCGGGTATTTTGGTGCAAAAAACTTTTGTGAAAATTTTTTTTTAGTTCGAAGATTTTTACGTTTTTTTAATGCACAAAAACGAAATTTTGATGCACAAAAACGATAATTTTTAGACTTTTTACGTTTTTTGTGCATCAAGAATTCATTTTATACCCAACTTCTTTTGACTTTTTGCTTTAAAATTTGATGCCGCATCAAACTAAAACAACTTGAAAATTTTGTGCATGAAAAAAAAATTGTATACTAAATTTTACCTTTTTGTGCATCAAATTTCGTTTTTTGTGCATTAAAAAAACGTAAAAAACTCAAAATTAAAAAAACTTCTTTCACAAATTTTTTATGCACCAACATATCCGATGTTGTGGAATTTTTTCAGAAATTTTCGAAAACTTTTTTAAAATCATGTTTAGATGGTTAGTTAGTTAGTTAGTTACAAGTATGGATTGATCTCATCCATTGATTTTAAATCAATTGTTGAAAACTCTTCTTATCCTTCTCACCAAAAAAACCCTTTTTATTTTAACTCTTCCCTATATATATATATATATATATATATATATATATTTTAAACGGCAATTTTTTACAACTCACACACTGTCTCACAAATTCTATCTTACATGTCTCCACCGAGACTTGAACCCACAACCTATAGGTTAGAGGGCCACTCACATACCGCTGGGCCAAGAGGCCTTTGGTGGAAATTATGTTATATTGTCTTGGCCGATACATATTCTTGCAATGTTAAATTAGTTTTTATGCATGTCATTTACATTCAAGTTCGTGTTAGCTTGATTTTTCAACTATGTAGTAAGAGGGATACAAGTTTGTAAGTTTTATCTGATGGTAACAAAGGACAAGGTAAATATAGTCATATAATTAGTTTAGTATTAAAGGCCTCGGCAGGGGTCTCTAATTAAAACATGATAATCAACAACATAGGTGCAACTAACTAACTGCCTAACTAACTAATTAACTAATTAGTAGCAAGCAAGGAAAGTAGGTAGTACGGAGTAGTTTTTTTCGGCTTGTTTCTTAGTTAGAAAGGTTCTTAAGGCACACCTCATAATATCTTAAAAAAGTGCTATGGTTATTTACAACGACAAGATTTGATGATCTTGTTATGCCAATATAATGATAGGTGGTGGTTTTGCAAGTGGGAAAATTGATCTAGGAGGATTAGAAGTGTGTCAAGTCTCTTCTTTCAACAGAATCTGGTCAGTTCTTGAAGGTGGATCGAACAATCTTGGAGCAACTTTTTATGAACCATCTTCAGTACCCGATGGGTTCTTCATGCTTGGTTGTTACAGCCAACCGAACAACAGGCCTTTATATGGATGGATTCTTGCCGGGAAAAGTGTTGCAAATGAGTCCTTTGCGTCACAAAGTGCTCTAGCAATGCCAACAGATTATTTTCTTATATGGAGTAGTGAGTCTGAAAAGCTAAAACAAGATGGCGGCAATGGCTACATCTGGTTTCCAGTTGCTCCTGAAGGCTACAAAGCCGTTGGGTATGTTGTCACAAACTCGCCACAAAAACCATTACTTTCAAAATTCAGGTGTGTTCGGTCAGATTTTACTGATGCAATTGAAGTTGATACATGGATTTGGGGACTAGATAAAAGACTCAATGTCTATGAGTCAAGGCCAAAAGATAGGGGTGTCAATGCCCTTGGTTTGTCTACAGGATCATTTGTAGTCCAAAATGCCGGTACGGCTGCGGACATGGGATTGATTTATTCATTGAAAAATACAAAAAATAACCTTTTGGCCATGCCCAATTTGTCTCAAGTTAAAGCATTGATTCAAACCTACTCACCTAAGATATATTTTCACCCTAATGAAAAATATTTTCCGTCTTCAGTCAATTGGTTTTTTAAAAATGGAGCTTTATTGTATGAAAAAGGCAAAGAGACCGCACCTCCGATACAACCGGATGGCTCCAACCTACCTCAAAGTGGTTCAAACGATGACTCGTATTGGTTAGACCTCCCACCTGAGAATTCAGCTAAAGATATGATCAAGAAAGGTAATTTGGAAGAAGCTGGTGCATATTTTCACATAAAGCCGATGTTTGGAGCAACATTTACTGATATAGCTTTGTGGGTATTCTACCCTTTTAACGGCCCAGCAAGAGCAAAAGTAGGGATCGTTAATGTTTCCTTAGGGAGAATAGGCGAACATGTTGGTGATTGGGAGCATTTGACGTTAAGGATTAGTAACTACGACGGAAAGCTAGAAAGTGTCTACTTCTCGGAACATAGTGGAGGACAGTTTATAAAATCTTCGAACATTCAGTTTGAAAATGGAAACAAACCAGTGGCCTATGCATCTTTGCATGGCCACGCGTTGTATCCAAAACCTGGTTTGGTCTTACAAGGAAGTGGTGGGATTGGAATAAGAAACGACGCAGCCAAGGGAAACATGTTCATGGATACGGGAGTAAGGCCTGTGGTGATAGCGGCCGAGTATCTGGGGTCGATAGTGATTGAGCCAGCATGGTTAAACTATAGCAGGAAATGGGGTCCAAAAATAAGCTATGACACTGCAAAGGAGATCAACAAAGTGAGGAAAGCTTTACCAAAGTTTATAAGAGGTCCCTTCGACAAATTTGTTAGGGGGCTTCCAAAAGAAGTGTTGGGCGAAGATGGTCCAACTGGCCCTAAAGTAAAAAATAATTGGATTGGAGATGAGAAATACTAGTAGTTATTTTTATTTTAACGATTTTTATATTACCGTGTTTAGATATTAACTCGCTGTAACGTGACACAATTAACATGCCATCCTTACAACTATAATCTTACATAACTATTATGTTTTCATATTTTTCCCGACTAATCCTAAAATGACTATTCTTTTGATAGTTCGAAGTCTATTCGTGAACAAGAGAATTAACAAATGTACATGTTGACGATATTGTATAACTAGGGTGACACATGTGGAACTCACTTGCACTCTTGTAAGCGTGCAATTTGAGATGATGACCTTGAGACGGAAGTTCCTCTTTATTATGTGCTCTATGGTAAACCTTTTTGTACACAAAACAAATTATTATTTTTTTATTTGTTCACTAGGTTTTCTTTTAGATATAGAAAATTTATTTTCCCCTTTTGTTTTTTTATTGTTTTGGAAAATGGAAAACACAAACACATATTTTTCCAACTAAACACGTTTTCTAAATTTTTAAATGTTTTGTGGAAAAAGAAATCTCTTTTTCATTTTTTACAAAACATAAAATAGAAAATAACAGAAAATATTTTCCAACTAAATGCACCTTAGTCTCTTTGTTTTGATCAATTTATCTCATTTGCCGCTTTGATGTTGTGATTTAGTCGACACTGTGGAACCTAAGGAGATAAAGATAAAAACGAGTTTGCGTTCAAGATAAAAGATATATAATCGGTATATATATGAGCATTGAAATGTTAAATTTGCAACAATTGTATAAAAGAGGCAATTTTGAATATTTATAATTAGAAATGTTGAAAAATTAACTGTATATTCCATTCCGGGTTTAACATCACTGTTGTCCACAGCAGTCAACAACCCTGCTGTAAAACAAAATAAATATTTTATATTTATATTCAACACTCTCAAATATTATAGCTTTACAAAAATAACCCTCACCATGCAGTAGAGAACATTTCCTCCAGTTTGCAGCAGGGATGATTTCCCCATTCCGGAAACATAAACAATTGTATTAATTATTGGGTTACGGGTTTTATCACCGAGTCAACCCGTTCGAGTCGCCGGGGTAATGGGATCGATCATCGAGTTAATCGGCCGAGTCACGGGTTACAGGTTCGACCCTCTTGGTCAACTCGGTCGAGTCACCTGGTCACAAATTCCATGTTTTCGCAACTTTTCCCATCGATTCGGTTATTTTTGCACGCATTATCGTGTTTTCTTTCATTTCTTACTTATTAGCGTGTTTCCTCTGTTTTCACACGTTTTTCACGTGTTTTTAACGTTCTCGCGGGTTTATGTTTTCGTTCAGTTTTTATGTTTTTGTACGTTTCTTACGTTTTCGCGCGTTTTTCTTCTTATCGGGCATTTTTACGTATTCGAGGTTTTTTACGGTTTCGCGCGTTTTCTTATTTTCTCGGCGAATACAGGGTTTCACGCGTTTTTAATGTTTTCATGTGTTTTCTTAGGCTTTCGCGCGTTTTCGCATGTTTTTGTGTTTTCATGTGTATTTCTCTTTTATGGTCGTGCGCGCATCTACTTATCTTTTAGAGCGTTCTTGTTTGTTTTCGCTCGTTTGCTTTCACATGATTAGTGCACATTTGTTATGTTTTTCGCGTGGTTTCTTATGTTTATGCGAATTTTTGTCTGTCTTCGCAGGTTTATCTGTTTTCGCGTTCTTTCCCATGTTTCGCAACTTTTTAGCCGCTTTCGCGCAATCTCTCATATCTACGCGTGTTTTTGCGTGTTTTCAAGTGTTTTTTTTCTTTCGTGTTTTTTCGCGCGTTTATGCATTTTCGCGTGAATTCTAATGTTTTTGTGCGTTTTTGTGTACTTTCGTTTTTTTTTTCTTCTTCGTGTTTTCTCTCTTTTTGGATGTTTTCGTTGGTTTTCTTACCTTTTTATCCGTTTTCGCGCGTTTTATACTTATTTGGGCTTTTTTTTTATGTTTTCGTGTATGCTTAAGCGTCAAAGTATGTGCGACAAAACGAAGAGTATGAGTTAGAGTTTAGTATCAACAAAATTTGGTTTTTTTGGATTTGTTTGCTAGGAATATAATTCAGGGGATCTTTGCTAAAAAGTTGGGCTATAATGAACGTTGGAGTAACTAAAACCCGTTATGCAATTACGAATTGATATTAGCACAATATAGTTACTCAGTATATTGTTAATTATAGCTAACCAATTTTATGTTAAAAACATGGAGAATGCCCGCTCTGTTATCCCGCCTTCATTTTGATAAAAATCAAATGCATCGAGGCTTCATTTTCACTCTTTTTTTTTCTCACACCTCATCTGGGTCCACCGTTACCACTGGAAGTCTGGAACACTCTTCATTGTCGGAAACGCGACCACTCTTCCTCCGTCTTGATTGTCATTCGGCACTGTTTTGTTTCGTTTTGACTTTTTGTGTGTGCATGCCTTAGTAAGGTTTGTATAATGTTTCTGTGACTTAATACTTGCTATGCTTATGTATGGGTTGGTTGGGCTCTTCTAATTACTAATTGCTATGGCTAATATCATAAGTACTGTTAATTAAGGCCAGGGGAGGACCTATGTGTTAGGTGCGAGTGGCGGCGCCCCCATGACTTAAACAAAAAACGCGATTATAATGTATTTTTTTTCGATTTTGACAGTTTTTTTAAATTCTCTTCATTCGAAACGAAAGTTGCCCCTCACTCACACATTGAAATCCAACTTTTAACACTTTAAAACTTAAAATCTTCCATTTTTAAGTTAAAATATTCGATTTTTATTCGGATTCTAATATTTTTTTGCCTTGCAATTGTCAATTTTTTTTGCCCTCCACCGTTCAATTTTCTGCGTCCGCCACTGATTAAGGCTACAAACTTATAAGCCAGTGGTTACATCATTTCAACAATTAAGGATTAATAGTGCTTTTGTTTCTACGCCATTATCTTCAGTTATGTGTTACTTCCATACTTGTTTTGTTGAATATAGTGTGCAAACTTTGGTATTGTTGAGGGGTTGTTTTTATAACTTTTTTGCAAGTTTTCTCTGTTTGTTACATGTGCAGTTTTCAAGGGACTAAACCTGCCAAACCTACATTCTTGATGGAGTATATATGGATCGCTTTCAGCTACTAGGGTGACACACACATATATCGCCTCTTTTTCTCTCTTTCGTTTATCTTATCTCTACAAATAAAATGTAAACGTTATAAACGTTTTTGATTCAGTATTAGATAGTTTAGGTTGTTATTGATCTTGTATTTCCAGGTTGCATCCATTTGGGGACAACCTTCTCTTTTGTATGTTGATAGCACCCATTTGGGGACTATCCAATTCGTATTGTTGATTAATAAAGCACGTGGGGTGGTTGTTTGAGTGCATATTCGTTGTGTTGGTATTACTTGTTACATGGTATCAAAGATCCTGGTTGGATCTTTGATTAAAACTCTTTTGACTAAGGAAAAATATTTTTGGGGGTTTCACAAATTGGTTGGTTTAATCGATTGATTATCACTCTAATCGTCTTTTTTATGAAAAGATTTTTTGTTTTCGTCAACTAAAAGGTTTTTTGGTTTATCTTGGATCTTTGTTCAAGATCTGTTTGTTTTTAAAGTTTTTAGTGTTACTGGGAATATTTTCCCTCAATATACAATTTTTTTATGAAAACGTGTTTCAAAAGGTTTTTTGTTTAAACTAACCTTGCAGGTACATTATTGGAAGCTAATATCGTTTCTTTTGATTGATTGGTTGATTCTTTGGTCAAAGTTACTTCTAGACTCGAATCTAGATTGACTTTGACTATTGGTGTGGTTTGCTCTCGGTTATTTCTAGACTTGAATCTAGATTGACCTAGGGTTGTCTTTTCTGCTGCTTTGCTGGTTGCTATTGGTTGAGTAACACCTCTCGCACCCTTGCTCATTATTTTTATCTGTTTGTGTTTCTTTTTTGTTTGTTCACCGCCCTTCATTTGCTCTTGACCTACCACCGTGAGTGGTTTAGAATCCTGAGAACTAAGTGGTGGAGGGTATTGAACTAGGGTTCTTGGCTGAACATATAGGTTCTGATTTATTTTTTGTTGTGGTTATTTATCTGCTTTATTTGTGATTATGGCTCCTGAGGTTACTGAGACCAGTGGTGGTAACAGTGTTACCAATATTATTAATGGCCTTGATGCTAGCAACCCTCTTCATTTGCAGACTAATGATAGTAACAGTGAGTCTTTGATTAGTTTTAAACTGTCTGGTTGTGAGAACTATAGGGTTTGGGCTAATGCTATGAAAATTTCTCTTCATGCTAGAAACAAAATGAGTTTTGTTGATGGTACTTGCTTAAGAGATACTTATGAGTCTAGTGGTCCTCTCACCTCTCAGTGGGATAGATGTAATGCTGTTGTTCTATCTTGGTTGTTGAATAGTATTTTTGAGGATCTTTATCTGAGTCTTGTGTATGCTGATAATGCTGCTGAAGTTTGGAATGAACTAAAAGAGACCTATGATAAACTAGATGGGTCCATTTTGTTTAATCTGGTGCAAAAAATTAACAACTTCAAACAAAATGGCTTATCTATTTCTGAATATTATAATAAGCTTAATTCTTTGTGGAGATAGTTTGATATGTTAACCAAATTGACTCCTTGTACTTGTCTTGCTAGATCTGAGTTAGGTAAACATAATTAACTCATGAAACTTATGCAATTTTTAATGGGATTAGATGAAGTTTATCAACCTATTAGAAGTACTCTTCTTACTCAAACTGAATTGCCTGATGTTAAAGATGCTTTTGTGATTGTTTGTCGTGAGGAGTCTCATAGGGGTTTGGGCACTAATTATGTGACTCCCAAACCACAAGTTAGTGCTTTTGCTTCCAAAGCTGTTGAGTCTAGAAGTGCTACTCCTTACAGAAATTCTAGTTCTAACAACTTCAGTTATGGTAACTCTACCAATAACACAAGTTATGGAAGTAGCACTAATAGAAATAACAACACTTCTGGTAGTAGTGCCTCTTTTAATGGGAACTCTTCTAATGGTAATAGACCTTCTTATGACTCTTTGAAATGTGAACATTGTGGTATGAAAGGTCATACCATAGATAGATGTTTTGAGTTAATTGGTTATCCTCCTAGTTATAAGAAAAATTCCAAAAACAAGGTTTTTTCTAATAACAAGGGAAACAACAAAAGTTTTAACAGTAACAATGTTGATGTTCAAAGTGGCAATAGCTCTAATGATTCTGTTAACAATGTGTTTACTCCTTTTTCTAATGAACAAATTGCTAAACTCATGAACTTAATTGGTGAAAAGAGTTATGCTAGTAACTCTGGTGTGCAGTCCAATATGACAGGTATTAGTTGTACTTTTTTCAATGCTAATGTGTTCTTTAACAACCATTTTTACAAATGCTTCAATGCAAATGTGAGAATTGGTGACTTTGTGTTTAATATTGGTTGGATAATTGATTCTGGGCAAATCAACACATCACTTCTACTACTAAGGATATGACTGACTTAGTTGATATCTCTGATTTAAATATAACTGTTGGACACCCTAATGGTGGTATTGCTAAAATCAGACATGTTGGGACCATAAGATTAACCAGTAATGTTGTTTTATTTGATGTGTTGGTCATACCAGAATACACTGTCAGCCTTTTATCTGTTAACAAAATGATAAAAGATAGTAAGTTGCATGTTGGGTTTAATGAATATGATTGTATCATTCAGGATTTGAAAAAAGAGAACATCATGGGGACTGGTAAAGAATGTGGTGGTTTGTACTTGTTTGACACTGAGTGTAAGACCCCTAAGTCTAAGACTAACTATTCTATTATGTGTTATCATGTGTCCAAAAGTGTTTGGCACAACAGGTTTGGTCATCCCTCTGACCAAGTCATAAGTGTTCTCAAACACTCTTTGAAGCTTACCAAACCTGACCATATTGAACCTTGTGATGTTTGCCATTTTTCTAAATAGACCAGGGAACCTTTCCCTTTAAGTGATCATGCTTCCTCAAGTTTGGGTGATCTCATTCATCTAGACTTGTGGGGTCCTTACAAGGTCACTACAAGAGAAGGTTTCAGGTATTTTTTGACCATTATTGATGACTACAGCAGGGCTGTGTGGATTTATTTAATCAAAACTAAAGATGAGGTCTTTGATTTTGTGGTTGAATATGTTAATCTTATTTGCAATCAGTTTCTAAAAAAATATCAAGATCATAAGATCTGATAATGGGACTGAGTTTGTTAATAAAAAAATGAACATGTTTTTTAAGAAAAAGGACATCATACATCAAACCTCTTGTGCTTACACTCCTCGGCAAAATGGGATTACTGAGAGAAAGCACAGGCATCTCCTTAATGTGGCTAGAAGTTTACTTTTCCAAGGGGGTCTTCCCTTGTGTTTTTGGTCTGATTGTGTTCTTACTGCTGCCTACCTTATTAACAGGCTTCCATCTTCTGTTCTGGCTGGTAAATCTCCTTTTTGTATGTTGTATAGTAGAGAACCTTCCCTTTCCCATTTAAGATCATTTGGCTGTCTTTGTTTTTCTATAGTTTTAAACAATAGTGATAAATTGTCTTCTAGGTCTGAAAAGTGTCTTTTAGTTGGTTATTCTTCTTCCAAGAAAGCTTATAAGCTACTTAATTTAAGTAATAAAAGTTATTCTTTTTCTAGAGATGTTAACATTTATGAATCTATCTTTCCTTTTAAAATAAAAGCTGTTCAACAGCCTCTTTCTGTTTTTGATAAAAATGATTTTGAAAATATTTTTGTTTTCAATTTTTGTGAGTCAGACAACCAAAATGATCAAAGTCCCTATGATGATGGAAGGGGATCATCTGATGAAGCAGGGGAGGTAATTGTGGAACACTCAGTTGATACTGCAGAGGAGCAGCCATCTGAGTGTATCCATACTGCTTCATCCATAGGTGAAACAACTAGTTCTGAGGGCAACAATCTTTCTCAAAATCAGGTTCCTATTCCCACTTTTGATGCCATTTTTGGAACAGATGATGAGATTGCTGAACCATCTGTTAGAAGGTCCAATAGGACTTCTAAGTTACCTGCTAAGCTTAATGAGTTTGTTCTTGATAATAAAGTGAAGTATGGCTTGAATAGATTTGCTAATCATACTAGGTTATCTGCTTATAATGCCTGTTTCATTTCTAATTTGAATAAGACTTATGAACCTAGTAGCTTTAGTGAGGCTGTTAAAGACATTAATTGGGTTCAAGCTATGAACAATGAAATGGAAGCCCTGTACCTCAATGACACTTGGACTCTCACTTACTTGCCCCCACATAGAAAGGCCATTGCCAGCAAGTGGGTTTATAAGATTAAGTATAAATCTGATGGTGAGATTGAGAGATACAAGGCCAGGCTTGTTGCCAAGGGTTGTGGTCAAAAGAAGGTATTGATTATGCTGAAATTTTTAGCCCAACTGTTAGAATGGGAACTGTTAGATGTCTTATCAATCTAGCTGTCCAAAAGGGTTGGAAACTTTATCAATTAGATGTCAATAATGCTTTCCTGTTTGGTGAACTTGATGAGGATGTCTATATGATTCCTCCTCCAGGTTTCTTTCATAAAAATGAAAAAAAGGTTTGCAAGTTAACTAAATCTCTATATGGCTTGAAACAAGCTCCTAGACAGTGGAACAAGAAGCTTGTTGAAATTCTTTGTGGTGCTGGTTTCACTCAAAGTCAAAATGATTACTCTCTGTTTGTTAAAAGTAATGACAATATTTTTATTGCTTTACTTGTGTATGTTGATGATATTGTCTTGACTGGTAATAACTTGTATGAAATCTCTAAGGTTAAAGGTCTTCTTAATGATAAATTTAAAATCAAAGATCTTGGTGAACTAAAGTACTTTCTTGGCATTGAAGTTCAGAATGTTCAAAATGGTTTAAGCATTAATCAAAGGAAGTATTTTATTGAATTGTTGCATGAGTATGGTCTCCTTGCTTGCAAACCTGTTGCCACTCCCATGCCTGAAAATGCTATCCTTAACCATAAAGAAACTTTTGATGATAGATATCTTAAGAATAGCACTGCTTATCAAAAGCTTGTTGGTAAACCGATCTATTTGTGCAATACCAGGCCTGATATTTCTTATTCTGTTCATTGCTTAAGTCAGCATATGCATGCCCCTTTACAATCTCATCTTGAGGCTGTCCTTAGGGTCCTTAAGTACTTAAAAGGGGCTCCTGGTGCTGGTCTTGATTTTACCAAGACTAAAACTAATTCTGTCAAAGCTTTTGCTGATTCTGATTGGGCAAATTGTAAGCTCACAAGAAGATCTGTTACATGATATTGTGTCTTTGTGTGTGGTAATCTGGTCTCCTGGAAAAGTAAGAAACAAAGTACCTTGTCCAGATCATCTGTTGAGGCAGAATATAGGGCTATGGCCTCTGTCACTTGTGAGATAATGTGGCTTGTTAAGATTCTGAAGGATCTTAAGGTTGAAAATGTCATTCGTGTTTCCTTGTTTTGTGATAACAGTTCTGCCATACAGATTGCTGCTAATCCTGATATGCATGAAAAAACCAAACACTTTGATCTTGATGTTCACCTTATCAGAGAAAAGGTTGCCTTAGGTTTGATTAAGACTGTCAAAGTTGATTCTGAAAATCAAATTGCTGACATATTGACCAAAGGTTTAGGTTCCTTTCAACATAACAAGTTGTTTACCCTCCTAAATATGAGCAATCTATTTGGGAAAAAAGTTTGAGGAGGGGTGTTGAATATAGTGTGCAAACTTTGGTATTGTTGAGGGGTTGTTTTTATAACTTTTTTGCAAGTTTTCTCTGTTTGTTACATGTGCAGGTTTCAAGGGACTAAACCTGCCAAACCTACATTCTTGATGGAGTATATATGGATCGCTTTCAGCTGCTAGGGTGACACACACATATTTCATATCGCCTCTTTTTCTCTCTTCGTTTATCTTCTCTCTACAAATAAAATGTAAACGTTATAAACATTTTTGATTCAGTCTTAGATAGTTTAGGTTGTTATTGATCTTGTATTTCCAGGTTGCATCCATTTGGGGACAACCTTCTCTTTTGTATGTTGATAGCACCCATTTGGGGACTATCCAGTTTGTATTGTTGGTTAATAAAGCACGTGGGGTGGTTGGTTGAGTGCATATTCGTTGTGTTGGTATTACTTTTTACATGTTTCCTTTCTCAAGATGGTTTGTATGTTGGGTTAAAACTAAGTCTATTGTTTTCTTTATTATATGGACTTAAAACTACCAGCAAGCTAATGACATGATTGATTGCCTTCTGATGTGTGTCATTTCTCATTGCTCAATTCTTTGTCGTTTCCTTTTGCGGTCTATATTATGATTACCATCTTGAGCACCTAGGATGCATGCCTATGGATTGGCTAGCGTAAGCATCTTGAGTACCTTTTTGGACGATGATGTAAAGCTTTTTGTGTTTGGATTGGCTACCGTAAGCAAATCTCATAAACCATTATTTTGCAAAATTGCAACGTATTATGTACTGTTCGTTTGGGTTGATGACATGTATGTTAGGTTTCTCTATGACTGGTGAACACAAAATGTTTGATGTTTGTAGAAAAAAATGATCAGAAATACCTCAAACATAAAAAACCTTTTATTAACAAGATTTAAGAAAACAAACTGAATAAGAAAGATAAAACGACTACCAGTGCTACTCACGTGTAGCCCTATGATCTACATGATCATAGTCTTACAATCAAAACAAATAAAACAAAGGTTTCTGAGATCAAACTAGAGAGAGCGAAGTGTGTTTTGGGAGAAAACACACAGACAAAATAAGAGCGATACAAACAAAGTGAAACACGCTCCTCCCTTTTATCTAAACCTAAAGGCTCAAAGAGCCGTTTGAGATATGGGCCAAAAACATGGGCTTGGGCTTGTCCAAATAAAAGAGTGAGAGTTTGTCCAGCTTTAGTCCCTCATGCCACAAGAGTATCTTCATTCTAGTCCCAAAATGCTAACTGAAAGGAGAAACATAACACAATAATTCCCCATAGTTTAATCAAGGATATCAGATTAAGTCAATAAATTTAACATCCCCCCTTAATCTGATAACCCATATAGGTTAATCATACTAAGTTTTGTGACAAACTTGTTATGCAAATCTATTTCCAACCCTTTTGTAAGGATGTCTGCAATTTGATTTGCAGAATCCACCTTTTCTGTTTTAACAACTCCACTCAAAAAAATTTCTCTCACAAAGTGAAGATCAATTTCTAAGTGTTTTGTTCTCTCATGAAACACAGGGTTGGCTGTTATCTTGATAGCAGAATTGCTATCACAGTGAAGTGTGACTAGGAGCAAATTATCACATTGCAAGACATTTAAGACTTTGAGCACCCAGATCACTTCACTGGTTACTGAGGCAAGATCTCTATACTCTGCCTCGGTAGATGATTTAGAGAGAGTGTTTTGCTTTTTGCTTTTCCAGGAAACTAAGTTTCCATTAATAAACACACAATACCCAGTCACAGACCTTCTAGTGACAACACATTTTGCCCAGTCAGCATCTGAATAAGCATCAAGAATCATACCTGAGTTCCTTGTGAAATGAATACCCAAACCTGGAGAGCTTTTGAGGTATCTTAAAACCTTAAAAGCAATTTTAAGATGAGAGTTCAAAGGACAATGCATGAATTGAGTCAAACAATGCACATCATAAGAAATGTCAGGCCTGGTGTTAGTCAGATAAATGAGCTTTCCTATAATCTTTTGATAATCAACAATGTTATCAAGAAGGGGGTCCTCACTAGTGGGCTAATTAGTGATGACAAGTTTAGAAGGTAAATGAGTTTTAGCAGGTTTACAAGCAAGCATACCATACTCAGATAACAAGTCCAACACATACTTTCTTTGGTTTAAACAAACACCATTCTTAGTGTCAACAACTTCAATTCCCAAAAAATACTTGAGTTTACCTAAGTCTTTAATCATAAACTTGGTTCTTAAAAAACTCTTAAACTTTTCAATCTCAGCAATATTATTCCCAGTTATGATTATATCATCAACATACACAAGTAACACAAGAAATAAATTACCCTAAGATTTAGTGTATAAAGAATAATCAGACTTGCTTTGAATAAAGCCATTTTCACTAAGAACAGATGTAAGTTTGGCATTCCACTGCCTAGGAGCCTGCTTAAGCCCATACAAAGATTTTTTGAGCCTGCAAACCAAGTTATCACCCCCAGGAAGATATCCTTGGGGTGGTTTCATGTACACAGTTTCATCAAGATCACCATAAAGAAAGGCATTGTTGACATCAAGTTGGAAAATAGGCCAAGATTGTATGATAGCAAGGTTAATCAAACACCTAATAGTAACTGATGTAGGTTTTTCGTACACGTTTTAGGAAAAACGCGTATGAGTGGCAAGTATTAAGTTGCACGTTTTAGGAAAAGCGTAAAACCGAATAAATGCGGGTTCGTTCTCGAAGGAGCTGTGTGGATTAATGTGCCAATATATAAAATCAAGTTTGGATTAGTGACGTTTTTGGGTAAGGAGAGAAAAAGTAAAGACGAGTTACGACTACGATTTAAACTACGACGTATTAACGTAAAATGCGAACGTAAATACGTAAAACGCGACGAAATTAAAAATTAAACCTAAAAATTAATTAAAAGATTAAACTAAGTCTAAAATAATATTAATAAGAATAAAAATCCAACAAATATATTTTAAAACCTTTTATTAATTAAATATTCAATTTTTAATGCTAATTAAAGCCCTAAAATTAAATATAATTAACAAAATGTCCAAAATATTATTTTATTGAACTAATAAGTTACTTATATTATTTAAAAACTAAAAAGTATTTTTCCAAAATTTTTAAAACTATTTTTCTATTTTTAAAAGGCTAAAAACACTTTTTAAACTAAAATAATAATAAAAATAATAAAATAATGCTAAAAATAAATATTATTTTTCTAAAAATCTTTTTTTAACTAAATTAACAAGAGAAAAATGAAAAAGTTTTAAAAAAACTTAAAAAATTGGCTAAAAACGAAAGTACCCCAAAGTACTCCAAGGTGGAGTACTTTAGTGTTGTCCAAGATCCTACCAGACAATGGCTTGTCCAACATCAGTGTTGTCCGATATCGGACAACACTAAAAAAATAAAAAATCTGCAGCGTTCTCGGACAACAAAGAAAATGTTGATGTATGTTTTTTTTCGGCTCGTTTTTGCTTGTTTTTCAATGTTTTTGGGCACAAACGGCACCCTCACAAGTATTGACTTGTGATGAGTCAAGAAAACACCATAAGCAACACGGACACACAAAATAAATAACACCAAATAGCTACAAACCAAAAAAAAAATCAGCAAAGTGTACAAAGAATGAGGGCTGCTGGTGGTTCGTGTTCTAATAGTGGGTGGAAGCAAGCTCTAAACACCTACCAAAAGCCTCAAACTTGCAATGCTAGATTATATATATCCTAAAATCTAACCTAACTCTAACTGGTTGACCAAGTATGAAGACTTAAACACAAAAACATAAAGTTTAGGAACCTGCTGTATGCTATTGGTATATCAGTGACCTTCAACAGCCTAAATGGGCAGCTAAAATCCACCAATGACCTACCAAACTTCAATACCAGGTAGTACACACTCAAAACACTTTAAAATATCACCCTAAGGACTACTGCTAACTAATTTAATGCACTAAACCACAACAATATAACCCCAAATGCCTGATGTTGTTCCTGTGCAGACAGAAACATCAATTTGCTTATGCAAATGGTGTTTTGGTGAGATTTCAGGCCATTAATCTTGAAATTAAGCCACCCAAACTCAAAGACGTTGACACGAAATCCTAATACTAGACCTATTCTAACTAAATTCAAACTGTCAATCAACCAAATGCAAAATCAAAGTCCACTCCAGCCTATGATATCTTTTTTTTTGGCTGATTTTAAGCAAGACTCACAACTCCAATATTTACACTAACAACTTAAAACCAACACTTCAATATCTAATGCCTACTTAATAAAGGTTGTTAGAGTCTAAAAGGATGGCTAGTGTTGTTACCCACTGACCAAATCTAACAGAACCAAACACCCCTTTAATTTCAGAAAACCATTTTTTAACAAAGAAATATTTGGAGAACAAACCGAAACTCTCTTAAACTAACATGAACAACATTCAATAATCATAAGAACACAATAAAACTCTATACTCCCAAAGAACAAAATACATGAGCAATTTTCACAATAACCACATAAATTTCAACAAGGTACAAAAGGGTTCAAGTGGTACCTCACTTGGCCTTGTTCAGGCCAAGTTCATGGTCTGCTGACGCCTTCTTTTGGCTGCCTTTTCTTTTACTTATGAGGGCTTTGGTGATGGCTTATGCAAGCTGTTCTGCAAGGAGTTAAAAATCAACAGACCCACCACTTTCTGAAACAAAACTACTCAAGTTTCTTTGTGAACCTGCACAAATCAAGTAACAAACTACAAGTGCATAAGGGCTGATCACAAGCTCATTTGTCAAGTGAGCTTGTGATTAGCTTTATGCACAGTGATACAAGAAATAAAACCACCTCTTTTCTGAAAATGAAACAAGTTTTTTATGTATATATATTTTTTACATATGAAGTAAATGAACTAAAACTAACAAGAAACTTCAACTCCTTAGCTTGGATATGAGATGTCAGTTCAGTCCAAACCAATAGCCCAAGTTTCTTGGGTCCCAAGAGATATTTATCAAAACTGGGTTTGAAAAAAATATATATTTTTTTTCCTTTTGGTAAGATAAATTTGCAATGTAAAATAAAGAAATCTAATTTAAATTTGCAGAAAGAAAAGGTTGGAACACAGAAATATTGCAAGGCCCAAATAATACTTTTAACTATTCATAAAAATGAGGTTTACAAAAATTTCTGGAACAAAATATAGGGTACAATCCACCCATATATTTATACTGACTAATAGAAATTACTAGAACAATGAGAAAAAGAAAACCCTAGCCAATGATCTTCCTATAATGCCCTTTGACGAAAATTTGAATTTGGTCTTCATTTGTGCCCATGTGATTGATGAAGTGTAGCCAGCTGTTCTAAAAGGATTTGGGCTGTTGAAACTTCCTTTGGGAACAAGATAAGCATTTAGAGCCCTTGATCTTCTGTCTCAACTGTTGTCTTGTTCCTCTTTTTTGTACAGGGGACACATGGGGGGGGGGACCAGTGGGTGATGGTGAAGGGTGGTTAAGGGTGGAAAAATGATTAGTGAGGTGTTAATTGATATTCTGGAGTGCATCAAACCAAAACCCCTTGATTTGATGATTAGGGTTTATGTGATTATGAGTGGATTTGGGGAAAGGTTAAACATGAGCAGTATATGTTTCCCGGTGGAATTAGGATTAATAAACATTAATTTAAAAAAAATTAAACTAACATTTAACATGTGTGAGTGGGGTTGACTGGGTTAATATGGGTGTTGACCTAGTTTAAGAGTGGGTTTGGGTTTAATTTTGGACAAGAACACCCCCTGCATTTGTAGAAATGTGCCATATCAAGTTTTCCACAGCTTTTGCTTATATCCTTTGTTGGCAACTTTGAACAAGTTGTCAAACATGGCACACAAACTTTTGTAAACTCACACAAGGACCATAAATGCACTTTAGCCATTCTCCAAGGGCCAAATGTGTAACATCTTGAAACTTAAGGACCAAACTTTCAATTTTTGAGTTTACAAGGGCCAAAAGTGACAAGTCTTCAATAGTTGAGGGACCATTCTTTACAAATCTTCAAACTTCAAGGGTATTTTTGGAAATTCATTGTTCGGGTCCGGTTCTTTGTGCGCTTCGTTTCCCGTGTTCGTTTTTGCTTGATTCTTGTGATCTTTTGTTGATTTCACGATATCCGTACCTAAAATACACAATGAACAAACACAAGCATATTTTGGGGTATTTTATGATATTTTTAGCATTTTAAGCCCGATTTGGACGATGAGACTATGTATAATTACAGTCTCATCAGTAACCATTTTAACAACAGGGGAAAATGTTTCATCATAATCAATGCCCTCCTTTTGCCCAAAACCTTGGACAACAACCCTAGCCTTATACCTTTCAACCTCACCACTAGACTTAACTTTAATTTCCAAATCCACTTACAACCTAAGGCTTTCCTACCTTTAGGGAGTTCAACAATGTCCCAAGTATCATTTTCAAGCCAAACAGCAAGTTCAGTGTTCATAGCATCAAGCCAGTGATGATTCTGAGATGCTTCAAAAAAACTTTTTGGTTCACTCATTTTGTTAAGTTGAGTGACAAAGCAAAAAATTTTCTTTATCAAGTTTGGAATATCCAACAAATTTTTCAAGTCCATACTTGACTTTAGATTGAACAACAAAATCATTATAGTTTTTGGGGAAAATAGAAGGTCTTGAGGACCTCCTCAAACCTTGACCACCCTGAACATTGTTTATAGAATCATCCCCAAGGTTTGCTTCCATGTTTTGAACATGAGGGGAAGGAATGGGATGAATATCTAAATTTCCCTCAGAGTTTGCACTTTCATCAAGTGTGGCAGCCTCTTCCCTATTCAAGCTGGCATCACTGGTATTATTGCCTGAGGCAATGTATCCAGTGTCACCTAGACTTGGAGGTGGGCTACTAGCACTTGGTGACAGATTGTCACCATTATATTTAGTTGCTCTCTCTTCATCATTGGGAAGTTCAAGGTTATCAAAGTCAAAAAAATTCAACAAATTTAAGTCTTGAGAAACATTTTCTTTATTAAAATTATTTTTATTGTAATTAAAAACAGAGTCTTATGGTTTCAAAAAACTTAACATCTCTAGAAAAAAAAACTGATGCCTATCAAGACTGTAAATCCTATATCCTTTCTGAGAACTAGAATAACCCATCATAACACATTTTTCAGATTTGCTGGAAAACTTATCTGAACTATTAAGAATAGTAGCAAAACACAGACATCCAAACATTCTAATGTGAGAGAGCCTAGGACAAGTATTGTACATCATTTCAAAAGGGGTTTTTCCATTTAGCACAAAAGAGGGCAATCTGTTAATAAGATAAGTAGTAGTTAGCACACATTCAGTCCAAAATTTAAGAGGAATACCCCCCTGAAACATAAGGCATCTAGCAACATTCAAAAGATGTCTATGTTTCCTTTCAGTAATTCCATTTTGTTGTTGTGTGTAAGCACAATAAGTTTGGTGTATGATGCCATTATTTTCACAAAAAACTTTGAAGTTTTGATTAACAAATTCAGTTCCATTATCACTTCTAAAAGTTTTAACATTACCTTTAAATTAATTTTTAATCAAATTATAAAAGTTTTGAATGTTGGAAAACACTTCATCTTTGGTTTTTATATGAAACAACCAAACATGCCTAGTATAATCATCCACAATAGTCAAGAAGTATCTATGGCCAGAGTGACTAGTAACCCTATAAGGACCCCACAAGTCAAGATGAAAAATATCACCAAGTTTTTTGGTTTTATGATCACTTAGAGGGAAAAGGATTTCTGGTTTGTTTAGCTCTTTGACAAACTT
Source organism: Glebionis coronaria (assembly GCA_025667525.1). Taxonomy (NCBI): domain Eukaryota; kingdom Viridiplantae; phylum Streptophyta; class Magnoliopsida; order Asterales; family Asteraceae; genus Glebionis; species Glebionis coronaria. Next base: position 443,799,649 of record CM046878.1, on the reverse strand, counting down.
CACAAAAGAAGGTTTTTTCATCTTTATCAATTTTTAAAGATTGTTTAAGCACATTAAGGGCAGGGTCAGCAGGGTGTCCAAGTCTACAATGCCAATCATAATGAGACAGAGAGCAGGTAACAAGTTTGTTTTGATTTTTACAATTAATACCTTCAGTATCTAAATAGTATAAACCACCACATTGTTTACCAATCCCCATCACCTTTTTTAGATTCAAATCCTAGTTAACAAAGAAGTACTTGGTTTCATCAAACACAATAAATATTCTATTATCTTTAGCAAGCTTATGCACAGATATCAAAGTAACACAATACTCAGGGATAACCAACACATCAACAAGAATCAGGCCATTAGGAAGTTTAAGGTTACCAATTTTAGTTATAATAGCCTTAGTACCATTTGGGTGAGCAACTTTGATTTTAAGATGAGAGATATCAAACACATTATCAAGTTCCCTATCACTATCAGTCATGTGTTGGTTAGCCCCAGAGTCAATAACCTTCCCATTGTAAGTCATCCCAATTTTAGAACTAGTATTAGAACAATAAAACTTATCAAAGTTTTCATTAAAAACCTTGCTAGAGTTAAAAACAGTACCTGCCATATTGGCTTGTACATTCTTTCTAGTTCCACTGTTATCTTTAAAAATATAGAGAAGAGTAGCCATTTGTTCATCAGAAAAACCAGTAGCACTAGTAGAACCAACAGAGTTATTAGCCACATTTTTCCCTTTGAAATTTTTATTTCCCCTTTTTTTATGAACAAAATCACTGGGGTAACCAATAATCTTAAAACACCTATCAATGGTGTGACCATTGTACCCACAGTTTTCACAAACCAATTCAGCATTAGAGGTAAAGTTGGGTCTCACAACATTCTGATTATTAGGTCTAAAACCAGTATTACCATTGTTAGGTCTAAAGTTGCCTTGATTACCATTCTGATTAAAGTTGTTGGTTATAGGTCTCAATATATTAGCATTAGGGTTCTGATTTCTTTGAACATTGTTTCTGGTGGGCCCATTAGATAAGAAAGCAGTGGTATGAGCCCTTTTAGAGTGCCCATAACCACTGCTTGAAGCCATTCTATGAGATTCCTCAGTAGAGATGATGACATAAGCCCCCTTAACATCAGGAAGACTTTCTCTAGACAATATAGAACTCCTAATACTCATATAAGAATCATCCAACCCCATTAAAAACTGCATAAATTTCAATAACTGATTATGTTTTTTAAACTCACTAGAAGCAGAACAAACACAAGCAGGTAATTCAATCATAGCATCATATTGTTTCCAGAGAGCATTCAATTTGTGATAATAATCAGACAAGTTACAACCATTTTGTTTCAAGGTATTGATCTTATGGTGCAAGTTAAACATGACAGAACCATCAACCTTATGATATGTTTCCTTTAGCTCTTTTTAAACATGTTTGGCCTTTTTTGAAAAAAAATTGTCCAAGGAAAAGTTCCTCAGAAATAGGGTTAAGAATCCAACCCAACACAACAGCATTGACCCTGTCCCATTGCCTTGCTAAAACCTCATCAGTTACAGACCTTTTACAAGTACCATCAATAAAACCAATTTTATTTTTCCCTTCCAAAGCAAGTAACATAGCATTAGCCCAAACTTGATAGTTTTCAGTTCACAGTGACAACAGTTAAAACAACTGAGTCATTAGGGTGCAAGTGCAATGGGACACTCAGGTCAAGCTTACTAATAAGTGTAACTGGGTCAGTTACACTTATAGCATCATCATCACCATGTTCAGACATGGTGAAGGGTCAAGAGGTCAAAAAAGAACTCACAATACTGCCAACAAAGTTCCCAGGAATCCAAACCACTCAAGGGTGGCAGGTCAAGGGCAAGCAGCAAGTGAGGATCCAAATAAAGGGTATGAATGAATAAAAACTACCAAACCCCCAAATAGCCAAGCAATAATAAAATAAACAGACAAAGACAGATAGCAATCAAAGAGAGAGAAGCAGAGGTGTTACAGGGCTATAAACCAAAGCTCAATTGAACTGTCACTCTTAGATTCACTTAGTCTAAGAAGTGACAGAACCTCCAAGTCACAAACCCCAAAAATTTCTTCAAGGAAAAAATTGGGGAAAGTGACAAAACCAACGAACAAACCACCGAATCAACAAAGAACCAGAGTGAACCACCACCATTCGAACAAGCCACCAACAAAAATGAAACCCTAATTTTTTTTTTGAAAAAAATTAGGGAAAATCACTTTAATCAATGGACAATACCACCAATCAACCCAATCGACAATAATAATGAATAAGAGAGCAGATCTCAGAAACCCTTATTTTTTCTCAAAAAAAATTAATGGTTCAAAACTTTGATTCAAGAAGTAATATTAACAGATCTAGCTATTTCAATAGCAGATCTTTTCAAAAAAGTATAAATAACCAAAAACCCCCAATTTTAAACAAACCCTAAAAAAAATTTCATCAAATTTTAACAACCTGGCTCTGATACCATGTAGAAAAACATGATCAGAAATACCTCAAACATAAAAAAACCTTTTATTAACAAGATTTAAGAAAACAAACTGAATAAGAAAAATAAAACTACTACTAGTGCTACTCACGTGTAGCCCTATGATCTACATGATCATAGTCTTACAATCAAAACAAATAAAACAAAGGTTTCTGAGATCAAACTAGAGAGAGAGAGCGAAGTGTGTTTTGGGAGAAAACACACAGACAAAATAAGAGCGATACAAACAAAGTGAAACACGCTCCTCCCTTTTATCTAAACCTAAAGGCTCAAAGAGCCGTTTGAGATATGGGCCAAAAACATGGGCTTGGGCTTGTCCAAATAAAAGAGTGAGAGTTTGTCCAGCTTTAGTCCCTCATGCCACAAGAGTATCTTCATTCTAGTCCCAAAATGCTGACTGAAAGAACAAACATAACACAATAAGTCCCCATAGTTTAATCAAGGATATCAGATTAAGTCCATAAATTTAACAATGTTTTTATGCATATGTCTCATATTATTTTTTTTCATGATCAAGTTTTCACTTAAATTAGTACGTAGTATAAGACTTAAAACACCACCATTTTGGATATAAATAGCGTTACCATGTTTCAGTTAAAGTTTTTGCAAAATGTGATTTGTCGTTCATGTAAGTTCATTCACAATATTATACGAAGCATCATATGTTTGGCAACTCATTACTCCAATATGTGACAATGAATATGCTCTAAAAGGATCAGAAATCTCCTCAAAAACATCTAAGAATGGTACATTTCTGTTGCAACTTATTTGGATCTTATCATGTTAAATGTCAAAAATGAAGTCTTTGAGCTAGAAAAGTCGTCACATTTTGAAGTCAGTTTAACGTTTTAGAGGCGATGTTATCAAATACAGAAGATGAAGATACGGGCTCTGTAAATTTGCTCGAAAAAGCAATTAGAAGTGCAGATTCTCTCAAAGCAATATGTGTAAAAATGGTTAGCGACATTATCTTTGTATTGTGTTAGGTTGCTTCGTGTCCTCAAATCCTTGTAATCTAACTTTAATTCCATGCAACAGGATCGCAAAGATCAGAAGCTTTTTGCTTTATTTAGCTTATATGTCCTGCAAGTCACGGTGAGAACCTCATACCTAAGAGGAGATTTTAATAGAGATAGCAGTATAAATATGTTTATATAAAAATGGGTCAATTCAGGTTGTAATGGCCAGAGATCTACTATCAGTTTATGGTCTGTATTGACTTGATTTTTTGATCCAACACACATATCTTGTCTTCTTATTAAGTGCAGGCTCTTATTTCAAATAGCATGGAGCAGAAACTTCAAGATTTTTTCCCATAATGCTACAACTTTCACACTTCCTTCGCTACTGTGGTTTAACATATCTTGGTCTAATAACTGGACATGAAGTTGACAGGGCTATTGACCTCCTCTCTCAAGGTAGAAATTCAGTTTTAATCACTTCTTTCGTGATCGGTATATGGCATGATTTGATTTGGGTTGTGGTTTTATCTCTAATGGGCATATTTTTATAGTTAGCTAAAAAGGATTGGGTCAATCGCAGGAAACTTTACTGTACTGTACTGATAATACATAAAAAAACCCTTGCATATTTTTCTAAAATAACTGATAATCACATTTAAAACATTATATATCTATGTAATATTTGGCCTGTATGTGTTATGGTCAACCCATCCTGACTCAAACCCATGATCCATTACCCTATCCTAGTTTGCTTCCTCTGACTGTGATGGATTTTTAGTTTACAACCTGATTACTCATAGCGTGGTTCCTTTCGGTGCTTATGACAATGTACAGGCGATGAAGATAATTACATGAGCTGTTTTTCGTATGTCAGATCTGGAGCAGGTGATCTCATTCAAATTTGTCTTTCTGTTTTATTTGAAAATTCAGGTTTCCAGAATGAGTAGTTCATGTTTAACTGGTGCTGAAAATTGTGATATATGTAAACAGTACTTTGGAAAGACCTTTCTAATGTGTTGCTGATGCTACAAAGGAAGAATTGGATGCAATCAAAGGCAAACTCCGTAGTAATCAAGCAGAAAGGTGGGAAGCAATATATATGCTGAAGCATATCTTTGCTTCTATTAAGCTTTCCTGGGTGCTGAAGAGACATGCCACTAACTTCCTATTTTGTATTATGGAAGGCGTTGAGTTAATGATGAACCCTTGGACTATTCGTGTGTACACGCCTTGTCTTCTATACTGCTTTACAGGTACTTTCAACCGGGATCATGGTTCAGTTGAACTATTCTGAATATTTGAGAAATCTAGGATCTAAACATGCTTAGCAGTTAATTACTACATATCAAAGAATATGAAATGCTTTAGTCTCTACAGGGTTACGGATTACTTTTACTTATTGAACCTAAATCTGTTCATAAAATTTCAATTGCCACATATTGCGGGCCAGCCGAATGTTTGCTTTTGGTTGACAGTTATCAAATGGCCCTAGTAATTTCCCTAGTTGTCCTTATCTATCAGACGATGGCTAAATCCTAGATCAAATTTGTAGGCAATTCAACTGGTCATGGTATATGCTGTTGGGTAATCTTGATGGGTCAAGTCGGGTCACAGGTTTGGTCATGGATCAGTATGTGTTGGGCTTGCCTTGTTGAATAAATAATGTTGATAAAGTCTTTGTTTGACAGAAGTTTAGGAGGATACGTGGGTAATAGTTACCTATTGTTAAGGAAATCATGGCTACTATTTTGGCAGTAGAGCCACGTTTTATTTATGCAAGATTTATGTAATTTTAGTATATAAATAGTTAGTAGGTTGATATTGTATGCAAGTATTCAGTTTTCTCCTTAATTAATATACCAAGCATTAAGAGCAAACTTGCCGTTTTGATAGGTGTATTGTGGGTGTGAGTCCGGGTTCGAGGGGACTGAATCCTACACGTGGTATCAGAGCTATGGGGCTCATACCTCGATGTATGGAGAGCAAGAACGGGGTGATTACATCTTATGTAATCAGGCATCAAAAGTTAAAGGCAAGCGACAAGTTTCTTGATCACAGTGGGTGATCGCAAGAACGCAGCAAGGGCTGTTTGAAAACAGTAAATTAGCAAGAATATAGCAAGAGAACGCAACAAGAAGTATAGCAAGGAGCGCTTTCTCAAAAAAGGAAGCGAGCAAAAAGCAAGAATCATCAGCAAGAAAAAAGGGCAGCATGTTTTCGCAAGATAGCAGGTTGTTGCATAGCCTGTAGCAAGTAGCAGGCAACAAAACTATAGCAAGTAGCAAGCAAGAAAATAGTCGACAAGCAAGGGTCGACAAGCAAGGATCGACAAGCAAGGGTCGATAAGCAAGAGTCGACAAGCAAGGGTCGACAAGCAAGGATCGACAAGCAAGGGTCCATAAGCAAGAGTCGACAAGCAAGGGTCGACAAGCAAGGGTCGACAAGCAAGGGTCGACAAGCAAGAATCTATTAGCATGTAGCAAGAACGAGAAAGTCATTAAGTAGAAAAGAGTGGCGAGCAGCAAGGGCAAGAAAGATGAACATAAAGCAAGAGAAGAAGCAAGACCTAAAAGATAAAGAAAGAATTTTTTAGAAAGAATGGGAATCATCTTCAGGGACGTTGACAATCCGTGATGGGACTGTTTTACAACAGAAGATGAGATTGCTAGTATCGTTCAAGACAGCGACAGAAAGACTTAAACGCGGGTGGTGTTGAATTGGTTTGTTTCGAACTTGAAAGAAAATGGTAGAAGCATGTGGTTTTGTTTTCTCGACCGAGAGCTCGTGAATAGGTGAAGAGTCGAGATGGTAACGAGCGTGTATATCACGGGGTGACTAGGGGAAGAAGCTCGGGTCAAGATGATCAAGATTACGGGGGTGAATGTTGGGTAATCTTGATGGGTCAAGTCGGGTCACAGGTTTGGTCATGGATCAGTATGTGTTGGGCTTGCCTTGTTGAATAAATAATGTTGATAAAGTCTTTGTTTGACAGAAGTTTAGGAGGATACGTGGGTAATAGTTACCTATTGTTAAGGAAATCATGGCTACTATTTTGGCAGTAGAGCCACGTTTTATTTATGCAAGATTTATGTAATTTTAGTATATAAATAGTTAGTAGGTTGATATTGTATGCAAGTATTCAGTTTTCTCCTTAATTAATATACCAAGCATTAAGAGCAAACTTGCCGTTTTGATAGGTGTATTGTGGGTGTGAGTCCGGGTTCGAGGGGACTGAATCCTACATATGCTGCAGATCGATCCACTGTTTCGTAAAAAAGATTTTGATACTTTAAAGATGGTAAAGAATTTCATTTCTTCTGTGTATCCATTACAATATGCCATGTTTGCTCGATAGTCATTCTTTATATGCCAATACTCTTATACTGGATTATGGCAAAAGATGTTCATGAGGTCTATATACTTCCTCTCAAAATTGGGCTAATCGATGTGAGACTATGTGCCGATGAATATGTTTGGAAATATCCAAGTTCAAAGTGATTTTGATATCTTATGATAACACAATATCTTAATATGGCAAATGAATTTGTGTAACAATTCTGAGAGGACTCTGACTGACGATGAATTACTGGGATCAAACATGGTATTTGAAGCTAATGTAAATGACTGCATGTGGTAAAAACTTACTACTTGTTATGGAAAAGTGAAGAAAGAAGTTTTAATAACAGGGGATTTTTATAATCTCATGTTGCATGAGAAAATTCTCAGCATATTTGATAATCTCATGTTGGTCCAATTTAACATGTCAAGTAATAGTTTTACGTATCTAGTCAATTTAACCTTTTAAAATTCTCAGCATATCAAATTAAGTCTTTTGGTCTTGATTCAATAGTAATATAGATGTACGGAGAACAATGTAGTTTTAAACTAGATGTCAACATGGGACTTTTGGTAATCTCATGGTGATGTCAAAAGACTGTAGAAGTATGGTTGCACGAGAAAGTAAAACTATTACTTGACATGTAATATGCTTATTTGATAATCTCATGTTTGATCTCACGTGCTTTCTGATCTTCCGTCTTCTTTAAGGTTTGACATCTTAATGCCTTTAATAAGAAACAGTGACCTCTCTTCCATGGTAAATCTATTTCTGGTCACCAAGCATGATTATGACCATTGTTCCCTTTTGGCTTGTATTAATTTGAAAAGCTTCATTTTCTGGACAGATTGCAATTCTTTTGGGGGTACCCTTCTTTTGGACTGTGTCAAAGAAGAAATGCACTAGAAGTATCTCCAAAAGGTTTCAAAACAAATGGAGCCTCAAAAGCTGACAATAACATCGCTCAATATTTGTCTCCATTTTTGACAGTTAAAGTTCTTGATTTTGTGGAGTTTGTATTAAAGCCACCAATAGGAGGACCACCTTCTCTCCTGAATTCACTGATGCGGTATCAAATTCCACTTTTAGTATTTACATTATTATGTTAGATTGGCATCATTGGCTGTTAGATATAATCCTGCTATCACTGTCTTTATCTCCAGGTAATGGCTGCGCTCAACCTGTATAGATTTGTACTCATCACCGAGTCATCAGGTACTTGACACCTTATATATGTTTGATCTTCAAGGAAATGTTATAATCTTGTTTTTCTAAGTGCTACTTCATGAGGTTTAAGATCAATGCTGGCAGAGCTAAAAAGGAAAGGAATTTTCTTTTGAGTGTCATATATAATTAGTTTTAGTTATAGCATTTTAGAATAAGTTATTAGCCCCCAATAAAATTAGTTATCTACGTTCCGGGCCCCTCGATAAGTAGCTTGAAGTTCCACCGCTGTTAATCTGGTCCTCTATGTTGTAGCAGCACATAGGGATGGAGGGAGTATTTTTTTTCCATCACTATTTCAAGGATCTTTTTGCCCAATCTCATTCATCTAGGTGATTCAGCAGTGTAACACTTGCTTATCCGTGTATTGTGTTTTTGATCTGTAGATTCCGATTGTGTAAGGATATGTAAATGTGGCCCCAAATAGTTAAGATAATTAGAATCAGTTATGTTAGTTTCGTTGCAACTACTCAGAAACTGAATGTTTGACACATAAAGCATCTGACAATCAGACTCAGTTTATCTTGCCCAACCACTATTAGCTGAGTCTCTGCTACTTGAAATTGCAATAAGTAGTTTCAATATTCACTTCTATAAGACTTCTTATTTCTTGGATCTAGATTGATTAGAGCATAGGCAGCATATAGTCGGTCTATTATGTGCTTCTTGAATTCAATCGGGAGAACGGACAAGACTTATGATCAACTATGTTAGAAGAAACATTGAGCAGTTTATGACCATAAGGATATTTTTAGTGATTATAAGTTTAGTGGCACACCGCGTAGTTAAACCCATTTCTCTTTCATCCATTATCAACTAAAACTTGAAATGCAGTGTCCAACGTTTGGATTAAGGAGTATTTGGGTACCTTTTTGGATGATGATGTAAAGCTTATTGTGTTTGTACTGGCGTTTGGGTTGATGAGCTTAGGCAGTATTTGGGTGAATCGATAGATGATTATTAGCTTATTAAGTTATTAAATAATTTGTTAATGGGTTAAAAACGTTAGTTTATGTTACATTTGGTTATGCATGTAGTATGGGGGGCCGGTGCCCCCATGGTTAGCCCGACAAGATGGGATTTTAATGTAAATTTTGTCGGATTTTGACCTTTTTTAGAAAATGCCCCCCACTAAAAACTCAAATTGACCCCCACCCATGTACTAAATCCCAACATTTAACGCTCTAAAACCTTATAAATCCGTCATTTCTAAGTAAAAATACTCGATTTATCGTTTCGATTCTCGTTTTTTTCCCCATTTTGATGCTACTGTGAATTTTTTTTTGCTCCCCACAACCTAATTTAATGGTTCCGTCACTGCATACACCATACCATACTAGTATGAATAGAAAACAAGCATGTTTGACTTAAAGAAAGTCAAACTATACTATGTGCTCCATATGATCAATAAAGTTACATTATTCATAACTGTGAGATTGCATAAAAAGTTGTATGATAGTACATTTGCATTAACAAAACTTTAGTTATGGTATTGCAGACAATGTGGGAGGCAATTCAATCCAAAGAAGCTTCATAAGCACATGCAATACTGCAGAGGAATAAGGCTTTTGCGAAGTCTGCCAATTCAAGGGCTAAACCAAAGATATCAACGCCTTCTGCTGCGCCTCTTGGAGCAATTTTACTTGAAATAATCGGACATTTGTAATCAGGTTTTGAATTTGCTTCTTATATGGTTTCCCATTTAGGACGCTGGTTATAATAGTACTTATAGAAACACTCATATGTGACTGAAGATTATAGACTTGTTGATGAAAACAACACTTGTGTAACATTGAAGAGAGCATGTGTATAAATGATAACTAGCTGAACTACCTCAGTCAACTTTTGACTATTTTAAATAACCAATTACTAATAAGACAAAGGGTATGTAATTGAGTGATGTGTATGCGCCTAACACTAGTAGTACACAATAATCTTACACTAGTATGCGCCTAACAGGAAGCTGCAATAAAGAAGATGATATCAAGCAAGTCAAAGGAGTTCTTTGCAGAACTTAAGGCTATTTGCAGGATACATCATAACAATGTGGTAAGAAATTTATGTTACAAAAAAACCCGATAACTTATATGATATATTTTTGAAACCTTCGCTCTAGGTGCAACTTCTTGGACATGCAAGTGGTGACAACCATCTTTATTTGGTATATGAGTATGTCCAGAATGGAACACTTAGCGAACACCTTCAGGACCCTTTGCTAAAAGGTAAGTTTCTGGTGTACTGGTGGCAACTTCAACCTAGTTACATCTTGATGGATAGGTTTTATACCTAACGGGTCAAATTAATAGATAGCTTCAACCTAGTGATATATCCTGATTCTAACCGCAACAGAACCTGTTTTGACCCATTGATAAGTAAATGAGTCAAAACCGTCACCTATACGTACATTGGTTGAATATTACAAACTTGGTAAAAATCGCAAGTGGTAGGAATTGATGGCAAGTATCATGACATTATCTTCAATTTGTTTATGCAAGGCCGATTAGCGAAATGCTACATCAAAAACTGATGTTTTTGCATTAGGGGTAGTTTTAGCAGAGCTGATAACCGGTCAGCCAGCACTTGCACGTTATAAGAAGGAACCAAACAAGCTCAAGATATTAATTTCAGTGGTAAGTCCTAATGTTTTAGTTTACAGAAAGCATTTCAATAATTCGGTATACCTTTTCAGCGCGTTATGAATAGCAACGTTATGACACCTAAATCCACAGATGTGGTTTTTCATAGAATTAGTTTCGCTATTCAGAAAGGGCTTGCGGCGCAGCTTGTTGCTCGCTTGCCTTCTACAACTGTGTAATTAAATTTTAACCGAGTAACAACCGTCTTTGATTTGATTCTTTTTAAATGATTGTCCACTTTACTGAGTCAATCTAACTATAAAGTTAACCATTTCTCTTCTAAAATGACTAGATACGTGCAATATTTGAAGATCAAGATCCAACAACAGCATTGGAAGCTCAAATTGACAACAATATAAAAGACAGCTATCCTATAGATAAAATGCATTTGTAGGTATAGTAGGAAAAAGGAGAGCTGAATCCAATTTGCTGCAGTCTTTTCTAACCTGCTAAGAACTCTTTCCCGCCTCTAAGTTTCAGAGGTGGGTAAGTTTGTGTAGTAATCATTGCATTAAATATGATTTGAAAAACTATATCACAACAATATTATACTAAAATCTTAAGGGAGACGGCTTAGGAAGGTAAGCACTGAAGCTACACCTTATGTCACTTGACATGTTTCGTTTATAGTAGATCAGCAGCACTTTTGTGTATTTGGAGAAAGAGAAGTGTTTATCTGACTTTATGGTGCTATTTGAATAAATCGAATTATTGATTCAAATAAGTGTCAATTTACAGTCCATACTAACTAGTGTTAATCATAAGAAAGAGAACCCGTTGCAAAAAAAGAAAACAGAAAATTGATTCATTCAAATGATTGTCAATTTACAATTAACCCCTTTGGGCTGTGATACTATACAATACTAACTTATCAACACAATTTGCTAAGAGGTGGTTCACCATTTTGTTTCCATACATTGACGACCCCTGCTGCATCACCAGTAAAGAATAGTCCTTCAGGACCTATTTCCATTGCTCGAATGTCATGTGCTGAAAATATTCTACCCTTTTCTTCAAAGGAGGGCAAATCATATATGTGGAGACCACTGTCTTTGCATGAACATATCAGCATCGGCTTCTTTTCTTCATCGCCTATCCCACAAAATGCAAGTACACCGTTATCTACACAGTGCGCGTAAATTTGCTGAATGTTCCCGTTCTCGGTTGCACCCCAAACTTTGATCGTTTTGTCCAAAGAACCAGAGAGCAAATACTGATCCCAGCATATGAGTGATGTCACATCGCTCGTATGTCCAATCAATACTTTTGTGCATTCAAGTGATACAAGACTCCATACTCGTATAGAATGGTCAGAAGAACCGGAGTAGAGCATTCCAGCTCCTACAATAAGCGAAAGCACAGAACCAGTGTGGCCTTTTAACACTGTTGGTTCTTGAGAGAAACTGGTCTTGGATGTAGATTTCCAGGACAAAATAGTCCCGTCCTCCATCCCGGCAAATAGAGTGTCTTGAGACATAGTAATCGCGTTAACTTGACCACCACTGGATCCTCGAAGAATGAATTCACTTTGATTATTAAAATTCCACGCCTTGATCTGATCTCGCAGACCAGCAAACATCCACGAACCTTCTTCTTCTTTGACTAAAATCCCACAGTCGTTATGAAATTTAAGCACACTTTGACACTTTCCGGTATTGCAGTCCCAGACTCTGAGTGAGTTATCCTTACTGGCGCAGAAAAGCTTGCCCAAATCATATCGAAACACAATCCCAGAAACACCATTTGTATGACCTTCCAACCGTGATAAGATTGAGAGACCACTAGCACCGAACCACGATTGCAGATTCAGCTTCTTGTCATCATTTGTGCAGTTGTGGATAATTTCTCTGTTTTGGACTTTTGTGCAATCATCCTCCTTAGTGTTGTCAGATGTTTGACTTTGACTGACAGGAATAGAATCCTTTTTTGTGGGCAAAATCTTAACTTGTGACTTAATAAAGGTATCAGGATTCTTCCAAGAGTTGTTGTGGTTGTGTTTTGACTTACTAATCGAAACAGATGATTTTGGAGGGTGCAAAAATCTGCAGGGATTTCTAAGACATCTTCCCTGAAGCCAGTACTTGCACACGACAGAATTAACATTACTACTTGTTGCATTTCGGTCAACAACCTGTTTAACTTTATTATTTCTTGCAATCATCATCTTGGTTTGACTTCCTCCACATCCGAGCCTTTTGAAAACTGATTTCTCACTCCTGACTGAGAATCTTTGAGCTGCTACTGTTGCCATTTCTTTATTTTAGATAATCCTGATTCGATTCAATTGAAAAATGGATTCAATTGAACAAGAAAAGAACAAGATTGGTGATGTTTGTAAGGAGATTTTAAGGGCTTCTTCGAAAAAGAATGGGGTGATTTTTGTAAGGAGATTATGATTCGATTGAATCTGTAATCAAGAATCGTGAGGAAACTGCTTAAGAAGAAGAAGAGGGGTGAATTTTTGTAAGGAAATAGGATGTGATTTTAAGCTGTTTATATAAGCGCCAATTATTTTACTTTTGTTGCACGCTATCCCAACTATGGCGGTGGATGGGCAATTTCATCTCTATTTTCAACCGACGTAGCCGAATCCGAAACGACAATAAATGCAACCCGGTTTATTATTATAATCATTTGTTGTTGTTTTATATTATTATTATTATTATTATTTATTTTCTTAATTATAAAACATCACCTTATTAAAATAATATGATTTACCAAAAATTAGTAGGGAAGCCGAGAGATACTATATGAGCACTTACATCTTTAGCAATAGCGAAACCAATCCTATTATTCAATATCTAAAGTTACAATTCGAAAGCTACAAAGTAAACTAAAACAATTAGTCCCTATTTATAGGCTAAAACAAACTTATTGGAAAAGCTAAACAAATTTACTAAACAAACTTTAAAGTTTAACTCACTTTCTAACAATCTCCACCGTGAGTTAAACTCTTCATAATTTCCAAGCCAAATTCCAAACGCCGCTTAGAGTTTAAGTCACTTTTCTTACAATCTCCACCGTGACTTCAACTCCATTCGAAACTTCAAACCAAACGAGCATTTTGTCTTAATTCAGAATTCCAAACGAACGAATAACTCTTAATATGTTATTCAAACAAACGAACATAACTCTTAATATGTTATTCAACAAACGATTGAATCTGAAAACAACCTCAAACAAACAAACAAATGATCGAACCTGAAAACGATCAACTAAACAAACGATCGAACCTGAAAACGATCAACGAAGCAAACGATCGAACCTGAATACGATCAACCAAACAAACGACTAACCAAACAAACGACCGAACCTGAAAACGGTCTACTAAACAAACAAATCGCCCCGAACGATCTTTTCCAAAGACTACCAAATTCGAGCAACTAACTCCAACAAACCCGACGAACGAGGATCCCAATTTTCATATTAACGAATTTCAAACAACCGAACAAATTCCGAACGACCCGATCATTACCAAGTCTTCAAAAGGCCAAATCAATCTTCAAAACCAAATTATCACACGATCTGACAACCAAAGTCAATCAAATCTTCGATCCAACCAAACTAATTACGAGATTCAATAAATCAGATCAAGACAAAATTGATTCTAAAAAACCAACCAATTAATCCAAACTTGCCAACCTCGTCAAAACTAATCCCAAAAAACAAGTTCAATATACCCACTTCAAGTTGCTAGTACACAAACCCCAAAGTGAGAATTCTTAACCAAAAAATTTATTCACGAATATACCTTACTTTTATGATCAAAAGTCAAAAGAATATTTGGATGTTCCCAAAACGATCATAAAATTCTCAAACAAAAAAAACTAATCGAACTTCAAAAACAACCCAGACGATCAAACACAAACCAGATCCCAACGATCAAACTTTTTCCTCTTCTTTTTCTTCATGACGGACCGAACCAGGCTCTGATACCACTTGTTGGATAATTCGAACGAACCGAACAAACAAACTAATTCGAACAAACGACGCGGAAGCTTTTATTCAATATCCAAAGTTACAATTCGAAAGCTACAAAGCAAACTAAAATAATTAATCCTTATTTATAGGCTAAAACAAACTTGTTGGAAAAGCTAAACAAATTTACTAAACAAACCTTAAAGTTTAACTCACTTTCTAACAAATATATAAACAACGACACTTTCCTCTAATACCCTGAGTCATGGAGAACTTCTGAATCCGCATCAGCAAAGTAACCGCGGCTTCTTCCAATTCTCCACTATTATTATTTTTATTTAATAAAAAATACACTTAACACATTATTATTATTATTATTATTATTATGAATTATAAACCATCACTTTTATTAAAAACAAAAAGGGATTTACAACAAATTGGATGGGAGTCGAGATACTATCTGCGCTCCCACCCCTTTAGCAATGGTAAAACCTATTCTATGAAAAATATGTACAGCAGCGCGCGCTCCAATGTCTTGAGCCTTTGAAAATCTCTGAATCCGCTTCAGCAACGCAACTGCATCTTCCTGTAACTCCCCTAAAGAAGAAAAGGAGAAAGGAAGAAACCCATATCCAAGATCTGCACACTTAGCCAAATACTTGCATCGTTTACGTTGTGCAGCATCAATCACAGCTCGGCCAGGTACAAAGTCATTCATCCCCGTACGAGTCAAAGGAGAAGAACCAGTCAAATCAACACACACATCTTTACCTCCATCCCAGGAATAAAACAAAATATCTGCCGGACGAAGGATATTATCAGGTCCACCATCTAATCCAATATTAACTTCCTTTCCGACAAATATCCCTGAACGGTAACATATGTCAGCAAGAGTATCACGAACCAAATTGTGACGATGCTTAATCCCAACGATGCCAGCACACGATACGGCATAATCCCCAAATATATCCCCATCAAAAACCCTAGAACAAGCTGAACAGGGCTTCAAAACAGAGAACAAGGGAATACCTAAGCGATAGCACAAAACACATCGATAAGACCTCCCATTCATAGTCTGACCTAATCCGGGGATAGGAACCGTCCTAATCCAGTCAGACGTATGATCCTCCCTCTGAGATGCCCATAAAGCCAACTGACGAGCAGATAAAGCGAAAGTGGATTCAGCATTCTTAATAACCCGAGCAAAATATATATCTGCCATTTTCTTCATGAGTTTGGGGGCAGCGACCTCACTCGGATTACTTAGAAAATCAATCTCCATAACCGAGTTAAACACACGTAAGGCATCATCAAACTGGAGTCCATAAGATCTAATATCAGTGTGTTGAAGTAACTTAGACTGTAAATCAGCTGACTGTAACCGAGAAGGAAGAAAAGCATAATGCAATACGTCACCCGCAGAATAAACACCCAACCCTCCAAAGGAAAAGGGCAACGTAGCAAGTCTCCACTACCAATCACCAAATCCCGGTCCAGAAGCAACAACGATACGCTCCAAAGAAGAACGGAGTGCCAAATCAAAAGAACTTTGGGCAGACTTGAAAGCACAAGGTGAACAAGTACGCATAGCAAAATATAACTTGGAAATACCGGCACATGAACGAAGAAGCAGCAACTCACATTGGGGGTCATTAATTTTGGCCACTGCATCCATAAGCTCAATAGTCTTAACCGCACGCTTCAACACAAGCTTATTACAAAAATCAAGATCTACACTCGCAGGCCCCCCAAGTAACTTAACACCACTCGTAGGTCGAGCAATATTAGCAGGGAACACACCAATAAACTTACTGCGAGGATCCTCGGTCGGCCAAAAAACTTCAGTCTTATCAATATTCAGATGCAGTCCATACACTGGACCCTCCTCCATGATGCACTCTAAAACTTTCCCCACAACCAAAGTATCCCCAATAATAGTGCCATCATCTAAATACCAGGCCTATAGAGAAAGAGAGAAGGAGTCCCGAATCTTACATATCAATGGTTGAAGTACAAGAGCAAAGAGTAACGGACCAAGAGGGTCACCATGCTGCACCCCCTGACATGACCTTAATACATGTTCCCCATAATACAACCTTGCCGGACTAGAATAACAAAACTCCACCCAAGACGAGATAGAGGGACAACGAAGACGAACCTCTCGCAACATAACCTCTCGATCAACCAAATTGAAAGCATTTTTAAAGTCCACTAACTTTTTGTAAAATATCTTAGCTTAGATTGTTTGAGTGGTTCCGCGGTTGCTATTTCTGATGAGTTAGTTTCTTCTATCACCCAAGTCGTGAACCTTTTTCTTGATGGACGGTGTCCCAAGGTGTTGGGTGAGTTTATCGCTAGTGCTCCCCTCACTCCGTTGGTTAAGCCAGGTGGTGGGATTCGTCCCATTGCTGTTGGTACTATTTGGAGACGGCTTGTCTCCAAGGTATTATTATTATTATTATTATTATTATTATTATTACTATTATTATTATTATTATTATTATTATTATTATTTTTTTTTTTTTACAAAATTCCAATTTTATTAATCACACAAAATTGGAAGGGAGCCGCGAAACAAGCTGCGCGCCCACTCCTTTTTGAATACAAAAACTAAGTCTAGACATCAAAAAACCGCCACTCCTCGCGTCATTAGAATGACAACCAGCTAACCGCTTAAGACGCGAGAGAGTACCCATCGCCTCCTCCTCAAACTCCCCAAAAGTCGAGAAGGCGAATGGAATAAACGAGTAACCATGCTCAGCACAAATAGAAGAATACTTCCTCTTCTTCTTCTGAACAGCCGACTGCAAAGCACTCCCAGGAACCCACGAATCCAACCCCGTCCCTGCAAACGGAGAAACCCCAGTAACATCTAAACACGCATCTTTGCCCTGTGACCAATTGTGTAGCAATAAATCTGCTGGCCGAAGATCACGCCCACCATCAGAAACAAAACCCATATCAGCTTCTTTCCTCACCGACACACCAACCTTAGAACAAATATCAAACAACACATCACGAACAAGATTGTGCCGAAACTTAACCCCCAAATCACTAGCGCAATGAACAGCATGATCACCCCACAGATCCATCCGATGTACATGGCAACCCGAGCACAAAGAACCATCAGGAAATAAAGGAATCGACAAACGATAACACAATACCGCACGAAACTGTCTCGGGTTCATCCGATGTCCCAACCCATCAATCGGAATAGTGAAGAGGTAATCTTGCGCATGAGGAGCACGCACACAGCTGAGAAGTGCCTCCTGACGACGACTCAACCCGAAACGCGACGTCAAACAACCATCAATGAAACCAAAGTAACTCTTTGCCAAAGACTTCATAAACTGGGGGACAGGAGAGCTAGTGGTGACAGAGAGAGGATCGACACCACAACTAGTCGAGAAAGCATCAAGAGCAGACTGAAAAATAGGGCCCGGCGAAACAATCCCAGACCTCGCCAAAATCCGAACCTACAAATCACCAGACTGTAAACGAGAAGCAATAAAGGCAAATCGCCTGACATCCTCAGCACATAAAACCCCTAGGCCACCAATACTGATAGGAAGAGTAGCAAGACGCCACTACAAATCACCAAACCCAGGCCCTGAACCCGTAACAATCAACTCCAAAGACGCGCGTAAGGCCTGATCAAACTGTGACAAAACACCCTCAAGAAACCCAGGGGGCAAGTCCTCAAAGCATACACCAACTTAGAAACACCAGCACAATAACGAAGGAGAAGAAGTTCACATTGCGGGTCATCAAGCCCCCTAATAGCCTCTAACAAAGAAATAGCCTTAGAAACCCGACGCGCAACAAAATTACCAGCAAAACCTGAATCACGACTAATAGAGCCACCAAGAAGCTTGACACCAAACCTCGGACGAGAAATAGAAGCAGGGAAGAGGCCATCTACCAACCCCCGAGGATCCTCCACCGGCCAGAAAAGCTCAGACTTATCAACATTAAGATGTAGCCCACGAGCCGGTCTCTCCACACTTATAATATCCAAAGCCTTAGCAACCATAAGAGTATCACCAATAATAGTGCCGTCATCAAGATACCAAGCATGAAGGGAGAGCTCACACGCCTGATGAATAGCATGAACAAGTGGATGCAGAGCAAGAGAGAATAATAAGGGACCCAATAGATCACCCTGCTGAACCCCCTGAGAAGACCAAAGAATAGAATCCCCATAATAAAGCCGAGCTGGCCGAGAATAGCAAAACTCCACCCAAGGCGAGATAGCCGGACACCTCAGTCGAACTTCATGAATAGTGGTGCTCCTATCAACAAGATTAAATGCATTCTGAAAATCCACCAAAAGCATAGAAAGTCCGGCCTCATCCCCTCTCTCCTCCACAAACCTGCTGACAGAATGAAGAACCGCCTCACACCCACCTGGCACCCCCACACCAAACTGAAAATCATGCAGATAAGAGGTCATCGATTCCCCAACAGAAGAAGATGCAACCTTAGAGACAAGCCTCCTCTACACAGTACCAATAGCAATAGGCCGAATACCCCCTCCAGGCTTAACAAGCGGAGTCAAAGGGGCACTGGCAATAAACTCACCAACCAGACTAGGGCACTTACCAGAAAGAAACAGATTAACCACACCAGTGATAGAAACCAAAAGATCATCAGCCACAGCAGAAGCTGCTCCTCCCAAAACATCTAAAAAATGTTGAGCTCTAAGCCCGTCTCGACCACAAGAAGTACCTTTGGGAAAACTTCGAATCCGATTCAATACAAGATCCTTGCGAACAAAGAGCGTGTCCACCCCACAGGAAGAAGAAGGCACAACAGGAGGAGAGGCAAAGGGATGCTTAGCCTCCAAATCCCCCAGGGTGTCAGGAGAATCAGGGGCAACACCCGAAGAAGTGAGGACCTTAATAGCCGCTGAAAAGTGGCCATCACTCAACTTACGCTTGCACTGAGAAATATTAGCCGCCATAGCATCTTTCGACCTCAAGTACCTACGCGAAGAAAAGGAAAGACCACCTAAACGATCTCTAATCAAACCAATCCTCTCCCCAGGATCCCTCCACCGAGCAATGGCACTAGAAATACTAACAAACTGACCACGCTACCTCTCACCAGATCGACGCTGAGCCCTACAAGACGGTATGAACACCGCCAAAATACAACCCGGTAAGATGAGAAGTTCCACCCACGCTGCAATATCACTTGGGCTAGATAAAACTTTGTCAAGGGCACTAAGAAAAATCCTAGCAAAACCAAGCCTCAACTTAGGCGGGATGCACTTGACCGTGCGTATGCGCGTCAAAAAGAAACGGTCAAGGAGGTCAACATCTAAACAAAGTGAACCCACCCCTAAGCCAGTTCTAACAGAACCCTCTTCACAATCTGTGGGATGCCCAGAACCTGACAACGAAACCTGACCTCGATCAACATCAACATCGGCACTAGGCGAACAAACCGGCAAAAAAATCCCCCAAATCGCACAATCCTCAAAATCTGGAGACTCAACCACAACGCCGTCCATATGTCTACAATTCTTACCAAAAGTATGCGTACAAAGACACTCACCACATAGCCAAATCCCCGCTTGATGCAAAGCAAGATCAAGGGCCGAAAACAAGGAAAAATCATTCGCAATACGCGCTTTATACACTCCCTTCAACACATCCGTCTTAAAATGGCGAGTACCCAAGTGGTCGATAAAATACTTTTTAGAATGCCCCCGCCCACCTCTACCAGCTCCACACCCTTCTCCCCCTTGCAAAGGGCAAGAAATTCTAAGCGAATCACCCATAACCACAACAATAAAAACCAAACAACTAACCACTCAAAACCCCAATCTGAAACGACCCACTGCCAGACAACCTACAGTACACTGCTGAAGCACTAACCCACCACGCACTAACAAAACCCAGACCTAATACAAAAAGCGAACAACCCTTGAAGCCACAAACAACCAACAATCAGCACGCAAACGCCCACTCAAAAACCAGCCCGGACCACTAACAAACTGTAAGGAAACCAACTGCTTGAAACGAACCACTAACAAACTGTATGGAAACCAGACACAACCCGTAACTGTTCGGACAAGCACAATATCGAACCCGTAACTGTTTCAGCATAATATCAAACCCGTAACTTTTTCGGCCAAGCAAACCAAGATATCCTGAAAACCACCACAGTCACAAACCCCTAACAAACAGCCAATCAATCTGAAAACCACAAACAAACAGCCAACAATGATGAAGGTTGCGAACAGTTACGGGTTACGAACAGCCAACAATCTGATAACAAACAACCTACGTAAATGAAGGTTACGATGATGAAGGTTGCGAAGATGAAACAAGAAGAAATTAATGGGCTGCGTAGGTGAGGTTACGGTGAAGGTTACGGTGATAAATCACTAACAAACAGCCAACAAACAGCCAACAATTGATGAAGGTTACGGTGATAAATCAAGATGAAGGTTGCGTAGGTGAGGTGATGGTTGCGTAGGTGATAAATCGAGATGAAGGTTGCGTAGGTGATGAAACGGAGATGAAGGTTTGCGTTGGAGATGGGGTTGCAGGTGATGGAGATGAAGGTTGCGTTGGTGATGGGGTAGCGTAGAAGAAACAAGATGAACCGGAGATGAAGGTTGCGTTGGAGAAGGGGTTGCAGGAGATGGTTGATGAAGAAGGAAGATGGGGTCGCAGGTGATGGATGATGGGGTTGCAGGCGATGGATGATGGGGTTGCAGGTGATGGAGAAGAAGGCTGCGATGGTGATAGGGTAGCAGGGATGGAATCGCCCACACAGGGAGAGAGGATAACCAAAATATTATTATTATTATTATTATTATTATTATTATTATTATTATTATTATTACTATTATTATAAACTTCACTTAACTAGAAAACTAAGATATTTTACAAAAAGTTAGTGGGAAGCCGATATACAATCTAAGCTCCCACTCCTTTAGCTATAGCAAAGCTAATCCTATTATTATTATTATTATTATTATAATTATTATTATTATTATTATTATTATTTAATCAAACCATCACTTTATTAGAAACAAAAAGGGATTTACAACAAATTGGATGAGAAACATCACTTTATTAAGCAAATAGGATTTTCAATAAATTAGTGGGAAGTCGAGATACTATCTGGGCCCCCGCTCCTCTAGCAATAGAAAATCATATCCTATTAAAAATGTGAACAACAGCGTGTGCGCCAATATCTTGAGTCATGGAGAATCTTCGGATCCGCTTTAGTAAATTTATTGCATCTATCTCAAGTTCCCCAAGAGAAGAGAAAGAGAATGGGATAAAACCGTATCCAATATCTGCACATTTAGCTTCATACTTGACGCGTTTACGTTGTGCAGCCTCAATTACCGCACGCCCCGGTGCAAAATCGAGCATCCGAGTTCGTGTCAAGGGAGATGAACCTGTCAGATCCACACATACATCAAGCCCCCGATCCATGAGTAGAGCAACATATCAGTTGGACGTAATGGTTTGTCCCTCCCACCACTGAGCCCAATATCAACTTCTTTACCAATAGAAATCCCTGAATGAAAACAACTCGACAAGGGTATCACGTACAATGTTATGCTGATGTTTGATACCAACAATACCAGAACACGATACAAAATGATCCCCAAAAATATCCCCTGTAAAGACCCTCGAGCAAGCTGAGCACGAACTTGAGATAGAAAATAAAGGAACAACCAACCGATAACACAAAACACACCTGTAAGTCCTGTTGTTCATAGTTTGTCCCAACCCAGAGATCGGAACCACCCTAAGCCAGTCAGAAGTGTGGTTCTCCATTTGAGACTTACATAAAGCCATTTGTCGATTAGATAGGGAAAAATTATATTAAGTCGTTTGAGCAACACGTGTGAAATATATGTCTGCCATGAGTTTGGGGGCAGCGACCTCACTTAGGTTACTCAAAAGATCAATCTCCATTTTCTCATTAAAAGTACATAAGGCATTATCAAAAGCAGGCCCATAAGTAACAATATCAGAATGTCGTAGCAGCTTAGTTTGCAAAACTGCATATTGAAGTCTAGACGCAAGAAATGCATAATTTGAAACATCACCTGCAGAGTAGACTCCAAGTCCCCCAAATGCAAAGGGTAGGGTGGAGAGCCTCCATCGCCAATAACCAGGACCAGAAGCCGTAACAATAGGCTCAAGAGTTGAACGAAGAGCCATATCAAAATCACTCTGAGCCCGCTTGAAAACCCGAGGAGAAAATGTACGCATGGAAAAATATAATTTGGATATGCCTGCACAAGCACGTATGAGCAACAACTCACACTGAGGGTCATTAATCTTAGCAATAGCATCCATAAGCTCTATGGATTTGGCTACCCTCTTCATCACTAGCTTGCTACTAAAATTAAAATCCGTACTAGCAGGCCCACCAAGCAGTTTAACACCATGCAATGGTCGAGCAATATTAGGCGTAAAAACACCAACAAACCTGCTTCTCGGGTCCTCTTGAGGCCAGAAAATCTCAGTTTTTTTAACATTTAGATGCAATCCACGACGGGGTCCATCCTCTATAATTACCTTTAAAACATCCCCAAAAACCAATGTATCTCCAATAATAGTGCCATTATCCAAATACCATGCTTGAAGAGAAATGTTAAAGGAGTCTCTAATCTTGCATACCAAAGGATGCAACACTAGTGAAAAACGTAGAGGTCCAAGAGGATCACCTTGTTGCACACCCTGATACGACCTCATGATGTGTTCCCCATAATATAATCTAGTTGGGTTGGAGTAGCAAAATTCCACCCAACGAGAAATAACAGGGCAATGAGTACGAACTTCTTGTAACATTAGCTCGCGATCCACCAAATTAAATGCATTTTGGAAATCCACCAACAACATAGTATGGCCCACATTATCACCCTGATCCTCATTCAACCTATTTACTGCATGAAGTATAGCCTCTTCTCATCCCGATACCCCAACCCCCAGCTGCATGTCATTAAAATAACCATCTAAGGAATGGCTAATTATAGTAGCACTAACCTTGGAAACCAGACGCCTCCAAACAGTACCCACAACAATAGGACGTATACCACCCCAAGTTTGATAAGCGGCGTGAGACGAGCACTAGAAATATATTCACCCAACATCTTGGGGAATTTCTCGTCAAGGAATAGATTCACAACTTGAGTGATAGAAGAGACTAACTCATCAGAAATGGCCACAACAGCACCACTTAGACTGTCCATGAGGTGTTGGGCACGCAAACCATCCCGTCCACAAGACGTGGCACGGGGAAAACTTTTAATCATGCCAAGAACTATAGTAGGAGATGTAGTGAGTTGATGGTGATCAATAGGTATATTTGGCAATGAGGGGTGGGTTTAAGAGGATGCTTAGCCTTTAAGTCCTCGAGAGTGGCATCATTGTATGGAGCAACACCAGAATAAGAAAGAATTCCGACTGATGCGCTATAATGGCCATCACAAATCTTCCTCTTACACTGCTTGACATTACGCTCCCCAAAGTCAAGATTTTCCTCATTAATATTTGAGCATGAAGGAGAGGGCTCAGCCAAAACCTCCCTCAAAACTTGCAAACTACCACCAGGAATACCCCAAGAACGAATGGCATTGGAAATACTCTCCTTTTGGCGTTGACGCTTAATACCGAACCTACACTCAATATTATTCCTCGGGCAAAACGTTTTAAGTACAGAAATAGGCAAGACTAACAAACTTACCCAAAAAGAAATATCATTAGGTGTGCAGATCACCTTATCAAGAGCTCCTTTCAAAACCCTAGAGAACCCCAAACGACACCTGGGAGGGATGGATTTAACTGTGCGCAACCCTTAAGAAAGTAATTTGTCAAGGATAGGCAAAGTGAAACCAACATGCCCGTCTACCACAAATCCATCCACATGATCAAGTAGTACAGAAGAGGAAGGGACTTGCGGTTTTTTGAGGTCATATAACACAAACCTAACCTCACCATCACCACATCCGGGGGAAACACAACATTAGAACCCTCACCATGCCGACACTTAGCACGAAAAGTATACGTATTGAAACAAACCCCATGATATGTGTGTAAGCACCCATCCTTTCTACCACTTAATTACAATAATAACCGAGCCAAAACGTGTATTTTATGTCTTTTATGTCGGAATTGTGCGTGGTTTGTGTTTTTGTTGTGATTTAGGGCGAAAAGGTGAAAAGTGGAGAAAACACGGGCATTCACGGGCTTTTATTGAAGAAAAAGATGAAAGACGAAGTCGAGAAGTCAAGAGTGCAAAAAGAACGGAAGTCCAAGACCAATTCTGAAGATTTATCGAAGAAAGAGTCGAAAGATGGAAGTTTACTTAAAGCCGAAGAACTCAAGTCTATTTTATTGAAGAATTAAAAGACGAGTTCAAAGAAATCCCGAGCCAAAAGTCATTAAAAGTCCAAGATTAAAGAAGATAAGAAGAAAAGGACTAAGCATGCAATTAAAAGAAGATTAAAGAAGGAAGGACTTAATCTTGTAATTAAGAGAAAATGAAGGAGGGGAGGAAGCTTCCTAATCCTCCCCTATATATAGATTAGTCTTAATCACTTTTCATGTTGTTGGCTAAGTGTGACAATTAGTCTTCCACCATTTATTTACCTTGCACCTTTAAATTCATGTCATTTAAATACTTGTCAAATTTAAATACCTTGTCTTGCACCTTAAATTCCTTTAATTTCAAGTAAGTTTCCATTTAATTCTTGCCAATCTTTATTTTATCTTGTTAATCTCCTATCTACCTTTCTTAATCTTTGATTTTTATGTTTATTTTTGTGTTCATGTTCATGTTCTTATTTTGATCAAAGTGGGTTTTGATTATTATGGTTAGATTTGTTAGTTTTATTGATTTGGATAGCTTGTTTATGATTATTGGATGTTTTGCTATTAGTTTAGCTTAATCTTGTATTTAATTTTGGTTAAATTGTGGTTAGATTCGTGTTACTGTATTTCCTTGTTCTTCGGGGGTGTTTGTTTTTCTGTGACTGATCTTTTCCAGGAAAGTTCCGAACCAACTCTTGTTCATTCGGAAGTCTTCCGAGCCAAGAAGTTCCGGATCAAGAGGTTTCATTAGGAAGAGTTCCGGATCAACACCAAAAGTTCCGAGTCAAGGACTTCCGAACGAAAGTTCCGAATCAAGGGTTAAGCAAAAACTTCCGAATCAAGCAACTTATTTGGAACATCAAAAAGTTCCGAACCAAGTACTTCATTCGGAAGTCTTCCGAATCAAGAAACTTCCGAACGAACCAAAAGTTCCGAGTCAAGGATTTGGCATAAGGAGTTCCGACTCAAGAGTGGTTCATTCGGAACTCAAGAACTTCCGAATCAAGCAATTCATGCGGAAGAGTTCCGAATCAACATCTTTCGAACCAAGACTTCCGAATCAAGGATTTCTTTCAAGAAGTTCCGAATCAGCAAAGTTCCGAACGAAGGATTGTTTTGGATAAGTGACATATTCGGATCAATTTGTTTCGGATCAAGGATTTTGGTAATATTCCGAGCGAAGAAAAATCATTCCAAACGAAGGTGACATTCCGGATGAGTGATTGTTCTGAACGAAGGATTGTTCCAAATGAGCTGTATTCAGGTTCTTTTTAGTTTTTGTTTTTAAGTTTCTGTTTTTAATTTTTAATTTCAAGCTTTATTTTTCCCGCCTTTTTCCTTACTCGCACTTTAAGTTTAATTGCCTTAGCTTTATTTTAGCCTTGCCTTAGGTTAAGTTTTAGTTGCGTTTTAAGTTTGCCTTAGATAGATTTAAGTTTGCGTTATTTACTTTAGTGCCCTTTAATTTTAGTCACGTTTTAAATATTTGCCCTTTACTTTTAAATTAGTTTTAGATTTATTTTAATTGCACTTTTACTTTAAAGTTTTGCACTTTTATTTAAAAACAACCAAAAATATTTGTTTCACCAAGATCAACTGAGTCGTACTTTAAGCCGGAAATCAATTCGTTAAGATATCGAGAACAACAATTGAACCTAGCAAAATCATTTCATTAAAATGGCGCCGCTGCCGGCTCTTTTCGTAAAGATTAACGGTTTTCTGTGAAAGACGCGTTGATTTTTGGGATCCGTTCACTTGTGAGCGTTATTTTTCTTGCATAAAAAATTCAAAAAACCATAAAAATTAAAATTTTCAAAAATCCTAAAAGATTTTATCTTTATTGTGTATATATATTGTCTTTGTTTGGTTTCTTTTTCTTTTGCATTTTCAGGTGTATGCGTACTATATCTTTTAATTATCAAGAGCCCGAGACTCAAGAAGATCTAAGTATGTCAGGTGTCAACAACAATATTCCACCGCACCTCAACAATAATAACAACAATGTTATTCCACAGCCCGATCTTCGGACCTTGGAGGAGCTTTGTCAACCGACCATGTTTGGACGAGGAGGACCGATTGCGCCGATGCAAATCAACGCTCCTGAGTTTTCGTTGAAGCACCACATGATTCAGCAAGTGCAAACTAACCCATTCCGTGGATTGCCTGATGATGATGCCAACAAACACCTCGACAAGTTCATTACAATCACCCAAAGCATGAAGTTGCCCGGTGTCACAATGGATGTTCTTCGCCTACAACTCTTCCCACATACTTTATCACATCATGCCGAGAAATGGTTTGATCGTCTCCCGAAGAATTCTATTCACACTTCGGATGACATGACTCAACGCTTTTTGTCGCGCTACTTTCCACCATCCATGGTCACGAGCCTTCGCAATCAAATCAGCGGTTTCATGCAAGATCCCGATGAATCTCTTTTTGATGATTGGGAAAGATATAATGTCTTGATTTATCGTTGTCCAAACCACAACATGCTCCCGTGACATTAATTGATACTTTCTACAACGGTTTGACTTTTCGTGATCGTGATACGATTAATGCAGTCGCGGGTGGTACATTCATGAAAAGGAGACCCGAGGAGTGTAGAGAGCTTATTGAGAACATGACTACTCACGACAAAAACTGGGATTCCTCTGCTTCTTCAAGGAACAACCCGAGAGTCAATGTCTCTTCTACTTCAGCAAACCCTGATATGACCAAACTCACCCGCATGATGACTGAAATGAGCAAAAGTATCACGCTTCTCGCTTCAAACCAACAACAACAACAAGTTAAAGCGGTTGCTAATCCTTGTGAAACATGCAGCGGTCCTCACTCATACACCGATTGTCCTTCAACTCAAGGAAATCCGGAAAATGTGTATGCTGTAAAACATCTGTTTTTACCCTCATTGACTTTGTCAACTGTAGTACTATTTATATTTGGAATTTATATAATTTCACTTTTATATGAATTATTAATTATCATATACCTATTGTCATACTACCTTTCATATTTATTTTTTATATATATGAACCTTTAGTCATTTATTGACTACCTTGGCAATTGACTGACCACTTGATTGAATAACGTATGAACCTTTAGTCATTTATTGACTACCTTGGCAATTGACTGGCCACTTGATTTGAATAATATATGAACCTTTAGTCATTTGTTGACTACCTTGGCAATTGACTGGCCACTTGATTGAATAATGAAATTCATCACCTCAGTACATATTTGAGATAAAACTGTAACCTTACTTAATTTATTTTATTAAGTACTTGAATTATTTTTATATGTACATATTTACATATAATACTTAAAAGGATTAAATGCCTAAACACTTTAAAAACAATGTATATTATTTTACATTGTCACCTATTTACTTTAATAAAGTAAATTAATTTTAGTAATGTATTTAATAATACAATTTCACTAAGTTATTTAAGAGCTTCAACAAAAATACCTATAACACAACAAGTACCTATAATAATATACAATGACTATTATTATCATACAACACTTGGCAAAATTTACCCAAAACCCTCCCCCATGCCTAATATGTAACGTGTGTATGTATGCATGCATGCATTACCATCATTTGCTATCTACCCTACAAGTAATCATGTTTATTCCACTAACACACTACCCTAACCATGCTTTTGCTTACACAAAGCATACTTAGACACTTACACACTCAAACCTCATGCATACTACTATGCCATGTAAGAACTTGTCCCCCATTTGACTTATCAAACCACACGGTTACAACTCAAAATGGAAAGGGAAGGTAGTTGCTAGTTTTGACATGTGTGGAAAGGAACTAATCAAATCCTAACTAGATCTTGTGTATCCATACAAGATATGTGGTACATGGTACAAGGATACACCTTGATTCACTCTCTCTCTCTTTGTTATAGGCCGAAACATACACAACATCCACAACACATTTCACTTGAACTCCATCACCCTCACTCTCTCTCTAAAACCTACGGCTAAACACCCCTTTCCACCATTTTTAAACCTTCAAGCTTTACTACTACTCCTATACCATGTCTTCTACAACCTAAAGGTTAATCCTAAGCTCAACCTATAAGAAACCTTGATCATTGAAGCAAGAACAAGAACCCTAGAAGACTCCTTGAAGCCCACGGCATGTTTGCATCTTCCTAGACCTCTATTGTTGAAAGCTTGTCACTTGTTTCTATCTATTCTCATATCATTCCTAAACCTAACTAATCAAGTAAGTCCAAGTTAAAACCTACCTTTTCTAATACATTACATTTATATATATTGATGTGTACATGTTTATTTTGGTAAAGTTAACATTTAAACAAGTATGGAAACCCTAAAAACCTAAGTAAAACCCACGGCTAAATTTTATATATAACAAAACTTGATGTAAAAACTTGTCAACCTTGAAGAACATATCAACATGATCTTGTTTAACTTGAAAAATCATGAAAACCTAACCATGCAAATAATATTGGACGTGAGTTTTAAGCTCATATTATGATTTTGAGTGATCTTGTAATGTTTAGATACAACTAGAAATATTAGCTTCATGTTATTAGGTGCCTTAAAATATTAAGATCACTACTAGGCCTCATAAGATTAGTTTAAGCTCACTGTAATACTTTTCCTAGTTAAACAAGCATTTTTATTAAATAAATGTTTTATAATACTTTTAGTGTCAAAAATATGATTTTATAAAGTTACATGTTAAAAATATAGATCTATGATTATTTTGGACTTAAATGATAGATCTAAGAAGTTTTGGACTAAAATAGTATATATATAAACTTTCGGGTTAAAAATGGCACAAATAATACTTTCGGACTAAAATATAATTTTAGTAAGTAAAAGGGATCTAAATGAATAAGTGTAGAACTTGGTATTTCAAAAACATAAACTTTGATCCACTTTTAAAAATATGCCGAGAGTTCAAGGGTGTGTTTTGAACATATCTGAAACTTTGTAAAGTTAAAAAGGACTAGAAAGAGATTACTAAAATATTAGGGTAAGTTGTGTAAACTTTGAAAAGCCTAAGGACTACTTTGGACACAAGCCGTGACATAATATAAACCTTAGGGACTAAAAGTGTCAAGTTACTAAACTTAATAAAACCCTAAGCAACTCTAGGGACTAAACCTGCCTAAAGCCAAAACCTATGCAATCCCTAGGGAGCAAAAACGTAACTTATAATAAACTCTATTATTAGCCAAAACTATAGGGACCAAAATTGCCATTAAGTAAGACTATAACAAGCCCTAAAATAGGCCGCATACTATAAGGACCAAAATTGACATTTTATGAAACTTTAAGAAACCCTAGTTACACGTGTAACTAGGAGGGACCAAAACTGTAAATACTTGAAAGATTTAGAAACCCTAGGGGTATAAAAGTAATTTAATCGCGAGTATCCGTTTATTTAAAAGGACTAAAACGTATTTTTATACAATTATTACGAACCTTAAAATCTTATATATTTTAAGTCATTATTTAAACGTAAAACTTAAATAAATGTAACAACTGTTATTTTTCAAACCTATAACTTAATAAATGTAAATCTTACGTAAACTTGGATTTTTAAATAAATGTTATACATTTATAAACCTTATTTATATATTAAATATAAATTGTAAATGGTTAACTTATAAAATAAATATATTAATTATATTTATTTTCCTATCACTTTAAATGTATATAAAACCATCCTATATGAATATTTAAAGTGTTTTATAAACAAGTAAGTACAAAATATTAATTAAGTGAATTAATTGATTAAACCTTATTATTTATTTTATACCTAAAATAAATACTATTAGAACTTGTGCTACGACGAACAAATTACAAGTATTGTAATTAAATACTTAAACCCGTTTAAACATGTACAGATTGATTCTGGAACTTTTATGCATTATGTTATGCAATTACTGAGACCTTATAATTATTTAGGTCGTTGACTGTATCGTGAGCATCCTTATCAGATTTATCTTTTGACTTATTGCTGTACCACTGAGGTGAGTTCATGGCCCCACTTTATATATTGACAAACTTTTAAATCTTTTAATGGGGAAGAAAACATGCAACATATTTGATTTTATGGACATAGATTGAACTGTGAAACCTTTGATTACCATGCCTATTGTAGATGAACAGCATGACCCGTGCATCCTAAACTGTTAGAATTATTGAATTACCTGAATGTTATAAATAGATCTATTTGGGATTGACCGTCCCCATCTGGGTGAGTCATGCTCACTGTGCCTCGGCCGGGACAACAGATGTTTCACATGTCAGCACTTATTTTTGTTATGGGTGCCTTATAAGGCGAAGGGTCCTTATCTGTTAAGGACTTAACTGTCAAGTTTCAGTTTCGGGCTATATGGAAATGTAATCACTTTTAAGTATTATTGCTTTGTGCAATACTACTTCTGGGAATATCTACTGTCCAAACTTAACTTAATTAAACCTGTGAATTCACCAACTTTATGTTGACTTTCTAAGCATGTTTTCTCAGGTAATTGAAGCAGGTAATGGTGTGCATGAAGTCAAGCATCATGATAGATTGCATTATAGAGCTCATCTGGGGTTTTATAAATTGGGAATAAATTCAAACTTTCAGACAATGTTAAAGACTACTGTAATACTATTTGCACTTTCAATCATGTAATAAATGTAAGGATAATCTTTTATCTGTTGCTCTATGTTCTGTCTGCTGTTGATCCACCTACGTGACACCCAAATATTATTTCCGCTGCGTTGACTCAATTTGGGGGTGTCACAAAAATGGTATCAGAGCCTGGTTATAGAGAATCAGAACCAAGTTTAAAATAAATATAAAAATAAAATTTTTATATAATCTGAACTATAACTGCTTTAAAAATCTTTTGGATTTTCGGGACTAGAATAGTTAAGCATATAGACCGTAGAGCATACATCGATTGTGTGATTGCCTGTGCATTGATTATTAACATCCGGTTAATTGATCTTATAAGTATTAACGTAACCTTTAGCATGGCGAGTGTTAAATGGCATTATTATATAATTTTAAATTATATTTCTCAAAAATTTTAACTTGAGTAAGTTTATAATTATATCAATTAAAACTATATTACTTTCAGATTTATCATGACTTCGCCTACTGATACACCTGCTGCCGTATCTCCGACGACCGTCTTGTGTGGATGGTTATCTGCTAGTGACTCCGGCGATAGTCACGCATCTGTCGACGCTGCATCCATTGAGGCGCTTATTTCTTCACCACCTGTTTCCCCCGCTGGGGAAGAGGTCCAGCCTCCTACTGCTACACCACCCGTACCACTCGTGACTGTACTACGAGAGCATGCACCCGAGTCTCTGCCACCTCGTAAGAGGAGGTACGAGGCACCTCTCGATTCCACCTTTGAGATCGGAGAGGGTTCCCGGGCCAGACATGCTGATCCTGTCCAGGCCCAGATCACGGCACTTGCCGCACGCCAGGCCCAGGACGTAGCAGACATTCTTGCTCTGCTAGCGGCCGGACAGACTGAGCGCATTGTTCTACAGCAGCGCCAGGACCTTTTATCGTGGACCGTGAGCTCAGAGGCACACGCTGCCCGAGGAGTGTGGTCGACTACTTACCATTCTCTCCAGTGGTTGTTGGATGAGAACGAGTTCCTTCGAGAGCAGATCTACCTACTGCAGAGTCAGCAGACAGAGACTCACACCGCCCTTATGACCATGGAGCAGACTCTTGCCATATTCTTCGACCTCCAGGATGTCCGCCATCAGGGGTTGACGTCAGAGACCGCTCATCTCCGGGGAGTTCAGCAGACTCTCAGAGACCAGTTCCGTGAGGCACTCTGACTGCTCAGAGAGACCAGGACTGCTATGACCGCGATGCAGGATGCCATGCAGGCACCGGCTGTCTCATCTCCGCCCGTGGCGCCAGCCGTATCCGAGGAGTCAGTTAGGCATCAGTAGATTAGATGTGCTAGATCTTTTGTACATCATGATAAGCTATTAGGGTTGCACCCCGGCTATCATGATATAGGATCTCTTGTATTTGTACTTTTCTTTAGTCAGTTGTATTCCTGTACTGTACTATTTAGATTAGGGATTCATAGATGATGTACTTTAGATTTCATGTACCACCATCCCAGACAGGCGGGCTTTGCTCTGTCTTGGATTAGGTTGTGCATTTTGTACTGTATTCCTATTCTAGACTTATGGCATGTACTCATTAGCTTTTGTTATATCCGTACTGTATTATATTGTGAACTTTAAACAGGTTATCCAATTTGTTGCAAAGTATATGCATGAAAGTCCTTTTCGTGTAATTATATAAAACTGTGCTAACACCTCGAACTAATGATTTCATTTTTTTGTATAATTATAGAAAAATGGTAAACACTAGAACGAACCCCATCAATGCCGAGACTACCCAAAACGTCACTGCTGCCCAATTAAGGGAAATGATTGACCAGGGCATTGCATCTGCGATGGCTGCCAGCAGAAACGTGGACGACAGTCAAAATTCCAACAACCGCCGGAATAATCAGACCACCAGGGGTTGCTCTTACCCCGACTTCTTGAAATGTAAACCTTCCTATTACAAGGGCAAAGAAGGAGTGGTGGAACTGATGCAGTGGTTTGAGAGGTTGGAAACGGTATTTCGCATCAGTGATTGTGCAGAAGAGAACAAAGTGAAGTTTTCTGCCTGCACCCTACTTGAGAGTGCTCTTACTTGGTGGAACTCTGTTGTTGCTACTCTTGGACACGATGCTGCATATGCTCTCAACTGGACTGAGTTGAAGGAGAGGATGACTGAGAAGTACTGCCCAAGGGGAGAAATGAAGAAGCTGGAGATCGAGTTATGGGATCTCAAATGCAAGAACAATGACATCACTGCGTACAACCAAAGGTTCCAAGAGTTGACCCTCATGTGCACCAGGATGTTTGTGGAAGAGGATGAAAAGATTGAGAAGTACGTGGGTGGACTCCCAGACGCTATTCACGACATCGTGCTCGCATCTCGACCTACTACCGTCGAGAGTGCCATTGAGTTTGCCACTGAGTTGATAAACAAAAGAGTCCGTACCCTATCTGAGAGGCAGACTGACAACAAGCGAAAGGCAGACGAGCACTTCCGCACTCAGCACCACCAGCATCCTAAGAAGCAGAATGCTGGGCAAGTTTACAGTGCTACTACTGCAGGAACTAACTCGTACGTGGGCGCCAAACCTTTGTGCTCAAAGTGCAACTATCATCATACTTTTGATAGCCAATGCCAGACCTGCTACAGATGTGGACAAGTAGGTCACTTTGCAAAAACCTGTCGAGTTAATGCTGTCACTCAGGCCTGACCCACTCAAAACACTGGAAGCTACAACAGCAGGGTAGATACAATGCCCGTGGGAACGGGAATGGACAGCAGAGGAACCACAATGCTACTGGAGGAAACAACAATGGACCCAAGAAGGGAGTTGTATGCTACGAGTGTGGAGCACCAGGACACACGAGACCAAGTTGCCCTAAGCGGGCAAGCCAGAACAAGAACAGTGGAGGAGCTTCATCTAGAGTGTACGTGGTCGGCAATGCAAAAGCCACCCCGATTCAAATGTCGTAACTGGTACGTTTCTATTGAACAATCGTTATGTATCTGTCTTATTTGATACTGGAGCAGACCGAAGTTTTATATCCACTGAATTTAGTCAAGTACTAGAAGTTGTCCCTACAAGCTTAGATCATCGTTACTCTGTAGAATTAGCTGACGGTAAAACTGTAGGTGCTGACACTATCATTAGAGGTTGCACCTTAAATCTTTCCAAACACCCGTTCAACATTGACCTTATCCCCGTAAACCTTGGTAGTTTTGATATTATTATCGACATGGACTGGTTAGCAAGATACCGCGCAGTCATTGTTTGTGACGAGAAGCTAGTCCGTATTGCGTGGGGAAACGAAACTCTAATCATTCGAGGTGACGGTAACACCGACCTCGCTGACACTAGACTTAGTGTTATCTCTTGTACCAAAGCTCAGAAATATTTGTTGAGAGGATGTCCTATCTTCTTGGCCCATATTTCTCAAACAGATGAAGAAGAAAAACCCGAGAAGAAGCAAATCAAGGACGTACCCATTGTCCGGGATTTTCCAGAAGTCTTTCCTGATGAGTTGCCAGGCTTACCACCGACTCGACAAGTGGAATTTCAAATTGATTTGGTTCCCGGAGCAGCACCTGTAGCTAAAGCTTCATACCGGTTGACACCATCAGAGATGAAGGAATTAGCTGAACAACTTCAAGAACTGTCTGACAAAGGATTCATACGACCCAGTTCCTCACCATGGGGAGCTCCTGTGTTATTTGTCAAAAAGAAAGATGGTTCTTTTCGAATGTGCATCGATTACAGAGAGCTGAATAAGTTAACTGTGAAGAATCGTTATCCGCTTCCTCGCATTGACGACCTATTTGACCAACTGCAAGGGTCAAGTGTGTATTCCAAGATTGACTTGAGATCTGGATACCACCAGCTACGAGTCAGGGAGGAAGATATTCCAAAGACAGCTTTTAGAACCCGTTACGGCCATTACGAATTCCAGGTTATGCCATTTGGGTTGACCAATGCACCAGCTATTTTCATGGACCTTATGAACCGTGTGTGCAGACCCTACCTGGATAAATTCGTGATAGTCTTCATCGACGACATACTCATTTATTCCAAGAACGAACAAGAACATGGGGAACATCTTGCACAAGTACTAAAGGTACTAAAGGAGGAGCAGCTCTATGCCAAATTCTCTAAATGTGAATTTTGGATTCCTAGAGTGCAATTCCTTGGTCATGTCATCGATTGTGACGGTATTCATGTGGATCCAGCAAAGGTCGAATCTGTCAAGGATTGGGTATCTCCTAATTCACCAACGGAGATCCACCAATTTTTAGGCCTTGCCGGATACTACCGTAGATTCATTGAATATTTTTCCAAGATAGCCAAACCGATGACCAAACTCACACAGAAGGGAATAAAGTTCGAGTGGGGAGAGAAGGAAGAATCAGCTTTCCAACTGATCAAGCAGAAGTTATGCAGTGCACCTATACTGGCCTTGCCTGAAGGCAACGATGATTTCGTTGTATACTGTGATGCCTCGCACAAAGGCTTAGGAGCCGTATTGATGCAGAGGATGAAAGTGATTGCCTACGCTTCAAAGCAATTGAAGAAGCATGAGAAGAATTACACCACTCACGATCTAGAACTTGGATCCGTAGTTTTTGCTCTCAAAATCTGGAGACATTACCTATACGGAACAAAGTGCACAGTGCATACTGACCACAAAAGTTTGCAACACATATTGGATCAGAAGGAGTTGAACATGAGACAACGCCGTTGGATTGAGTTACTGAGTGACTACGACTGCGAGATCAAATACCACCCGGGAAAAGCAAACGTGGTTGCTGATGCTTTAAGTCGTAAGGAAACGGACCCTCCTATGAGAGTTCGGGCATTGATGATGACAATCAGTTTGGATCTACCCAAACAAATTTTAGAAGCTCAGACTCAAGCCCAATTGCCTGAAAACCTCATGAAGGAAGATGTCGGGGGAATGCTCAGAACTGATCTTAGCAAAGAAAAGTTAGAACCTAGAGCAGACGGAACCCTATGCCTTCACGGACGAAGTTGATTACCATGTTATGGAGATTTGAGGAACTTGATCATGCACGAATCTCATAAGTCTAAATATTCTATACATCTTGGATCTGAAAAGATGTATCAGGATATGAAGAAGTTATATTGGTGGCCGAATATGAAAGCCAACATTGCCACCTACGTTCAGAAATGTTTGACCTGTGCTCGTGTCAAAGCTGAACACCAGAGACCATCGGGTTTACTTGTACAACCCAAGATACCAGAATGGAAATGGGAAAACGTCACTATGGAATTTGTTACCAAACTCCCAAAGTCATCTCGCGGTTACGATACTATATGGGTAATCGTCGATCGACTCACCAAGTCCGCTCATTTCCTGCCTATTAGGGTGAATGATCCCCTTGCCAAACTAGAAAAGACGTACCTAAAGGAGATTGTGACCAAACATGGAATACCAGTGTCAATAATCTGTGATCGAGATGGTAGGTTCACGTCAAACTTTTGGAAGGCTTTTCAACGAGCCTTAGGTACCAACTTGGATATGAGCACTGCTTATCATCCGCAGACTGATGGTCAAAGTGAACGAACCATCCAGACTCTAGAGGACATGCTACGAGCATGTGTGATTGATTTTGGAAATGGATGGGTTGACCATATTCCTTTAGTGGAATTCTCCTACAACAACAGTTATCATGCTAGCATTAAGGCTGCCCCTTTTGAAGCACTGT
This sequence comes from Glebionis coronaria, assembly GCA_025667525.1. Lineage (NCBI taxonomy): Eukaryota > Viridiplantae > Streptophyta > Magnoliopsida > Asterales > Asteraceae > Glebionis > Glebionis coronaria. The sequence goes on along the minus strand of CM046878.1, from coordinate 443,762,344 downwards.
ACGGTCGCAAATGTCGTTCGCCTGTGTGCTGGGCAGAAGTAGGTGAATTTCAGCTCACTGGACCTGAGTTAATCCAGGAGACTACTGACAAGATCGTCCTCATCAGACAGAGAATTCAAGCTGCTCGCGATCGACAAAAGAGCTACGCGGACCTGAAACGCGAACCTATGCAATTTGAAGTCGGTGACCGTGTTATGCTCAAGGTATCACCTTGGAAGGGTGTTGTACGTTTTGGCAAACGTGGGAAACTGAATCCACGTTATGTTGGCCCTTTCAAAGTAATAGCCAGGATCGGGGTTTAGAGTTGCCCCAGCAACTAAGTCGGGTACACTCTACCTTTCATGTTTCTAACCTAAAGAAGTGCTATGTTGAAGAACCATTGGCTATGCCATTGGAAGGAGTTCAAATTGACGACAAACTCCAGTTTGTAGAAGAACCAGTAGAAATCATGGAGAGGATAGTTAAGAAGTTGAAACGCAGTCACATCCCGTTGGTCAAAGTACGTTGGAACTCTAGGAGAGGCCCTGAGTTCACTTGGGAACGAGAAGACTCGTTCAAGACCAAGTATCCACACTTGTTCACCTGACCAATGGCTTCATCTTAAGCTTTGAGGACAAAGCTAAAATAACGGGATGGTGCTGTAAAACCTCTGTTTTTACCCTCATTGACTTTGTCAACTGTAGTACTATTTATATTTGGATTTTACATAATTTCACTTTTATATGAATTATTAATTATCATATACCTATTGTCATACTACCTTTCATATTTATTTTATATATATATGAACCTTTAATCATTTATTGACTACCTTGGCAATTGACTGGCCACTTGATTGAATAACGTATGAACCTTTAGTCATTTATTGACTACCTTGGCAATTGACTGGCCACTTGATTTGAATAATATATGAACCTTTAGTCATTTGTTGACTACCTTGGCAATTGACTGGCCACTTGATTGAATAATGAAATTCATCACCTCAGTACATATTTGAGATAAAACTGTAACCTTACTTAATTTATTTTATTAAGTACTTGAATTATTTTTATATGTACATATTTACATATAATACTTAAAAGGATTAAATGCCTAAACACTTTAAAAACAATGTATATTATTTTACATTGTCACCTATTTACTTTAATAAAGTAAATTAATTTTAGTAATGTATTTAATAATACACTTTCACTAAGTTATTTAAGAGCTTCAACAAAAATACCTACAACACAACAAGTACCTATAATAATATACAATGACTATTATTATCATACAACACTTGGCAAAATTTACCCAAAACCCTCCCCATGCCTAATATGTAACGTGTGTATGTATGCATGAATGCATTACCATCATTTGCTATCTACCCTACAAGTAATCATGTTTATTCCACTAACACACTACCCTAACCATGCTTTTGCTTACACAAAGCATACTTAGACACTTACACACTCAAACCTCATGCATACTACTATGCCATGTAAGAACTTGTCCCCCATTTGACTTATCAAACCACACGGTTACAACTCAAAATGGAAAGGGAAGGTAGTTGCTAGTTTTGACATGTGTGGAAAGGAACTAATCAAATCCTAACTAGATCTTGTGTATCCATACAAGATATGTGGTACATGGTACAAGGATACACCTTGATTCACTCTCTCTCTTTGTTATAGGCCAAAACATACACAACATCCACAACACATTTCACTTGAACTCCATCACCCTCACTCTCTCTCTAAAACCTACGGCTAAACACCCCTTTCCACCATTTTTAAACCTTCAAGCTTTACTACTACTCCTATACCATGTCTTCTACAACCTAAGGGTTAATCCTAAGCTCAACCTACAAGAAATCTTGATCATTGAAGCAAGAACAAGAACCCTAGAAGACTCCTTGAAGCCCACGGCATGTTTGCATCTTCCTAGACCTCCATTGTTGAAAGCTTGTCACTTGTTTCTATCTATTCTCATATCATTCCTAAACCTAACTAATCAAGTAAGTCCAAGTTAAAATCTACCTTTTCTAATACATTACATTTATATATATTGATGTGTACATGTTTATTTTGGTAAAGTTAACATTTAAACAAGTATGGAAACCCTAAAAACCTAAGTAAAACCCACGGCTAAATTTTATATATAACAAAACTTGATGTAAAAACTTGTCAACCTTGAAGAACATATCAACATGATCTTGTTTAACTTGAAAAATCAGGAAAACCTAACCATGCAAATAATATTGGACGTGATTTTTAAGCTCATATTATGATTTTGAGTGATCTTGTAATGTTTAGATACAACTAGAAATATTAGCTTCATGTTATTAGGTGCCTTAAAATATTAAGATCACTACTAGGCCTCATAAGATTAGTTTAAGCTCACTATAATACTTTTCCTAGTTAAACAAGCATTTTTATTAAATAAATGTTTTATAATACTTTTAGTGTCAAAAATATGATTTTATAAAGTTACATGTTAAAAATATAGATCTATGATTATATTGGACTTAAATGATAGATCTAAGAAGTTTTGGACTAAAATAGTATATATATATAAACTTTCTGGTTAAAAATGGCACAAATAATACTTTCGGACTAAAATATAATTTTAGTAAGTAAAAGGGATCTAAATGAATAAGTGTAGAACTTGGTATTTCAAAAACATAAACTTTGATCCACTTTGAAAAATATGCCGAGAGTTCAAGGGTGTGTTTTGAACATATCCGAAACTTTGTAAAGTTAAAAAGGACTAAAAAGAGATTACTAAAATATTAGGGTAAGTTGTGTAAACTTTGAAAAGCCTAAGGACTACTTTGGACACAAGCCGTGACATAATATAAACCTTAGGGACTAAAAGTGTCAAGTTACTAAACTTAATAAAACCCTAAGCAACCCTAGGGACTAAACTTGCCTAAAGCTGAAACCTATGCAAGCCCTAGGGGGCAAAAACGTAACTTATAATAAACCCTATTATTAGCCGAAACTATAGGGACCAAAATTGCCATTAAGTGAAACTATAACAAGCCCTAAAATAGGCCGCATACTATAAGGACCAAAATTGACATTTTATGAAACTTTAAGAAACCCTAGTTACACGTGTAACTAGGAGGGACCAAAACTGTAAATACTTGAAAGATTTAGAAACCCTAGGGGTATAAAAGTAATTTAATCGCGAGTATCCGTTTATTTAAAAGGACTAAAACGTATTTTTATACAATTATTACGAACCTTAAAATCTTATATATTTTAAGTCATTATTTAAACGTAAAACTTAAATAAATGTAACAACTGTTATTTTTCAAACCTATAACTTAATAAATGTAAATCTTACGTAAACTTGGATTTTTAAATAAATGTTATACATTTATAAACCTTATTTATATATTAAATATAAATAGTAAATGGTTAACTTATAAAATAAATATATTATTTATATTTATTTTCCTATCACTTTAAATGTATATAAAACCATCCTATATGAATATTTAAAGTGTTTTATAAACAACGTAAGTACAAAATATTAATTAAGTGAATTAATTGATTAAACCTTATTATTTATTTTATACCTAAAATAAATACTATTAAAACTTGTGCTACGACGAACAAATTACAAGTATTGTAATTAAATACTTAAACCCGTTTAAACATGTACAGATTGATTCTGGAACTTTTATGCATTATGTTATGCAATTACTGAGACCTTATAATTATTTAGGTCGTTGACTGTATCGTGAGCATCCTTATCAGATTTATCTTCTGACTTATTGCTGTACCACTGAGGTGAGTTCATGGCCCCACTTTATATATTGACAAACTTTTAAATCTTTTAATGGGGAAGAAAACATGCAACATATTTGATTTTATGGACATAGATTGAACTGTGAAACCTTTGATTACCATGCCTATTGTAGATGAACAGCATGACCCGTGCATCCGAAACTGTTAGAATTATTGAATTACCTGAATGTTATAAATAGATCTATTTGGGATTGACCGTCCCCATCTGGGTGAGTCATGCTCACTGTGCCTCGGCCGGGACAACAGATGTTTCACATGTCAGCACTTATTTTTGTTATGGGTGCCTTATAAGGCGAAGGGTCCTTATCTGTTAAGGACTTAACTGTCAAGTTTCAGTTTCGGGCAATATGGAAATGTAATCACTTTTAAGTATTATTGCTTTGTGCAATACTACTTCTGGGAATATCTACTGTCCAAACTTAACTTAATTAAACCTGAATTCACCAACTTTATGTTGACTTTCTAAGCATGTTTTCTTAGGTAACTGAAGCAGGTAATGGTATGCATGAAGTCAAGCATCATGATAGATTGCATTATAGAGCTCATCTGGGGTTTTATAAATTGGGAATAAATTCAAACTTTCAGACAATGTTAAAGACTACTGTAATACTATTTGCACTTTCAATCATGTAATAAATGTAAGGATAATCTTTTATCTGTTGCTCTATGTTCTGTCTGCTGTTGATCCACCTACGTGACACCCAAATATTATTTCCGCTGCGTTGACTCAACTTGGGGGTGTCACATATGCAGCTTATGGTAATTATTCACCGGAAAATTACCAAGCTCGACCTCAAGGGGATAGAAATCTGCTGAGCTACCGGTCCAACAATTACCTTTCACCCGGTTTTTCTCCTCAAAACCAAAAACCCGCCAACAACTACAATAGAAGCAACCAAATCCCACCAAGAGCTTCTAATCCTTATCACCCACCCGCTCAACAAGCCCCACCCGTTAACCACGATGTTGAAGCCATCATGAGAACCCAAGTTGAGCAAATCAAGAATCTGCAGAGCCAAATTATAAACCTTAAAGGAGATATCACAAAGCAAGGAAATGAGATTAGATCCGAGCTTAGAGATAATATTCAATCTTCCTTCAGCAATCAAACAAATGATTTGAAGAATATGCTTGCTAGTTTCTTGCCCGCAGCTCAACCTTCTACTTCAAGTTCTCTACCTTCAAACACCGTCACCAATCCGCGAGCTAATGTGAGCGCTATTACTACTCGTAGTGGAATCACCATTGTCGATCCACCTATCCCACCCCCATCATCTACACCTCCTCCACCACCATTTATCCCTACTCCTCCTACACCTAGTATTAGTACACCATTACCGTCTCCGCCTCGTCATGACGATGTACCTCGGAAGAAACCTTCAACATCTCAACCTTTACCTACTACACCTGAACCTTCTCCACCCAAACCCAATATCCCTTATCCTTCTCGTTTAGGCAAGACCAAAATGCTAACCAAGGATGACGCTGCAGTGACACGCTATGTGAAGATGATCTCTCAAATGAACTTCAACATTAGCTTTCTTGAGGCACTTGTCCACATGCCCAAATTTGTTAAAGCATTTAAGGAATTGCTTAACAAGAAGGAGAAGCTGGTTGAGCTCGCCAACACACGCTTAAATGAAAACTGCTCTGCAGTTATTCTTAAAGAACTTCCGGAAAAGCTTGGAGATCCCGGTCGTTTTGTGTTGCCTTGCGTTTTCAACAAAACTGAAGAATTTACTGCCCTTGCTGATCTCGGGGCCAGTATTAACTTGATGCCATTGAGTGTTTGGAAAACACTATCATTGCCCGACCTCACTCCAACAAAGATGACTCTTGAACTTGCTAATCGCACTCTCGCTTACCGTTGGTATAGCCGAAGACGTGTTCATAAAAGTTGGCACATTTACTTTCCCGGTCGACTTTGTGGTAGTTGATTATGAAATGGACCCTCGTATTCCCTTAATACTTGGTCGGCCATTCTTGAGAACCGGACGAGCTCTAGTTGATGTTGCCGAAGGTGAGTTAATCTTAAGAGTAGGGGATGATGCACAAGTTTTTAAAATGGGAAAGCTTACAGGCAAATCCTTTGGAGGCCGAGAATCAGTGAATATGATTAATGTGCTTGATGATTTTACCATCTACAACAATCCTCTATTCGATTCTTCCATTGATAATCCACTTTTTGAAGATGATGTGGATGATTCTCGGTCCAATTTGGAACCTTCTCCCATTTATGATTCTCCACCGGTCTTCGATGCTTATGATGATGATTCTAGCTCAGATTTGGATGATTATGATGACCCTACTTCTGAGTATCCCAACCTGCCCACGTATGATGATTTTGATGAGGCTGATACTCTTTCGAGCGATTCTTCACATAATGAAGATCCTCCGCCATCACTCGATCCTACTTTGGACGATTACTCATTTGAGGAAGACTTCTCTACGTTTCTCAACACTTACTTCCCTCATGAGAGTGATGCTCCTCCTTATGATTTTGAAGATTATCGTCTTGATCCTACTTTGGATTTAAAGCACATTCTTTCAAAGGAGAAGAAACCGGTCGACACCAATATCCGCAGCACATACGATTTGACACCTCTTTGTCCCCCTTCTGAGGACGAGGTTGTGCTTCTTCGCGGATCTTCTTCCCATTCTGCTGAGCCTGAGTGCTATTTTCCCTTAAAGGAAAAGGTGTTCGACCCCGGTATCGATATTCTGCAGCTATCTCAGTATCCACCTGATGAAATAAAAGGAAATATCTTTGAAACTTATGGAAATCTGCTTGCACCACTTCACCCTTGCTTCCACCGTGCTCCATCACTGCTCAAGGGAAGCTTGCCTATTCTTCTTTGGCTTGCCTTGTTCGCCTTAAGCTTGTGCTATTTGATGGACAAAAACTATATCTTTGATCCTGGTGGATATGTTTTCTGCTTCTTCCTATGATGATCAAGGTCGAGTCAGGCTCACGACTCGGTTAACAAAAACCAAGCGCTTCTTGGGAGGCAACCCATGCATCTACCTTTTAGCTTTCTTTATCATAAGTGTAGGGGGGAGACCCGTTGGTTTGCTTTCCTCTCCTCTCTTCTTATAATCAGGGATTCGAGCTTCAATGATCCACTCTTGATGATTCTTGACGACCCGTGCTTCCTTGTTCACTTCTTCCCGGTTCTATCCTAAACTCTTTTCGATTCACTATTTTATATTTTCACAATATTAAAATAGGAATCTCTTTAGTTGTCTCTTCCTTAGCGAGATTTAAACAAAGTGCACAATGTCCTAAGTGTAGGGGAGTTTACTCCCACATGCTTAAACATTAAGGACAATGTCTATCTTAAGTGTAGGGGGGACTTCTATCAAAGTTAAGTGGCCTTTTCCTTGTATTTGTCCTCATTTTAACCGGAAAATCAATTTTTCGACATTTTTCAAAATTTTTGATCTATTTTGGCCTATTAGTTTTTCCCTTTGTATAGTTATTTTTCTTCCTTTTTAGAATAAATTTTTAATAAAATGGTTTTAATTTTCAAACGTTGTGAATCTTTTGACTCAACCCGAGTTTACTTATCTAAGTTACTCTAGCTAGTATCCTTAACGTGTTTAAGTCAAGTTTTGCTAGGCTTTTATATAGGGAGCTATAAAACTCGAAAGTCTTAACTCTCACGGGTTAAGAACATGAACTTTTCGCAAGTTCCTATAATTGATCCTAGAGAGTCGTTTATCAAGGGAACTTTAAAATGCGGATTTTAAACTTGAAAAAGTCTAAGAGTTTGCAAGATCCTATAGGCGACTCGAAAACCCAAAACATTGATTTAATAGGCTAAGCATCCACGAGTCTCATTCTTTGAGATTTTAAACTGTGGAGAACGAGAGATGATAAAGCCAATTATAAGTTTGGTATTCTTTCGTGAATTTATGTGAGTTAATTATAAGCCTATTCTCCCATCGCTTGCTAATAAATTTATCTACAATAAATAAGGTTGTACGATTTGAAAAGTTACTTAGCTTCTAGCCCAAGATCGTTTAAAAGTTGCTCGGTATGGATTAGAGTTCATAGCCAAGGCATAACTTATTGAAGCGGGATGCGAAGATTGGCGAGTCCAAAAAGGTCCTAACAAGGCATGAGGGCTATATTTTGTTGCTAAAGATCCAAAGTGATGTGAAGAATCATTTATCGAAAATCAATATGAAGGATCGAGACACACGACGAAAAGCAAAAACTCCCCAAAAGTCATGGAGAAGTGTATCCGAAAAGACCCTAACAAGGTATGAGGATAAATAGATCCAAGTCATAAAAGGAGGCGGATCGTTGTATATCAAAGTCCAAAATAAAGATTGGAGAAAAATAAATAAGTCGTGGTCCAAGTATGAATCTCTCAAAACTTCAAGTGAAGAAATTCCATTATGAAGAGAAGACCATAATTTCATGAACGTCTCTCAAGGTTTGAAGTATGAAGTCGCTGCCAAATATCGGTCCGAGAAAGGTCTCAAATCGCGAAGCAAGTTATGCCAAGATATGAACTTTATGAGGTCCCGAGAAGCAGTTTTAAAAGATTTTGTCCTTTAGCTAACTATTGATTAAATCGTTCACTTTATTTTCGGACTAAATAACTATCTAAATAAGTCAACAATGCATCCTCGTGATCATTCAAGGCAATAATAAAATATAAGAGATACCCCTAGGAATAAGGGAGTCTAAGTGAATAATTGGCCCACATGAATTCGTGTTAGTTTGCTAACTTATAATAACAATGATCTCGTTTCTAAGCTTGGTTTGGAGAAAGTGAAAACTTGAGGATGATGATTATTCATGACATTTTCAAAACCCAAGGTATGCTTTTGATTTCTTTACTTTGAATGTTTGTAATTCTCTATCTCTTTAATAAAGGCCACTATGGATTGATTATGATTAAAAATGTAAACGTGCTTTGTAACTAATGCATTGCATGAGGACATTGCAATGGTCAAGTGTAGGGGATTTGATAGGTGTGTAAACACCCATCCTTTCTACCACTTAATTACAATAATAACCGAGCCAAAACGTGTATTTTATGTCTTTTATGTCGGAATTGTGCGTGGTTTGTGTTTTTGTTGTGATTTAGGACGAAAAGGTGAAAAGTGGAGAAAACACGGGCATTCACGGGCTTTTATTGAAGAAAAAGATGAAAGACGAAGTCGAGAAGTCAAGAGTGCAAAAAGAACGGAAGTCCAAGACCAATTCTGAAAATTTATCGAAGAAAGAGTCGAAAGATGGAAGTTTACTTAAAGCCGAAGAACTCAAGTCTATTCTATTGAAGAATTAAAAGACGAGTTCAAAGAAATCCCGAGCCAAAAGTCATTAAAAGTCCAAGATTAAAGAAGATAAGAAGAAAAGGACTAAGCATGCAATTAAAAGAAGATTAAAGAAGGAAGGACTTAATCTTGTAATTAAGAGAAAATGAAGGAGGGGAGGAAGCTTCCTAATCCTCCCCTATATATAGATTAGTCTTAATCACTTTTCATGTTGTTGGCTAAGTGTGACAATTAGTCTTCCACCATTTATTTACCTTGCACCTTTAAATTCATGTCATTTAAATACTTGTCAAATTTAAATACCTTGTCTTGCACCTTAAATTCCTTTAATTTCAAGTAAGTTTCCATTTAATTCTTGCCAATCTTTATTTTATCTTGTTAATCTCCTATCTACCTTTCTTAATCTTTGATTTTTATGTTTATTTTTGTGTTCATGTTCATGTTCTTATTTTGATCAAAGTGGGTTTTGATTATTGTGGTTAGATTTGTTAGTTTTATTGATTTGGATAGCTTGTTTATGATTATTGGATGTTTTGTTATTAGTTTAGCTTAATCTTGTATTTGATTTTGGTTAAATTGTGGTTAGATTCGTGTTACTGTATTTCCTTGTTCTTCGGGGGTGTTTGTTTTTCTGTGACTGATCTTTTCCAGGAAAGTTCCGAACCAACTCTTGTTCATTCGGAAGTCTTCCGAGCCAAGAAGTTCTGGATTAAGAGGTTTCATTCGGAAGAGTTCCGGATCAACACCAAAAGTTCCGAGTCAAGGACTTCCGAACGAAAGTTCCGAATCAAGGGTTAAGCAAAAACTTCCGAATCAAGCAACTTATTTGGAACATCAAAAAGTTCCGAACCAAGTACTTCATTCGGAAGTCTTCCGAATCAAGAAACTTCCGAACGAACCAAAAGTTCCGAGTCAAGGATTTGGCATAAGGAGTTCCGACTCAAGAGTGGTTCATTCGGAACTCAAGAACTTCCGAATCAAGCAATTCATTCGGAAGAGTTCCGAATCAACATCTTTCGAACCAAGACTTCCGAATCAAGGATTTCTTTCAAGAAGTTCCGAATCAGCAAAGTTCCGAACGAAGGATTGTTTTGGATAAGTGACATATTCGGATCAATTTGTTCCGGATCAAGGATTTTGGTAATATTCCGAGCGAAGAAAAATCATTCCAAACGAAGGTGACATTCCGGATGAGTGATTGTTCCGAACGAAGGATTGTTCCAAATGAGCTGTATTCAGGTTCTTTTTAGTTTTTGTTTTTAAGTTTCTGTTTTTAATTTTTAATTTCAAGCTTTATTTTTCCCGCCTTTTTCCTTACTCGCACTTTAAGTTTAATTGCCTTAGCTTTATTTTAGCCTTGCCTTAGGTTAAATTTTAGTTGCGTTTTAAGTTTGCCTTAGATAGATTTAAGTTTGCGTTATTTACTTTAGTGCCCTTTAATTTTAGTCACGTTTTAAATATTTGCCCTTTACTTTTAAATTAGTTTTAGATTTATTTTAATTGCACTTTTACTTTAAAGTTTTGCACTTTTATTTAAAAACAACCAAAAATATTTGTTTCACCAAGATCAACTGAGTCGTACTTTAAGCCGGAAATCAATTCGTTAAGATATCGAGAACAAAAATTGAACCTAGCAAAATCATTTCATTACCCCACATAACCAAAGACCCATGCGCTTAAACGTTACCTCAGCCTCCTTAAAAACAACAAGATCAGTGGTTAAAGATTGTCTTGTGATAGCTTGCGCATCACCATTGCAATGACGATCACGAAGGTGCATGATTGATATGAGTAAAATCTCATATCAATAAGTCAACAAATCACCCTAAAACACATAACAAATACCTAACTTTTATACAATAAAGCAGTATTATGTGGTATGTTTTGTGTTTGTGCTTGTTTAGGTAACAAGGATACAAATTTGAAGCAAACAAGTGAAATCAAGCTAAAAGATGAACAAAAGACAAGAGAAGGATCAATAATGACAAGCCATGTGAAGACAAAGGACCTATCGTGGCAATATTCAAAAGATGAAGGACTATAGTGCAAATTTTGGAAAAGTCAAGATCATAGTCAAATCTGGTCAACATTCAAGTCAAAAAGTCAAAGAATGCTTTATGAACAAGTTTGAAGTTTAAAGGGTCAAAAATGCCAAAGAAATAAAGATTGGAGCTTAAATAAAGATTCTGCCAAAGTTAAGGGACTGAAATTGTCATTCTCATTCTATTATGGGGCTTAATCCGTGTGAAATGATATGGACCAATAAGGTGCGAGTAAAACTATCACAAGGATTGCTACATGTGCCACTAGCGCTGGTTTTTCAATTATTACACAATCTGAATAGTAAAACCCACTCAGCCAAATTCAGCCAATAATATCACGCCATTCAATAATACATATATCCATTTTGGATAGTGATCCGCAACTCATATCTTCATCCAATAATACACTGCCACGTTGCATCTTCAAAAAAAAACAAGCCCAGGATCAAGAATCTGCTACACTGCATATCAAAGAGAGTTATAAACATGAAAAGTACTCGAAATCAAGCAAGGAACTCAACCCAGCAACTTAATTAGATTGAAAGTGATTTAATCAAAAGTCCCCAATTGTGTTCATAAGCTGGAATTTGCAATTGACCAAATGAGTACACGTGGAGCTCAATGATTGGCTACAACACGTCATCCTCCCTAACAGAATCTCATCCTCACTCTATAAATAGGACCTAGATAGCTCATTTGTAACGAGTAGCTTATAGGTGTGAAAAACACACACTTTTCAATTCTCTTTCATTCCAGTCATTCAAAGTAGTTAGTAACTACTCTTAGGTGTTTGACAACCACCTAAGAGTCAGTTAGTTAGTAACAGATTTGTAACCTCTTTTTCACCATTAATGAAATTCAAACCTTCATTTTCACTCAATCTCTTCCTTATACCTACATTACTCTAATCCTGTTGATACTGTGTGTTTCTGTTGATCTTCCATGATCAATGGAAGTTTTTTAATACTTTGAAGACTTGTATCCAGTTCAGAATTAGTTGCAGTTCAGTCCATTTGAAGCATCTATAGCAGGGGAGTTTACTGTAGCAGTATATGATGATGATGATGGTTACTGGTGGTTGATTAATGGTGATTTAGTTGTACTTAGAAGGCTCAGCGCCTCTATACTCCATCAATGGTGGCCTAAAGCTAAAAGGAACATAATCTCTTATTTCAAATTCCTCTAAACAGCTTATGCATGCCCAATTCCTAGTCTACTACTTAAATGATGAAATGAATATGTGATTAGCTTGCTTGTAGCTTGATTGTGTTAGTTTGATAGTGTGCTTGTAGTCTTACAGCATTACAATTAGTTTTGCTTGGTAAAATTTAGTATTTTCGTCAGTAATTGCTCACTAGAACTCATTTTGTGGTTTAATCTGTTTACTAGCTTGATTTTGACTCTAAACCATACCATTACTTCATTTGAACAAAGTTTGATAAGTCTCTTAATTAGTCATTCAATTGTGCTCAAAAAGCTTTTGAAAAAGTTCTTGTTCAGTTTTTGAAGTGGTGTTTGGATCAAGTAATTTTTGATTTAGTTGATAAAACTTGTTGAGAAGTGTCCATTTACACTAAGTCCTTAGTGTAAGCATTTTGGTAAAGTTTTGTAGTCAAAAGATAAGTCAAACAGGCAATTGGTAGTATAAAACTTTGGGTCAAGCTTTTTGAAAGGATTTCAGTCAAAACTAGTGAACTTTGATCCAATGGCATTTTCTTATTTCTTGATGAATTTGGCTAAAACTTGTTCATACTTGTAGTTTAACATCCAAACTATCAGACTTTACTAGGAAATTCTACAGTATCAAGTATTGAGTGAGTTCTTGGCTTATTAGTTAGCTTAATAGCAAACATCAGTTTCTGTGATAAGTTGCATATGGTTTTGCTAGATCTTAAAATCTACTTCATAAATCCATTAATTTTCTTTCACAAATTAACTTGCAAACATGTCTTGAGAGATTTCTGAGATTTTCAGCTTATTGAGTTTTTGGTCAAACTTTGGTCAAATAAGCTGCTTTTGGCTTATTGAAGATTCTAGCTTATTCTGTTGACCATTTTTAAATCTGAAAGACATTACAAGCTTCTTGAAGCTTGATTAATCAGTTTTAGCAATAAAATCGTTTTGTGGATGTATGGATTTCATTTGAGCTTATTTTGAGCTTATTGAAATAAGCTAAGTAGAGATTTAACAGCTTTTAAGCAAAATCCTTTTACCAGCCTAGCTTATTTTGAGTTTTAAGCAGTTTAGAAAAAACCAGATTGATTTTAGTTGAGTACTAAGCTCATCCGAGCTTCTTCAAGTCAATTAGCCCGTTATTGGAAAATTCTTGTTTTAATTGCAAATTGGTCCTTGGTTTTTGAGAGAGTTTGTAATCAGTTCTAAACTTCCAATTTTTTAGGTTTTGCAAAAGTTAGTCCCTGAAATTCCATTTGTTACAATTTTAGTTAGACAGTTTGAAAGTTTGTTAAGTTGGTTTGACTAGTTTGTTACATTTTTCATTTTTGGTCCTTATAGTTCCTGATTTTACACTTTCAGTCCCTATACTTCCATTTTGTTTACATTTCAAGCCTTTTTACTTTAATGCAATAAAAACTTGTACTTTGTGAATACTATTTGGTAATTGCACTTTGTTTTACGGATACGTAGCTTTAATATTTTCATTTTTCTACGTGTTTGTTTGAATTAGACCTAGAATCCAAATAAGCCTTTAACAACCAAAAACAATTTAAAGCTTGAAATTATTAGGCCTTTCAATTTGTCTTGAGTCGAGAAAAAACGAACTTGCAAATACTCAATATCAAATGGCGCCGCTGCCGGTTCATGACATTACGAGAGACTATTGATTGACGGTTTCGATTGAATTTTGGGATCCGTTCACCGTGTGGACGTTATTTTTACGTATCATAAATCCAAAAGATAAAAATATAAAAAATATAAAAACTAAAAAATAACAAAATCAATTCTTTTCCTAAAGAATTGGACCAAAAAAAATAAAAGTTCAAAAAGCAATCTTTTTCCTAAGAGATTGCAACCGAAAATATATATTATTGGTTTTCATCGGTTTTTACGTACATATAGTATTTTTCTTATAAACCCAATAAATACAAAAATATTTTTGATATATTATTATATGTAGATACGTATACGTATACGAACACTCAATACACATACTTCCATAAGTATTGCTTTTGCAATACACCGTGTTCGGGAGCGTTCCGGTCCTTGACACTTGTATCGATCAAATTTAATTAAAGAAATAATAGATAAATACTTCCAATAGGCAAGAATTCGAAGAATACAAACTACAAAGTGAATAGAAAGGTGACGTGCTATAACATGTCGTCTAAGGGTTAATAGGTACTTAAGTGATTCGCGCCACCTAACCCCCCGTTCACTATTGAGTATTCTAAGAAGGAAAGCTTGATTGAGGGTCTTGCACCCAAGTATTACTTACATATACTATACTTTCTTGTGGATATTACTTATTGAACCTCGGAAAGGATAATCCCTTCTTTTCCAAAGTCAAACAAGAGCTTCTCTCTCACTCCTTGATTTGAGTTGCATGCTCACCCGCGGGCGTGCACAAATACCTTTTCGTGTACAACCCCTTCCTCCTAAAAGGAAGAAAAAGAGAAAGAGTAAAAACAACACCGTCCATCAAGCCGATCCCAAGAATCGTGCTTTAAACAACACACAAGAAGCCATGGCCGCCATTGATAATCGACCTTTGATGGAACACCTCCAATCCAATGTGCAAGGATATGCCGATGCTATTGTTATACCCGAGATACCCGCAAACACCTTTGAGCTTAAGACATCTATGATTACCTTGGTTTCAAACACACCATTTTTAGGAGACCTAGTGATGATCCACATGATCATATCAAGAAGTTTCTATCTCTTTGCAATACACTTAAGTACAATGGAGTTCCCCATGATGCTATTAAGTTGATCCTAGTTCCATTCTCATTAGAGGGCAATGCTAAGTATTGGTTAGATAAACAACCACATAAGAGCATTCTTACTTGGGATGACTTTACTAATAAGTTTTTGAACAAGTTTTTTCCTCCATCTAAGACCACGGCTTTGAGAAACCTAATTATTGGATTTCAACAAAAACCTAGCCAAACCTTTAGTGATGCTTGGGAAGAGTACAAGGAGTGATTGAGAAAATACCCCTAATCATGGATTCAATGAAGTTCACCAAATCAATACCTTTTACAATGGATTAAGACCACATCATCAAGATTCCCTCAACTCCTCCGCGAGTGGGAATATTCTTTCCAAATCTATTCAAGAGGCATGGGACATTATTGAGACTAAATCCAGGGTGCAAACAAACACTCAAATTGATGAGAGGGTCCACGTGGTGCAAGAGGGTGTTACTCCACAATTTGATAACACTTTCTCTCAAAAGTTTGATACTATGAATGATACACTTTTGAAACTTTATGAAATCACCTTGAACAACTCTTCCACCAATAATGTGAATGTCATTGATATTTCATGTGAGACTTGTGGAGGTCCTCATTCTTACCTTCAATGTGACAAGGTTCAAAATTACCAAGGTGAATGTTATGCTTATCAAGATGTGTTGGAAAATATAATGGGAAAACAGTGTTTTACTAACTTTGGACATATATAATTATTAGCGAATATAATTATTGAGTGTAAGGCCAAGTTGAGCCATTATATGTCTAAAACGGAGTTAGTGTGAATGAGATATCGAGTCTCTACGGGTAATTGAAATGGAGGAAATTGAGTAATAACTAAAAATTAATGTGTCAATAATAGACAATTAAATTAGTTATTATCATTTACAATTTGAGTCATTAATTGATATCAAATTGTTCTTATCATAATTTGCAAATTAGTATCATTGACTAAGAAATGTGATTGACAATACAAATTGAGTATGTCTTGTCATCATTATCTCTTAACTAGTATATGGTTGGCATAAAGAGTGACATGAGTCATTGACATGCTATCATTTTGCAATCAATTGTCAATTGATTGACATATTTCAAAGGATGCACATGTTATCTAGTTGAAATAGACGTGTACTGATAATGTGCATGAGTCATTGATAGATAAGAAATTGATTGTTATCAATTTGGAAGATAACAACTAGTTGATTCATGTGGATGCATATAAATAGATGACAATCTCCATCATTTCTAAGACACCAACAAAAACACACAAAGTTTACTAGTTCCATTGATATATTTCTGGCGGTCTTTTCGATTAGAAGCACACTACTTTCCGTGATCTTTCAGGCAAGTATGTAAGGTCCGGCTGTACAACAGCTTTGAACGTTGTACCCTGGGAAACAGACGGCGAATCTGTTTTAAGGGAATCGTGTTAAACACGAGCCTCGTTCCTCGACCGTTTACTGCTTTTACTTTCATTAGTTAATTTATTTTCTTTTAATTTCTATTATTAAATTCTGTTAATTTTTATATCATTGTAATTCGATTTTATTGATAAAAGTGTACACGTTTCCCTACAGTCTTAAAACAGATTTTGTATTACAGAAGTAACATTCTTTTATTAAATCGGATTTATATTTTAACAGGTTTATTTAAACTATTTTCTAACGAAACCACGAGTGAGTTTCATTGGAAATCAGTTTTGCTAACAGATTTTATTATTAGTTAATGATTTTAAGCAGGTTCAAATCAGATATATTGAAACCAAGATTGAGTTTCTTATATATTGATTTATTTGATTGTGAAATCTGATTCATTAAGACCAAGATAGAGTTTTGGTGAAACAGATTTTGTACACATATATAGAAATCACGATTGAATTTCTAATATATACATATCTATAACAGTTGACTTAACTGTTTATGTGTGATCTTTCAGGATGACTAACACTGAAACTCCTCCTCCTGTGACTACTGTTGTGACAACCGGTGCGCCAGTTGCTTCCACCACAGTGGCTAATCATGCTGAAAAACCAGAGAAATTAAATGGTCAGAATTTCAAGAGGTGGCAACAGAAGATGTTCTTCTATCTCACTACCTTGAACCTTGCGCGGTTCTTGAAAGAGACTGTACCTCATGTGGAACCTCCTAAGGAAGGTCAACCCTCTAATCAACAGGCTGTGCAAGCTGTTGAAGCATGGAAACATTCAGATTTCTTGTGTCACAACTATATTCTGAATGGTCTGGTGGATTCTTTGTACAACGTGTACTGCAAGACAACGACTGCCAAAGAATTACGGGAGTCGTTGGAACGCAAGTACAAGACTGAAGATGCTGGTACAAAGAAATTTGCGGTGGCTCGCTTTTTGGATTACAAGATGGTTGATTCAAAGAGTGTGATAACCCAGGTTCAAGATCTCCAGGTTTTGATCCATGAAATCCATGCTGAGGGAATGGTCGTGAGTGAAACTTTTCAAGTTGCTTCTATTATTGAAAAGTTACCTCCAAGCTGGGTAGATTTTAAGAACTACTTGAAGCACAAGCGAAAGGAGATGAGTGTTGAAGACTTGGTTGTTCGTCTTCGTATTGAAGAGGACAACAAGCTGGCTCAGAAAACCACTTATACACCAGATTCTGCCAAGGCCAATATGGTTGAGCATGCTGGGTCATCTTCAAGGTCTAATCCCAAGGGAAAAGGTAAAGGCAAGTAGAAGAATGACAAGAAAAGCAAAGGGAAGTCTGAGTACCTTGCTCCTAAAGCTGGAATTGTGAAACCGAAGTTCCAGGGGACTTGCTTCAACTGTGACCAGCCTGGTCACCGCGCTGCGAATTGCAAGATGCCGAAGCGGGTGAATCCACGTCAGGCAAATATGGTGAATGATAATATGGACATGATTGCAATGGTGTCTGACGTGTGTTCTATGATTTCTGAGGTTAACCTGGTAGGTACTGATGACGTATAGTCCCCAACCGGGTCATGAGCCCGGTTCAAGGGTACTACCCGTATCCGGCCCATCATAGATGGGTGGATAAATGTCATTCAGGCTTATGGGTTTGAGTGAACAGTACCCGCACATGTGTGCGGCCCACGGCCCAAGGCGGCCGACATAAGATCAGACAGAATCATATTCTGTCTGGAATATCTTTATCCCAATAGGAGAGGATATTCACTACCACGATTAGAAGATAACAATCATTCTAAAATCTGGTGATTATCTCTTCCTTAGGGCCGAAGCATCAGTGAAAGCCCACTAGGGTTTCACTGCCTATAAAAGGAACCTCCAAGGGTTCCATAAAGGTATTACGACTTGTGCTCTAAACTCACATAAACCCTAAATCGATTACTTACTCTCACGCCGGAGTCTAATCGTGGGAAACATTCCCACGGTAAGCTTAACGCGTGCTGTTTAGTGTGCAGGATCCCAACCAGACGATTCACTTGGTGCAGGAGCCGGAGCCCAGCCAACCCGAATTAAGCCTAATTCGGGTCTAGCAAGGATCAACCAACTTTTGCATCAACAAGTTGGCGCCATCCGTGGGACCCATAACACTAAGCTAGAACAAAACCTCATCTCGAATCTCTAATGACGAAGGGGCATCCGCCAACTAACCCCAGGAATGTGAATCCTGGGAACCGGAAGTCCCAAGGGGAAGGGATTCTCATCCCCAACCAATAACCTAACCGCTTCGCAGGCGGACTGAGTAACCGTAGCGGTTTTCAACCCGCGGGGGTAACGAGCACGATCTCGGTAACACCCCCGCCTACTTCCACCCTGGATAACCCTGATCCAGGGAGTGCGCCAGACCCTCCTAACAAGGAACCGCACAGACCCTCGACGGAGGAAGAAGTGGAAGCCCTACCACTCAGTGAGGAGGATCTTACTCGAGTTCTCACTCAGAACTTCGAAAGGATCGTCCCAGGGATCGCATCAAGATTGAGTCTGGGGAGGAACCTCCAAGCCAGACTCAACTTTGGTGACAGTGGACCAACCACCCCCTCCCAAAACCGGAGAAAAAGGAGAACTCGGCCTCAGGAGCAGGGAACCTTTGAGGAAAACCCTCAACCCCGGAATGTGTTTGAGCGCATAGGAGATCGCCTTATACAGGAATTAACGCAGTCTCAAGAAGGAGAAAGGTCGGATGGCTCACCCGAGCGGCCAGATCGAGAGCTGACCAGAACCACACGCCGCCCAAGTGTGTGGGATAGAATGAACACTGGGAGAAAGGCTCCTGGTTCGTCTCAAAAAAGTGGTCCCTATTCAAAAGACGGGGCACCACCACCGTCCCCAGATCCGTCTGGGGAGGATTCAGATGACCATCCGCCTAAACGCCGCCGGCCTAGGCGCACGCCTCCACCACCAAACAATGAGGAGTATTATGGTGGCCCTTACTATCGAGATACGGAAGCAGAGGACCTCTCGCGTCCATGGTGTGAACCATGGGATGACCCTAGGCTCACACGGCCATGGGTGGATCCCAGGGAAGACCCGTTCACCCTTCGCATACGGAACTATTCTGAGGACACCAAACGTCGCATGCCGGCATGTATCAAGACTTATGATGGGTCCGGTGATCCTGTTGATCACCTCAAAATATTCGATACTCAGGCTAAAATTGAGCGATGGCCCATGCCTATATGGTGCCAAATGTTCAATTCAACCTTGATTGGAAACGCCCGTGACTGGTTCGAGGCACTCCCCCCACGGAGCATTGATAGTTTCATGGAACTACGCACTGCGTTCGAGAACAATTATACTCAAAGGAAAAAGTATAATAGGGATCCGGTCTCATTGGCAACCGTTAAGCAACGGCCGGGGGAGTCCACAGAAGCCTTCACTGAGCGCTTCAATGATGAGTGCACACGCACAAGAACCATGCCAGAGCTCCTGAAAATCTCTGACTACATGCACGCCATAACAGACAGAGAACTGATCAGGCGTCTCAACGACAAGCGCCCAGAGAGATATGATGACCTCATGGAAAGGGTCAGAAATTTCATAGAGGGAGAAACAGCTGTTGCCGCGGCCTACCCATCCCGAGGAAATGGGTACCGGTCAAATGACCAGTCCCAGAGACAGTCGGGCGGTCAAGGTAACCAGAACAATAACAAGGGCTCGGACTATAAGAGCCAAAGCAAAGGCGGACGGTCGGACGACAAGTTCACCCCCCTAAAGATGTCCTACCGGGAGATCTTGTTGACTGAAGGGGCGAACTTTCCAAGGCCTCCCCCAATGACCACTCCCCCGGAATGTCGGCAAGGAAGTCGCTTCTGCGAGTTCCATAATGACAAAGGACACGGCACGGAGGAGTGTATCCAGCTCAAGAAGCATATTGAGTCGCTAATCAAATCAGGCAAACTCAAGCACCTAGTTAAGGATTGGAAGGACGGAAAAGACAACAACAAGAAGTATGATAAGAAGGATCTCCAAAAGGACAAGCCTTCTACCATATACATGATCCAATCCAGACAGCGTCGCACGAGACAGAAAATTGGCCAAAAATTTTCACGCGGCAGGGAAATCTCGTTCCCTCCCATCACAGCAAGCGATGTGATTGATGCGCCTCTCACTATTGAGATAAGCATTGGAACACACAATGTTCGTCGCATGTATGTGGATGGAGGATCGTCAGCAGAGGTACTGTATGAACACTGCTTTGTGCAGTTATGCCCAGAAATAAGAAGCCAATTAGTACCGGCCACGTCGCCGCTTACTGGCTTTAGTGGAGACACTATCTGGCCGATAGGGCAATTACGTTTGCTTGTCACCATTGGGAATGAGGAACATTCCACTACGACGTGGATGAACTTCATGGTGATACGTTCACACTCTCCGTATAATGGAATCATAGGCAGACCAGGCATTTTGGCTATCCGGGCAGTACCCTCTACGACATACAGAATGATCAAATTCCCCGTTGAGGGGGGAATCGTTACTATCTACAACACAGTCGTACCAACATCCGAGTGTCACACCGTGACAACACCGGCTCCACCTGTCCCACCCAAGGATGGGGCACTACCTCCTAATTGGAAGGTGGCCATTCACCCTGACTACCCGGAACAGGAGGTATCCATAGGAGGGGCGCTCTCGGATAGCGGAAAAAGGGCCATGTGCTCTCTTTTAAGTGCAAACCTGGACATATTCGCATGGGAGCCAAAACATATGACAGGTGTGCCACGTGCGATAGCAGAGCATAAGCTCCAGATCCGCCAAGGGTACCAACCCATCAAGCAAAAGAAGCGCGGCCAAGCGCCCGAGCGCAGCCAAGTGATACTGGAGGAAGTACGGAAGCTAGTGGACGCAGGCATCATGCGCGAGGTATACTACCACGAGTGGTTATCTAATCCGGTCATGGTCAAGAAACATGACGGAAGTTGGCGCATGTGTGTGGATTTCACGGATCTGAACAAGGCCTGCCCACAGGACTGTTACCCGTTACCAGAAATCGACTGGAAGGTGGAGTCCTTGTGTGGATATCCTTTCAAATGCTTCCTGGATGCATATAAAGGGTATCACCAAATCCAGATGGCGGAGGAGGACGCAGAAAAAACGGCGTTCCACACGAGCCAGGGTGTATATTGCTATACGAAAATGCCGTTTGGATTGAAGAACGCCGGCGCTACATATCAGCGGTTGGTGGATAAAGCTTTCGAATCACAAATAGGACGCAACTTGGAAGTATATGTTGATGACTTGGTGATAAAAAGCCACACGGAGGAGGCACTTCTCCGGGATGTCCAGGAGACATTCGACACGCTGAGAAGGATTAACATGAAGTTAAATCCAAAGAAATGTACGTTTGGTGCAACAGAAGGAATGTTCCTGGGATATTTGATTGACCCAAACGGCATCAAACCTTGTCCAGAGAAGACGGACGCAGTGATACGACTACCGTCCCCGCAGACACGGAAGGAGGTGCAGTCCCTGAATGGGAAGTTAGCCGGGCTGAATAGATTCCTATCTAAATCCGCAGAGAAGTCATTACCCCTATTTAAGACACTCAAGAAGTGTATTAGAAAGGGAGACTTCCGTTGGACGAAGGAA
Organism: Glebionis coronaria; assembly: GCA_025667525.1. Classification (NCBI taxonomy): domain Eukaryota; kingdom Viridiplantae; phylum Streptophyta; class Magnoliopsida; order Asterales; family Asteraceae; genus Glebionis; species Glebionis coronaria. The sequence continues at coordinate 443,740,239 of CM046878.1, read as the reverse complement.
GCTGAGGAAGCTTTTGGCCAACTCAAGCAGCATCTCGCATCTCTCCCTATGCTAGTAGCTCCCCGGCCAAAGGAGGAACTCGTTATGTATCTCTCAGCTACTCATGGCGCAATAAGCACGGTACTTATGACGGATAGAGACACAATACAAACTCCGGTCTACTTTATAAGTAGAACACTACAAGGGGCGGAGCTGAATTATTCCTCCATGGAAAAATTGGTGTTAGCACTAGTATTTGCTACAAAGCGGTTGCGCCGATACTTTCAGGCGCACCCAATTGTGGTGATTACGGATCAGCCAATCAAGCAGGTTATCTCTAGACCAGACGTGGCAGGGAGGCTAGAGAAATGGAGCATCCTATTGGGGCGGCACAATATATCTTACAGACCAAGGACGGCGGTTAAAGGCCAGATCTTGGCAGATTTCCTGATCGAGAAGCCGGATGAGGAAGAACCAATTATTAAGCAAGACGAGATCCCAACGGAACCGTGGGTGCTATTCACGGACGGATCCTCATGTACGGACGGGTCCGGGGCAGGTCTTATCCTCACGAATCTAGAAGGAATGGAATTCACGTACGCCCTCCGTTTTGAGTTCACGGCCACCAACAACGAAGCGGAATATGAAGCATTAATTGCGGGTTTAAAAATCGCCGCTAGAATGGGAGTCCGCAACCTTGAGGCCTACGCGGACTCACGGCTTGTCGCGAACCATATTCTAGGTGGATATGTGGCTAAGGAGGACAACATGGTCAGATACTTGGAAAAAGTCAAGTCGTTAATCGCGACCTTCAGTAAGTTTTCCATCAAGCAGGTGCCAAGGGGCGAAAACAAGAAAGCGGACGCTCTTAGCAAGATCGCATCCACGAGCTTCGCTCATTTGTCTAAACAAGTTTTGGTGGAAATACTCAAGGAGAAATCTATCACGGAAGGGGAAGTAGCCGCTATAGTTGAGGAGGAGGGACCTACGTGGATGACTCCAATCATCAACTATTTGACTAATGAAACCCTCCCAGACGAGGAAAAAGCAGCAAGGCGCATTAAAAGGAAGTCGCAACATTTTGAACTTCGAGAAGGCATCCTTTACAAGCGCTCTTTCTTGCAGCCGTGGCTGCGGTGTGTTGGACCACGTTAGGCGGCTTACGTCATCAGTGACATACATGAAGGGTTGTGCGGCATGCATGCAGGCCCACGATCCATGGTAGCTAGAGCCTTACGAACAGGTTATTATTGGCCCACCATGCACAGAGACGCGCGCGACATAATTCGCAAGTGCAATGATTGCCAAGTGCATAGGCCAGTACCGCGACACCCCCAGCAGGAGCTTACACCTATCACGTCCCCATGGACATTTTACAAGTGGGGAATTGACATTGCAGGGCCATTTCCTGTAGCTGCGGGGGGGGGGGGGGGGGGGTTAAATTCTTGATTGTTGCAATGGACTACTTTACACGATAGATAGAAGCCAAGGCAGTCAAGTCTATCACAGGTAAGCAGGTCAAGAAGTTTGTGTGGGAACACATTGTGTGCCGTTTCGGTCTACCAGGAGAAATTATCTCCGACAACGGCAAGCAGTTCACAGACAACCCATTCAAAGATTGGTGTGCATCATTGAACATCAAACGGCGCTTCGCGTCCGTTAAGCATCCACAAACGAACGGCCTTGTCGAACGAGCAAATAGGAGCTTGGGGAATGGAATCAAGGCGCGGCTGGGTGAGCGACAGGGCAAATAGGTCGATGAGTTGTCACACGTGCTATGGGCACATAGAACCATGATCAAAACAGCCAACGGAGATACTCCATTTGCATTGGCTTACGGCACAGGGATGCCTACTATCCGCACGGCGGAGGTTGATGAACAACTGCGAATCAACCTGGATCTGTTGGAAGAAAAAAGGGAAATAGCAGCCATCAATGAGGCTAAGTCCAAGGCTAAGATGAAGGCTTATTATGACGCCAAGGTCAAGGGTGTTTCTTTTCGACCGGGAGACTACGTCTATCGTGCAAACGAAGCGAGTCGAGTGGAGAATACAGGAAAACTGGGCCCTAAATGGGAAGGACCGTATGAAGTCACTGAAACCTTGGGACGAGGCGCGTACAAGTTACGTGACATGGATGGCCGCGACCTAGAGCGCACATGGAATATCTCCAATCTCAAAAGGTGCTATCTTTGAAAGCTACGGCTTCCGCATGGGTACTTCGCTATAGGCGGTCTTAATAAAGAACCATGCGGGTTATTTGTTTTGTTTTTTTTTCTTATGTTTGTTTCAGTTTCCTTTCTTGTTTTTTAGGACTTGTCGTCATTATTCAAACAAAAGTGTAAACGTTCTAATAAAATGCCGTGGTGCCTAGCTAGCTCCACGGCCTGTTTCGTGCAAATCATTTTCCTTTCTTTGTTAGATTCTTTGATAGTCGTATGAATTTTACTTGTATTATAATATGCCATGTTTCATTCATATGCATTCTTTCAAATTACTGTACATGTACTATACGCCTCCAGGCGGGGTAAGAGGATTAAGTGAACCTACTAATTCAACTTGCCGCGTAAGAGGGATGCAACCCCAGCCGCACGGATCATGTATCCTTACTAGACGCCTTATTCACAAGACGTTGTGATAAGTTTTTTGTGTACCGTATCCACACGGTACTCTGCATAGTAAAGACGCACGTCGCATGTCTAGTAAATTATAGACTTGTATGTATTTTTTCTTTATGTGTAAGACGTGATACGTCACGCGGCATTGGAATAAAATGAAATACACAAGTTTCAAAATTAACAATAAACAAAATGGCCGTGGTTGTCACGGACTTCTAAAATAAAAGGACAAGTTATTACATATATGTCTTAGCCGTGTACATACACGGACGAATATAATCACAAATGTTTACAACATATCAGTTACAAGGGGGGACGGAATTCTCCTAGATCCTTCTTCCCTTCTTCAATTAAAGCACGAAGGGCCTCCCCGCGAGCATCTTTCCCGTCCTGAACTTTGACTGCAAGAGCATCTAGATCTTCTCCAAGCAGCTTCTCACCTGACATGGCTTTGGATACAGAATCATAAGTGGCCAACGTCAAGGGAGTTGGATCAGCACTCAGCCGGGACATTATTGCTTCGTTTGGAGCATCTTTCATGGCTTCAAGCTCGTCCAGGAGGGGGTGTTGAAGGTCTGCCAAGGCATCCATGGACGCAGTCATCTTGCCCGCTGCGGAGGGATTGTGATACGGATGCTGTGTGATATCCTCACCTTTTGCGATCATCTCCGCAGCTTGGACCAGGCCTTCATGCCTACCACGGTCGATCCCATCAGATACAACCCCAGAAAATGCCTGCAGTAGGTGTGGAGCGTTCAGGGCCCCACTTACGGCAAGCCGCAGTCCTTGCCCGATAATCCACCTACGACCGGCTGTCGCGGTTTGTAGGGGGGGCATACTCTCTCCGCACAGCTGACAACCACCTTGCTCAACTCTTCATCAGCAACGGCAACTTGATTTTCAAGGTTGGTTTGAGCCTGCGTCAATTCCTCCTTCAGTGTGTCACGCTCCTGGGCAATGCTGAATGATTGCACGGTCACCGCCTTAGTAGCAGCCTCAGCCGCAGACACCTGCGTATGAAATCTGGAGTTACTACAAGTATACATACTTTTTGGGCTACATGCATACAAGAAGTAGGAGTGTATGTACAGTATTTCTGAAAATTTACCTTCTCGTTTGATGCGGCTACGAGGGCTTCCAACTCAGCAATACGCCTCTCTCTGGTATCGGCGTGAAGTGCCTGCTCCTTCACCGTCGCCTCGGCGGTCAGTAATGCCGCCTGCAAGGATGCGATGGTCTTCTCGTTCTTCACGACCATTGCCTCGCAGCGGGCTATCCTTTTGTCGGCACGGCTCACATTAGTGAGGGCCTTGATCAGACGGCGTCTTAACGCAGCACCCACCGTCACCTGATGTGCGGATGATACATCAAACTGTTCAATCAGGGCCTCATGGTCTAGTTCATCTAAATCCTGTGCGAGGGCAGGCGGGGTGATGTGTTCGATGAATTTCGAACACTCTGATTCGGCCTCCAGCCGTGTCAAGCTTGATAGGTTCCATGCTAAGCGCAAGCTCTCTTCTGGCCCCTCGGGGCACGGTTCCTTGGCACGTGCGGTGATAGGTGAGGGGGGATTGTTAGTAGCCGCAGGGGATGGATTTCTCCCCACTTCCTCTCCTTGAGCTGCGACTGCCGGATTCACCCTGTCGTTCAAAAAAAAAAAAATTAGTCTACATATATCATACGAAAATACAAATCATAATCATGAGGGGTACTTACGAGGTGCCAATAGCAGGGTCTGGGCCGGTAGGAGCTACGGCGCTCACAGGGGCGACTCGCAGAACTGGCCCTTCCATGGTCGGGGTGGGGTCGGCTTGACCAGTCATGGTGCTGTTTCCTTCTTGATACTAAGGATGGTCTTTCCGCAACTTCTTGGGAGGAGCATTTGCAACTCCGGCATCTTCCCCAGTCTTATTCGACACACGCCTGGTTGTTTTTCTCTTTTTTGAAGTAAGGGTGGTGGATCCGGAAGCTTGCGTAGTGTCTTCATTAGGATCGCGCTCTTCCTCCTGGTTGATGGTGCCTCCCTCCAGCAAAGGGTCGTCGCCATCTTCGTTATGAAAGTCCAATGGGGACTTCTCGATAACAGGCTCTTCTTCGTCCGACCTGGGTTCGGTTGTCTCTTCCAGCGGAATCGTACGGTCGGCTAAAGCTTCTAGCAATGGGAGCTCATTCGGCTTTAACGGCCGGAATCCTTCCGCCACCTTCATGAGGTCGCCTTGACGAAGTAATCCGTGGAGGTTCATCTCTGCAAATGATTGTAGAAGTATATGGGTTAGTAACATTTTACACATATGTGATAGATCAAACTTACAAGATATATATGACCTACCCTCGCCCTGTTCCGTTAAGAAGCACGGATATAAGTCATCCCTCCCAAAGTAACGGCGGCTTATCCCTACTAAGCACAGAAAGTGCTCCGGCAACCCTCTATGAAATTCCGTGCGATGGGTATCTAGTATTTTCAGGTCCCGGCTACTATAATCTTTGGATTTGGGCGGATAGTCTTTTGGGGCTTTGGTTTTAAGTACAAAGGGGGTGGGGAATACTTTCTCATCTACAAAGAAGTAATGGTCGTACCAATTCTTCAGGGAGTCAAGGGGTTTCCTATATGTCATCGGGGCATTCCTGGGTCGTTTCTTGAACGACAACCACCCGTTCACTAGTTGGGGAAAGTAGAAAGCCCTAAAAAGGTTCACGGTGGGGGTTACCCTGCAGGTATGGCATGTAATCTCAAACTGGTTGATTTTACACGCCCCTATACAGTGGAGCTGGGTGATATGAAAGTCATAATACAAAAGAAGGTCTACTAAGAACTTAGACAATGGAATACGGTAGTTGGCTGAGTCGAACAGGCGTGTGTATATGCCTATTTTCCCCGCCGGTGCATCCGTAATAGCTTCACCATCACCCGGATAGGTGGGATGTACGCTTTCGGGCACAAAATACTTCGACAGGAAGTCGAGGTATTTCTCCCCTGACATCACATTCAGGACGTCCGTGATGAGGGGGTTATCCTTGACCATATTTTATGAAAAGGTTTTTAAAGGCGCGGTAATCTAACCTGCGGTGATGGATATCCGTGGAAAAGAAGGCAAAAATTTTGGAGAGAAAAGCTTGAAGTTAACAATGGCGGAAGAATGAGTGAGTTGTGTGTGTAACATACACGCATACTCACTCTTATATAGGGTGGCCTCGGTTTCCGAGGTGCCGTGGATCTTTGACACGTGTCAGTCACATTCCCTATCCAATGGATAGGGTTTCTGACATTTCTGTAACGTCAGTAGGGGACCCACGGGTCATTTCTTAAACAGTTTCGCGTGGCTCAAGGGTGGTCAGTAATCATGCACTTTTTGCAGACATGCGACTGGATTATTGAATATCATTAATGCGACTGGATTCTTGTCGGGTTATGCGGCTCTTACGTAAGACCGTATTTAATGTTGCATTTAATTTGTCTCGGCCATTACGTGCGGCTGGGGTAGTATTCATTAAAGTATATTCCTACGACCAGTTGCCACGTGCGGCCGGAACAAATTTTCCAGTGTCATTTCCTAGGTCTTTCTTGATATGTCCGGAGAGCAGCTTGATAGTCTAGAGGTTACGCCTACGACTGTAACAACTAGACTGGGGGGACATGATGACGTATAGTCCCCAACCGGGTCATGAGCCCGGTTCACGGGTACTACCCGTATCCGGCCCATCACAGATGGGTGGATAAATGTCATTCAGGCTTATGGGTTTGAGTGAACAGTACCCGCACATGTGTGCGGCCCACGGCCCAAGGCGGCCGACATAAGATCAGACAGAATCATATTCTGTCTGGAATATCTTTATCCCAATAGGAGAGGATATTCACTACCACGATTAGAAGATAACAATCATTCTAAAATCTGGTGATTATCTCTTCCTTAGGGCCGAAGCATCAGTGAAAGCCCACTAGGGTTTCACTGCCTATAAAAGGAACCTCCAAGGGTTCCACAAAGGTATTACGACTTGTGCTCTAAACTCACATAAACCCTAAACCGATTACTTACTCTCACGCTGGAGTCTAATCGTGGGAAACATTCCCACGGTAAGCTTAACGCGTGCTGTTTAGTGTGCAGGATCCCAACCAGACGATTCACTTGGTGCAGGAGCCGGAGCCCAGCCAACCCGAATTAAGCCTAATTCGGGTCTAGCAAGGATCAACCAACTTTTGCATCAACAAGTACTAATCATGGTGATTGGTGGATTGATACTGGGGCAAGCCGTCATGTATGTGCTGACAAGAGTATGTTTCACTCTTTTAGAGTTGTTGACAATGGGCATAAGCTGTATATGGGCAACTCTGCAACTGCTGATATCAAGGGCGAAGGAGATGTTGTTCTGAAGATGACATCCGAGAAAGAGCTCAAGTTGACTAATGTCTTGTATGTTCCGGAGATTCGCAAGAATCTTGTGTCCGGTTGGCTGGTAAACAAGTTTGGTTTTAAACTAGTTTGGTTTTAAACTAGTTTTTGAGTCTGATAAGTTTGTTTTGTCTAAGAATCAAATGTATGTTGGTAGGGGTTATGCCTTGAATGGCATGTTCAAACTTAATATAATGGTTGTTAAGAATGAAATGAATAAGATGAACTCTTCTACTTACATTGTTGAATCTTCTAATATGTGGCATGCCCGTCTTGGGCATGTAAATTTTAATTCGATGCGTCGTTTGATGAAATTTAAAAGCATACCAAACTGTCACATTGATTCAAAATATAAATGTGAAACTTGTGTGGAAGCCAAACTTACAAGAACATCCTTTAAATCGGTTAAGCGAACAACCGAACCTCTTGATATGATACACACGGACATATGTGATTTGAAATCACTACCCACGAAGGGTGGCAATAAGTACTTTATCACGTTTATTGATGATTGTACAAAGTATTGCTATGTTTACTTGTTGAAAAGTAAAGATGAAGCTATAGACAAGTTTGTTCTATACAAAACCGAGGTTGAGAATCAACTTGGTAGGAAAATCAAGGTTGTACGAAGTGATAGAGGAGGTGAATACGTGGCTCCATTCGCCGATGTATGTGCGAAACATGGAATTAAACATGAGGTCACTGCCCCTTATTCACCTCAATCAAACGGTATTGCAGAAAGGAAGAACCGTACCTTGAAAGAAATGGTGACTGCCATGTTAATTAGCTCTGGTATGAAGCAGGACATGTGGGGGGAAGCTATTCTAACGGCCACTTATCTTTTAAATAAGATACCTCGTAAGGATAAAGAGGAAACTCCATATGAACTGTGGATGGGGAAAAACCGTCATATCAGTACTTGCGAGTGTGGGGGTGTCTAGCCAAGGTTGTTGTACCGACACCAAAGACCCAAAAGATCGGACCTAAATCTGTGGATTGTATATTCATTGGATATGCTAAGAATAGCACTACATATCGCTTCATTGTACATGAATCGAAAAATCCGGATATACAAAAGAACGCAGTGATGGAATCTAGAAATGCTTCCTTCTTTGAGAATATATTTCCTTGTTTATCTAAGGAAACTGGAAGTTCATCTAGATTATATGACAATGTTGTCCAAGACAAGAGACAACGAGATGATAATGATCTCCAAGATGAGAGACAAGATCAAACTGCAGAAGAAGAGGTTGAACCAAGAAGAAGCAAAAGGGCAAGAAACGAGAAATCGTTTGGACCCGATTTCGTTTCTTTTATGGTAGAAAATGAACCTACTTCTTTCTGGGAAGCGGTAAATTCCTCGGAAGGCCAACAATGGAGAGAAGCCATCAAAAGTGAAATAGAGTCTATTTTACAAAACCATACGTGGGAGCTCGTGAATTTACCTCCGTGTTGTAAACCACTAGGTTATAAATGGATCTTCAAGAAGAACATGAAAGCTGATGGCACCGTGGAAAAGTATAAAGCAAGATTGGTAATCAAAGGATTTAGACAACGTGAAGGTCTAGATTACTTTGATACCTATTCGCCCGTAACGCGAATAACCTCTATCAGAATGATACTTGCGATTGCCGCAATGAGAAATTTGGAAGTTCACCAAATGGATATCAAAACGGCCTTTCTAAACGGATATTTAGAAGAAGAAATATATATGAACCAACCTGAGGGTTTCATAGCTCCTGGACAAGAGGGCAAGGTGTGTAGACTTGTTAAGTCATTATATGGCTTAAAGCAAGCTCCCAAACAGTGGCATCAAAAGTTTGATCACACCATGTTAGAGAGTGGGTTCAAAATCAATGAATGTGACAAGTGTGTTTACGTGAAGGACACAAGTGTCGGATATGTGATCTTGTGTTTGTATGTCGATGATATGCTTATCGTTGGTAGTAACGACAAGGTGATCAGATCTACCAAAGACATGCTAAAATCAAAATTTGACATGAAGGATATGGGTTTAGCTGATGTGATCCTTGGAATAAAGATCATACGAACCCATAATGGACTTGTGTTGAGTCAAGCACATTACGTGGACAAAATTCTCAATACTCATAATGCGGGGGATTCCGGCCTAGCTAGAACTCCAATTGACACCAGTTTGCATTTATCTAAACATAGAGGCTTAGGTGTTGCCCAATTAGAGTATTCAAGGATTATTGGCATGTTAATGTACTTGATGACAGGTACCCGACCTGACTTAGCATACGCTGTTAGTAGGCTAAGCAGGTATACGAGTAATCCAAGTTATACACATTGGAAAGCTATAACGAGGGTACTTCATTATTTGAGATACAGTCGCGACTATGGACTGCATTATGAAAGACAACCTGCTGTTATGAAACACATATCGACTAGTGGATATGTGTTTACACTAGGAGGGGTGGCTATATCATGGAAGTCTTGCAAGCAAACAGTTATAGCTAAGTCCACGATGGAATTTGAATTTATCGCGCTAGATAAATGCAGAGAAGAGGCGGAATGGCTACGTCAATTCGTAGAGGACATACCAAGATGGCCAAAACCATTAACGGCCATTAGTATACATTGTGACAGTAAATCGGCCATGGGAAGAGCCAATAGTACAATGTATAATGGGAAATCCAGACATATCCGTCGTCGACATAACTCGATACGACAACTACTCTCAAGTGGAGTTATCTCAATTGACTATATGGCGTCAAAGGATAACATAGCGGATCCGTTTACAAAAGGCTTAAGCAGAGAGTTAGTTAGTAAGTCGTCGAAAGGAATGGGACTAAAGCCCTTAAAGGAATGAGTTTCTATGAAGGAAAACCTAACCTAGTTGACTGGAGGTCCCAAGATCTAGGTTCAATAGGAAAACCTAATCATAGAAATGTGGGGGAAGTCATGTCAATGTGGGGGAGTTACTTAACATATAACTTCCTAGTCCATTCCTATAACAATGTGACTTTGTGAGGTTAAACATATGGCTTTAATGATTCATGATGAAATCATAAAGCACAAGATTCAAGATGAAATTTTAAAGTATATGTTTTCAATGATTCGGGATGAAATCACCTATGTGAGAGAGAAGTGGGGTCGCTTTGAAGGGAATTGTGGGGGCGCAATTCCTAAAAGCTCTTGCAGAACCAGGCTAGTGCTCATGACCATAACGGGCACGACTATGAGGACTTGACAATGTCAGGGAGAGTCGTGTGTGAGTGTGTATTGTCGTCTACGTAAACAGAGGCTGATTTCAAGGACATCGCGTCTACTCAGATCTAGGAGACTAAGTACATCTCACAAGGGAAGGTTCAAAGGGTCACACCTACCTATCCTATGCAGGACTCAACTGCAGAAATTTCGTCGAAAGTTTCGTGTGATTTCGACCGATCTCCATTCATGTGGGGGACTGTTGGAAAATATAATGGGAAAACAGTGTTTTACTAACTTTGGACATATATAATTATTAGCGAATATAATTATTGAGTGTAAGGCCAAGTTGAGCCATTATATGTCTAAAACGGAGTTAGTTTGAATGAGATATCGAGTCTCTACGGGTAATTGAAATGGAGGAAATTGAGTAATAACTAAAAATTAATGTGTCAATAATAGACAATTAAATTAGTTATTATCATTTACAATTTGAGTCATTAATTGATATCAAATTGTTCTTATCATAATTTGCAAATTAGTATCATTGACTAAGAAATGTGATTGACAATACAAATTGAGTATGTCTTGTCATCATTATCTCTTAACTAGTATATGGTTGGCATAAAGAGTGACATGAGTCATTGACATGCTATCATTTTGCAATCAATTGTCAATTGATTGACATATTTCAAAGGATGCACATGTTATCTAGTTGAAATAGACGTGTACTGATAATGTGCATGAGTCATTGATAGATAAGAAATTGATTGTTATCAATTTGGAAGATAACAACTAGTTGATTCATGTGGATGCATATAAATAGATGACAATCTCCATCATTTCTAAGACACCAACAAAAACACACAAAGTTTACTAGTTCCATTGATATATTTCTGGCGGTCTTTTCGATCAGAAGCACACTACTTTCCGTGATCTTTCAGGCAAGTATGTCAGGTCCGGCTGTACAACAGCTTTGAACGTTGTACCCTGGGAAACAGACGGCGAATCTGTTTTAAGGAATCGTGTTAAACACGAGCCTCGTTCCTCGACCGTTTACTGCTTTTACTTTCATTAGTTAATTTATTGTCTTTTAATTTCTATTATTAAATTCTGTTAATTTTTATATCATTGTAATTCGATTTTATTGATAAAAGTGTACACGTTTCCCTACAAGATGAACATAGAGAGCACTTCAAACCTAACATCAACCCAAACAATCTCTCTTACAAGTCAAACAACTACCTTGCTCCACCTGACTTTCCACCCCATCCACCCACCCAAACTCAACCTAATCCTCCTCAATTGCTTCAAGGAAATGCTATAATCTTGTTTTTCTAAGTGCTACTTCATGAGGTTTAAGTTCAATGCTGGCAGAGCTAAAAAGGAAAGGAATTTTCTTTTGAGTGTCATAAATAATTAGTTTTAGTTATAGCATTTTAGAATAAGTTATTAGCCCCCAATAAAATTAGTTATTAGCCTCAAACTTTTGTAAACTCACACAAGGACCATAAATGCACTTTAGCCATTCTCCAAGGGCCAAATGTGTAACATCTTGAAACTTAAGGACCAAACTTTCAATTTTTGAGTTTACAAGGGCCAAAAGTGACAAGTCTTCAATAGTTGAGGGACCATTCTTTACAAATCTTCAAACTTCAAGGGTATTTTTGGAAATTCATTGTTCGGGTCCGGTTCTTTGTGCGCTTCGTTTCCCGTGTTCGTTTTTGCTTGATTCTTGTGATCTTTTGTTGATTTCACGATATCCGTACCTAAAATACACAATGAACAAACACAAGCATATTTTGGGGTATTTTATGATATTTTTAGCATTTTAAGCCCGATTTGGACGATGAGACTATGTATAATTACAGTCTCATCAGTAACCATTTTAACAACAGGGGAAAATGTTTCATCATAATCAATGCCCTCCTTTTGCCCAAAACCTTGGACAACAACCCTAGCCTTATACCTTTCAACCTCACCACTAGACTTAACTTTAATTTCCAAATCCACTTACAACCTAAGGCTTTCCTACCTTTAGGGAGTTCAACAATGTCCCAAGTATCATTTTCAAGCCAAACAGCAAGTTCAGTGTTCATAGCATCAAGCCAGTGATGATTCTGAGATGCTTCAAAAAAACTTTTTGGTTCACTCATTTTGTTAAGTTGAGTGACAAAGCAAAAATTTTCTTTATCAAGTTTGGAATATCCAACAAATTTTTCAAGTCCATACTTGACTTTAGATTGAACAACAAAATCATTATAGTTTTTGGGGAAAACAGAAGGTCTTGAGGACCTCCTCAAACCTTGACCACCCTGAACATTGTTTATAGAATCATCCCCAAGGTTTCCTTCCATGTTTTGAACATGAGGGGAAGGAATGGGATGAATATCTAAATTTCCCTCAGAGTTTGCACTTTCATCAAGTGTGGCAGCCTCTTCCCTATTCAAGCTGGCATCACTGGTATTATTGCCTGAGGCAATGTATCCAGTGTCACCTAGACTTGGAGGTGGGCTACTAGCACTTGGTGACAGATTGTCACCATTATATTTAGTTGCTCTCTCTTCATCATTGGGAAGTTCAAGGTTATCAAAGTCAAAAAAATTCAACAAATTTAAGTCTTGAGAAACATTTTCTTTATTAAAATTATTTTTATTGTAATTAAAAACAGAGTCTTATGGTTTCAAAAAACTTAACATCTCTAGAAAAAAAAACTGATGCCTATCAAGACTGTAAATCCTATATCCTTTCTGAGAACTAGAATAACCCATCATAACACATTTTTCAGATTTGCTGGAAAACTTATCTGAACTATTAAGAATAGTAGCAAAACACAGACATCCAAACATTCTAATGTGAGAGAGCCTAGGACAAGTATTGTACATCATTTCAAAAGGGGTTTTTCCATTTAGCACAAAAGAGGGCAATCTGTTAATAAGATAAGTAGTAGTTAGCACACATTCAGTCCAAAATTTAAGAGGAATACCCCCCCTGAAACATAAGGCATCTAGCAACATTCAAAAGATGTCTATGTTTCCTTTCAGTAATTCCATTTTGTTGTTGTGTGTAAGCACAATAAGTTTGGTGTATGATGCCATTATTTTCACAAAAAACTTTGAAGTTTTGATTAACAAATTCAGTTCCATTATCACTTCTAAAAGTTTTAACATTACCTTTAAATTAATTTTTAATCAAATTATAAAAGTTTTGAATGTTGGAAAACACTTCATCTTTGGTTTTTATATGAAACAACCAAACATGCCTAGTATAATCATCCACAACAGTCAAGAAGTATCTATGGCCAGAGTGACTAGTAACCCTATAAGGACCCCACAAGTCAAGATGAACAATATCACCAAGTTTTTTGGTTTTATGATCACTTAGAGGGAAAAGGATTTCTGGTTTGTTTAGCTCTTTAAAAAACTTCACAAAAGAAGGTTTTCTCATCTTTATCAAGTTTTAAAGATTGTTTAAGCACATTAAGGGCAGGGTCAGCAGGGTGTCCAAGTCTACAATGCCAATCATAATGAGACAGAGAGCAGGTAACAAGTTTGTTTTGATTTTTACAATTAATACCTTCAGTATCTAAATAGTATAAACCACCACATTGTTTACCAATCCCCATCACCTTTTTTAGATTCAAATCCTAGTTAACAAAGAAGTACTTGGTTTCATCAAACACAATAAATATTCTATTATCTTTAGCAAGCTTATGCACAGATATCAAAGTAACACAATACTCAGGGATAACCAACACATCAACAAGAATCAGGCCATTAGGAAGTTTAAGGTTACCAATTTTAGTTATAATAGCCTCAGTACCATTTGGGTGAGCAACTTTGATTTTAAGATGAGAGATATCAAACACATTATCAAGTTCCCTATCACTATCAGTCATGTGTTGGTTAGCCCCAGAGTCAATAACCTTCCCATTGTAAGTCATCCCAATTTTAGAACTAGTATTAGAACAATAAAACTTATCAAAGTTTTCATTAAAAACCTTGCTAGAGTTAAAAACAGTACCTGCCATATTGGCTTGTACATTCTTTCTAGTTCCACTGTTATCTTTAAAAATATAGAGAAGAGTAGCCATTTGTTCATCAGAAAAACCAGTAGCACTAGTAGAACCAACAGAGTTATTAGCCACATTTTTCCCTTTGAAATTTTTATTTCCCCTTTTTTTATGAACAAAATCACTGGGGTAACCAATAATCTTAAAACACCTATCAATGGTGTGACCATTGTACCCACAGTTTTCACAAACCAATTCAGCATTAGAGGTAAAGTTGGGTCTCACAACATTCTGATTATTAGGTCTAAAACCAGTATTACCATTGTTAGGTCTAAAGTTGCCTTGATTACCATTCTGATTAAAGTTGTTGGTTATAGGTCTCAATATATTAGCATTAGGGTTCTGATTTCTTTGAACATTGTTTCTGGTGGGCCCATTAGATAAGAAAGCAGTGGTATGAGCCCTTTGAGAGTGCCCATAACCACTGCTTGAAGCCATTCTATGAGATTCCTCAGTAGAAATGATGACATAAGCCCCCTTAACATCAGGAAGACTTTCTCTAGACAATATAGAACTCCTAATACTCATATAAGAATCATCCAACCCCATTAAAAACTGCATAAATTTCAATAACTGATTATGTTTTTTAAACTCACTAGAAGCAGAACAAACACAAGCAGGTAATTCAATCATAACATCATATTGTTTCCAGAGAGCATTCAATTTGTGATAATAATCAGACAAGTTACAACCATTTTGTTTCAAGGTATTGATCTTATGGTGCAAGTTAAACATGACAGAACCATCAACCTTATGATATGTTTCCTTTAGCTCTTTTTAAACATGTTTGGCCTTTTTTGAAAAAAAATTGTCCAAGGAAAAGTTCCTCAGAAATAGGGTTAAGAATCCAACCCAACACAACAGCATTGACCCTGTCCCATTGCCTTGCTAAAACCTCATCAGTTACAGACCTTTTACAAGTACCATCAATAAAACCAATTTTATTTTTCCCTTCCAAAGCAAGTAACATAGCATTAGCCCAAACTTGATAGTTTTCAGTTCACAGTGACAACAGTTAAAGCAACTGAGTCATTAGGGTGCAAGTGCAATGGGCCACTCAGGTCAAGCTTACTAATAAGTGTAACTGGGTCAGTTACACTTATAGCATCATCATCACCATGTTCAGACATGGTGAAGGGTCAAGAGGTCAAAAAAGAACTCACAATACTGCAAACAAAGTTCCCAGGAATCCAAACCACTCAAGGGTGGCAGGTCAAGGGCAAGCAGCAAGTGAGGATCCAAATAAAGGGTATGAATGAATAAAAACTACCAAACCCCCAAATAGCCAAGCAATAATAAAATAAACAGACAAAGACAGATAGCAATCAAAGAGAGAGAAGCAGAGGTGTTACAGGGCTATAAACCAAAGCTCAATTGAACTGTCACTCTTAGATTCACTTAGTCTAAGAAGTGACAGAACCTCCAAGTCACAAACCCCAAAAATTTCTTCAAGGAAAAAATTGGGGAAAGTGACAAAACCAGCGAACAAACCACCGAATCAACAAAGAACCAGAGTGAACCACCACCATTCGAACAAGCCACCAACAAAAATGAAACCCTAATTTTTTTTTTTTGAAAAAAATTAGGGAAAATCACTTTAAACAATGGAAAATACCACCAATCAACCCAATCGACAATAATAATGAATAAGAGAGCAGATCTCAGAAACCCTAATTTTTTCTAAAAAAAATTAATGGTTCAAAACTTTGATTCAAGAAGTAATATTAACAGATCTAGCTATTTCAATAGCAGATCTTTTCAAAAAAGTATAAATAACCAAAAACCCCCAATTTTAAACAAACCCTAAAAAAAATTTCATCAAATTTTAACAACCTGGCTCTGATACCATGTAGAAAAACATGATCAGAAATACCTCAAACATAAAAAAACCTTTTATTAACAAGATTTAAGAAAACAAACTGAATAAGAAAAATAAAACTACTACCAGTGCTACTCACGTGTAGCCCTATGATCTACATGATCATAGTCTTACAATCAAAACAAATAAAACAAAGGTTTCTGAGATCAAACTAGAGAGAGAGAGAGCGAAGTGTGTTTTGGGAGAAAACACACAGACAAAATAAGAGCGATACAAACAAAGTGAAACACGCTCCTCCCTTTTATCTAAACCTAAAGGCTCAAAGAGCCGTTTGAGATATGGGCCAAAAACATGGGCTTGGGCTTGTCCAAATAAAAGAGTGAGAGTTTGTCCAGCTTTAGTCCCTCATGCCACAAGAGTATCTTCATTCTAGTCCCAAAATGCTGACTGAAAGAACAAACATAACACAATAAGTCCCCATAGTTTAATCAAGGATATCAGATTAAGTCCATAAATTTAACAATGTTTTTATGCATATGTCTCATATTATTTTTTTTCATGATCAAGTTTTCACTTAAATTAGTACGTAGTATAAGACTTAAAACACCACCATTTTGGATATAAATAGCGTTACCATGTTTCAGTTAAAGTTTTTGCAAAATGTGATTTGTCGTTCATGTAAGTTCATTCACAAGATTATACGAAGCATCATATGTTTGGCAACTCATTACTCCAATATGTGACAATGAATATGCTCTAAAAGGATCAGAAATCTCCTCAAAAACATCTAAGAATGGTACATTTTTGTTGCAACTTATTTGGATCTTATCATGTTAAATTTCAAAAATGAAGTCTTTGAGCTAGAAAAGTCGTCACATTTTGAAGTCAGTTTAACGTTTTAGAGGCGATGTTATCAAATACAGAAGATGAAGATACGGGCTCTGTAAATTTGCTCGAAAAAGCAATTAGAAGTGCAGATTCTCTCAAAGCAATATGTGTAAAAATGGTTAGCGACATTATCTTTGTATTGTGTTAGGTTGCTTCGTGTCCTCAAATCCTTGTAATCTAACTTTAATTCCATGCAACAGGATCGCAAAGATCAGAAGCTTTTTGCTTTATTTAGCTTATATGTCCTGCAAGTCACGGTGAGAACCTCATACCTAAGAGGAGATTTTAATAGAGATAGCAGTATAAATATGTTTATATAAAAATGGGTCAATTCAGGTTGTAATGGCCAGAGATCTACTATCAGTTTATGGTCTGTATTGACTTGATTTTTTGATCCAACACACATATCTTGTCTTCTTATTAAGTGCAGGCTCTTATTTCAAATAGCATGGAGCAGAAACTTCAAGATTTTTTCCCATAATGCTACAACTTTCACACTTCCTTTGCTACTGTGGTTTAACATATCTTGGTCTAATAACTGGACATGAAGTTGACAGGGCTATTGACCTCCTCTCTCAAGGTAGAAATTCAGTTTTAATCACTTCTTTCGTGATCGGTATATGGCATGATTTGATTTGGGTTGTGGTTTTATCTCTAATGGGCATATTTTTATAGTTAGCTAAAAAGGATTGGGTCAATCGCAGGAAACTTTACTGTACTGTACTGATAATACATAAAAAAACCCTTGCATATTTTTCTAAAATAACTGATAATCACATTTAACACATTATATATCTATGTAATATTTGGCCTGTATGTGTTATGGTCAACCCATCCTGACTCAAACCCATGATCCATTACCCTATCCTAGTTTGCTTCCTCTGACTGTGATGGATTTTTAGTTTACAACCTGATTACTCATAGCGTGGTTCCTTTCGGTGCTTATGACAATGTACAGGCGATGAAGATAATTACATGAGCTGTTTTTCGTATGTCAGATCTGGAGCAGGTGATCTCATTCAAATTTGTCTTTCTGTTTTATTTGAAAATTCAGGTTTCCAGAATGAGTAGTTCATGTTTAACTGGTGCTGAAAATTGTGATATATGTAAACAGTACTTTGGAAAGACCTTTCTAATGTGTTGCTGATGCTACAAAGGAAGAATTGGATGCAATCAAAGGCAAACTCCGTAGTAATCAAGCAGAAAGGTGGGAAGCAATATATATGCTGAAGCATATCTTTGCTTCTATTAAGCTTTCCTGGGTGCTGAAGAGACATGCCACTAACTTCCTATTTTGTATTATGGAAGGCGTTGAGTTAATGATGAACCCTTGGACTATTCGTGTGTACACGCCTTGTCTTCTATACTGCTTTACAGGTACTTTCAACCGGGATCATGGTTCAGTTGAACTATTCTGAATATTTGAGAAATCTAGGATCTAAACATGCTTAGCAGTTAATTACTACATATCAAAGAATATGAAATGCTTTAGTCTCTACAGGGTTACGGATTACTTTTACTTATTGAACCTAAATCTGTTCATAAAATTTCAATTGCCACATATTGCGGGCCAGCCGAATGTTTGCTTTTGGTTGACAGTTATCAAATGGCCCTAGTAATTTCCCTAGTTGTCCTTATCTATCAGACGATGGCTAAATCCTAGATCAAATTTGTAGGCAATTCAACTGGTCATGGTATATGCTGCAGATCGATCCACTGTTTCGTAAAAAAGATTTTGATACTTTAAAGATGGTAAAGAATTTCATTTCTTCTGTGTATCCATTACAATATGCCATGTTTGCTCGATAGTCATTCTTTATATGCCAATACTCTTATACTGGATTATGGCAAAAGATGTTCATGAGGTCTATATACTTCCTCTCAAAATTGGGCTAATCGATGTGAGACTATGTGCCGATGAATATGTTTGGAAATATCCAAGTTCAAAGTGATTTTGATATCTTATGATAACACAATATCTTAATATGGCAAATGAATTTGTGTAACAATTCTGAGAGGACTCTGACTGACGATGAATTACTGGGATCAAACATGGTATTTGAAGCTAATGTAAATGACTGCATGTGGTAAAAACTTACTACTTGTTATGGAAAAGTGAAGAAAGAAGTTTTAATAACAGGGGCTTTTTATAATCTCATGTTGCATGAGAAAATTCTCAGCATATTTGATAATCTCATGTTGGTCCAATTTAACATGTCAAGTAATAGTTTTACGTATCTAGTCAATTTAACCTTTTAAAATTCTCAGCATATCAAATTAAGTCTTTTGGTCTTGATTCAATAGTAATATAGATGTACGGAGAACAATGTAGTTTTAAACTAGATGTCAACATGGGACTTTTGGTAATCTCATGGTGATGTCAAAAGACTGTAGAAGTATGGTTGCACGAGAAAGTAAAACTATTACTTGACATGTAATATGCTTATTTGATAATCTCATGTTTGATCTCACGTGCTTTCTGATCTTCCGTCTTCTTTAAGGTTTGACATCTTAATGCCTTTAATAAGAAACAGTGACCTCTCTTCCATGGTAAATCTATTTCTGGTCACCAAGCATGATTATGACCATTGTTCCCTTTTGGCTTGTATTAATTTGAAAAGCTTCATTTTCTGGACAGATTGCAATTCTTTTGGGGGTACCCTTCTTTTGGACTGTGTCAAAGAAGAAATGCACTAGAAGTATCTCCAAAAGGTTTCAAAACAAATGGAGCCTCAAAAGCTGACAATAACATCGCTCAATATTTGTCTCCATTTTTGACAGTTAAAGTTCTTGATTTTGTGGAGTTTGTATTAAAGCCACCAATAGGAGGACCACCTTCTCTCCTGAATTCACTGATGCGGTATCAAATTCCACTTTTAGTATTTACATTATTATGTTAGATTGGCATCATTGGCTGTTAGATATAATCCTGCTATCACTGTCTTTATCTCCAGGTAATGGCTGCGCTCAACCTGTATAGATTTGTACTCATCACCGAGTCATCAGGTACTTGACACCTTATATATGTTTGATCTTCAAGGAAATGTTATAATCTTGTTTTTCTAAGTGCTACTTCATGAGGTTTAAGATCAATGCTGGCAGAGCTAAAAAGGAAAGGAATTTTCTTTTGAGTGTCATATATAATTAGTTTTAGTTATAGCATTTTAGAATAAGTTATTAGCCCCCAATAAAATTAGTTATCTACATTCCGGGCCCCTCGATAAGTAGCTTGAAGTTCCACCGCTGTTAATCTGGTCCTCTATGTTGTAGCAGCACATAGGGATGGAGGGAGTATTTTTTTTCCATCACTATTTCAAGGATCTTTTTGCCCAATCTCATTCATCTAGGTGATTCAGCAGTGTAACACTTGCTTATCCGTGTATTGTGTTTTTGATCTGTAGATTCCGATTGTGTAAGGATATGTAAATGTGGCCCCAAATAGTTAAGATAATTAGAATCGGTTATGTTAGTTTCGTTGCAACTACTCAGAAACTGAATGTTTGACACATAAAGCATCTGACAATCAGACTCAGTTTATCTTGCCCAACCACTATTAGCTGAGTCTCTGCTACTTGAAATTGCAATAAGTAGTTTCAATATTCACTTCTATAAGACTTCTTATTTCTTGGATCTAGATTGATTAGAGCATAGGCAGCATATAGTCGGTCTATTATGTGCTTCTTGAATTCAATCGGGAGAACGGACAAGACTTATGATCAACTATGTTAGAAGAAACATTGAGCAGTTTATGACCATAAGGATATTTTTAGTGATTATAAGTTTAGTGGCACACCGCGTAGTTAAACCCATTTCTCTTTCATCCATTATCAACTAAAACTTGAAATGCAGTGTCCAACGTTTGGATTAAGGAGTATTTGGGTACCTTTTTGGATGATGATGTAAAGCTTATTGTGTTTGTACTGGCGTTTGGGTTGATGAGCTTAGGCAGTATTTGGGTGAATCGATAGATGATTATTAGCTTATTAAGTTATTAAATAATTTGTTAATGGGTTAAAAACGTTAGTTTATGTTACATTTGGTTATGCATGTAGTATGGGGGGCCGGTGCCCCCATGGTTAGCCCGACAAGATGGGATTTTAATGTAAATTTTGTCGGATTTTGACCTTTTTTAGAAAATGCCCCCCACTAAAAACTCAAATTGACCCCCACCCATGTACTAAATCCCAACATTTAACGCTCTAAAACCTTATAAATCCGTCATTTCTAAGTAAAAATACTCGATTTATCGTTTCGATTCTAGTTTTTTTTTCCCCATTTTGATGCTACTGTGAATTTTTTTTTGCTCCCCACAACCTAATTTAATGGTTCCGTCACTGCATACACCATACCATACTAGTATGAATAGAAAACAAGCATGTTTGACTTAAAGAAAGTCAAACTATACTATGTGCTCCATATGATCAATAAAGTTACATTATTCATAACTGTGAGATTGCATAAAAAGTTGTATGATAGTACATTTGCATTAACAAAACTTTAGTTATGGTATTGCAGACAATGTGGGAGGCAATTCAATCCAAAGAAGCTTCATAAGCACATGCAATACTGCAGAGGAATAAGGCTTTTGCGAAGTCTGCCAATTCAAGGGCTAAACCAAAGATATCAACGCCTTCTGCTGCGCCTCTTGGAGCAATTTTACTTGAAGTAATCGGACATTTGTAATCAGGTTTTGAATTTGCTTCTTATATGGTTTCCCATTTAGGACGCTGGTTATAATAGTACTTATAGAAACACTCATATGTGACTGAAGATTATAGACTTGTTGATGAAAACAACACTTGTGTAACATTGAAGAGAGCATGTGTATAAATGATAACTAGCTGAACTACCTCAGTCAACTTTTGACTATTTTAAATAACCAATTACTAATAAGACAAAGGGTATGTAATTGAGTGATGTGTATGCGCCTAACACTAGTAGTACACAATAATCTTACACTAGTATGCGCCTAACAGGAAGCTGTAATAAAGAAGATGAGATCAAGCAAGTCAAAGGAGTTCTTTGCAGAACTTAAGGCTATTTGCAGGATACATCATAACAATGTGGTAAGAAATTTATGTTACAAAAAAACCCGATAACTTATATGATATATTTTTGAAACCTTCGCTCTAGGTGCAACTTCTTGGACATGCAAGTGGTGACAACCATCTTTATTTGGTATATGAGTATGTCCAGAATGGAACACTTAGCGAACACCTTCAGGACCCTTTGCTAAAAGGTAAGTTTCTGGTGTACTGGTGGCAACTTCAACCTAGTTACATCTTGATGGATAGGTTTTATACCTAACGGGTCAAATTAATAGATAGCTTCAACCTAGTGATATATCCTGATTCTAACCGCAACAGAACCTGTTTTGACCCATTGATAAGTAAATGGGTCAAAACCGTCACCTATACGTACATTGGTTGAATATTACAAACTTGGTAAAAATCGCAAGTGGTAGGAATTGATGGCAAGTATCATGACATTATCTTCAATTTGTTTATGCAAGGCCGAGTAGCGAAATGCTACATCAAAAACTGATGTTTTTGCATTAGGGGTAGTTTTAGCAGAGCTGATAACCGGTCAGCCAGCACTTGCACGTTATAAGAAGGAACCAAACAAGCTCAAGATATTAATTTCAGTGGTAAGTCCTAATGTTTTAGTTTACAGAAAGCATTTCAATAATTCGGTATACCTTTTCAGCGCGTTATGAATAGCAACGTTATGACACCTAAATCCACAGATGTGGTTTTTCATAGAATTAGTTTCGCTATTCAGAAAGGGCTTGCGGCGCAGCTTGTTGCTCGCTTGCCTTCTACAACTGTGTAATTAAATTTTAACCGAGTAACAACCGTCTTTGATTTGATTCTTTTTAAATGATTGTCCACTTTACTGAGTCAATCTAACTATAAAGTTAACCATTTCTCTTCTAAAATGACTAGATACGTGCAATATTTGAAGATCAAGATCCAACAACAGCATTGGAAGCTCAAATTGACAACAATATAAAAGACAGCTATCCTATAGATAAAATGCATTTGTAGGTATAGTAGGAAAAAGGAGAGCTGAATCCAATTTGCTGCAGTCTTTTCTAACCTGCTAAGAACTCTTTCCCGCCTCTAAGTTTCAGAGGTGGGTAAGTTTGTGTAGTAATCATTGCATTAAATATGATTTGAAAAACTATATCACAACAATATTATACTAAAATCTTAAGGGAGACGGCTTAGGAAGGTAAGCACTGAAGCTACACCTTATGTCACTTGACATGTTTCGTTTATAGTAGATCAGCAGCACTTTTGTGTATTTGGAGAAAGAGAAGTGTTTATCTGACTTTATGGTGCTATTTGAATAAATCGAATTATTGATTCAAATAAGTGTCAATTTACAGTCCATACTAACTAGTGTTAATCATAAGAAAGAGAACCCGTTGCAAAAAAAGAAAACAGAAAATTGATTCATTCAAATGATTGTCAATTTACAATTAACCCCTTTGGGCTGTGATACTATACAATACTAACTTATCAACACAATTTGCTAAGAGGTGGTTCACCATTTTGTTTCCATACATTGACGACCCCTGCTGCATCACCAGTAAAGAATAGTCCTTCAGGACCTATTTCCATTGCTCGAATGTCATGTGCTGAAAATATTCTACCCTTTTCTTCAAAGGAGGGCAAATCATATATGTGGAGACCACTGTCTTTGCATGAACATATCAGCATCGGCTTCTTTTCTTCATCGCCTATCCCACAAAATGCAAGTACACCGTTATCTACACAGTGCGCGTAAATTTGCTGAATGTTCCCGTTCTCGGTTGCACCCCAAACTTTGATCGTTTTGTCCAAAGAACCAGAGAGCAAATACTGATCCCAGCATATGAGTGATGTCACATCGCTCGTATGTCCAATCAATACTTTTGTGCATTCAAGTGATACAAGACTCCATACTCGTATAGAATGGTCAGAAGAACCGGAGTAGAGCATTCCAGCTCCTACAATAAGCGAAAGCACAGAACCAGTGTGGCCTTTTAACACTGTTGGTTCTTGAGAGAAACTGGTCTTGGATGTAGATTTCCAGGACAAAATAGTCCCGTCCTCCATCCCGGCAAATAGAGTGTCTTGAGACATAGTAATCGCGTTAACTTGACCACCACTGGATCCTCGAAGAATGAATTCACTTTGATTATTAAAATTCCACGCCTTGATCTGATCTCGCAGACCAGCAAACATCCACGAACCTTCTTCTTCTTTGACTAAAATCCCACAGTCGTTATGAAATTTAAGCACACTTTGACACTTTCCGGTATTGCAGTCCCAGACTCTGAGTGAGTTATCCTTACTGGCGCAGAAAAGCTTGCCCAAATCATATCGAAACACAATCCCAGAAACACCATTTGTATGACCTTCCAACCGTGATAAGATTGAGAGACCACTAGCACCGAACCACGATTGCAGATTCAGCTTCTTGTCATCATTTGTGCAGTTGTGGATAATTTCTCTGTTTTGGACTTTTGTGCAATCATCCTCCTTAGTGTTGTCAGATGTTTGACTTTGACTGACAGGAATAGAATCCTTTTTTGTGGGCAAAATCTTAACTTGTGACTTAATAAAGGTATCAGGATTCTTCCAAGAGTTGTTGTGGTTGTGTTTTGACTTACTAATCGAAACAGATGATTTTGGAGGGTGCAAAAATCTGCAGGGATTTCTAAGACATCTTCCCTGAAGCCAGTACTTGCACACGACAGAATTAACATTACTACTTGTTGCATTTCGGTCAACAACCTGTTTAACTTTATTATTTCTTGCAATCATCATCTTGGTTTGACTTCCTCCACATCCGAGCCTTTTGAAAACTGATTTCTCACTCCTGACTGAGAATCTTTGAGCTGCTACTGTTGCCATTTCTTTATTTTAGATAATCCTGATTCGATTCAATTGAAAAATGGATTCAATTGAACAAGAAAAGAACAAGATTGGTGATGTTTGTAAGGAGATTTTAAGGGCTTCTTCGAAAAAGAATGGGGTGATTTTTGTAAGGAGATTATGATTCGATTGAATCTGTAATCAAGAATCGTGAGGAAACTGCTTAAGAAGAAGAAGAGGGGTGAATTTTTGTAAGGAAATAGGATGTGATTTTAAGCTGTTTATATAAGCGCCAATTCATTATTTTACTTTTGTTGCACGCTATCCCAACTATGGCGGTGGATGGGCAATTTCATCTCTATTTTCAACCGACGTAGCCGAATCCGAAACGACAATAAATGCAACCCGGTTTATTATTATAATCATTTGTTGTTGTTTTATAATATTATTATTATTATTATTTATTTTCTTAATTATAAAACATCACCTTATTAAAATAATATGATTTACCAAAAATTAGTAGGGAAGCCGAGAGATACTATATGAGCACTTACATCTTTAGCAATAGCGAAACCAATCCTATTATTCAATATCTAAAGTTACAATTCGAAAGCTACAAAGTAAACTAAAACAATTAGTCCCTATTTATAGGCTAAAACAAACTTATTGGAAAAGCTAAACAAATTTACTAAACAAACTTTAAAGTTTAACTCACTTTCTAACAATCTCCACCGTGAGTTAAACTCTTCATAATTTCCAAGCCAAATTCCAAACGCCGCTTAGAGTTTAAGTCACTTTTCTTACAATCTCCACCGTGACTTCAACTCCATTCGAAACTTCAAACCAAACGAGCATTTTGTCTTAATTCAGAATTCCAAACGAACGAATAACTCTTAATATGTTATTCAAACAAACGAACATAACTCTTAATATGTTATTCAACAAACGATTGAATCTGAAAACAACCTCAAACAAACAAACAAATGATCGAACCTGAAAACGATCAACTAAACAAACGATCGAACCTGAAAACGATCAACGAAGCAAACGATCGAACCTGAATACGATCAACCAAACAAACGACTAACCAAACAAACGACCGAACCTGAAAACGGTCTACTAAACAAACAAATCGCCCCGGACGATCTTTTCCAAAGACTACCAAATTCGAGCAACTAACTCCAACAAACCCGACGAACGAAGATCCCAATTTTCATATTAACGAATTTCAAACAACTGAACAAATTCCGAACGACCCGATCATTACCAAGTCTTCAAAAGGCCAAATCAATCTTCAAAACCAAATTATCACACGATCTGACAACCAAAGTCAATCAAATCTTCGATCCAACCAAACTAATTACGAGATTCAATAAATCAGATCAAGACAAAATTGATTCTAAAAAACCAACCAATTAATCCAAACTTGCCAACCTCGTCAAAACTAATCCCAAAAAACAAGTTCAATATACCCACTTCAAGTTGCTAGTACACAAACCCCAAAGTGAGAATTCTTAACCAAAAAATTTATTCACGAATATACCTTACTTTTATGATCAAAAGTCAAAAGAATATTTGGATGTTCCAAAAACGATCATAAAATTCTCAAACAAAAAAAACTAACCGAACTTCAAAAACAACCCAGACGATCGAACACAAACCAGATCCCAACGATCAAAGTTTTTCCTCTTCTTTTTCTTCATGACGGACCGAACCAGGCTCTGATACCACTTGTTGGATAATTCGAACGAACCGAACAAACAAACTAATTCGAACAAACGACGCGGAAGCTTTTATTCAATATCCAAAGTTACAATTCGAAAGCTACAAAGCAAACTAAAATAATTAATCCTTATTTACAGGCTAAAACAAACTTGTTGGAAAAGCTAAACAAATTTACTAAACAAACCTTAAAGTTTAACTCACTTTCTAACAAATATATAAACAACGACACTTTCCTCTAATACCCTGAGTCATGGAGAACTTCTGAATCCGCATCAGCAAAGTAACCGCGTCTTCTTCCAATTCTCCACTATTATTATTTTTATTTAATAAAAAATACACTTAACACATTATTATTATTATTATTATTATTATTATTATTATTATTATTATTATTATTATTATTATTATTATTATTATTATTATTATTATTATTATTATTATTATTATTACTATTATTATAAACTTCACTTAATTAGAAAACTAAGATATTTTACAAAAAGTTAGTGGGAAGCCGATATACAATCTAAGCTCCAACTCCTTTAGCAATAGCAAAGCTAATCCTATTATTATTATTATTATTATTATTATTTTTATAAAACCATCACTTTTATTATTATTATTATTATTATTATTATTATTATTATTATTATTATTTAATCAAACCATCACTTTATTAGAAACAAAAAGGGATTTACAACAAATTGGATGAGAAACATCACTTTATTAAGCAAATAGGATTTTCAATAAATTAGTGGGAAACCGAGATACTATCTGGGCCCCCGCTCCTCTAGCAATAGAAAATCATATCCTATTAAAAATGTGAACAACAGCATGTGCGCCAATATCTTGAGTCATGGAGAATCTTCGGATCCGCTTTAGTAAATTTATTGCATCTATCTCAAGTTCCCCAAGAGAAGAGAAAGAGAATGGGATAAAACCGTATCCAATATCTGCACATTTAGCTTCATACTTGACGCGTTTACGTTGTGTAGCCTCAATTACCGCACGCCCTGGTGCAAAATCGAGAATCCGAGTTCGTGTCAAGGGAGATGAACCTGTCAGATCCACACATACATCAAGCCCCCGATCCATGAGTAGAGCAACATATCAGTTGGACGTAATGGTTTGCCCCTCCCACCACTGAGCCCAATATCAACTTCTTTACCAATAGAAATCCCTGAATGAAAACAACTCGACAAGGGTATCACGTACAATGTTATGCTGATGTTTGATACCAACAATACCAGAACACGATACAAAATGATCCCCAAAAATATCCCCTGTAAAGACCCTCGAGCAAGCTGAGCACGAACTTGAGATAGAAAATAAAGGAACAACCAACCGATAACACAAAACACACCTGTAAGTCCTGTTGTTCATAGTTTGTCCCAACCCAGAGATCGGAACCACCCTAAGCCAGTCAGAAGTGTGGTTCTCCATTTGAGACTTACATAAAGCCATTTGTCGATTAGATAGGGAAAAATTATATTAAGTCGTTTGAGCAACACGTTTGAAATATATGTCTGCCAGTTTCTTCATGAGTTTGGGGGCAGCGACCTCACTTAGGTTACTTAAAAGATCAATCTCCATTTTCTCATTAAAAGTACATAAGGCATTATCAAAAGCAGGCCCATAAGTAACAATATCAGAATGTCGTAGCAGCTTAGTTTGCAAAACAGCATATTGAAGTCTAGACGCAAGAAATGCATAATTTGAAACATCACCTGCAGAGTAGACTCCAAGTCCCCCAAATGCAAAGGGTAGGGTGGAGAGCCTCCATCGCCAATAACCAGGACCAGAAGCCGTAACAATAGGCTCAAGAGTTGAACGAAGAGCCATATAAAAAGCACTCTGAGACCGCTTGAAAACCCGAGGAGAAAATGTACGCATGGAAAAATATAATTTGGATATGCCTGCACAAGCACGTATGAGCAACAACTCACACTGAGGGTCATTAATCTTAGCAATAGCATCCATAAGCTCTATGGATTTGGCTACCCTCTTCATCACTAGCTTGCTACTAAAATTAAAATCCGTACTAGCAGGCCCACCGAGCAGTTTAACACCATGCAATGGTCAAGCAATATTAGGCGTAAAAACACCAACAAACCTGCTTCTCGGGTCCTCTTGAGGCCAGAAAATCTCAGTTTTTTTAACATTTAGATGCAATCCACGACGGGGTCCATCCTCTATAATTACCTTTAAAACATCCCCAAAAACCAATGTATCTCCAATAATAGTGCCATTATCCAAATACCATGCTTGAAGAGAAATGTTAAAGGAGTCTCTAATCTTGCATACCAAAGGATGCAACACTAGTGAAAAACGTAGAGGTCCAAGAGGATCACCTTGTTGCACACCCTGATACGACCTCATGATGTGTTCCCCATATTATAATCTAGTTGGGTTGGAGTAGCAAAATTCCACCCAACGAGAAATAGCAGGGCAATGAGTACGAACTTCTTGTAACATTAGCTCGCAATCCACCAAATTAAATGCATTTTGGAAATCCACCAACAACATAGTATGGCCCACATTATCACCCTTATCCTCAATCAACCTATTTACTGCATGAAGTATAGCCTCTCCTCATCCCGATACCCCAACCCCCAGCTGCATGTCATTAAAATAACCATCTAAGGAATGGCCAATTATAGTAGCACTAACCTTGGAAACCAAACGCCTCCAAACAGTACCCACAACAATAGGACGTATACCACCCCCAAGTTTGATAAGCGGCGTGAGACGAGAACTAGAAATATATTCACCCAACATCTTGGGGCATTTCCCGTCAAGGAATAGATTCACAACTTGAGTGATAGAAGAGACTAACTCATCAGAAATGGCCACAACAGCACCACTTAGACTGTCCATGAGGTGTTGGGCACGCAAACCATCCCGTCCACAAGACGTGCCACGAGGAAAACTTTTAATCATGCCAAGAACTATAGTAGGAGATGTAGTGAGTTGATGGTGATCAATAGGTATATTTGGCAATGAGGGGTGGGTTTAAGAGGATGCTTAGCCTTTAAGTCCTCAAGAGTGGCATCATTATATGGGGCAACACCAGAATAAGAAAGAACTCTGACTGCTGCGCTATAATGGCCATCACAAATCTTCCTCTTACATTGCTTGACATTACGCTCCCCAGAGTCAAGATTTTCCTCATCAATATTTGAGCATGAAGGAGAGGGCTCAACCAAAACCTCCCTCAAAACTTGCAAACTACCACCAGGAATACCCCAAGAACGAACGGCATTGGAAATACTCTCCTTTTGGCGTTGACGCTTAATACCGAACCTACACTCAATATTATTCCTCGGGCAAAACGTTTTAAGTACACAAAGAGGCAAGACTAACAAACTTACCCAAAAAGAAATATCATTAGGTGTGCAGATCACCTTATCAAGAGCTCCTTTAAAAACCCTAGAGAACCCCAAACGACACCTGGGAGGGATGGATTTAACTGTGCGCAACCTTTTAGAAAGTAATTTGTCAAGGATAGGCAAAGTGAAACCAACATTCCCGTCTACCACAAATCCATCCACATGATCAAGTAGTACAGAAGAGGAAGGGACTTGCGGTTTTTTGAGGTCATATAACACAAACCTAACCTCACCATCACCACATCCGGGGGAAACACAACATCAGAACCCTCACCATGCCAACACTTAGCACGGAAAGTATGCGTATTGAAACAAACCCCACATAACCAAAGACCCATGCGCTTAAACGTTACCTCAGCCTCCTTAAAAACAACAAGATTAGTGGTTAAAGATTGTCTTGTGATAGCTTACGCATCACCATTGCAATGACGATCACGAAGGTGCATGATTGATATGAGTAAAATCTCATATCAATAAGTCAACAAATCACCCTAAAACAAATAACAAATACATAACTTTTATACAATAAAGCATTATTATGTGGTATGTTTTGTGTTTGTGCTTGTTTAGGTAACAATGATACAAATTTGAAGCAAACAAGTGAAATCAAGCTAAAAGATGAACAAAAGACAAGAGAAGGATCAATAATGACAAGCCATGTGAAGACAAAGGACCTATCGTGGCAATATTCAAAAGATGAAGGACTATAGTGCAAATTTTAGAAAAGTCAAGATCATAGTCAAATCTGGTCAACATTCAAGTCAAAAAGTCAAAGGATGCTTTATGAACAAGTTTGAAGTTTAAAGGGTCAAAAATGCCAAAGAAATAAAGATTGGAGCTCAAATAAAGATTCTGCCAAAGTTAAGGAACTGAAATTGTCATTCTCATTCTATTATGGGGCTTAATCCGTGTGAAATGATATGGACCAATAAGGTGCGAGTAAAACTATCACAAGGATTGCTACATGTGCCACTAGCGCTGGTTTTTCATTTATTACACAATCTGAATAGTAAAACCCACTCAGCCAAATTCAGCCAATAATATCACGCCATGCAATAATACATATATCCATTTTGGATAGTGATTCGCAACTCATATCTTCATCCAATAATACACTGCCACGTTGCATCTTAAAAAAAACGAGCCCAGGATCAAGAATCTACTACAATACATATCAAAGAGAGTTATAAACATGAAAAGTACTCGAAATCAAGCAAGGAACTCAACCCAACAACTTAATTGGATTGAAAGTGATTTAATCAAAAGTCCTCAATTGTGTTCATAAGCTGGAATTTTCAATTTACCAAATGAGTACACGTGGAGCTCAAAGATTGGCTACAACACGTCATCCTCCCCAACAGAATCTCATCCTCACTCTATAAATAGGACCTAGATAGCTCATTTGTAACGAGTAGCTTATAGGTGTGAAAAACACACAGTTTTCAATTCTCTTTCTTTACAGTCATTCAAAGTAGTTAGTAACTACTCTTAGGTGTTTGACAACCACCTAAGAGTCAGTTAGTTAGTAACAGATTTGTAACCTCTTTTTCACCATTAATGAAATTCAAACCTTCATTTTCACTCAATCTCTTCCTTATACCTACATTACTCTAATCCTGTTGATACTGTGTGTTTCTGTTGATCTTCCATGATCAATGGAAGTTGTTTAATACTTTGAAGACTTGTATCCAGTTCAGAATTAGTTGCAGTTCAGTCCATTTGAAGCATCTATAGCAGGGGAGTTTACTGTAGCAGTATATGATGATGATGATGGTTACTGGTGGTTGATTAATGGTGATTTAGTTGTACTTAGAAGGCTCAGCGCCTCTCTACTCCATCAGTGGTGGCCTAAAGCTAAAAGGAACATAATCTCTTATTTCAAATTCCTCTAAACAGCTTATGCATGCCCAATTCCTAGTGTACTACTTAAATGATGAAATGAATATGTGATTAGCTTGCTTGTAGCTTGATTGTGTTAGTTTGATAGTGTGCTTGTAGTCTTACAACATTACAATTAGTTTTGCTTGGTAAAATTTAGTATTTTCGTCAGTAATTGCTCACTAGAACTCATTTTGTGGTTTAATCTGTTTACTAGCTTGATTTTGACTCTAAACCATACCATTACTTCATTTGAACAAAGTTTGATAAGTCTCTTAATTAGTCATTCAATTGTGCTCAAAAAGCTTTTGTAAAAGTTCTTGTTCAGTTTTTGAAGTGGTGTTTGGATCAAGTAATTTTTGATTTAGTTGATAAAACTTGTTGAGAAGTGTCCATTTACACTAAGTCCATTAGTGTAAGCATTTTGGTAAAGTTTTGTAGTCAAAAGATAAGTCAAACAGGCAATTGGTAGTATAAAACTTTGGGTCAAGCTTTTTGAAAGGATTTCAGTCAAAACTAGTGAACTTTGATCCAATGGCATTTTCTTATTTCTTGATGAATTTGGCTAAAACTTGTTCATACTTGTAGTTTAACATCCAAACTATCAGACTTTACTAGGAAATTCTACAGTATCAAGTATTGAGTGAGTTCTTGGCTTATTAGTTAGCTTAATAGCAAACTTCAGTTTCTGTGATAAGTTACATATGGTTTTGCTAGATCTTAAAATCTACTTCATAAATCCATTAATTTTCTTTCACAAATTAACTTGCAAACATGTCTTGAGAGATCTCTGAGATTTTCAGCTTATTGAGTTTTTGGTCAAACTTTGGTCAAATAAGCTGTTTTTGGCTTATTGAAGATTCTAGCTTATTCTGTTGACCATTTTTAAATCTGAAAGACATTACAAGTTTCTTGAAGCTTGATTAATCAGTTTTAGCAATAAAATCGTTTTGTGGATGTCTGGATTTCATTTGAGCTTATTTTGAGCTTATTGAAATAAGCTAAGTAGAGATTTAACAGCTTTTAAGCAAAATCCTTTTACCAGCCTAGCTTATTTTGAGTTTTAAGCAGTTTAGAAAAAACCAGATTGATTTTAGTTGAGTACTAAGCTCATTCGAGCTTATTCAAGTCAATTAGCCCGTTATTGGAAAATTCTTGTTTTAATTGCAAATTGGTCCTTGGTTTTTGAGAGAGTTTGTAATCAGTTCTAAACTTCCAATTTTTTAGGTTTTGCAAAAGTTAGTCCCTGAAATTCCATTTGTTACAATTTTAGTTAGACAGTTTGAAAGTTTGTTAAGTTGGTTTGACTAGTTTGTTACATTTTTCATTTTTGGTCCTTATAGTTCCTGATTTTACACTTTTAGTCCCTATACTTCCATTTTGTTTACATTTCAAGCATTTTTACTTTAATGCAATAAAACTTGTACTTTGTGAATACTATTTGGTAATTGCACTTTGTTTTACGGATATGTAGCTTTAATATTTTCATTTTTCTACGTGTTTGTTTGAATTAGACCTAGAATCCAAATAAGCCTTTAACAACCAAAAAAAATTTAAAGCTTGAAATTAGTAGGCCTTTCAATTTGTCTTGAGTCGAGAAAAAACGAACTTGCAAATACTCAATATCAAATGGCGCCGCTACCGGTTCATGACATTACGAGAGACTATTGATTGACGGTTTCGATTGGATTTTGGGATCCGTTCACCGTGTGGACGTTATTTTTACGTATCATAAATCCAAAAGATAAAAATATAAAAATATAAAAACTAAAAAATAACAAAATCAATTCTTTTCCTAAAGAATTGGACCAAAAAAAATAAAAAATTCAAAAAGCAATCTTTTTCCTAAGAGATTGCAACCAAAAATATATATTATTGGTTTTCATCGGTTTTTACGTACATATAGTATTTTTCTTATAAACCCAATAAATACAAAAATATTTTTGATATATTATTATATGTAGATACGTATACGTATACGAACACTCAATACACATACTTCCATAAGTATTGCTTTTGCAATACACCGTGTTCGGGAGCGTTCCGGTCCTTGACACTTGTATCGATCAAATTTAATTAAAGAAAGAATAGATAAATACTTCCAATAGGCAAGAATTTTAAGAATACAAACTACAAAGTGAATAGAAAGGTGACGTGCTATAACATGCCGTCTAAGGGTTAATAGGTACTTAAGTGATTCGCGCCACCTTACCCCCGTTCACTAGTGAGTATTCTAAGAAGGAAATCTTGATTGGGGGTCTTGCACCCAAGTATTACTTACATATACTATACTTTCTTGTGGATATTACTTATTGAACCTCGGAAAGGATAATCCCTTCTTTTCCATAGTCGAACAAGAGCTTCTCTCTCACTCCTTGATTTGAGTTGCATGCTCACCCGCGGGCGTGCACAAATACCTTTTCGTGTACAACCCTTTCCTCCTAAAAGGAAGAAAAAGAGAAAGAGTAAAAACAACACCGCCGATCCCGAGAATCGTGCTTTAAACAACACACAAGAAGCCATGGCCGCCATTGACAATCGACCTTTGATGGAACACCTTCAATCCAATGTGCAAGGATATGCCGATGCTATTGTTATACCCGAGATACCCGCAAACACCTTTGAGCTTAAGACATCTATGATTACCTTGGTTTCAAACACACCATTTTTTAGGAGACCTAGTGATGATCCACATGATCATATAAAGAAGTTTCTATCTCTTTGCAATACCCTTAAGTACAATGGAGTTCCCCATGATGCTATTAAGTTGATCCTAGTTCCATTTCATTAGAGGGCAATGCTAAATATTGGTTAGATAAAAAACCACATAAGAGCATTCTTACTTGGGATGACTTTACTAATAAGTTTTTGAACAAGTTTTTTCCTCCATCTAAGACCACGGCTTTGAGAAACCTAATTATTAGATTTCAACAAAACCTAGCCAAACCTTTAGTGATGCTTGGGAAGAGTACAAGGAGTGATTGAGAAAATGCCCCAATCATGGATTCAATGAAGTTCACCAAATCAATACCTTTTACAATGGATTAAGACCACATCATCAAGATTCCCTCAACTCCTCCGCGGGTAGGAATATTCTTTCCAAATCTATTCAAGAGGCATGGGACATTATTGAGACTAAATCCATGGTGCAAACAAACACTCAAATTGATGAGAGGGTCCATGTGGTGCAAGAGGGTGTTACTCCACAATTTGATAACACTTTCTCTCAAAAGTTTGATACTATGAATGATACACTTTTGAAACTTTATGAAATCACCTTGAACAACTCTTCCACCAATAATGTGAATGCCATTGATATTTCATGTGAGACTTGTGGAGGTCCTCATTCTTACCTTCAATGTGACAAGGTTCAAAATTATTAAGGTGAATGTTATGCTTATCAAGATGAACATAGAGAGCACTTCAAACCTAACATCAACCCAAACAATCTCTCTTACAAGTCAAACAACTACCTTTCTCCACCTGACTTTCCACCCCATCCACCCACCCAAACTCAACCTAATCCTCCTCAATTGCTTCAAAGAAATCAAGGGCATAGGCCAAACTACCAAGTAAATAACTATAGAGCACCAAACAACTTTCAACATCAAGGGAATACCTTTCATACAAACAATCAAGGATTTAACCAACCACCTCCACCTCAATATCCAAACCAAGGTTTTTATCAAGGAAATGTGCAACCTAATCCCATGGATTTGATTCTTCAAAAGCTTACTTCTTATGAAAGACAAATGAAAGAGGCTCAAGAGGAACAACAAGAAATTTGCTCTTCTACATAACCAAATTATTCACACTCAAAGACCACAAGGGGCTCTACCTTCAAACACACAAACAAATCCAAGGGCTAATGTCAATGCTATCACAACAAGAAGTGGAAAGACAACTAATGATCCTTCACCTCCTACACCTTCTATGGTTAAGTCTACTATGGTTCCACCTTGTGATAAGCCTTCAACATCAAAATCACTACCTTCAAGCTCTACAACTTCAACACCTACACCTTCTCATCCTACACCTACTACTCCTTTACCTTCCACACCTACCAATGAGGAAACAAACAAAGAGAAACCTTCCACAGCAACAACTACTCAACCTACTCCAAAACTAATCCTTCCTTACCCATCAAGATTGAGAAAGGATAAACTTAAAAACAAGGATGATATTCAAGTCTCAAAATTTTTGAGGATGTTCAAGCAACTTAACATAAACATATCCTTTGCGGAAGCTCTTGCATATATGCCAAAGTTTGCTAAAATGTTCAAAGATCTCCTCTCCAACAAGGAAAAATTGGTGGATTTGCCTAACACCTCACTCAATGAGAATTGCTCCACCGTGTTTCTCAAAACCTTACCTACAAAACTTGGAGATCCAGGGCGATTTTTGATTCCTTATAATTTTTCTGGGGTGGAAATGTTGATCCCAAACTTAGATCGATTAGCTTTGTGTTAACGAGATTAGATCAAGTTAAACACTTAGAGAAACTTTATTGTATGAACAATTCAAGTATTATGTGAAATTAATACTTGAATGAAGAACAAGCAAAACAAGAAAAACAAACTTTCACTCTTGATTGATGAAACAAACTTGCGTACAATGAAAGTGTAAAACGTATATTAAACTAAAACCTAAAGGCCTCCTTTTATAGATTAAGGAACCTTGTACAAGAGTCTACGTATAAGCTATTTTAGGTAAAGATAAACATAGAAAATACAATGTCGAACATATGTTTACTAGAAATACAAAACGTGTAGACTAAGTATTCTATCAGTGCTTGGACTTCTTCTCATCAACGCTTGGATACTTCTTGTCAACGTTTGATCTGTCAGCGCTTGATTTCTTCCGATCAACGTCCAATTAACTCTTGTCAGCGCCTAAGTATCTTGGCTCATTTTATTCCCAACAATCCTCCCCTAAACTTGATATCTACTCTAGTAATCAAGTTTCTGAATAAAAAACTAAGTACAAGGAGGATTCTTACAAATACAATTCACTTGTTAATTAGGAAATAAATAAAACTAATTAAATCTTTGCCAACATCACTTGTATAATCCATTTCCAGCTATGTTGACACCATTTTCTTCAAAACTTCCCTGGACATGGGATATTCAACATCCACAAGAAGATATTCTAAAAACATTGTAGTACTCAAATGGTAAACACCAGCTGCTGAATGTAGACGCCATTGGAGTCCACTGATATCATCCAAATCCAACCATATTAGATCTGCATCATTTGACTCACACATTTTCTTGAATGTGGACCAAATCTTTATTCCATTGACTGAAGTAGGTGCTTCAACCTCATACTTGGCCTTCATTAATACCCAAAGATCTACCAAGTCTTCTCTATCTAGGTTTGCAAACAAAGAGATGAGAGTAGTAAAAGTATGTACCTTTTTTCCATATCTGGTAATCATTCAGAACCCACTTGCATCTTCTTCATAGTGAACTATAGGGTTTCTGGAATTAAAAGGTAATACCTCTGCAATATGTGAAGCTTCCAAAGGTGAGAGCTTAATACTCCTTCTAATAACTGCTTCACTAGGATTCACTCTATCTAAAGCTGGGAACTCAATAGGAAGTCCCTTCTTCACTGGCCTTGGTACAATTGAAGCCTTTTGGATCTACATCTCTTCTTCAAGTTCTTCCTTTCTTTCATCAGAAAGAAGTCTGATAGTATTCTCCTCTTGAACACGTGCCCATATAGGATAGGCACGAAACTCCAATTCATCACAGGACAAATCCTGCAATTTCTTGAAAGTCTAACCCCCTTGATGACATCTGAGAAGCATATAGTAAAGCTCCCTTCTATCATTCTTAGTTTGTGAAAGAACCTTGCTAGCCTTATACTTCAAAATTACCTTGAAATCTCTTTGATCTCTTAGCAGAATCTCCAAACCCCAAATTTGATCTGAAATGGTCATGTCTGGATTCTCCTTAACCTTATTCTCCCATGCAAAGTACATTCTGGCTACTTCAGGCATTTCATAATCAACTTGCATTTTCAACTCCTCAAGCCTTTCCTTAGCCAACTCATCACCATATTCCAACCTCTCTAGATCTTCAATGATCATAATACTAGAATCTGAGCTTTCATCATCACTACCAACTTTTTCTATCTCTGTAGTAGTAGCCGAATCCTTTTCTTGTAGTTATGCAGCGAAAGCTTGATCAAACTTAATCTGGGCTTCATTCTTCTTTGGCTTCTCAACTTCCTCCAAGATTGCTTTACCCTTGTATTATGCTCCAATGGTTGGTAAAGTACTTGAAGGTACCTGTGTAGAGACATCCTTAATGATAGCTGATTGTTGGGATACATCAACTATGTCTGCAAGTCTCTCAGCGTCCAAACTATGAGTGTCAACGCTTAATTTACTCTTGTCAGCGACTGACTCTATGAACTGCTTCATCAAATATGTAAAGGAAAACTTTGTAGGAGTAACTAATGAAGCATCAAAACCTGGTTGCCTCTTCAAATCTGTAAGAGCCTCAGCAATACCCAAAGAATCACCAAAAGAAGTGCCTTCTTGTGAGCCTTTGTCACTCATATGGACCTGTTTATCCTACCCTTTGGAAGAATCCTCCTCCCTACGCCTAGTGTTAGCTCCTTCTAAAATAACTATCCTCTCCCTCAATTGCTTGAGTTCAAGGCCTTGTGACTTGACAATCTGTACAAGGTCTGCATTTTGCTTTTGCAAGCTAATGCAGACCGCCGTTAATTCCAAATTAGTGTAAGCTTCCAATCTGCCCTCCTCTAGAATGGGAATTTGACCTCCCAAAGTAGATTCATGGGGCATGGATGGGGTATTAATGATGTTAGGATTGTCTTGGCCTGCATCTAAGCTAGAACCAATAGTCCCATCCCCACCCATGTCACCAACCACACTTGTGGTGGTGGTTCTCTCTGCTACATGGCTAGGACCACTATAGGAGAACACTCCAGTAGTCCTTTGTGTTTTACCAACCTATATTATGGGGGTGTAGAAGAGGGAGTGGATTAAGGGTCTGTTTGAAGGTTAAGGGGTGTTTGGGTTTATGATAAAAGGGTGTTAGCGTTTGGATTTGGAGTGTCAACGCCAACATTTGAAGTGTCAGCGTTTAATTGTTCTTGTTCAATTTCCATTTTCTGGGGTGATGGAGGTTGTGGGTCTGGTTGAGGTTGTTGGTGAGCGTTTGTTGCTTCAATAACAGCAAGCATGGATTGGGTGAGGGGTAGGTCTCTATAAGGTTCAGAGTTCATCTTCCCAAAAATTGCTTTGTTTTGAACAGGGATCGTATAAAAGTCATTGTGATCCCTATTGTAGTATGCTTGCAAATCAAAAACCATTTGCAAAAACCTTGGGTAAGCAAGAGTCATCTTGTTACCCTTATTACGACACATGCCATCAAAAATCATTTTTGAATTGTTATACTTTTGCCCAGTTGCAATACACACAATGGCACTCCTAATAGATCGGTTGATTTCATTGTGTGCAGTGCATTTGGGACTCAAACATTGAAGAATGACATGTATTAAGTACTTCCATGCCCGGGGAAATTCCTGTTTTGTATATTTGTTTAAATGGCCTTCTTCAGGCAAAGGATAACCCAAGGCTTGGAGCCCTTGCTCTAGCTCTGCAATGAGTAGGGTGGTTATACCATCTACATAATTAAGATGCAAAGCTTGACGAACCAAAGCTTCAATAACCACCCATGGAACCCCATGGACAATAGCAGTCAATGTAGTCACTTCATTAACTGTTGAGGAACTAATAGTGTTCCAAAACTGTTTAATGTGTGTGACACGGATAAAAGGAGTATGTGAAAGTGCATACCTTAATGGGGATGCATTCAAATACTCAACCGTCTGAGTATATTGGGGAAACAGAGTATTATCAGCTTGTAAATAAGCTACCATGTTGTGTTGACTCCTGAACCCCAATTTCAAATCTGTAGGTTTAAACTTAGGTGCCATTGATGATGTAAGAAAGCTGTGATAAAAGTTATGGAAGATGAAGGTTTGAGAAATTTTAGTTAGACAAGAATAAGTAGTTACATTGTTTAAAAGAAATGAGCCAAATATATAGGAGAGGTGAAAATATGTGATTGGTCAAAACATGAGGCAATTATATTCAAAAAGTAATTATGAAAATCTTGAAAATATATAACTTATCTCAAACATTAATAAAAAGTTACTAACTCCTAAAATTACAGCCCATATTTTCGTCAAAAATAACAACTGGGTAGGACCCAATGTTTGTCAACGGTCAAAAATAACTTATCAGCGCCCAACGGCTATATTCTTGTCAACGTTGGAAATTGCCATGTCAGCGTTAAAATTGGTCTTAACAGCATTTGGAAAGAAAAATGTCAGCGTCCAAAAATAACAATAACTAAAAAGAAAAAGGACCTTAACAAAGTAATTTATCCTAGTGAAGATAACTTATAGACTGAAAATCACTATAGGGTGGCAAGCATTGTCCAATCATGCACACTTGCTTAAGCAAGATAGACATATTTACCCTCAAGTGTCCCCTTCTAACCAAAGTTCTTAACAATGAAGTTATCTCATATAAATCCCTTGTAACTTCCCAGGTAAGCCCAATAAAAATGTACCCAAGTCTCCCAACCGACCAAATCCAATTCTAGGCCAAAAAGTCTTGGCAGCGTGCATAGTATATCAACTTTGCATGCTACAGTGCCTCACGATTTAGAAAACTAACTCGTACTCACCAGTGGACACAATCTAGAATTGTGATAAGAGTATTATAAGAATACCCAAAGATCCTAAAGGTTTCCTAAACCTCCCCTTAAACTATGATATACAAAGTTGCCAAAAACAAAATATGCAATAAAAATTTATGTCAAGATAGGAATGTAAACATTCCAACCATCATCCGTAAACTTGAACACACTCCTAGTAAGCTCCAAAGATCCATACGCAACTCTGTATCCATTTGTACAATGCTCATAATGACTGCATAATTAGATCAAAAACCACAAAACTAACATATTGCTGTCAACGTCCATTTTAATCCTTATCAACGTTAAAATAACCTTTGTCAGCGTTACAAAAATAAAGTGGAAAACCTAAATTTGTACAAAGACCAATAACAGCGCATATCCTGTACATAATTTTACAATAAGTTCCAAAAACACATTTTAGGTAAGATTGATCATTCCAATACTTGTTACCAAGTATTGAAACCTCCCAGCATCAAAAGGTTTAGTTAACAAATCTGCCACATTTTATTCTGTGTCAACCCTATCTAGTTGTATTAAACCCTTTTCAAAACAATCTCTTATAAAATGATGTCTAATTTCTATGTGTTTTGTTTTAGAATGATGTACAGGATTCTTAATAACGCATAAGGTACTGTTATTGTCTACAAAAAATCTTGGTATGCATAAAATTATACCCATAATCTAACAGTTGGTTATGAATCCATAAGACTTGTCCACAACAAGCAGCTGCATCTACATATTCTGCTTCAGTTGTAGAGTTGGCCACCACTGTTTCTTGCATTGCCAAGATATCAACCTGATCCCAAGAAATTGACATCCACCAGTTGTGGATTTTTTATCAAACTTGTCACCTCCATAATCACTGTCTGAATAACCAATAAGCTCCAATGGAGAATCCTTTGGATACCATAATCCCAAGGTGGGATAACACCTAAGGTATCTAAAGATCCTTTTGACAGCATGAAGATGACAGTCTTTGGGAGTCACCTGATGGCGTGTACATGCACACATAGCAAACATGATGTCAGGTCTAGAAGCTGTAAGATACATCAATGATCCAATCGTTGATCTATAATGCCTGACATCCACTTGTTTTCCATCTCCAATATTTCCCCAAGGGTGTTCCCTATCCATGGGTGTGCTAGCCCGTTTTTCATGTGGAGAAAAGTCAAACTTCTTCAAGATTTCTGCTACATATTTGTATTGAGAGATAAAGATACCATCTTCTTTCTGTTGAACTTGTAAACCTAGAAAGAAGTTCATCTCTCCCATTTCACTCATCTTGAATTTGTCTGTCATGATCTTGGAAAAGTCTTTACTCATCTTTGGACTTGAAGAGCCAAATATGATATCATCCATATAGACCTGAACAAGTAGAAAGTCCTTACCAATCTTCTTGGTAAATAATGTTTGATCTATGGTGCCCCTCTTAAATCTATTTTCCACCAGATAGGTGGACAATGTGCCATACCATGCTCTTGGGGCTTGATGAAGTCCATACATTGCTTTCTTCACCCTATACACTTTGTCTGGATGTTCTGAATCTTCAAAACCAGGAGGCTGCATTACATAAACCTCCTCTGCAATTGTGCCATAAAGAAAAGCACTATTCACATCCATTTGATAAACTGTGAAGCCCATGCAAGAAGCATAGGGTAGGAAAATCCTTAGGCTTCAATCCTTGCAACAAGTGAAAAAACCTCTTCATAGTCTATCCCTTCCTCTTGTGTATAGACTTGAGCAACTAAACGTGCCTTGTTTCTAATCACAATCCCTCTTTCATCCTTTTTGTTTCTAAGAAACCATTTTGTCCCTATAGGTCTTACATATCTAGGACAATCCACTAACTCCCAAACATCTTGAATAGCAAATTGGTGAAGCTCATCCTGCATTTCTTCCACCCAACTTGATTCTTTGAGAGCATCAAAAATCTTCTTGGGTTCCTGTTGTGACAGAAAACAAGCAAACAAACATGCCTGTACAAGAGGAGAATCAACCTTCTTGTGGATATTGGCAATAAAACCTCCTTGATTCTGATGAGACCTTCTAGTTTGAACAGGAGACAACACATCACTAATGATTAGAGAAGGAGGATGATTCTTGATAGTAGATGTAAGTATTCCTCCTTCAATGAGTGTGTTGTCTTCAATCTCAGTCTCCATGTTGCCAATATCATCTTCATAGCCTCCTCCGTCATCACTAGAATGAACCTCTTCATGAACTATGGAAGGTTCACCTTGTTCAAAAGTATTAGAAGAGAATACATGGTCAAAAGGGTTGTCAACGCCTAAATTTAGTCTGTCAGCGTTTGAGCTATCAACTCCTAAATTTGGCCTGTCAGCGTCGGATTCGCCTTTATCAGCGCTTGAAGATTCATGCATGTTTTCATCAATTGGCTTTTCTTGTGGACCATCTTTTTCCTTTCTAGCAGCAGCAGCTGCAGCAAATCCATCTGTCCATATAGGAATGGTGACATACTCAAGTATGGAAGCTGATTTGACTACATGTGATCCTACTTCCTTGTCAACCTGTTTACCTGAAATTTCAACAATAGGTTCTTCCACAACATTTAAATCCTCTTTCACAATGTCTGGATTAGTAACAGACATATAATTCAAGGTTCTAGATAGAGGTTCTAAATCAAAGAACCAATTTGGTCCACTCTTAGGATCACTAGGTTTACTTTCTAAAAACTTAACATGTATCTTTTTAAGTATACGTTTTTCTTTCCTAATCTAAACCCTATATCCTTTACTCTACACTGAATATCCCATAAAATAGCCTTCATCACCTTTGGCACTAAACTTTCCTAAGGCATCACTAGTATCCAAAATCACTACATGACATCCAAAGAGTTTCAGAAAACCAATATTAGGTTTCCTATTCCAAAATAGCTCATAAGATGTCTTATTATGGATTTTGTTGATCAATGCCCTATTCTG
This sequence comes from Glebionis coronaria, assembly GCA_025667525.1. Lineage (NCBI taxonomy): Eukaryota > Viridiplantae > Streptophyta > Magnoliopsida > Asterales > Asteraceae > Glebionis > Glebionis coronaria. The sequence goes on along the minus strand of CM046878.1, from coordinate 443,696,765 downwards.
AACATAACAGGCTGTATTCACAGCCTCAGCCCAAAAAGCGATGGGAAAATGAGCATCAACCAACATTTTCCTAGCTGCTTCTTTGAGAGTTCTATTCTTCCTTTCATCCACCCCATTCTGTTGTGGGGTTCTAGCTATGCTAAACTGCCTAGTAATCCCTTTATTGACACAAAAGTCATCTAATAATTTATTTCTAAGCTCACCACCATTATTACTTCTAAGTATTTAAACCTCATTCCCAGTCTTTTTCTTAATCTGGGTAATAAAATTAATCAAAACTGTGGCAGTTTCACTTTTTAAAGCCAAAAAGAAAGTCCAAGTAAATCTAGAAAAATCATCAGTTATGACAAAACAAAAAGATTTACCATTTAAACTTTCTATATTAGTTGGACCAAATAAGTCCATATGCAGCAAGTGAAGTGGTTTAGAACTAGAGTGCACAAGTTTATACTTAAATGAGACTTTGTGTTGTTTGCCTTTAAGACATGCAACACAAGAATGATCATTGTGGAAAGCCTTTTCAGGAAAACCATCAACTAAACCATGTCTCACAAGTCTGTTTATGTTCTTAAAGTTTATGTGCCCTAACCTTCTGTGCCATAGATTACTTTCATCAACTGAAGCCTTAGCATATAGACATGACAAATTATTATTCATCCTAATTCCATTAAGATTTACATTATAAATGTCCTTATGCTTAGGTGTTCTATAATCAATAAACTTTTCATCAGGCATCTTAAAGTCTTTGCTTAACACCAAACATTCAGTATCAGTGAAAAGAACCTTATTCTTGTTATCACAAACTTGTGATACACTAAACAGATTATAGTCGAGTTCTTTTACCAGAAATACGTTTTCAAAACGCAAATTATTGGTGATAAGAGTGCCTTTGCCAGAAATTGTGCCAAATCTACCTCCAAAGTACACTTTGTCACCATCTTTAATGGGGGTAAAGTTAGTCAAATAATCTTCCTTCCCCGTCATATGCCTAGAGCATCCACTATCCCAATATCCATAATCATTTACCTGTTTTTGAATGCCCTGCACATAAAGAAAACAAATTAGTTTTCTTTGGGAACCCAAGCCTGAGCAGACTTGGATTCATTTGGTTGTTCAACAAGAACAGATTTAGTCCTTATAAAAACCTCTTGTTCATCCCTTTGAGGATTGAACAACCAGTTAACCCCAGTTGGTTTAGTTATGACCTTTGAAATATAATGAAATCTGTTACAGGTCATAGAAATCCCATCAGAATTAGGGTTTTGGTCTTGTTTGGGTCTCCATGTCAAACTAGATGAAGCTTTAGACCCCTTTCCCTTTGGCTGCAAGTATTTGTTATTACTTGGTCTAACAGCGTTGGAAACATTCCTGTCAACGTTCAAATTGTTCTTGTCAACGCTGAAATTACACTTATCAGCGCCAAAATTAGGGTTTGAAACAGGAACCCATTGTCTGTTAGACCATGTATTGGTCTTTTGAAAAGGCCTTTGTCCATGAATATTAGAGCCTTTAGTAAAGAATGAAGCTGGTCTAGTAACTTGCGGACTTGTTTAGACAAAAGGTCTAGGTTTGACCATGGTTGACTTTTTGTCAGCGTTGACTTTTGAAGCACTGACACATTTATACGCCAAATGAGAAAAACTCCCACAAATATAACAAGCTTTTCTAGACATAACCCTAGGTCTATATGAAAAGAACCCAGTCCCATTATTACTAACTTGGCTTTGTGGTGACCTAAGTTTCCTATACATTTCAACATACTTAACACTAGGTTTTCTATTGACATATGAGCCAAGGTCAACAGGCTTTCCAGTAGAGGGGTTGGTTACAGCTATGGGTGTTGACTCAAGTGGACTCTCACTAAGCATTCCACCTTTAACAAACAATGTAGGATTAGCTTTCTTCCATTGTTCTAGGTCAGTCACTTTCTGCTTATACTCCTCTACTGGAGTAAGAACTCTTGGTGGAGGAATGAATTCCTTTTCTTGGAGTTCTGGAATACCAGTCCAAGATAAATCCTTTCTTAGGACTCCATGAAAGTTCCCAGCAGGTGGTAGAACATCAGCATACTCTTTCATCCTAATCCTAGTCATATCCCTAGAGTCTCTTTGCTCACTTACACATTTTTCTAGGGTTTGAGAAGCTTTATCAAACTTTTAAATTTTAAGCCCTACATTCTCTATGTTTTTAAGGGCCTCATCTAACTTAGCTTGTATGAGTCCTTTGGATCTTTCTAATATGTCCCTAAGGTCAACACTAACTTTGAGGTTATGAGACAAAACGTTAATTTGATCTTTTAGGTCAAGCTCCATTTTCTTATATTCTGCTACAGTCTTTTCAGTTTGAACAAGTGCCATTTGATAACTAGAAAGCTTGCATTTTTCATAAAATACATGTGATTTTAACTTTAAATTTTCTTTATTAAGTTTTTCAGTGTTTAAATGACAACCTTTACTATAGAAAGCATCATCATATACCTCATTATCTGATGAAGACGAAGAATATGTCATGAGAGCAAAGTGAACATGCTTTTCTTCTTCATTCTCTGCAATCAAGGCCTTGTTCTCTTCCACCTCCTTTGCCATAAAGCTCCAGTCCCATCCAACACCATCAATGTCTTGCATGGCAACCATAGCCTTTGTGTCTTCAACCTTAATGATTTGGCTGGAAGGCTTTCCAACATCAGATCTTCTTGGAGATCTGCATTCCCTCATGAAGTGACCCATTCTATAGCAAGTGTAACACTCAACCTTGGATTTATCAAACCCAACAGTATCTTTAGCATTAAAGGTCATCTTCTTTCTTAATCTCCTATTCCATCTGTTGGCCCTTATGCTTGCAAGAGCCATATTCCATTTAATATCCATTTCCTCTAAATTCATCTCGCTGATTTGCTCAAGGTCTTCATATGTAATCACTGAACCATTTGGGAATGTATCAATGTATGCACACACTGTGTCTAGATCAATACCAGCATGTTTAATCCTTGATGAATCAACATTGTATGTGTCAGCGTCTGAATGTGAAGCGCTGACAAAGGTTGATCCACCGCTGACACAAGGTGATCCAGTAACAGGATGCACATATGATTCTCTCTTATCAACTTGGGATACACTATGTGAGAAGAAAGCCATGTTTCCAGAGGTAGATTTGCTTCCTTTATCCAATAGGATTCTATTCTCTACAATCTTTAGCTTATTGTAGACGTCATCAAAAGTAGAACTCTTGTGAGTATTTGTAGCAATAATAGACATTGCTTCAATTTTCCATGCATCACCAAGATTTTTAAGAGAAGTAGTAATGATATCAGCATCATTATATACTGTTCCCATAAAGGACAATTTTCTTGTGATGTCTAGAAGCCTGCTTCTCACCTCACTTAGCTTCTCATTGGGAAGAGCCTTGAACACAGCATACTCATGCAAGAGTTTCTTCTTCTTTTCTAAGGCAGTATCATCATTACCACCATAGTTGACTTGAAGAGCTACCCAAAGTTCTTTGGTAGACTCAAAACCTCTATACTTGTGCTGATTGCTTGGCCCCAAAGAAAGTTTGAGAATGCTTAAAGTTTTTATGTCATTCCTTCTCTTTGCAATATCCTTAGTTGAGACAGCTCTCCCATCCGAAGGTCTTTCTTTTCGAGCCTCTTCAGTTGAGCCCTCAATTGATCTTGCAGCAATAGCAGTAGCAATTTTAGCAGCCTTATCGAATGTGTTTCCATATTCAATAATTTCCCAGAGAGTGTGATCATGAATTTGAAGGTACTTCTCAAAATAGAACTTTCATAGCTCAAAGTTGTCAGGGTCTAGCATGGAAATTTTTAGATTGTGACTTGAGGAGGAGGTCATATCTGGAGTAGACATCTTGTCTGGTTTTTAGGGTTTCTTGAAAAATTATTTTTGGCGATTTAGGGTTTTTAGGGTTTCGTGTTCTTTAGATCGAAGTTCCTCAACAAGCTCTGAGACCACTTGTTGATCCCAAACTTAAATTGATTAGCTTTGTGTTAACGAGATTAGATCAATTTAAACACTTAGAGAAACATTGTTGTATGAACAATTCAAGTATTATGCGGAATTAATACTTGAATGAAGAACAAGCAAAACAAGAAAAACAAACTTTCACTCTTGATTGATGTAACAAACTTGCGTACAATGAAAGTGTAAAACGTATATTAAACTAAAACCTCAAGGCCTCCTTTTATAGATTAAGGAACCTTGTACAAGAGTCTACGTATTAACTATTTTAGGTAAAGATAAACATAGAAAATACAATGTCGAACATATCTTTACTAGAAATACAAAACGTGTAGACTAAGTATTCTATCAGTGCTTGGACTTCTTCTCATCAACGCTTGGATACTTCTTATCAACGCTTGATCTGTCCGTGGTTGATTTCTTCCTATCAACGTCAAATTAACTCTTGTTAGCGTCTAAGTGTCTTGGCTCGTTTTATTCCCAACATGAAAATTGCATGGCACTAGCGGATCTAGGGGCAAGCATTATTCTCATGCCTTTATCGGTTTGGCAAATACTCTCTCTTCCCGAGCTCACTCCTACTAGGATGACCATTGAGTTAGCTAACCGTACCATAGCTTATCCGGTAGGCATTGCGGAGGATGTGTTTGTAGGGGTTGATAAGTTTACTTTTATCGTGGATTTTGTAGTGGTTGATTATGATATGGACCTGAGAGTTCCTCTTATTGTTGGTAGACCATTTTTGAGGACGGGTCGTACTCTTATAGACGTTGCGGAGGGAGAACTAATTATGAGAGTTGAGGATGAGAAAGTGGTGTTTAAGCTAGGAAAAGTAACTAAGAAGTCTCAAGGATGTGAAACAATTAACATAGTGGATGTTCTTGATGAGGTGTGTGATGAGCATTTTCATGAAGCTTGTAAGAATGATAGTGAAAACATGCCTCATGTAGAGACCGTTGCCTCAATTGCTCCCTCCTTAACACCATTTGGAGAGAGTGATTTCCTCTTGGAGGAATTTGAGTCCAAATTACTTGGTAATGATGATTCTTCCATCAATTGGGAAGAAGACATTCCCACTATCTAAAAGTTGCTCAATGAGGATCCCGTTCCTTCACCTATTCCACAAGAAGTTACCATAGATGATCCATCCATAGTGAAGCCTTCCATTGAGAGTCCACCTACCCTTGTACTTAAGGACCTTCCACCACACCTTGAATATGTTTTCTTAGAAGGAAAAAACCAATTACCCGTGATCATTGCTAAAGATTTGAAAGATGATGAGAAGGAAAAACTTGTAGAAGTCCTTAAGAAACATAAGAAAGTCATAGCATGGAAAATATCCGAAATAAGGGGAATTGATCCAAATTTCTGTACACACAAAATACTTATGGAGGATTATTACAAACCCGCCATTAAAAGCCAAAGAAGGGTTAACCCAAAAATCCATGAGGTCATTAAAAAGGAAGTTATCTAACTCCTTGATGCGGGCATGATTTACCCCATTTCCGACTCTCCATGGGTTAGCCTGGTACATTGTGTTCCTAAGAAGGGTGGAATCACCGTAGTGCCCAATGAGAACAATGAGCTTATTCCTACTAGACTTGTCACGGGTTGGAGAGTTTGTATCGATTATAGGAAGCTCAATGATGCTACTAGGAAAGATCATTTCCCATTGCCTTTTATGGACCAAATGCTTGAACGCTTAGCAGGAAATGAGTACTATTGCTTTCTAGATGGATTCTCGGGTTATTTTCAAATACCAATAGATCCAAAGGATCAAGAAAAAACCACATTCACTTGTCCCTATGGTTCGTTTGCTTACAAGAAAATGCCTTTTGGCTTGTGCAATGCACCGGGGACATTCCAAAGGTGTATGATGGCAATCTTTCATGAAATGATTGAGCACACTATGGAAGTTTTCATGGATGATTTCTCGGTCTTTGGAGATTCATTCACTTCTTATCTTTCCCATTTAGAACGTATGCTTAAGAGGTGTGAAGAAACACGTGTTGTTCTCAATTGGGAGAAGTGCCACTTCATGGTTAAAGAGGGGATAGTCTTAGGACATAAGATATCCAATAAGGATTTAGAAGTGGATCATGCTAAAATTGATGTTATTTCTAAGCTTCCCCCACCTACCACGGTGAAAGGAGTTAGAAGTTTTTTGGGTCATGCGGGATTCTATAGACGTTTCATACAAGATTTCTCTAAGATTGCAAGACCGATGACCCACCTCTTGGAAAAAGAGACTCCTTTTATTTTCACCCAAGAGTGTTTAGATTCTTTTGAGATACTTAAGGAAAAGTTGACTAAGGCTCCCGTTTTGGTTTCTCCAAATTGGGATTTGCCTTTTGAGCTCATGTGTGACGCTAGTGATTATGCCGTGGGGGCCGTGTTAGGATAAAGAGTGAATAAGCATTTTCAACCTATACACTATGCTAGTAAAACCATGACGGGTGCTCAACTTCACTATACCACCACGGAAAAAGAGTTGCTTGCTATAGTTTATGCCTTTGAGAAATTTAGACCCTATCTTGTGCTCTCCAAGACCATAGTGTATACGGATCATTCCGCTCTCAAGTACCTCATGACGATGAAAGATGCTAAGCCTAGACTTTTGAGATGGTTTTTGTTGCTACAAGAGTTTTCCATTGAGATTCGTGATAAAAAAGGAGCCGAGAATTTAGCGGCGGATCTTGAGTAGACTTGAGCATCCTTTTCAAGGTGAATTGCGTCATAAGGAAATTAATGAATCCTTTCCATTAGAGGAGCTCATGTCTATCTCTTCACAAGAGGATGCCACCCCTTGGGTTGCGGATATTACAAACTATCTTGTGGGGGATGTGCTAATAGAGGGTCTCACTTCACAACAAAAGAAGAAGTTTCTTAAGGAAGTGAAATACTACTTTTGGGATGACCCTTACCTCTTTAGGCAATGTGCGGACCAAATCATTAGACGGTGTGTAGATAGGCCCAAGGCATTTAAAATCTTAGAAGCTTGTCATAAGGGACCTACGGGTGGTCATTTTGGGCCCAACTATACCGCCAAGAAAGTATTTGATTCAGGTTTCTATTGTCCTTCAATATACAAAGACGCCCAAGAGATGGTGAAATTTTGTGATGTATGTCAAAGACAAGGGAAAATTAAACAACGAGATGAGATGCCACAAAACTTCATACAAGAGTGTGAGATTTTTGATGTATGGGGAATAGATTTCATGGGACCTTTTCCATCATCTAAGGGAAATCAATACATACTCGTAGCCGTGTACTATATGTCAAAGTGGGTTGAGGCCAAAGCCTTGCCTACTAATGATGCTCGAGTTGTAGTGAAATTTTTGAAGCAATTATTTGCTAGATTTAGTGTACCTCGGGCCATCATAAGTGATCGTGGGACTCATTTTTGTAATGATCAATTTACAAGAGTCATGAAGAAGTATGGTGTTAACCATAGACTTTCTACCGCGTATCACCCTCAAACCAATGGGCAAACCAAGGTCACAAATCGTGGTTTAAAGAGAATTTTGGAAAGAAAGGTGGGAGAGCATCGAGCTTCTTGGTCGGATAAGCTTGATGATGATTTGTGGGCTTTTAGGACGGCTTTTAAGACACCAATTGGTTGTACTCCATATAGGCTTGTCTATGGAAAAGCATGCCACCTCCCATTCGAGTTAGAGCATAAGGCTTCATGGGCTCTCAAGTGGGAAAATTTTGATTTAAACCAAGCCGGTTTACATAGAAAGGACCAACTCAATTAAATGGATGAATTGAGAGCCAATGCTTATTAGAACTCATTGCTTTACAAGGAAAATACTAAGCAATTGCATGATGCTAAGATCAAGAACCGTGAATTCAAAGTTGGAGAGCCGGTTCTCCTCTTTAACTCAAGGTTGAAACTCTTTGCGGGCAAGCTTAATTCAAGATGGTCCGGTCCATTCACTATTGCTCAAGTGTTTCCATATGGGACTATTGAGTTGTCACAACTAAATGGCCCAAATTTCAAAGTGAATGGTCACCGTGTTAAGCACTATTTTGGGGAGGACATTTGATTGTGGTAAATTACGACCTTTAGGAAAAGGAGCGTAAAAGCGGAAAGTATTAAACAAATGATTTTAGGAAAAACCAAGTGTTAATGACCCAATGAAGTTCCAAGTTCGTTTCCCAAGGAGGTATATGTGTGTGACTAAGATGTAAATGATTAGAGATTAATATTTGGTTTAGAAGGGGATGAGAAAAGAAGATGACGAAGACGTGAAAATAATACTACGACGACAAAACGTAAAACCGTAAAAACTACAAAAATAAAAATTAATTCTAAAAATTACCAAAAATTCACCAAAAATCAAAATAAATAAACTAAGAGTTTACCAATGAACAAAACTTTTTCAAACCTTTTAAATAATTAAATATTCAATTTTTAAATGCTAATTAAAGCCCTAAAAATCAAATTAATTATCTAAAAGCCCAAATAAAGATTTCTCAATTGGTAAACCTCTAAAATGAACTAAAAAGATTAAAAACTATTTTTAGAAAATTTTAAACTAATAAAAACTATTTAAAATGATTTAAAAACTATTAAAACTTAAAATAATTATAAAAATTAATCTAAAGGTGATAAAATTATTCAAAAAGTTGCTAAATTCCTATTTTAGTGTATTAAAGCTAAGAAAAATACAAAAAGTTGGAAAATGTGAAATTTGAAAAATAATAATAAAATAATATTAAAATAATATTAAAAATCCAAAAATTATAAAAAATTCTAAAAAATTGCAAACTAGCTTATTTTTACCTAAATAATCAGAAAATCAAAGTGAAATGACCAGAATACCCCTATTGGGCCCTCAAATGGGCCAAAACCAAAAACAGTCAACCTTAATGGGCTTTTTAGCCCAAAAAGTCAAACTTAGCCCAATTGACTTGGAAAAGCCCTATCTGACTCAAAATTTAATTCTAAGAACAAAACTCTAAAGGCCCAAAAGTTGAATGTTAGCTTATCACAGCTTAATAAGCAAACAGCTTATTCTTATTGGGCTTTTCAGCCCATTAAGCAATAAGCCAATGCCATAAGCTCTAATTTGACACAACCTTCTTTTGGGATGCTTATGAGATCTGTAAAAAGAAATTTTGAAAAAGCACACTCAATAAGCCAGAAATAAGCAAAGTACAAATCCACAAAACGACAAAATAGTCGGGTTTGAGATTTAGGGCACCTCAGAAGCTCTAGTTTGTTGCAAAAGCTCACAAATAGCTTAACTAAGAATAATCAATCAAGAAAATCACAAAGAGCCAAGTAGAATAAGCTGTAAGAACCAATAAACTGGCTGAAAAAGCCAAATAAGCTAGTTTTCTAGCAAAAGCTTAACCAAAAGACTTGTAACCTTCCAGATTTGTTATTAAGCTAAGAAAAATGATTTCTATTACAAAAGCCAAGTTGTTGCATGTGCCAATAAGCAGTTCTAAAAAATAAGCCAATTTGTGCTTATTTGACCAAAAGTCAAAGTACTCCAAAGTTCACCAAATGATCAGGAATGGTATATGGGCTTGTTATAAGCAATTTTTGTGAAGGACTCAAGGAGGAGGCCTTGTTAATCAAGAGGTCAGTTGACCTTTTGATGGCAGATTTTGGCAATAAGGGCTTAATAAGCCAGTTAGCTTATAAGCCAGATACAAAGCACACCAAATAGCAAAATCCACTCACAAGCAGCACTTAAACAAGTTCCAAGCAGGAAAATCACAAGGCATACACTAGGATAACAAATGCAGACACAAAATGAGGTGGTCACTTTGCTGATGCAAATGACCACTTCAGCCAACTTTGATAAGCTATAGCACACTCAATAAGACACCAAATTCAACAACCAGATAACCAATAGATAGCTTATCACCCAAACTATTCTCAAACCTGATTTCAGACCTTAGATCCAAGTAACAAAGAAGTTATTGGATCTGATGTGTTTGACCAATTCCAAAAGCACTTTTATCAGATTTTTGCAAAACTTCAAGTCCCTTTTTCAAACTTTCAGAAACTAAACCAATGACTAAAACTTGTTCAAAATGACTTGTTTAGACCTCCCAAACCCTAAGAACCAAGGGCACAAGGCCACAAGGCCTTATGAACCATTAATCCCAAACAGTCCTTAATCAACCACTTTTCAAAGCAACTTGTGATTTCTACTAATGACCTACTGGATTTAATGATCAAAAACACTTACTAGGCACCAACTAACAGAATCAAACTCAAAAATCACCAGCACAAACACAAGAACACAAAATCAAAGCACCAAATCCAAAACACGCAGTAACATAAAATTTTTAGAGGAAACTTAATCAAGAGATTATACCTGCCCTCCACAACATCCTAGGAGGGCCAGCTATGCTCCTTGGACCTTGTTCAACAACTAGAACAAGACCAAGGTACTTCAATAACAAAGATGATGAATGCCTTGGTTGATGTTTCAAAGCAGAAACTCAAGGGCTTGATTTCTTCAACACAATGAACAAACAGCCCAACCAAAGGCCCTAATCCCTTCACAAGCTTGGTGTCAACAAGCTTGCAAGAGCTTATAGCTTATGGTTAAGGATTAGTACACAATAATAAGTAAATTCAGAAACCTCTTTTCAAGCTTTTTCAAACTTGAAAAACCTTACCAAACATAAACGTCCTTGAACCAAATGATTCAAGCACACTTATAACAACAAATGGAACTCAGAATCACCTTTAAACAAAACCAACTTTCAAAAACATAAAAAGGAATTACAATTTTCTCAAAATACCAACTTTTATAAATTTCAAAAAGGAATTACAAGTTTAAAAGGTAAAGACTGGAACAAAGGGACTCTCACATGTTGAGGTCTCCTTTTATAGGCAAATACCTGGCTACACTATTCACAAACCCTAGCACTGAATTCTCTAAAATGCCCTTAAGGTCTTCTAGGCGTTTCTTGGTTGTGAGCTGTCCAAAGTGATCAAGGGCGTTCATTTTAGCTTTGGAATGAAGCAAGGATCCTTAGCTGTTGATTTGGACACGTAGGATGACTTGGAGAGTAAGTTGCATTCTCATTGGTTAAACGGGAATTGGGGGTGGGGTCCATAGTGAGTGGGATTAAGGTTTTTTGGTGTGGGATAGGTTTCTGCACATGTGAATCAAGTGTGTGCAAAGGGAATTGATTTTTACCCTAAGTTTAAGTGGAGTAAAAACTGGGGGTGAAGAAGGGTAAACAGTAGTACTTTTGATCCGAAATTGGGGGAAAAGAGTTGTTTGGCGCGTGTTATGGGTTTGAATGTTTCACCTTGGCAACTTAGGTCCTTGTGTTTTGGTAAAAAGTGTATAACACGTTTTTCAGCCTAAAAACCTTATTCCCTTTGTTAATAAGTTTCACACTTTGGCAGTTTTGGCACAATACTTTTCCAAAAGGTTTAAAAGGGTTGTTTTTGCCATTTTGAGATAATTGAAGGACTGATTTTGGACTTTGTTGATCTTCAAAGGTCTTCAATGTATATTTGACTTCATGAGGGACCATTGTTGGCTATTTTGAATTTTCGAGGGACTAAACTTACCATTTCTTCAAAGTAGAAGGACCTTTTGTGTAATTTTGACAAACTTAAGGGACCAAACTTGTAATTATGAATATACAAGGGTTTTAAGTGTCATTTCTTCATTCATTGAGGATCAATCTTGCATATTTTGAAGTCTTCAAGGGTATTTGTTGAATATTCCATGAATTAGGTCCCGGTTCTTTGTACGGCTTTGTTTCTCGTGTCCGTTTTTCCTTGTATCTTGTGATCTTTTGTCTTTTTCACGATATCCATACCTAAAATACACAAGTAAACAAACACAAGCATATATATATATGGTATTTTATGACATTTTTGTGCACTTAAAGCCCGAAAAGAACGATGAGATCATGTATAAATGCCATCTCATCACTCCTCCATACTAAGCCATTACCGTGCCCTCACGCAATGCTAGAATAAAGTATCTAAGCATCACCAAAGTTCACTTTTGTTAACCTTTATTGAAAAGTAAAAGACTTGCAACATACTATGAAGATGTGTAAAGACATAATGTATGATTTTCATCACGAAAGTGACTTTTAGGGTCAAAGAATAGAAACAAGTGAATGTCCCTTAGAGTAAATTCGTCATCCTTGTTTGTCATACATTCCATACTAAGTGCAAAAACGAGATCATTGTTGGTACAAGTCACAATGCTAACACTACTCACACGTCCAAATTGTGTAATACTTTTTCTCCCCGCAATCCTAGTTATTATAAAAGAAAATGGGTTACTAGCCTTTTTTTACTATTTGTCATGGATCACAAGTGATTCATATTGACTTATTTGAGTAGTTATTAGTCCGAAAGCAAAGTAGCACGATTTGATCGATAGTTAGCCGAAGGACAAAATCTTTTAAAACGGCTTCTCGTGTATCTCCTTAAGTTCATATCTTGGCATAACTCGTTTCGCGATTTGAGACCTTTCTCGGACCGATATTTGGCATGTACTTCATACTTCAAATCTTGGGAAGACGTTCTTGAAATTATGGTCTTCTCTTCATATATTTGGAATTTCTTCACTTGACGTTTTTGAGAGATTCTTCATATTTGGACCACGACTTCATCATTTTTCTTCAATCTTTACTTTGAATTTTGATATACAATGATCCGCCTCCTTTTCGGAATTGGATATATTTATCCTCATACCTTGTAAGGGTCTTTTTGGATAGAATTTCTCCATGATCTTTAGGGGAGTAATTGCTTTTCGTCGTGTGTCTCGATCCTTCATATTGATTTAGGAATAATGATTCTTCACATCATCTTGGATCTTTAGCAAAAATAGAGCTCCTCATGCCTTGTTAGGGCCTTTTTGGATGATCGCCAATCTTCGCGTCCCGCTTCAATAAGTTATGCCTTGGCTATGAACTCTATTCAACCCCGAGCAACTTTTAAACGATCTTGCGCTAGAGGCTAAGTAACCTTTCAAATCGTACGACCTTACTTATTGCAATTATGATTTATTCCTAATGCATTGATCTTATGGGAAGAAAAAGCCACAATTAAAAACATATGAGTTATTGAAAGAACACTTTCATGTTCTACGTTTAGCATGATCACTTGTCTAACTCTATCATCTCTCGTTCTTCACTATATAAAGACCTCTAATTAAAGAGACTCGTGAATACTTAGCCATGCAAGTCAAAATTAAGCCAAATTTGGATTAGCTTTCATTAAGACTATATCAAATCAAAGTTTTGGGTTTTCAAGCCACCTATAGGATCTTGCACTTTCTTGGACTTTTTCAAGTTTAGAGAATGCATTTTATAGTTCCCTTGATAAGTGACTTTCTAGGATCAATTATAGGAACTTGCGAAAAGTTCTAGTTCTTAACCCGTATGAGTTAAGACTTTCGCGTTTTAAAGCTCCCTATATAAAAGTCTAGCAAAACTTGAATTGAGCGGGTTAAGGAATGTAAATGGCTCCAAATGCCCATCAAGTCAAAAATTAGCTGTTATTCTACCCATCGGAAAATATACATTCGTGTCTTAAAAATACTTATGAAAACTAAGAAATTTTTTAAAATTTGGCCATTTTTAGCCTTATTAGCAACTAAACAAAACATTGAAAATTGGAAAGCGTGAGTGCGTAGCAAAGCAAGTACCTATTCACCCCCACATACTAAAAGCAACATTGTCCTCAATGTTTCAAGTCTAAAGGTGGAGCACCCCCATACTAGAGACGAAGAATTGAATGCTTAGGATCTAGCATGGAAAGGGTGATCAACAATATATCTAAAGCCGTTTATTAAGTATGCTAAAAGATAATTGTTAGAACAATAAAGGATATGTCATGGATTCGTGAAAAACTTCTTCAAGCAAACGATGGAGGCTCACGTAAATGAACACGAGAGTCTTCAATCGTAGATGATGATGATGATCTAGATAACACAATCACAAACAACCACGAGACAACGAGTTGAAAGGGTACAAGTCCCCTTATTAGTGAATAGTAAGCATAAAGGATAAGCATGGGATCTCCCCCACGAGGCACCTCGTTTTTGATTACCGAGTCATGAGCTCGACTCGATCCCCTCAATGCTAATTATCATTAGGGAAGGTGACTTGGTCGAGGGCAACCATTGAAGGAATTTCCCCACCAAAGTAGTGCTTAAGCCTATGTCCATTCACCTTGAAATTAGGACCATCATCTTGAGCTAGCTCGATGGTCCCATACGGAAACACTTGTGTAATGGTGAACGGACCCGATCAACAAGATTTCAATTTCCCGGAAAATATCTTAAGTCGAGAGTTAAAAAGTAACACTTGATCACCAACGTTAAAAACCCAGTTTTTAATCTTTGAATCATGAAACTTTTTAGTCTTTTCTTTAAAAATTAATGAATTTTCATAAGCATTATCTCTTAATTCATCCAATTCATTCAATTGTATTTTCCGGTGATCTCCCGCGGTCTTCAAGTCAAAGTTTGCATGCTTAAGCGCCCAATATGCCTTGTGCCCCAATTCAATGGGCAAATGACAATTCTTCCCATAGACTAACTTATAAGGAGTGCAACCGATAGGTGTCTTATAAGCGGTCCTAAAGGCCCATAAAGCGTCATCAAGTTTGTCGGACCATGAAGAACGGTTTTCTCCAATTGACCTCTCTAAAATCCTCTTCAAAGCTCGGTTCGAAACCTCGACTTGCCCACTCGTTTGCGGGTGATAAGCCGTAGAAAGACGATGAGTAACTCCATATTTCTTTAGAACCTTTTCGAATTGGTCATTACAAAAATGGGTTCCACGATCGCTTATAATAGCACGAGGGGTTCCGAACCGAGAGAATAGTTGCTTCAAAAACTTCACTACCACACGAGCATCATTAGTAGGCAAAGCCTTAGCTTCCACCCACTTAGAAAGGTAGTCCACCGCGACGAGGATATATTTGTTGCCATGAGACGATGGGAACGGCCCCATAAAGTCTATTCCCCATATGTCGAAAATCTCACACACTTGAATTATGTTTTGCGGCATTTCATCACGTTGAGACGATTTTCCTTGACGTTGGCACAAATCACACGACTTCAGAAGTGCGTGTGCATCACGATAGATAGAAGGCCAAAAGAAGCCGGCATCGAACACTTTCTTAGCCGTGAGATTAGCACCGTGGTGACCACCCGTGGGTCCCTAGTGACAAGCTCTAAGGATATTAGAAGCTTCGGCACCAAAAACACAACGTCGAACGAGTTGATCCGCACAAACCCGAAAGAGATAAGGGTCGTCCCAAAAATAGAACTTAACGTCACGAAAGAATTTTCGTTTTTGTTGTGTCGTCATACCCTTGATTATGAAATTGCCCGCATGGTAATTTGCAATGTCAGCAAACCATGGGGTGGTGTCTTTAGAATTGACTACACCGAGAGTCTCAAGAGGAAATGTTTCGGTGATTTCCTTGTTCTCGAAAACATCTTTGTGAGGATCTTCTAGACGAGAGAGATGATCGGCCGCTAGATTCTCGGCTCCTTTTTTGTCAAGCACGGTGACATCAAATTCTTGGAGGAGGAGCATCCAACGAAGCAATCTCGGTTTAGCATCTTGCTTAGCTAAGAGATACTTGATAGCCGAATGGTCGGTATACACGATGCTTTTAGTCAAGACGAGATAAGGTCGGAATTTCTCAAAAGCATAGACCACGACAAGGAATTCCTTTTCCGTTGTGGTGTACTTTAATTGAGCCTCGGTCATCGTCTTACTAGCATAGTGGATAGGACGGAAATGCTTGTCATAACGTTTCCCTAAGACGGCCCCTATAGCATAATCACTTGCATCGCACATGATTTCAAAGGGTAATTCCCAATTAGGAGCAACAAGAATGGGAGCTTTGGTAAGTTTCCTTTTTAGAGTTTCGAAAGCTCTAACACAATCCTCATTGAAGTTAAAAGGAGCATCCTTCTCGAGAAGGTGTGTCATAGGTCGAGAGATTTTCGAAAAGTCCTTGATGAAACGACGATAAAAGCCCGCGTGGCCTAAGAAACTCCTAACTCCCTTAACGGTTTTGGGATGAGGTAACTTGGCGATGACGTCTACCTTAGCTTTATCGACCTCAATTCTCGCTTTCGACACCTTATGTCCTAAGACGATTCCTTGTTTACACATAAAATGACATTTTTCCCAATTAAGCATAAGATTGGTTTCTTCACAACGTTTTAACATTTGCTCGAGATTAGATAAACACGACGTGAACGAATTGCCAAACACCGAGAAGTCATTCATAAACACTTCCATCGACTTCTCGATCATATCGTGAAAAATCGCCATCATACACCGTTGAAACGTACCCGGTGCATTACAAAGTCCGAAAGGCATCCTACGATAAGCGAACGTTCCATAAGGACACGTAAACGTAGTCTTCTCTTGATCACGAGGGTCGATAGGGATTTGAAAGTAACCGGAAAAACCATCTAAAAAGCAATAGAATTCATTTCCCGTGAGTCGCTCCAACATTTGATCCATGAAGGGAAAAGGAAAGTGGTCTTTACGAGTGGCGTCATTTAACTTTCGGTAGTCAATACACACCCTCCAACCGGTCACAACACGAGTGGGAATTAACCTGTTGTTTTCATTAGGCACAACGGTCATTCCGCCCTTTTTAGGGACACAATGGATTGGGCTCACCCATGGGCTATCGGATATAGGATAAATCATTCCCGCGTCAAGGAGTTTAAGGACCTCCTTTTTAATGACCTCGTGAATTTTGGGATTCACCCTTCTTTGACTTTGAATTGCGGGTTTGTAGTCCTCCCCCATTAAAATCTTGTGAGTACAAAATTTTGGGTCAATACCCTTAATGTCGGATATTTTCCACGCAATTGCCCCTTTATGAGCCTTAAGAACTTTCAAGAGCTCGGTTTTTTCATCATTAGCAAGACCTTTTGCAATAATAACCGACAACTTGTCATCAACTTCCAAGAATGCGTATTCAAGGTGAGAAGGAAGATCTTTCAATTCAAGGATAGGTGGTTCCTCGATTGAAGATTTTGGTTCAACACTCATAACTTCCATCGGCGGAAGAAATGGTGGAATAGAAGTATCATCACTAATCAACACCTCATCTTCATTGTCGATTTCATTTGAAGTGAGATCGCCTCCTTGGAATGGAGTGAGATTTGGTGTGGAATTAGCAAGAATTGGATCTAAAATAGTGGGATTGCCACTTGACGAGCTATCGGAAAAACCTAACACTTCTTGTGAAAACTCATCGCAAACCACATCAACGATGTCAATGTGATTGATGGTAGCGATTGCATAAACATGAGAAGGTTTAGAGTTTTGAGTAGCGTTTATAACAAGTTCCTCTTCGTTGAATCTCAAAGTGATAGTTCTTGCATGAACATGGATAAGCGATCTCGAAGTGTCTAAAAATGAACGACCTAAAATTAGAGGAACTTGAGGATCCGCAGGGATGTCGACTACTATAAAATCAATGGTATAGTAGAACTTCCCCACTTTCACGAAAACATCTTCGGCTACTCCACATGCTAAAATCGTAGAATGATCGGCCATCTCGATAGACATGTTCGAAGGAATAAGAGCCGGAAGCGAAAGCGATTTCCAAATGGAAAATGGCATCAAATTAATGCTCGCACCAAGATCGGCCAAGGCGAGGCATTCTTTCATATCTTGTATGTCACAAGGAATGAGAAACTTTCTTGGATGACCAACTTTTTCCGGTATGCGGTTAAGATAAACCGAAGAACAATTAGCAAGCTTTGAAAGCTTTTCCTTATCGCTCATCATACTTTTAAAAGTGGAAGCGAAACGAGGCATATGTAACAACGCGTCGGCTAAACTCACATCAAAATGCACTTGTTGAAACATTTTTATAAAAAGCTCGATTTGTTGTTTGTTACTTTCTTGCAATTTCTCTTTGTTTCGTCTCGAAGGGTAGGGTAAAGGTGGCGTGGGTTGGTCATTAGGCAACGGCCTTGGAAACTCGGGTTCCACAATTGGTATTGGTTCAACCGTAGGTGTGGTATGAGCGGTACTTCGTGGGATTGTAATGTGCTCCTTTTCGACCATCACCTCGGGTTGTTTCTCGATTTCCTTCTCCGTAGAAGTACTTGGACGAGAGATTGGTTCCTTGAAAGTTTTACCACTTCGTGTAGTAATAACCTTCATTTCTCCCTTCGGGTTTGCAATGGTATCACTAGGAAGACAACCCGAGGAAGAGGGTTTACACATGATTGCTTCAAACATCTTAGCCATTCGGTCCTCAAATTTTGATTTCCTAGCATCTGCTTTTAATAACTCTTGCTTAATCTCATGTTGTCCTAATTCCATCTTTTGTTGATTTTGTTGAAGACGTTGGACATTTCCTTCCATTTTATTTGCATGAGTTTTAAGTTCATTAGCAAGTTCATTTTTAAGCTCGTTTTTCAACTCAGATCTTAAGCTAATCATCTCACGTTGCATGTTATCAAATTTAGCATCATTTGCTTTAGCATAATCCAAAAATTCTCCTTGAAGATTTTTAGTGTGAGCATTATGAAAACCTTGTGTAGTGTTTTGAAAATCACGGTTTTGGTTTTGATTAGTGACTTGTCCATTCCCATTTTGATAATTCCCTTTGTTGTAGTTACGTGAATTGCCTTGATAATTACCACCTTGGTTGTTGTTTCGATAGTTATTAGCATTTTGATTTGGTGGAGCTTGATTTGGGCGGGAACCTTGACCGTTTTGGTTATAAGTTCCCGTTGCTACATAAGCACTCGAAGTGTTACCATCCACGGTAATGCACTCGGAAAGATCATGAGCTCCACCACAAGACAAACAACTCTTAGCAACCGCTTTAACCGAAGCGGAATTTGAAGCTTCTTGAGCTTTCCAATGGGACATAAGATTAGCAAATCTATCAAAAAACCGATTTTCCTCATTAGCTTCATCATGTAAGGCATTAATGCTACGAGACGATGATGATGATGACGAACCTAAATTGGAAACACTCGGTGTGTTACGAGGGCTATAAACCTTAGATCTATTCTCGATGATTTTCAAAGCCTCATTGGTCGTCTTGCACAAAAAAATACCACCTGCGGCGGCATTCAAATAATCTCGTTCATGATCATTAAGCGCATTATAAAAAGTATCAATTTGATGTAATTCCGAAAATCATGGTGTGGACATTCATGTAACATTTCTTAAGAGCGTTCCCATGCCATTAAAAAACTTTCATTATTTTTTTGCACAAATCGTGAAATCTCATTTTTCAAATGTGTTGTTTTAGATGGTGGAAAAAACTTGTTCACAAACTTAGAAACGAGATCACCCCATGTCAAAATCGAATTTGGCGGTTCTTTCTCAAGCCAAATTTTTGCGGGTCCATCTAAAGAGTATGGAAACAACATCATCTTAATGGCGTCATGTGGAACATCCTTAAACTTGCTAGTAGCGGTGAGACGATTAAAATTCCTAATGTGGTAGTGCGGGTTGTCTTTCTTATGACCTCTAAACTTATTTGCTTGCAACATCGACATTAAACCCGTCTTAATCTCGAAATTCTCCGCAAGGATGGCGGGAATCACAATGGCCTCTCCAAAACCCTCGGTGGGTGCTTGTAGCAACTCCATCATAGTACGATTAGCCAGGACGACTTCTTGTTCCACAATAGGTTCAACAATTGGAGGTTGTTCAACAATCAACGTCTCTTGATTGGCTTGCTTTTGAAGACGTTTACGAGCTCGTTTTGCTTGATTACGAGTGATCATAAACTTCACGAAGAATGGGAGGTGAGCAAAGAAGATTCTTTTTGGGTGTTTTGTGAATTTTCAATTTTTTTGTGTTTTTGATTGTATTTAATTTTTTTGGATTTTGGTGTATCTTCGTAGACAACAATCTCAAAATCTCTCCTCGAATCAAACTCTTGATTAAAGAAGCCTCAAAGGAATGAAAACGATCAGGTGGAGTGAACGCCTTCGAATGACTTTAGAACTTTGGTGAAAACCAAATTGTTCAAGAGGTTTTAATCACAAAGAAACCAAGCAAATATATTATACGTAATAATACTTTGGGTGGCAAAACCCTCGATTAGCCTTCAATCTCAAAATACTCACAAGCAAGCGGGGAAAAGAGGCGGCGCGAAGCACTTAAGAGCCTTTTTCCTTAGGGTATATTTTATAATACCCGCCTTATACCCACCTTATAGTTTGTATCTTTCAAAATCGAGCTTCACGAAAGTATTTATCTATTTTTGCCTTTTTCTTTTTGTTTGAGATTCGAATACAATAATTAGGAGATCAAATCCCAATTAAGGTTGTGTTTTCACACTTTTGGAGATATTGTTTATTTGTTGTGATACTTAATACAATATAGTAATAATATTTTCACAAGAAAAACCAAGAAAACCGATAATACGTATTAGTAGATTTCTACTAATACAAATACTATATATGGTTAATATTAAAAACAACAATGCAAATTAATCACGACACACCTCCCCGGCAGCGGCGCCAAAATTGATTGTGGTAAATTACGACCTTTAGGAAAAGGAGCGTAAAAGCGGAAAGTATTAAACAAATGATTTTAGGAAAAACCAAGTGTTAATGACCCAATGAAGTTCCAAGTTCGTTTCCCAAGGAGGTATATGTGTGTGACTAAGATGTAAATGATTAGAGATTAATATTTGGTTTAGAAGGGGATGAGAAAAGAAGATGACGAAGACGTGAAAATAATACTACGACGACAAAACGTAAAACCGTAAAAACTACAAAAATAAAATTAATTCTAAAAATTACCAAAAATTCACCAAAAATCAAAATAAATAAACTAAGAGTTTACCAATGAACAAAACTTTTTCAAACCTTTTAAATAATTAAATATTCAATTTTTAAATGCTAATTAAAGCCCTAAAAATCAAATTAATTATCTAAAAGCCCAAATAAAGATTTCTCAATTGGTAAACCTCTAAAATGAACTAAAAAGATTAAAAACTATTTTTAGAAATTTTTAAACTAATAAAAACTATTTAAAATGATTTAAAAACTATTAAAACTTAAAATAATTATATAAATTAATCTAAAGGTGATAAAATTATTCTAAAAGTTGCTAAATTCCTATTTTAATGTATTAAAGCTAAGAAAAATGCAAAAAGTTGGAAAATGTGAAATTTGAAATATAATAATAAAATAATATTAAAATAATATTAAAAATCCAAAAATTATAAAAAATTTTAAAAACTTGCAAACTAGCTTATTTTTACCTAAATAATCAGAAAATCAAAGTGAAATGACCAGAATACCCCTATTGGGCCCTCAAATGGGCCAAAACAAAAAACAGTCAACCTTAATGGGCTTTTTAGCCCAAAAAGTCAAACTTGGCCCAATTGACTTGGAAAAGCCCTATCTGACTCAAAATTTAATTCTAAGAACAAAACTCTAAAGGCCCAAAAGCTGAATGTGAGCTTATCACAGCTTAATAAGCAAACAGCTTATTCTTATTGGGCTTTTCAGCCCATTAAGCAATAAGCCACTGCCATAAGCTCTAATTTGACACACAATGATGCTTATGAGATCTGTAAAAAGAAATTTTGAAAAAGCACACTCAATAAGCCAGAAATAAGCAAAGTACAAATCCACAAAACGACAAAATAGTCGGGTTTGAGATTTAGGGTACCTCAGAAGCTCTAGTTTGTTGCAAAAGCTCATAAATAGCTTAACTAAGAATAATCAATCAAGAAAATCACAAAAAGCCAAGTAGAATAAGCTGTAAGAACCAATAAGCTGGCTGAAAAAGCCAAATAAGCTAGTTTTCTAGCAAAAGCTTAACCAAAAGACTTGTAACCTTCCAGATTTGTTATTAAGCTAAAAAAAATGATTTCTATTACAAAAGCCAAGTTGTTGCATGTGCCAATAAGCAGTTCTAAAAAATAAGCCAATTTGTGCTTATTTGACCAAAAGTCAAAGTACTCCAAAGTTCACCAAATGATCAGGAATGGTATATGGGCTTGTTATAAGCAATTTTTGTGAAGGACTCAAGGAGGAGGCCTTGTGAATCAAGAGGTCAGTTGACCTTTTGATGGCAGATTTTGGCAATAAGGGCTTAATAAGCCAGTTAGCTTATAAGCCAGATACAAAGCACACCAAATAGCAAAATCCACTCACAAGCAGCACTTAAACAAGTTCCAAGCAGCAAAATCACAAGGCATACACTAGGATAACAAATGCAGACACAAAATGAGGTGGTCACTTTGCTGATGCAAATGACCACTTCAGCCAACTTTGATAAGCTATAGCACACTCAATAAGCCACCAAATTCAACAACCAGATAACCAATAGATAGCTTATCACCCAAACTATTCCCAAACCTGATTTCAGACCTTAGATCCAAGTAACAAAAAAGTTATTGGATCTGATGTGTTTGACCAATTCCATAAGCACTTTTATCAGATTTTTGCAAAACTTCAAATCCCTTTTTCAAACTTTCAGAAACTAAACCAATGACTAAAACTTGTTCAAAGTGACTTATTTAGACCTCCCAAACCCTAAGAACCAAGGGCACAAGGCCACAAGGCCTTATGAACCAGTAAGCCCAAACAGTCCTTAATCAACCACTTTTCAAAGCAACTTGTGATTTCTATTAATAACCTACTGATTTTAATGATCAAAAACACTTACTAGGCACCAACTAACAGAATCAAACTCAAAAATCACCAGCACAAACACAAGAACACAAAATCAAAGCACCAAATCCAAAACAGGCAGTAACATAAAATTTTTAGAGGAAACTTAATCAAGAGATTATACCTGTCCTCCACAACATCCTAGGAGGGCCAGCTATGCTCCTTGGACCTTGTTCAACAACTAGAACAAGACCAAGGTATTTCAATAACAAAGATGATGAATGCCTTGGTTGATGTTTCAAAGCAGAAACTCAAGGGCTTGATTTCTTCAACACAATGAACAAACAGCCCAACCAAAGGCCCTAATCCCTTCACAAGCTTGGTGTCAACAAGCTTGCAAGAGCTTATAGCTTATGGTTAAGGATTAGTACACAATAATAAGCAAATTCAGAAACCTCTTTTCAAGCTTTTTCAAACTTGAAAAACCTTACCAAACATAAACGTCCTTGAACCAAATGATTCAAGCACACTTATAACAACAAACAGAACTCATAATCACCTTTAAACAACACCAACTTTCAAAAACATAAAAAGGAATTACAATTTTCTCAAAATACCAACTTTTATAAATTTCAAAAAGGAATTACAAGTTTAAAATGTAAAGACTGGAACAAAGGGACTCTCACATGTTGAGGTCTCCTTTTATAGGCAAATGCCTGGCTACACTATTCACAAACCCTAACACTGAATTCTCTAAAATGCCCTTAAGGTCTTCTAGGCGTTTCTTGGTTGTGAGCTGTCCAAAGTGATCAAGGGCGTTCATTTTAGCTTTGGAATGAAGCTAGGATCCATAGCTGTTGATTTGGACACGTAGGATGACTTGGAGAGTAAGTTACATTCTCATTGGTTAAACGGGAATTGGGGGTGGGGTCCATAGTGAGTGGGATTAAGGGTTTTTGGTGTGGGATAGGTTTCTGCACATGTAAATCAAGTGTGTGCAAAGGGAATTGATTTTTACCCTAAGTTTAAGTGGAGTAAAAACTGGGGGTGAAGAAGGGTAAACAATAGTACTTTTGATCCGAAATTGGGGGAAAAGAGTTGTTTGGCGCGTGTTATGGGTTTGAATGTTTCACCTTGGCAACTTAGGTCCTTGTGTTTTGGTAAAAAGTGTATAACACGTTTTTCAGCCTAAAAACCTTATTCCCTTTGTTAATAAGTTTCACACTTTGGCAGTTTTGGCACAATACTTTTCCAAAAGGTTTAAAAGGGTTGTTTTTGCCATTTTGAGATAATTGAAGGACTGATTTTGGACTTTGTTGATCTTCAAAGGTCTTCAATGTATCTTTGACTTCATGAGGGACCATTGTTGGCAATTTTGAATTGTTGAGGGACTAAACTTGCCATTTCTTCAAAGTAGAAGGACCTTTTGTGTAATTTTGACAAACTTAAGGGACCAAACTTGTAATTATGAATATACAAGGGTTTTAAGTGTCATTTATTCATTCATTAAGGATCAATCTTGCATATCTTGAAGTCTTCAAGGGTATTTGTTGAATATTCCATGAATTAGGGCCCGGTTCTTTGTACGGCTTTGTTTCTCGTGTCCGTTTTTCCTTGTATCTTGTGATTTTTTGTCTTTTTCACGATATCCATACCTAAAATACATAAGTAAACAAACACAAGCATATATATATGGTATTTTATGACATTTTTGTGCATTTAAAGCCCGAAAAGAACGATGAGATCATGTATAAATGCCATCTCATCAACATTTCCATGGAAATGGTCCAGGAGATCCTCATTTTCCTCATGACTTAATTCATTGTGGGAAGAGTCGAGCTAGAGACTCCATAAATCAAGCATGAATAACTAGGTTTAGAGTTTTTAGACTTAGAGTGTGGTAGAATAGAAATAAGGATATAGAGTTGAGGATTAGTGTAGGGGGAGACCTTCCTTTTGTCTTCATGTTGTTTGTAGGGGTTCTCTCTCTCATCACGTACATGGGAGCTTATGGAGGAGGCCCTTGTATCCGGTTCACTTCGTTACTATTGTGATTTTTCATAACCACACTATGTTTTAAAATGAATTCACTATAGTTGATCTTTCCTTAACTTGGGTTAAGCAAAGTTGTCAATGTAATTAGTGTAGGGGAGTTCACTCCAATACTCTTAAACATTAAGGAAAATGTTTATCTTAAGTGTAAGGGAGACTTCTATCGAAGTGACCTAACCTAGACCATTGTCATTGACTTTATGATAACTTAGAAATTAATTTTTCAAACATTTTTCAAATTTTTGATCTACTTTGGCCACCAAAAATATGCGTTCATAATTTTTGCATCAATCATTTTTCATTTGCATAACACATTTGCATTGTATATATATTTCTTCTTTTATTTTTAATCAAAAATATAAAAGGAAAAAAAAATAAAGGATATGGTTTAACAAATTTAGACTTCTTTGACATATTAGGCCCGCCATGGATACTTTGACTCAACCCGAGTTTGCTTATCTAAGCACTCTATAGCTAGTAGCCTTAACCATGTAGACCTTTATTGGTTTATTAGGCTAAGCATCCACTAGTCTCATTATTTTAGATTTTAAATTGTGGAGAACAAGAGATGATAGAGTTTGAAGTAAGTGTAAAGGGCTAGATAAACCTCATATTCATTAATTATGGATTTTATATCCCCGTTCGTAACCTTTACTTTCTTGCCAACGCATGTATATATGTTAATAAATAATCAAGAACGGTTTTAATTGGTTTGTAGTCTCTTATGCATTTTTTACTAATCATTCGTGGTTGGTATAAGTACGTCTTAAGATTCTAAGTTAGAACGTTTTATGTGTACTAGACTTATGTCATGCTTAATACTTAGCGGGCGTTTTTCCTTTTATTATTTTCAACTTTCTTTGTGAGGAATAAAGAAAAATAAGTGCGGTTTACAAAAAAAAATGAGTGGCTAGGAAAAAAAAAGAAAAAAAGAGAAAAAAATAATTATACAAGACTCCCAAGAAGAGCAGTAAAGTGTTAATTATAGTAGCTATTAAATTCCAATATTACTCTCACAAGGTTTGCGGGGATTTGATAGTTGCTCTAATCCAATATTACCTTGACGGGTTGCGGGACTGAAGATCCAAGGTCTCAAAAAGGCGGAGGATGTAAATTATTGCGTGAGTTTTATTTTTCTTTCCTTAGCTAGTGTGTAGCTACTTATTAATGCATGACATAAGGATCTTACACATAAGGCGAATGACTTATTACTCTTGAGTTGGACTTATATCAATTATGGGCGGTTTTTCAAGTAATGGATAAGATGGTTACTTTGGATTAAAATCGTGCTTCCTTATTTTGAGATTTTACATTTCTTATATTTCACGCTTTAAATAATGACAAATTTGCTCCCAAGCAATTTGCTCAAATAATAAGCGGTCTTGTAGGCATAATAAGTGGGGGTATGAGAGTAACACACTTAAGTAATATGAATAAGTTGACGCACTTTCACTTGTGGATAACAATGATCTGTTTTTTAAGCTTGGTACGGAGAAAGTGAAACTTGAGGGTGATAAGTGTTCATGGTACCAAAAGCCCTAATTTAAGTCATTGATTTTTTATGAGTTATTTCTATCAAAACCATTTCAAGAAAAACCAAAAAATATAAATAGAATTGCTTTCCTTTGCATTGCTTTGTATAAAATCAAAATCATGCATCATATAGTGTTGAGTAGTGTAAAGGCATTTCATATTGGCCAAGGTGGGTTAATTACGAGAAGAGTGTAAATTGGTGCTTTAAAATATGGCATTGCATGAGGTCATGTCAATGATCAAGTGTAGAGGATTTGATATGAGTAAAATCTCATATCAATAAGTCAACAAATCACCCTAAAACACATAGCAAATACCTAACTTTTATACAATAAAGCAGTATTATGTGGTATGTTTTGTGTTTGTGCTTGTTTAGGTAACAAGGATACAAATTTGAAGCAAACAAGTGAAATCAAGCTAAAAGATGAAGAAAAGACAAGAGAAGGATCAATAATGACAAGCCATGTGAAGACAAAGGACTTATCTTGGCAATATTCAAAAGATGAAGGACTAAAGTGGAAATTTTGGAAAAGTCAAGATCATAGTCAAATCTAGTCAACATTCAAGTCAAAAAGTCAAAGGATGCTTTATGAACAAGTTTAAAGTTTAAAGGGTCAAAAATGCCAAAGAAATAAAGATTGGAGCTCAAATGAAGATTCTGCCAAAGTTAAGGGACTGAAATTGTCATTTCTCATTCTATTATGGGTCTTAATCCGTGTGAAATGATATGGACCAATAAGGTGCGAGTAAAACTATCACAAGGATTGCCACATGTGCCACTAGCGCTGGTTTTTCATTTATCTCACAATCTGAATAGTAAAACCCACTCAACCAAATTCAGTCAATTATATCACGCCATGCAATAATACATATATCTATTTTGGATAGTGATCCACAACTCATATCTTCATCCAATAATACACTGCCACGTTGCATCTTCAAACAAAAACGAGCCCAGGATCAAGAATCTACTACACTGCATATCAAAGAGAGTTATAAACATGAAAAGTACTCGAAATCAAGCAAGGAACTCAACCCAGCAACTTAATTGGATTGAAAGTGCTTTAATCAAAAGTCCCCAATTGTGTTCATAAGCTGGAATTTGCAATTGACCAAATGAGTACACGTGGAGATCAATGATTGGCTACAACGAGGAACTCCTTCCAATTGGGATGAAGACATTCATACCATTGAGAAACTTCTCAATGAGGACCATATTTCTCCACCATCTCCTAAGGATATCTCTATCGATGATCCGAATTTGACTACGCCTTCCATAAAAAATCCTCCGGATTTAGAGCTTAAGGACCTACCGTATCATCTCGA
This sequence comes from Glebionis coronaria, assembly GCA_025667525.1. Taxonomy (NCBI): domain Eukaryota; kingdom Viridiplantae; phylum Streptophyta; class Magnoliopsida; order Asterales; family Asteraceae; genus Glebionis; species Glebionis coronaria. Next base: position 443,669,272 of record CM046878.1, on the reverse strand, counting down.
ATACGTGTTCCTTGAAGACAATAAGAAGTTACCCGTCATCATCGCAAAGGATTTGAAAGAAGACGAAAAATCTCGACTTATCACCGTGCTGAAGAATCATAAGAAATCGATTGCTTGGAAAATCTCCGATATTCGTGGAATTGATCCTCACTTTTGCACACATAAAATTCTCATGGAGGACGACTTTAAACCCACTATTCAAACCAAAGAAGGGTGAATCCCAAGATCCATGACGTTATAAAAAAGAGGTTATCAAACTTCTTGATGCCGGAATGATCTACCCTATCTCAGATTCACCATGGGTTAGTCCGGTCCATTGTGTGCTTAAGAAAGGCGGAATCACCGTTGTGCCCAATGAAAACAACGAGTTGATTCCTACTCGTCTCCTTACAGGGTGGAGAGTTTGTATAGACTATCGCAAACTCAATGATGCTACGAGAAAGGATCATTTTCCCCTTCCTTTCATGGATCAAATGCTTGAGCGTCTAGTGGGTAATGACTATTATTGCTTCTTAGACGGTTTCTCCGGGTATTTTCAAATTCCCATCGATCCCAAACACCAAGAGAAAACCACATTCACTTGTCCTTATGGAACATTTGCTTACAAAAGAATGCCTTTCGGCTTATGCAATGCTCTTGGGACATTCCAAAGGTGTATGATGGCTATCTTCCATGACATGGTTGAAGAAACTATTGAAGTCTTCATGGATGATTTCTCGGTCTATGGTGACTCCTTCTCTTCTTGCCTTGCCAATTTGGAACGCATGCTTAAGCGGTGTGAAGACACTCGCCTTGTTCTAAATAGGGAAAAATACCATTTCATGGTAAAAGAAGGCATTGTGCTTGGACATAAAATCTCCAAAGCCGGTCTTGAAGTCGAACATGCTAAAGTCGATGTTATTGCTAAATTGCCTCCACCTTCAACCGTGAAGGGTGTGAGAAGTTTCCTTGGTCATGCGGGCTTCTATCGTCGATTCATTCAAGATTTTTATAAAATCGCTCGCCCGATGACCCACCTCTTGGAAAAAGATACTCCCTTTATCTTTTCTAAAGAGTGTCTTGAATCCTTCAATCTTCTTAAGGACAAGCTAACTAAGGCACCGGTCTTGGTGACCCCTAATTGGGAGCTACATTTTGAATTGATGTGTGATGCTAGCGACTTTGCTATTGGATCAGTTTTGGGCCAAAGAGTGAACAAACAATTCCAACCAATCCATTATGCTAGCAAGACAATGACGGGGGCTCAATTGCATTATACCACTACCGAAAAAGAGCTTTTAGCTGTAGTGTATGCTTTTGAGAAATTCCACCCCTATCTTGTTCTTTCCACCACAATCATGTAAACCGATCATTCCGCGTTGAAGTACTTGTTGACTAAGCAAGATTCCAAGCCAAGACTTCTTCGTTGGGGTTTTCTCCTTCAAGAATTTAAAATTGAAATTCGTGACAAGAAGGGAGCGGAAAACCTAGCTGCGGATCATCTAAGTAGACTTGAGGATCCTTATCAAGGGGATCATCCGAATCAAGAGATCATTGAATCTTTTCCCATTGAGGCCTTAATGTCTATCAATTCCAATATTGATGACACCCTGTTGTTTGCGGACATTGCAAACTACTTAGCGGGTGGAATTCTCAATGAAGGGTTAACGTCTCAACAAAAGAAAAAGTTCTTTAAAGACATTGAACACTATTTTTGGGATGACCCTTACCTTTTCAAATAATGTGCGCATCTTGTCATTCATCGGTGTGTTGATGGGACGGCAGCTTTACTAATCCTTGAAGCTTGCTATAAAGGACCCACCGATGGTCACTTTGGTCCTAATTACACCACGAAGAAAGTTTTCGACTCTGGATTTTATTGGCCCACCATTTATCATGACGCTCATGAAATGGTTAAAAATTGTGATGCTTGTCAAAGACAAGGCAAGATCACACATAAAGATGAGATGCCTCAAAATTTCATACAAGAATGTGAAATCTTTGATGTATGGGGTATCGACTTTATGTGGCCATTTCCATCATCCAAAGGGAACAAGTACATCCTCGTAGCCGTTAACTACGTATCTAAATGGGTTGAAGCAAAGGCTCTCCCTATGAACGATGCAAGGGTGGTTGTGAACTTTTTGAAGCATCTTTTTGCTCGATTTGGTGTTCCTCGTGCTATCATTAGTGATCGGAGGGACTCATTTTTGCAATGATCAGTTTGCTCGAGTCATGGCTAAGTACGGTGTCAATCACCGTCTTTCCACCGCTTATCATCCCCAAACAAATGGTCAAGCCGAGATATCTAACCGTGGATTGAAGCAAATTTTTTAGCGTACTGTGGGAGAGCATCGTGCCTCGTGGGCCGATAAGTTAGACGATGCTTTGTGGGCTTTCCGTACCGCATATAAGACTCTGATTGGTTGCACTCCATATCGTCTTGTGTACGGGAAGGCTTTCCACCTCCCTATTGAGCTGGAACATAAGGCGTACTGGGCCTTAAAGTGGGCAAATTTCGACATCAACAAAGCCGGTGATCTTCGGAAGATTCAACTCAACGAGCTAAATGAACTAAGGAATCAAGCTTATGAGAACTCATTGATCTACAAGGAGAAGACCAAGATCATTCATGATTCAAGGATTAAGAACCGAGAGTTCCACGTTGGAGATCAAGTTTTACTCTTTAACTCTCGGTTGAAGATCTTCTCGGGCAAGCTGAAGAGCCGTTGGTCTGGTCCATTCACCGTCGCCAAAATCTTCCCCTATGGCACCATTGAGCTTTCTCAGCCAAATGGGCCAAATTTTAAAGTGAATGGCCAGCGCGTGAAGTTGTACTTTGGTGAGGACATCTATCATGAGATGATTCCATCCCTCACCACGTTTCCCTTGAATTAGTTCTGGGTCAAGTCAGGCTCGTGACTCGGTTAACAAAAACAAGCGCTTCTCGGGAGGCAACCCGTTGATCTATCCTATACCATTTTCATAATAAGTGTAGGGGGAGCCCCGTATGTGTTTGTTGTCTTGTTTCTTATGCTGTGCAGGGATTAAAGCTTTAGAGAGCACTTTTGATGACCGTTGATGACCGTGATCCCGTGTACCCGTCTTCCTGGTTCTATCCTAAACTGTCGTGATTCAATATTTCATATATTATATGTTCACATTGAAATCACTATAGTTGTCCTTTCCTTAGCAACATTTAAACAAAGTGCACAATGTCCTAAGTGTAGGGGAGTTTACTCCCACATGCTTAAACATTGAGGACAATGTTTATATCAAGTGTAGGGGGGACTTCTATTGAAGTAAGTGGGCTTTTCCATGAATTTGCCCTCATTTTAACCGGAACACTTGATTTTTCGACATTTTTCAAAATTTTTAATCTATTTTGGCCTAGTTGTATAGTAGTATTTTCCTTTGTTAGCGTTATTTACTTTCCTTGCTAAAATAAAAATTTTAATAAAGTGGTTTTAATTTTCAAACATTGTGAATCTTTTGACTAAACCCGAGTTTACTTATATAAGTTTACTCTAGCTAGTATCCTTAACGTGTTTAAGTCAAGTTTTGCTAGGCGTTTATATAGGGAACTTTAAAACGCGAAAGTCTTAACTCTCACGGGTTAAGAACAAGAACTTTTCGCAAGTTCCTATAAATGATCCTAGAGAGTCGTTTATCAAGGGAACTTTAAAATGTGAATTCTAAACTTGAAAAAGTCTAAGAGTTTGCAAGATCCTATAGATGACTCGAAAACCCAAAACTTTGATTTAATAGGCTAAGCATCCACGAGTCCCATTCTTTGAGATTTTAAATTGTGGAGAACGAGAGATGATAGAGTCAATTATAAGTTTGGTATTCTTTCATGAATTTATGTGAGTTGATTATAAGCTTTTTCTCCCATCGCTTGTTAATAAATATATTTGCAAAAAATAAGGTTATACGATTTGAAAAGTTACTTAGCTTCTAGCACAAGATCGTTTAAAAGTTGCTCGGTATTAATTAGAGTTCATAGCCAAGGCATAACTTATTGAAGCGGGATGCAAAGATTGGCGAGTCCGAAAGGGTCCTAACAAGACATGAGGGCTACATTTTGTTGCTAAAGATCCAAAAGTGATGTGAAGAATCATTTATCAAAAATCAATATGAAGGATCGAGACATACGACGAAAAGCAAATACTCCCCTAAAGATCATGGGGAATTCTATCCGAAAAGACCCTAACAAGGTATGAGGATAAATAAATCCAAGTCCTAAAAGGAGGCGGATCGTTGTATATCAAAGTCCAAAATTAAGATTGGAGAAAAATGAAGAAGTCATGGTCCAAATATGAAGAATCTTTCAAAACTCCAAGTGAAGAAATTCCTATTATGAAGAGAAGACCATAATTTCAAGAACGTCTCTCAAGATTTGAAGTATGAAGTTGCTGCCAAATATCGGTCCGAGAAAGGTCTCAAATCGTGAAGCGAGTTATGCCAAGATATGAACTTTATAAGGTCCCGAGAAGCAGTTTTAAAAGATTTTGTCCTTTAGCTAACTATTGATTAAATTGTCCCACTTTATTTTCGGCCTAAATAAACTATCGAAATAAGTCAAACAATGCATCCTCGTGATCATTCAAGAAAATCTTAAAATATAAGAGATACACCTAGGAATAAGGGTGTCTAAGTAAATAATTGTGCCACATGAGTTCGTGTTAGTTTGCTAACTTATAATAACAATGATCTCGTTTTTAAGCTTGGTATGGGGAACGTGAAACTTGAGAGTGATAAACATTCATGGCAGCCAAAACCCCAATGTAAGTCTTTGATTTCTTTGCTTGTTTCTATCTTTTTAATAAAGGCCAAGGAGGGTTATTTATGATGAAAAATGTAACCCGTGCTTTGAAATTAATGCATTGCATGAGGGCATTGCAATGGTCAAGTGTAGGGGATTTAATAAGTGTGAAAACACTTATCCTTTTACCACTTATTTCAAATAAAACAAGACCAAAACGTGTATTTTATGTCGTAAAAGTCGGAATTATGCGTCGTTTGTGTTTTTATTGTGTTTCAGGATAAAAATATACAAAAGGAAGAAAACATGGGCTATCACGGGCTTTTATCGAAGAAAACGAGAAAAGACGAAGTCAAAAGATCAAGAGTGTAAAAAGAACGGAAGTCCAAGGCCTATTCTGAAGATTTATCAAAGAAAAGGTCTAAAGACAAAAGTTTAATGAAGTCGAAGAACTCAAGTCTAATAGAAGAAGAAAATTATAAGACAAGTTCAATTTATATCGACAAATCCCGAGACGACGTCGAGAAAGACAAAGAATTTAAATCGAGTCGAGACAAAAAGAAAGAAGGAAGCAACACATGCACTCCCCTCCTCCTATAAATACCCTCCTAATGACACATTAGGAGGGTGTTAGCTAGTTTATTTTTCTTTCCTTAGTTTTATTTTTAGAGAGAGAAAGTGTTTAACTTTCTCTCACTAGAATTTCGTCTTTTCTTTCCCTTCATGTTTAAGCTTTGATTCACTCTTGTATTTTTGAATCTTTAATCTACAAGTTCAAATTAAGTTTTTCATATTCAATCTCTTTCTACCTTTCTTAATTTTTACTTACTTGATCCGAAAATTATCTTTGATTTTGTTTAATCTTGATGTTTATGTGATTAAAAAGTTTATCTTTTTGATCCTATATAAGTCTTTATACGATTAAGCTTAAATCTTGTTATGCTTTTTGGCTTATTTAGTATCTAGCTTATTGTCTTTTAAGTTTTCTTAAAATTTTAGTGTTTTTAAAAGTTTGATTCATAAAGTTTGCTTATTTAATTTGTGCTTATTGAGTTGTTTAAGTTTTTGTTAAGTGTTCTTTTTAAAAGTGCATATTTGTTTATTAGCTTATGCTCATCATCCGAATATTGTGTCATTTCCATCACAATCACAGGGTTTTTACATATTGCGACGGTTATTCAGACGGGTTCATTGTGATCGCAATAACCCTTAGGGTTTTACTTTGCGATCAACATTCAGATAGAGTTTCTTCCCCCTTATTCCGATCGTACATTGCGATCGCTCATTGCTATCGTATATTGCGACAGGGCTTAAGGCTATATTAAGACGAAACGCTGCTAAATTTTTGTTAGACATATTCCGACATAATTCCTATTATTCCGATACTTTGAACATTCCGATAGCTTCCATTCACATTCAGATAGAACTTCATTCCGATAGAGTTAATTTACTAGTATTCCGATACTTCAGATTATTCCGATAGAATTTACTTTGATATTCTGATGGTTTTGTTTTCACTACATTCCGATAGAATTCACTTGTTACATTCCGATGGTTTAGGTTTTTAAGTTTTACAAAGTTTCAAGATTTAAATTCATTATGTTTTAATTTCCAAAAATTGCACGCTTCCCGAAATCTCTGTTTTTACCAAGTGTTTTTCTAGTTTTAGAGAAAAAGTGACAGTTTTTCTAGATTTGCTTTTAGCCTATTTTAATTACGTTTCGCATTTACTTTTTAATTAGTTATAGACAATGACAACCATTTTATTTTCCACCAAGAACGACCGAGTCACACTCTTAACTAGTAATCAATTCGAAAAGATTGGAACAACGAACTTTCATAACTAAGTAAAATCTAGTTATTATGATTAAGTTGATAAAACTTGTTGAGAAGTGCTCATTTACACTAAGTCCATTAGTGTAAGCATTTTGGTAAAGTTTTGTAATAAAAAGATAAGTCAAACAGGCAATTGGTAGTATAAAACTTTGGGTCAAGCTTTTTGAAAGGATTTCAGTCAAAACGAGTGAACTTTGATCCAATGGCATTTTCTTATTTCTTAATGATTTTGGCTAAAACTTGTTCATACTTATAGTTTAACATCAAATCTATCAGACTTTACTAGGAAATTCTACAGTATCAAGTATTGAGTGAGTTCTTGGCTTATTAGTTTGCTTAATAGCAAACTTCAGTTTCTATGATAAGTTGCATACTGTTTTGCTAGATCTCAAAATCTACTTCATAAATCCATTGATTTTCTTTCACAAATCAACTTGAAAACATGTCTTGAGAGATTTATGAGATTTTCAGCTTATTGAGTTTTTGGTCAAACTTTAGTCAAATAAGCTGTTTTTGGCTTATTGAAGTTTCTAGCTTATTCTGTTGACCATTTTTAAATCTGAAAGACATTCCAAGCTTCTTGAAGCTTGATTAATCAGTATTAGCAATAAAATCATTTTGTGGATGTCTGGATTTCATTTGAGCTTATTTTAAGCTTATTGAAATAAGCTAAGTAGAGATTTAGCTGTTTTTAAGCAAAATCCTTTTACCAGCCTAGCTTATTTTAAGTTTTAAGCAGTTTAGAAAAAACCAGATTGATTTTGGTCGAGTAATAAGCTCATTCGAGCTTATTCAAGTCAATTAGCCCGTTTTTGGAAAATTCTTGTTTTAATTGCAAATTGGTCCTTGGTTTTTGAGAGAGTTTGTAATCAGTTCTAAACTTCTATTTTTTTAGTTTTGCAAAAGTTAGTCCCTGAAATTCCATTTGTTACAGTTTTAGTTAGACAGTTTGAAAGTTTGTTAAGTTGGTTTGACTAGTTTGTTACATTTTTCATTTTTGGTCCTTATAGTTCCTGATTTTACACTTTCAGTCCCTATACTTTCATTTTGTTTACATTTCAAGCATTTTACTTTCATGCAATAAAAACTTGTACTTTGTGAATACTATTTGGTAAGTGCACTTTGTTTTGAGGATACATAGCTTTAATATTTTCATTTTTCTACGTGTTTGTTTGTTGTCCCTAATATATGATGATTCTAGCATACGAATTTATGAAAGAAAGGTAGAAATGAGATGAATTTTAGTGAGAGAAAGTAGAGAGAGAAAAGAGAGAGAAATGGTTGGTGAAACTTGTGGAATATTAGATTAGGGAGAAAAATGAAATAACCAACACCCTTCCTAACATGCTAGGAAGGGTTTATATAGCCTTTGCTTACATGTAGCTTAATGGGCTATATGATCATGGGCCGGGCTTTCCTTTTGGGCTTTGGTTACTTATTAATGAACCTTAGCTTAAAGTTAAGCCCGTAATAACACTACTAATATACTACCTATTACAACGTTCTAAAAATACGATACATAATAAACATATGACTGAGCATTCTTGTTTGGCTCAATATTTTGAGGCTAACAATCTCCCCCAATGAGAGGTCATAAACCTTGGTCATTTAGGAAATTTGTAGAGATTACTAATCTCGCCATAAATGAGTCTTGAACGTGTAATCGTAGTCTTGTTCCTTCATGCTGTGATCTTTGAGCCTTTGTCGTTGTCTTACGACTTTGTCTTTAAGCTTGAGATCTTCAAATCATTCTTGACTTGTCTTTGCCATCTTGCGATCTTGTGTCTTCATCCACATGCTCACACTATTAATAGTTGAATATGTCTTTAGGCATGAGTATGTGGTTTTGAATCTTTGACTTTGCTGTGTACACCGTGACGCCACCTTCTCGAGACAAAACATAGACACGGACAGAATGGCTTTGACATTCGTCCTAAATCGGTAGCGTTTTACCTCCGGTCGGTGAAGACCGTTATACGATATTAAATATCGTACCTGTGATCAGGTAGATTCAATTAAGAATCTCCTTGACAGGGTTTCGCGGCTATACTAGCCGTTCTCTTTACTCGACTGTCTCAAAGCAAGACTGCGAACATAAAGAGTGAATCAATTGGATAGATATCCGTTTGATTAAAGTCGTCAATTCAAATTCCTGGAACAAGTTTGATTCTTAACGAATCTTACCATTGTTGCTTTCCAGTTGACACAAGTTTGATTCATAAGAATCTCACAAGTCACCTACCGTAGCGCTGTTTGAGGTTGACGCTAGAAGGATTTCCATTCGTCACTGTGAATATTAATGAATATCACTCTGAATGTTCTGGCAAGACCATAAAAATATTACGTAGAAACCTGAAACGAGTTTGAATCAATTCAGAATCAAACCACTGTTGCTTTTCAGTTTTGCACATGTTCAATTCATAAAGAATCTTGCATATGACTTACCGCAGTGCTGTTTGATGTTAACACTGGAAGGATTTCCACTCATCATTATGAATACTAAGTAGTATCACTCTGAGTGTTCTAGCAATATCACAAGGATATAGCGTAGGACTCTCTTGATCTTCATCCGTGTGTCCTAACGAGATTTGATTGATCTCTTGGCTCTAGACTCGATTTGTGCACTTTTAGTGATCGGAGGCTGGAGCAGATGCCACCTATTCAATATCAACTATCTCGGAGTGAGAAAGTCAATAGAAATCGTGTTGATCTCCGTGATAATAAAGCAAACTTCTTTTGAGAGAAGTCTGAGTAGCTAGGAAAGGGTTGTGCTTCACATCACTGGGTCCATGATGAGTTTGTCTTCATGATGAGTTGACCCGGTTTCTGCCTAAGTTGTATGGAGGGCTTCTTTCTTTAGACCCTTTATCCTTACATTTCTTTTTCATTCTTCAACCTCTTCAATACTTACCAAGACATCATTACTAGCACCTTGTTGTGATTGTTCCAGTGCTAGCATCAGTACTTAGTCGGCATTCTGCTACGTTCACATTCTACTCCATCTTTCCTAAGGACTTCTAATAATCTATTGGATTGTCCCTAGGAAGATCCCTCCGGTTCTGGTTGGATCATAGGACTTAAACCTAACCACCCTTTTGACACCAATAACGTCGTGAATTAAAGATGTTGTGGGTATTTGATCGTAACCATGAAAACTACTTTAAATTCTAACAAAGTGTTTGAAAAACATTTAACACCTTGCTAGTTTTGTCGTTTCAGAAATGCTCCCCTTCACATGTGCATCGATAATCGAAAGTGTTTCGCACATGTAGGTAAGAGTTAAAGTGCTTGAGTCTTATATAAGATCACATTTTAATCACATTTTCTCCCCCTATCTCTAATATATAAAATCTTTTGATATTAGAGATACCAAATTTGATTAAAATATATTTTGAAAAATAGTCTTGAAATCTCCGGGAGAAAGATGTGTTAATCTTTTGCATGAAGTTAAAATGCTCCCCCTCAAAAATTGATCCAATTGAATTGTCATTATGAGGATATGATCCACATTTCGCTTTTTGAGGATGGGAGTTGTTGAACACACAATTTTTGAAAGATTTTGAATATCATTGAAAAATTCTTGAAAAAATTGTGTTCAACGCTTTTTGAAAAATCAATTCTTTTTGTCAAGAGGTTTTTCTAAAGCATAAACTTTAGTTCATAGACTTTGAATGTCTTGACGAATCTACTCAACTGTAAGAAGAGTTAACTTCTTTTGCTAAGGGTAAGAGCACGAAATCGTACACTCCCCCGTGAATATAGTTCCGGGTTGCAATCTGAAAGTGATTACAAGCCATTGTGTTGAGCTCAAAACGTTGAATGTTTTGTGACAAGCTCAACCCGTGATAGATTTCTCTACCCGTTGTTTGGAAATATTGTCCAAAATAGACAACTTCCTTTATTAAAAGAAGAAATGACATGTTTTGAAAAATATTTACAACTTTCATTCGAGCTTTATGTGCACACCCGTGTCGTTATTAAGCGAAATTTCTAGGCACGTCCATATTATCGATACTGAAAGACATGTCGAGAAGAATATTTTTGGATTTTGAAAGATTTTTAATTTTTTGTTTTGCTTTTATGTGTTTTATATTTTTGTATTTTGCTTTTTGAAAGATATTTACAAGTTGATGTTTGATAGATAAATCAAGCAGGCACCTTTGCCAGAATCTCCAGGTCTGCTGGAGTCAAACATCTCATACCAATTTACCTAACGAGGTACTCAAACCTATCTTTTGACAGAGCTTTCGTAAACAAGTCGGCTAATTGGTAATCCGTTCCAACAAAGTATAATTCAGCGATACCTCTTTCAACTTGTTCCTTTATGAAGTGGTCTCTGACATTGATGTGCTTCGTGCGGGAATGCTGTACCGGATTGCAGGAGATGGCTATGGCCGACTTTGAGTCACAGTACATAGGTACTTTATCAAAGTGGAAGCCATAATCCGTGAGTTGTGTTCTCATCCAAAGAACTTGAGCACAACACGCAGATAGAGACACATACTCTGCTTCGGCTGATGAAAGTGACGTGCAATCCTGCTTCTTGGAAAACCATCCCACAAGCTTATCTTGACCTAGAAATTGTGCACCAGAAGTACTTTTTCGTGTATCAAGACACCCTGCATGATCAGAATCTGAATAGGCCGTTAGAAAGAAACCGATTTCCCTCGGATACCAGAGTCCCAAATGAATGGTATTCTTGAGGTACCGAAAGATCCGTTTAACCTCCTTGAGGTGCTTTTCAGTGGGTCGTGCTTGATAACGTGCACAATAACATGTAGCATGTGAAATATCAGGTCTGCTTGCCGTCAAGTACATGAGGGACCCGATCATGGAACGATATCTCGTTTGATCTATGGGTAATCCCTCCAAGTCAGCATCTAGCGATGTGGTTGATAATGGTGTCCCAACGGGGTCACATGAAGTCATACCATGCTTTTTGATTATCTCTTGACAATACTTAGCTTGGTTTATAAAGATACCACTTGGGGATTGGTGAACTTGAATTCCTAGAAAGAATTTTAGTTCGCCCATCATTGACATTTCAAATTTGCTGTGCATTACTTTTTCAAACCATTTTGAGAGTTTTGGGTTTGTAGACCCGAAAATAATGTCATCAACATAAATTTGCACAAGCAAAATGTCATCCCCGTATTTATAAGTGAACAAAGTTAGATCAATGGAACCTTTTGAGAAACCTTTGGATACCAGAAATTTTGAGAGCTCGTCGTACGACGCCCTTGGAGCTTGCTTGAGTCCATAAAGTGCTTGTGGAGACGATACACCTTGTCAAGATAATGAGGATTGACGAATCCTTCCGGCTGCGTGACATAGACTTCTTCCTTCAAAGGACCGTTAAGAAATGCTGTCTTTACGTCCATTTGATAGACAGTGAATCCCTTATGTGCATCATAAGCAAGAAAAATCCTGACTGCTTCCATTCGAGCTACTGGTGCAAATGATTCTTCAAAATCAATTCCCTCTTTCTGGCCATATCCCTTAGCCACTAGCCTAGCTTTGTTCTTGATGATCGTATTTTCTTCATCCATCTTGTTTTTCCAGATCCAACGAAGATTTAATGGAGTCACATCGTATGGTCTGTCAACAAGTTCCCAGACTTTAAGTCTTTCAAATTGTTGAAGTTCATCCGTCATCGATTCAATCCAAGCATGATCAGCCATGGCTTCTTTGATGTTTTTCGGTTCAACAGTACTCACGGCGAGTGCGAACATACAAACATCGCCATCGGTGGCTAGTTGTCGTCTTGTACGAACGGGCTGTGAAGGGTTTCCAATTACGTGAACCAAAGGATGATCTCGGGTCCAATGATGTGTTGAAGGATGTCATTGATAGAACGTATGCATATTTGACGGATCAACATGGCGAGTAGAAGACTCTCCAGTTTCGTGTACCGGTGTACCGAATGGGTTGATAAATTCGTCTTCGTCAGATAATGCATCGTCTGCTTGATGTGTGTTCTCTGGAGCAATGACAGTAGTTGTGGATGTTGTAGGATCGATTGTTAATGTGATATTCTGAGGAGGTAAATCTGCAACAACCCGTGTTGAAGTAGATGAAGTTGTATCCTTTTGTTGACGATGAACGGTATCATCAGTCTTATCATGAGTGACAACGGAAGACTTCGATGCAACTTTTTTCTCCCCCGTGAAATATTCATCATACATTGGTCCATATAACATTTCCAACTCTTCAAGTGTCGTGTCCACTGTCATATCTTCTCTAGGAACATGTTCAGGAACCAGCTTTGAACTTGACGGTTCATTGCTGTGGTCTTGAGTTTCGAGTTCCGTGCGGTTGTGAACGGAAGTCGTTTGTCATTGTGAATCGGGACTTAAACTGTTTTGTTCAAGTGCCATTTCTTGTAATTCATCGAATCTGATATGAATAGTCTCGACTATTAATTTTGTTATCTTGTTGTATACTTTGTATCCCTTAGACTGAGTTGCATATCCCACTAAAATGCATGCATCACCTTTCTCTTTCATCTTGTCCAGATTTTCACCATCTCGAATAATGTAACACGTACATCCAAAAACATGAAGGTGTTTGAGTGAAGGTTTGCGATCATTAATTATGTGATATGGTGTCTTTTCGTGTCTTGGGATAACTAAGGAGCGGTTTTGTGTGTAGCATGCGGTTGACACGGCTTCGGCCCAAAAGTATAGTGGAAGTTTTGAAGCGGATAATAATGTCCGAGCAGCCTCAACTAAAGTACGGTTTCGTCTTTCAACAACGCCGTTTTGTTCGGGTGTTCGAGCAATAGATGTTTCATGTTTAATTCCTTTGGCTTCAAAATAATTTCTCAGTTTTGAATTTAAAAATTATGTACCTCTGTCAGTACGAACCACTTTAACTTGATCTTGAAGACCACGTTGTATCACTTTAAGGAAGCTGATGAGAACATCGGGTGTTTCATCCTTGGATCTCAAGAAGTGAGTCCATGTGTACCTTGAGTAGTCATCGACAATTACCATAACGTATTTCTTCCCATTGATACTTTGAACACGCATGGGACCACACAAATCTATATGAAGAAGATCTAACCGTCCTTTAGAGCTTGGTGTAGTCTTTCTCTTGAAACTACTCCGATTAGCTTTACAAAGCTCACAAGAAGAACAAAGATGATCTTTGATGAATTTCAAGTTAGGAAGGCCTCGCACAATATCTTTCTTGGAAAGCAAGTTGATGGTATCAAAGTTAAGATGAGATAAACGTTGATGCCATAACCAAGCTTGAGTCGTTGAAGCTTTAGTCATGAAACAGATTGGAGTTGAAGATGTGGAGTCTTGTAGTGAAATAGTGTAGAGATCAGTACCCCGTGTTCCGGTAAGTAAGTCATTCCCATCATAATCACGAACAAAACATGTCTTCTTTCTAAAAGCAACCTCCAAATCCGCATCACAGAATTGACCAACCGAGAAAAGATTGTGATTGAGCCCTTCGACGTAGTAAACCCTTTTGATAGTGATATTCCCCTGAACCAAGTCTCCATATCCTAGGATCGGTGCAAATTGATCATTTCCGAATCGGACCATACCCAGGAACTTCTCAACGAAGTTAATTAGAAGCTTGAGATTCCCCGTCATGTGCTTCGTGCATCCGGAGTCCAGTATGAAGATAATTATTTCGATCACATGCAGAAGAATTAGAACACGATGGAGCCTTTGCTAAATTGGATTCCATGTTAGTTGTGATTTCCGATTCATTAGTTTCCCTAGTTTCATCACTTAGAGGCACACTAACGCTCGTAGTCACATTTTCTGTTCTAACCTTAGGCATCCATTTATATCCTGGAGGACATTGATTAGCAAACCACCATTTCCAAGGCTTGCTAGCAGACTCATATAATTACCTAATTCTGCTTCTAGGGTTCTTAGTGGTGGAGTCTGATGCAATACTTTTCTTAGGGGGGGTTGCACCAGAATGGTTCACTTTGCATTTGGGTTTTCTAGCACTAATAGGCGTCACAGTTTGCTTCTTAGTTCTAGTTTCTACGCCTTTGGCATTATTCGAAACACACATAGCATGATTAGCATTAGCACACTTTCCACATTTCACACAAACAAACTTAACTTTCATAGCATTCAAAGTCGAATCATTTAAATCGTCATTACACGCGATTACAGACGTTTTATTCTTAGAAACATTGAAAATCCTAGGGTGGTCTTCTACTTCCTTCATCTTCCCTTGACTTTTGTTTTGCCAAACCTTTTCATTCATGCGAGTGCTCTTAAGCTGGGGCCGGCTAACACTAGCAGTGGGGACTACTCCTGTAGTAAAAGACACACGTCTATTAGTGTTTCTAGAAGTCTGAGGTGATTTACTTTCTTTGTTTTGTGTGGGTTTAGTGGCCAATCTATACATCCCTGGTTTAACCACATTTGTGTTCTTAATGCTTTGTGATCGAATATGTGTTTTGAGAGTGTTTTGTGGTAACCTATCCTTCCCATCCATCTTGGGGGCAAACGCAGGTTTTGCAAATGCAGAATTAGAGAAAATAGATGGTTTTCCCAAGACAGAGGGTCTAGTCACTTTTTGAGCATTGGGTTGTCTTACAACAGGTTTCTTAACACTAGGTTCCACAATCTTCCCACCCATCTTAGCAACGAGTTTCTGCAACTCTGCTATCGCTCTATCCCTATCTTGTAACTGAGCTTTCAACCCTTTAATTTCCAAATTCTGTTCGTTCATTTCTCGAAATGTTTGGGAAAGTTTTTCTTGCAATTTATTATCATGTCGAAAACTACCAACGTCTTTTTGCAAAGCAAGTTCAAGAGAATGACAATGTTTTTGAAGGAAATCAGTTTTGTGTTGAAGTAACTC
The DNA here is from genome assembly GCA_025667525.1 of Glebionis coronaria. NCBI lineage: Eukaryota > Viridiplantae > Streptophyta > Magnoliopsida > Asterales > Asteraceae > Glebionis > Glebionis coronaria. The sequence goes on along the minus strand of CM046878.1, from coordinate 443,653,848 downwards.
AAAAGCCTTTTTATCAACATTTTCTTTATGTTTTGAAAGCTCAAGTTCAAGACGCTCACACTCTTTGATTTTATCAAGATATTTGCATGCAACATCAGAATATTCATCGATATCAGCACAAGATTGAAGAGTAACACACAAAATATCTTTGGAGAGACATTCTTCTAAGAGTAGATCATATTCGTTTGAAAATTCTAATTTGTCATTTTGAAGGTCATCAATTTCTTTTTCGAGAGACTCAACATATTTCAAATCATCAAATATTTCAGACTGAATTAAATTTTCAAACTCAAGAACATGTTCTTTTATTATCTTCGTATTTGGTATTAAAAGTTCTTTCACAAGCACAGTTATGTCATGAGGAATCTCGGTTTTCCACTTATCCTTTTGACGTTTCTCCCAATCGCTTTCAACAATTGATTGAACATTATTAACGTGGTGTTTAAGAAAACCAAGTATTTTTCTACTTTTGCTTTTAGAAGCATCTAGAGGCAAATAGTTAATATATTTAAAAACATTAGTTTTCCTCTTAGTGGCAAAAGCTTTTTTCCATTGAATTATTTTTTATTTGCATTCTAAAAATAATTCCTCACGAGACTTCTGTTTTTGTGGAGTGAAAAGACCATAAAGACTGTTTTCATAAGCATAGTTATATGGTTTCACAAAATCTTTGTTGACCGATGATCTACTCTCCTCATCCCAAAGGGACGTCTCTTCACTATCGAGGTTAGCTACAGGGCAATCATGATTGGTCCATTCGGACTCGTCAAGATATAAATGGGGGTTTGCAGCTTGAGCTTGTTCGAGGTACTTGGGGGTGGCAAAGCTAGGTTGACCCTTGAAAAACGACTGAGGTGCTATCATTCTTACGGTTTGAATAGAGTCATGTGTATTATAAACAACTTTTTTCAAAAAATCGACTTGTTCTTCGAGATCCTTTACTTTTTCAGTATCTTTGCTTTGTCTATTTTTGAAATCTTGTTTTAATGTTTCAACCTCTTGTTTCTTCTCGTCAAGAATTTTAGCAGAATCGCCTGGTGTTCATAGAAAGCCTCTGTTCAAGTTCATTAACTTTTGTTGTGGCAAGGTACGTTTTTGACGTTCATCACTTAATAAAACATTAAATTGACGTTTTTCTTTAGTTAACAAAGGAAGAGCTTCATTGTATTTATTTTCAAAATCGTCCTTTTTAACGTTGATGACACGACTTTTGTACCCCTCAAGCTCGTTGGTCTTTTGAAGAAGCTCAACCCTATAACTATCAATAGTCTCACTAGATTTTATAAGAGCGGCTTTGTATTCTTCAAAGTTTTGAGTGAGCGCTGCGTTGGCCTTCTTTAATTGCTTTTGATACTTTCTATTTTCATTGACATCTTTTTGTAAACTAGCAATTAAATTAGCAAGCGCGACACGCTCCTCGTCATCATACTCATTTGCATGTTGATCATCCTCAAACTCATTATTGCACATGTCTGATGAATCGGGTGTGGTATTGCTATCAACCGTTTCCATCATACACGTGTCAGTAATTGTTGTTGGTAGATCACTATGCTCATGTGTATCACCAAACACATTATATTCAACATCATCTTGTACCTTATCAATTAGCTCGGTATCAAAGATAGGACCATTGTCATCTTCAGTGACGTTAAGGACCTCATGAATCTTTGCCATGTATGAATAATGTGCCTCGAGTTCTTGGTCGGAGAGTTCATCATCTGTGTCGTCAAGCATTTCTCCTTCCTCAGCTGATAACTTGATTCCAGCTTCCATTTTCTTGCACAACAGCATCTTTTCCTTATGATAACCATAATCTTTAACCCTCTTTGGCTGCCTGCATTCCTTAGCCAAATGCCCAAAACCTCTGCAGTTAAAATACTGAATCCCACTTCGTTGCACAACTTGAGTACCAACAGTTTCCCTATTTCCAACAACAGTAGCCACCCTCTGAATATCATACTTAGGTTGTCGATCATACTTTGGAGGACTCTCAGCACGTCTTCGTGTGTCATACCTTGGAGGACTCTGTGCATGGATGTTCCTCGAGTTTGAAGATGCTCGAAGGTTATTGTTGGTGGGTTTGTAGATTTTCTTATATTGCTTCATAACGAAAGCCATTTGTTGCTTGAATTCCCTATCCTTTTGAGCTATTTCTTCATCACTGTCTTCTTCGGATGATTGCTCAGGTATGGGTGATGGTGCTCTTGCAACTTCTTTGCCACGGGATCGTGTTGGAACATGTGACTTGGAGACAATGGATGATCGTGGTGATGATGATTGAGTAGAGTAGGTCTTTGAAGTACGGGAGTGATATTCTGGGTAATGTTGAGTGGTAGACACCAAAGCAAGTGGATTGGAAATCTTTGCAACTCGTTCAGCTCGAAGTTCATTTGCCTCATTTTGAAATTGTTTCAAGATGGCGAAGAGCTTGTGATATGAAACTTCGTCTAACTTTTGTTGTTGTTTCACCAAGGTGACAAACCGTGTCCACACTGGTTGAAGTTGCTGTAGAAATTGGACATTGACTTGCATGGTGTAAACTTGCAAGTTGTTTCGGGTCATATCATTCATCATCTTGTAGAATCGGGAGTAATAAGAATCAATTGATTCCCCATCATTTGATGTAAACTTGCCAAAGTTCCAAAACATCTTAGTTTTCACATCTTGTTTGTTAAGTGATTCACCTTGTTGCAATCTTTCAATAGCCGTCCACATTTCTTGAGCAGTAGGGCATGCGTCAACCGTAGAGTAAATTTCATCTCCAATGCCACTGAGAATTAAGTAGATTGCTTCCTTCTCTGCATCAAACCACGCACGGTTCTCTGGGGTGAGGTCGGTCCTCTTTTCATCACGTTCATATGCGGGTTGTGCGTCACTTGTGTCTGTGGCTGGTACTGCAGGAACTTGAATCCTTGAGAGTTTATAGGGTCCTTCCAAGATACATTGCCTTAAAGCATCACCGTTAGGTTTTGTGTCAAGGTAACATATAAAACGGGATTGCCATTGATCATATCGACCCGACACAAGCATTGGTGGTCTTTCTTTGTTACCTGCCACCATTATGTTGTTGTTCGTCACACGATATTTAGCGGTAGAATCCATCTCAATGTTCTCTGAAATGATGAATCGAATGTGGATCTTAAGTAGTTGTGTTGTGATTGTTTGGTTGTTGAAATTCCGAAAATTGCGATTTTTTCTCAGCCCGACAATAAATTCCTCAGTCCGACAAAACGGTAGACCTAAAAAATTTGTAATCACCAAATTTTGAAATTGTGCTAGAAATGTCCTAAAACTAGTATGGAAAAAATTTGATTTTACTTGACCTAAAAATTTTAACTCTTTTTTTTTTTTTTCGTGTAAACTACGTTCCGAAACTAGTCTAGATGGTGGCTAAATCTAAAAAATACTCAAACAAAATTTAGCTAAACATGTCATCGGAATGTGCCATCGGAATGCCCATCGGAATGTTGCTTAGATCGGAATGTCCTTTAGATCGCAATGTGCACCTGTCGGAATCCTTAGATCGGAATGTGTATTTTTCGAAATCCTTCAGATCGGAATGTTCAGATCGCAATGTGGCTGTCGCAATGTGGGCAGAGTAACGTTTCAAGATTGCCTTAAATCCGTCGCAATCCACGATCGCAATAACGATCGCAATAAGCGTCAGAATAAGGGGGCTATCGCAATACTGATCGCAAAGTAAAACCCTAGGGTTATTGCGATCGAAACCGTACTTACCTTTTCTGAAATTTAAGCTGTCGCAATAAGGGACCTTAATTCCAACTTTTTAGGCAAAGATTTTAGCAACTTTTAGGCAACAAATTTAGCAACTTTTAGGCAACAAGATCGTGTTTTTAACCAAACCAAAACAACCAAATCTCTACAACAAGTATATAGAAGATTTGTAGCAAGATATAGAACACGAAAAACACAAAAAAATTTGAATTCGAGATGATTTATGGATTAAATCATACGAATCAAATATAATAACAACAACCAATCATAAAACTACCCCATGGCGATTGATACCAATTGTTGTCCCTAATATATGATGATTCTAGCATACGAATTTATGAAAGAAAGGTAGAAATGAGATGAATTTTAGTGAGAGAAAGTAGAGAGAGAAAAGAGAGAGAAATGGTTGGTGAAACTTGTGGAATATTAGATTAGGGAGAAAAATGAAATAACTAACACCCTTCCTAACATGCTAGGAAGGGTTTATATAGCCTTTGCTTACATGTAGCTTAATGGGCTATATAATCATGGGCCGGGCTTTCCTTTTGGGCTTGGTTACTTATTAATGAACCTTAGCTTAAAGTTAAGCCCGTAATAACACTACTAATATACTACCTATTACAACGTTCTAAAAATACGATACATAATAAACATATGACCGAGCATTCTTGTTTGGCTCAATATTTTGAGGCTAACATTGTTTGAATTAGACCTAGAATTCAGATAACCCTTTAACAACCAAAAACAATTTAAAACTTGAAATTAGTAGGCCTTTCAATTTGTCTTGAGTCGAGAAAAAACGAACTTGCAAATACTCAATATCTGTGATCAAAGAAGTTTTGGTAAGCCCGTTTCTGCCACCATCATGACAACCACTAAGACCGACAAAAGGGTAATGAAAACGCTCAACCACCATATCAAGGCACCAACAATGCAACCATAAAAACCACTGTTGTGTAAGAAATAGCAGCAATCGAGACACTGTATGATCACAAGAAAACCCCTCAAAACGTTCAAAAGAACAATAATGATTCTTTGGGAAAAAAGTAATCCGACGCAAAAATCATTCACCAAAAGAAGTAAAAGCAAATGATTCAACTATCCATGTTGAATTAATTCCACTAAAAACAAAGATGGGTAGAATAACTTTGATTATGCATAGTCGGCCCCATCAACGATGCTAAAACAAATTATATCGCACTTTGAAATGATTGGAATAGAATAAGAATAAATTGGATACAACATTGTCGAATTGGTGAATCAATCAACAAAGTTTTGCCAAAAATCAGATTTGATGAAACGCATCAACTGTCATCGCCATCGCCCACACACACACACACCTTTATTATTATTATTATTATTATTATTTAATTATAAACTTCACTTCGTTAGAATAAAAATATCTTACAAAAAGTTAGTGGAAGCCGAGATACTATGTGAGCCCCCACTCCTTTAGCAATAGCGAAACTTATCCTATTAAATATATGAGCAGCAGCACGTGCTCTAATTTCCTGAACGATGGAGAACTTTCGGATCCGCTTCAGCAAGGTAACCACATCCTCCTCTAATTCCCCAAAGGAAGAGAAAGAAAATAGGAGAAACCCATAACCAATAGCCGCACACTTATCCATATACTTAACACGTTTACATTTTGCAGCATCAACCACCGCCTGACCAGGTACAAAACCAACCATCTCGGTTTGTGCAAAGGTGAAGATCCAGTCTGATCCACGCAAAAATCAAGCCCTCCATCCCACGAGTAAAGTAATATATCTGCTGGACGTAATGCTTTGTCAGAACCCCCATCCAGCCCGATATCAACTTCCTATACCAGCTGAAATCCCCGAACGATGGCAGATGTCGACAAGGGTATCACGTACAACATTATGACGATGTTTAATACCAATAATACCAACACACGATACCGCATGGTCTCCATAAATGTCCCCATCAAAAACTCTTGAGCAAGCTGAACAAGGCTTTGAAGTAGAAAATAATGGAATTCCCAACCGATAACACAAGACACAACGATAAGTCTTTCCATTTATAGTTTGTACCAACCCAGAAATAGGAACCGCCCTAAGCCATTTAGAAGTGTGGTCCTCCTTTTGAGATCTCCATAAGGCCATCTGTCCATAAGGCCATATTATTATTATTATTATTATTATTTTTGTTTATTTTTAAATGTCACTTCATTAAAATAATAGGATTTACAAGAAATTAGTGGGAAGCCGGGATACTATCTGGGCTCCCACTCCTTTAGCAATAGCAAAACACATCCTAGTAAATATATGAGCAGCAGGATGGGCCCCAATGTCTTGAAGCATGGAGAACTTTTGAATAAGTTTCAACAAGGTAACCACATCTTCTTCTAATTACCCAAAAGAAGAAAAGGAAAATGGGAGAAACCCGTATCCGATAGTCGTACACTTAGCCAAATACTTAACACGTTTACTATTATTACTATTATTTTTAAACGGCACTTTATTATAATAATAAGATTTATAAAAATTAGTGGGAAGCCGAGATACAATCTAAGCCCCCCACTATTTAGCTATTGAAAAGCTAATCCTATTAAAAATAAAAGCAGTAGCACGTTCTCCAATGTCTTGAGTCATAGCGAAATTTCGGATCCACTTCAGTATGAAAACCGCATCCTTCCTCTAATTCCCCAAGTGAGGAAAATGAAATCACACGTAACACACTATTCTAATAAAGTGATGGTTTATCCAACAGGATGACCCTCTTGGCCATTCAGTTTTTGCCCTTGGATGACGGTACTATTGTTGAAGATACTTTGTTGTAGGGGATGTTTTAAAGTTGATTATGGAGGACGGTCCCGTATGTGGCTTGCACCTTAATGTTGATAAAACCGAAGTTTTCTGGCCAAACGAAGACCCTCGAAGCAGGCTTGTAGGTGTTTTTCCACCTAATATTTCTCAACCCTTGCACGGTGTTAAATTACTTAGTGGATCTGCTAGTGTTGATTTGGTTTTTGTAATGACCTTGTGACGAAGAGAGTGGATAAGACCATTGAGCTTATGGATGCAGTCTCTAAGGTTAATGATCCTCAATGTGAGTTGTTACTTCTTCGTTCTTGCACGGGTATTTCCAGGTTATACTTTACTATGCGCACATGCCCTCCCCGTATGTTTGAGTCTGCCTAACGTTCTTTCGATGCGGCTCTTCATTCTTCCTTAGAGCGTATTATTACAGCTTCTGGATCGGGTTTTGGTGATTGGCGATGGAGGCTTTCCACCTTACCTTTTGCTTTTGTAGGGCTTGGTGTTTACTGTGTAGGTGATGTTTTGAATTATGCCTTTCTTGCATCACAATTACAATCTGATGCCTTGCAGGCTAAGTTTCTTCAAAATACTGGTATTGTTGCTAGCGGACCTGCTTTTGATGATGTTTTAGGTGTTTTTAATACATCTATGGAGAATGACCTTTTGAGTAATCCAAGTGAGATCGCTGCCTCCAAAGTCATGAAGAAAATGGCAGCTATATATTTCACACGGGTTACTAAAAATGCAAAATACGTATTTTCAGTATCTCCCCGACAGATAGCTTTGTTAAAATCTCAAAGGGAGGATCACACTTCTGACTAGCTGAGGACGGTCCCCATTTCTGGGTTAGGACAAACTATGAACGGTAAGACTTACCGTTGTGTTTTGTGTTATCGGGAGCATCCCTTTATTTTCTGTGTCGAAGCCTTGTTTAGCTTGTTCAAAGTTTTTGCTGGGGATATTTATGGTGATCATGCAGTATCGTGTGCTGGTGTCATCGATATTAAACATATGTTATCGTTCAGGGATTCGGTTGGTAAGGAAGTGGATATCGGGTTGGATGGAGGTTGTAACAAACCATTACGTACAACAAACATGTTACTTTATTCGTGGGATGGAGGGCTAGATGTTTGTGTAAATCTGACTGGATCTTCTCCCTTGACGCAAACTGGGATGGCTGATTTTGTGCCCGGTCGTGTGGTGATTGATGCTGCACAACGTAAACCTGTTAAGTATGGGACTAAGTGTACAAATATTGGATATGGGTTCCTCCCATTTTCTTTCTCATCTTTGGGGGAACTAGAGGGGGACGCAGTTACATTGCTGAAACAGATCTGAAAGTTCTCCATTATTCATGACATTGGAGCGCGTGATGCTATTCATATTTTTAATAGGATTGGTTTTGCTATAGCTAAAGGAGTGGGGGCCCAGATAGTATCTCGGCTTCCCACTAATGTATTATAAATCCTATTATCTTAATAAAAATATTATTATATATATAAAGAAAATAAAATAATAATAATAATAATAATGATGATAATAATAATAATAAGTATATAGCTAAGTGTGCGACTATTGGATATGGATCTCTCCCGTTTTCTTTCTCCTCCTTGGGGTGAATTAGAGGAGGGCTCACTTACCTTATTGAAGCGGATTAGAAAGTTCTCCATGGCTCAAGATATTGGGGCACGTGTTGCTGTTCATATATTTAATAGGATCGGTTTTCTTATCGCTAAAGGAGTAGGAGCTCAGATAGTATCTCGGCTTCCCACTAACTTTTTGTAAATCATATTATTCTAATAAAGTGATATTATTATTAAAATAATAATAATAATAATAATAATAATAATAATAATAATAAAGCAGTGGAGGGCTTAGATAGTATCTCGGCTCCCCACTAACTATTTGTAAATCCTATTATTCTAATAGAGTGATGATAATTAAAAAAATAATAACATCACTTTATTATTATTATTATTATTATTATTATTATTAATTATTATTATGATTATTATTATTATTATCATTATTAAATATCACTTTATTAAAATAATAATAAGATTTACAAAAAGTTAGTGGGAAACTGAAAAACAATCCGAGCCCCCACTCTTTTAGCTATTATTTTTATTATTATTATTATTATCATTATTTTTTTATTACTATTATTTTATTACTATTTTTTTTATTTTTTTATTAGAAACAAAAAGGGATTTACAATAAATTGGATGGAAGAAGAGATACTATCTGCGCTCCCACCCCTTTAGCAATAGCAAAACCTATTCTATGGAAAATATGTACTGCAGCACGCGCTCCAATATCTTGAGCCTTTGAAAATCTCTGGATCCGCTTCAGCAACGCAACTGCATCTTCCTGTAACTCACCTAGAGAAGAGAAAGAGAAAGGAAGAAACCCATATCCGAGAGCTGCACACTTAGCCAAATACTTGCATCGTTTACGTTGTGCAGCATCAATCACAGCTCGGCCAGGTACAAAGTCATTCTTCCCCGTACGAGTCAAAGGAGAAGAACCGGTCAGATCAACACACACATCTTTACCACTATCCCAAGAATAAAACAAAATATCTGCCGGACGTAAGGCATTATCAAGTCCTCCATCTAATCCGATATTAACTTCCTTTCCGACAGATATCCCTGAACGATAGCATATATCAGCAAGAGTATCACGTACCAAATTGTGACGATGCTAAATCCCAACGATACCAGCACACGATACCGCATGATCCCCAAATATGTCTCCATCAAACACTCTCGAACAAGCTGAACAGGGCTTCGAAACAGAGAACAAGGGAATACCTAAGCGATAACACAAAACACATCGATAAGTCCTCCCATTCATAGTTTGACCCAACCCCACGATAGGAACCGTCCTAAGCCAATCCGAAGTATGAACCTCCCTCTAAGATGCCCATAAAGCCATCTGTTGAGCAGATAAAGCAGAAGTGGATTCTGCATTCTTAGTAACCCGAGCAAAATATATATCTGCCATTTTCTTCATGAGTTTGGGGGCAGCGACTCCACTCGGATTACCTAGAAAAGTTGATCATTATTATTATTATTATTATTATTATTATTATTTGTTGATACAAAAGTTGGATGGACCTTGACCAACCCGAGTTAGGCTAAGTGTGTAAAACCCGCATGCTTTTACCATGAATAGTGCCCTTAAGATCGTACGTCCTAGATTAAAACTTACCTCATGTAGTACTAATCACATTCATGTGCTAATAATCAAGCAAGTGCATACGTGTATGACATGACAAGTATCGATTACGTACGAACTCATGATAAACAGTTAATAATATATCACGTGAACATAATTAAATCATGATCACCATTTAATATACTAACTAAAATAATTACGTAAATACTTATAATATATTTACGAGCGTTAAGTTTACGATAAACGACACGTTAGATCAAACAGAAACACTTTAAACACGAGCACGTTTAACCACGAACGAACACGAAACATCGGGTCACGAGAAAGGTACGGGTACCCCATGTGGGGCCCCCATACCCACGGCTCATATACAAGAAATGGGCTTAGCCCATGGACTTTACAAGTAAAGGGGGGTAAAGAGTAAAACATGTTTTCACTTTTCATTTTACAAGAAATAAACAAAAACCCTAAAAGAGTTTTTCTCCTCTCCTTTTTGCTCTCTTGGTGCCGCCACCTTCACATCACCATAAGGGGGTGATTAGTTGATTTTGATCTCAAAAACTATTGTGTAATCAGTGTTTGTTCATCCTCTTTCCAAGCTACATAGTGGTATACCTTTCAAACCCTTCTTTTTAACTCTTTTAATCTTTGATTATTTTCATGAACATGTTATTATTTTTCTTATTAAAACAAGGTAATTAATCATTGATCTAACATGTTTTGGTATTAAATAAAATCAAGGAATGATTTAAAGGGGTGTTTGTTTCTAGCCGCCTAGCAAAACAAACCCGAGGGGGGTTTGGTTTGCTATTGCCGCCACCACCAAGACCACTTTTGGTCTTGGTTGGCTCATGTGGGACCCACGGCAGCAAGGGGACACGTGTGCCCCGGGTTTGGCCCGGGGTACGGTGTCGAATTCATACCCGATTCATGGTTCGTTGGTTAAATCATGATTCATGCTACATGTTAATTTTTATGAATTATGAACTTAGGATATAATTAATTAATAACATGAAATATTAATTAAATCATGACTTAGGTTATTTTAATTATTAGTTTATCATGACATTAATTTAACCTAAGTATTTTATGTTATTAGTTATAATTAATTAATTATTAAAACATGCCTATAATTAATTAATTTAGACATGACTTAGGTTATATTATTATTAATAATAATACACATTTTAACCTAAGTATTTTCATTTCATTTTAATTAAAACATGTTATACCTTAATTAAAATGCTTAACCTATAGTTTAATTAAAATACATGAAATAATAATTAAACTATATACTATATCATATGACTTAAGAAATAAGCTTATAACACTTAGACTTATATGTTAGCTTATGTAATCAGCTTAATTCTAATTATGGAAACTTCTATTTATAGAAACTTAATTAAATAAGGCAACTAATCTAATTATGGAAACCTTCTATATATGGAAATCAATCTATTTCAGGCAGCTAATCTAATCATGGAAACTTTCTATATGTGGAAACTTATTTAATTAAGGCAGCTGATCTATTTTTGGAAACTTTCTATTTTTAGAAACTAATCTATTTTAAGCAGTAAATTCTATTTTTGGAAACTTTCTATTTTTGGAAACTTTCTATTTTTGGAAACTTTCTATTTTTGGAAACTTTCTATTTTTGGTAACTTTCTATTTTTGGAAACTTTCTATTTTTGGAAACTTTCTATTTTTGGAAACCTGCTATTTTTGGAAAGTTACTTATTATTACACAGTAAGTATAATAATACATGAAACACCAGTAATACTTAATCAGATTAATCAGAATACAAGATAAACACAGTTTAAGGCTTTAAACAGTGAACCATGACCTAAAACATACCAAATCAGCTATAATGAGACACAAAACCCAGTACGTAATCAGTGAATCGATACTTATACACGTGTGTATTCATGTAGCGTTAGTGATCCAGAAGTAGGAGTCTTTCTTCCGTTCATTCACTGGACTTGAGGTACGGATTCCCGTCCTTTCAGTATGGACATTCTTTCCTTATTAGGATTTCCCCGTATGCAGCCAACTGTTTTCCCCAGCATTTGTTTTATTGTTTTGAACTGCTTATGTTAATTTAGCATAAACTATAGCCATATACAAGCATGACCAGTTTCACCTAGTTATGGAGGTACCATAACCATAGCATTGGAGGCACCGATGTTATGACTTCCCCACGGCGGAGTGATTGCTCGTGGCGTCCCTTTCAGTTTTGGCCATATTATTATATCAGGTGGGGCGTATGGGTGCATCCTAGTTACATGTTTTATTCAGTTTATCATGGTGAATGTGGTGTGTGCCTTGCACCCTTCACAAGGAGTTGATCCCTCCTACCCAAATCAGTATATTGATTAGAGGCATCCCCTCTAATCAGCATGATGAGGTCACCCCTCCAAGTATTCATGTACGTGACCTTTTCATGACCTATATGGGCTATGGTATATATATGTTAAAACAGTTTTCACAGGTTAAACATAAGGCTTTTCAAACTATAAAACCAGTTTTCTTGTTACTTAACCAGTTTACTCAGTACTTAGTCTTCCGCTGTTATATGTTACATGCTTATCCTATATCATGCTTTATTGTACATCCGTGCACTGAGCGTCTTGCTCAGCCGTTTTCCTTTTCATGTTCCCAAAACGGCAGGTACTCAGGGACGCTCGTAGATCCCAAACGTAGGTGCATATGGACTGGAAGCTTTACTGTCTTTCTTTACTTTATGCATTTCCTTTACTTTGATACAGCTGCTATGGACATTGTTTCGTCCTTTCCTTTTACAGTATTTATGTTTGTGTGTGATGAGCTTTACTTTGGGATACCGATGTTTGATTCCGGTATTTCCCTTTTTTTGGTTGAATAATGCTTAGACATTTATCCTTGTATGCTTTGATGACACGCCATGATTATGCGTAATATTCCATTTCCAAAATGGGGTGTTACAATTATGGTATCAGAGCCAAGGCTTCGACCTGTAGGCTCTCAAATATGACCTGTGATTAGTGGGTAGTCACTACGGTCTTCCTAGAACTGACAGTTGTTTTCATGCATTCATCATTTTTAAGCATACATATACATGTCATTGTTACAGGGTTTTTGACTAAGTAATGGTTGGTACAGGACTGGCCCTATTTAGTCGCATGTGTTTTATCGAAACTTTTAGATTTGGGACCGACCCATAGGCGTCCCCTCGATATGTCTTTTATTTTGAGTGAACTGACCGGAGGCGTTCACTCTCGAGCATCAAAGTTTTCATAAAACTGCATCATGCATTCGTACAAAGATTTTCTTGCATAAAATTTTTCTCGTGAAATTTTTGGCATAAATTTTTTTTTTATATTTTATGTTGAACTGTTAATCATATGTTTTATGTTATACTGTCAGATGGTTCTCACACGCGAGCAAGAGCAGCTCAATGCTGCAATTCAGGCTGCCATGCAAGCCTTACTTCCTCAACTGAGGAATGACATTCGTGCTGAAGTCCAAGCTGCCAATAATCAGCAGCCGCAGAATCAGGCACCTCCTCCTCCTCCTCCTCCCCCAGTGACTCTAGCGGTATGGTTGGAAAGATTTAACAAGCTCCGTCCTAGAGCTTTTGAAAAGACTGATAGCCCCAGCGATGCTGAAAGCTGGCTGACTCACATTGAGAAAATCTTCAATGCTATGGGATGTGACCCCGCCTTCAAGGCAAGATTGGCATGCTACAGGTTTGAAGGCGATGTACTCAACTGGTGGCTAGCTTTGACGCAGTCAGAAGGAGGTGATGAATGGGTCGCTGGTTTGACATGGGCCCAATTCAAGGAGAGAGTGATGGAACAGTTCTTTCCTAAGGCAGAGCAGGACAAACTCAAGCGTGAATACCACGGGATACGTCAGAGACAGGGCGAGAATAGCAACGAATTCATGCAGCGCTTTCTTCGCCTAGCTGGTTTTCTAGGAGCAGCGGCTGGTACTCCTGAGGAGCAGGCACACCATTTTAGGTGGGCACTTCGCACCTCGGTCGCGAATAATCTAGTATGTGCTACGTTCAATACAGTAGCGCAAGTGGCCGACGCAGCAAGGAAGCTTGAGATGTTGCAGGAACGCGATGAGTTCGGGGAAGCTGAAAGACCCGACAAGAGGTAAAACATTTCATGTTCTAGCGTTAGCCAGACCGCATCCTATCGTTATATGTTCTATAATCATCTCTTAAACTGTATCTTCCAGGCAGAAAACTAGGGACCGGTCTCAGCCGGCTACTCAGCAGCAGCCCAATCAGCCCAAAAGAAACGGTCACTCTAGCGACCGTTCTGTTGTGGAAAGGCGCAACGGTAATGATAATTACCGTAACAATGCGGGACACTCCAACAACAGCAGGTCCTACTATTTACGCATCTTCTTATGATTTCATGTTATATCTCTCATGCTGACACTATATTAATCTCTACCAGGAACCACGGTAACGGAAGGGACCAGAACCACAGGGGTTCTCAGCCTAACCATTCAGCTAACACTGGTAAGCATCTTACGACGTTTACGTCTTATACTCGTGCATATACCTTATTCTTAACACGTTCTGTCATCAGCAGGCCCTCAGCAAGCAAGGACTCCTGCTGGAGGATTCACTCATCCTCTTTGCAGCACTTGCCATCGCAGACACCCTGGCCCATGTCGTCGTGACTCCGACGCGTGCTACAAGTGCGGCCTCCCTGGCCATCGTATGAGAGATTGCCGTAAGGGTGAAATGGAGGGTACTTCGGGTCATGCTGATACTAAACCGCCTCCTACCACTGGGCGTGTCTACACGACATCGCGCGATCAGGCAAACAAATCTACAGGTACCATTACTGGAATTTTGTATATGTACGGCCAGGCTGCATGTGTTCTTTTCGACACGGGTGCCACTCATTCAGTTGTTTCCACTACTTATGCTAAGAACATCAGAACACTTCCCTTGCCATTAGAAAATAAGCTTACCATTTCCACGCCTCTGAGGGACTCTGTATTAATAACTCATGCATACAAGAGTCTTCCTCTAGAGTTTGACGATAAAGTTCGTGCAGTAGATGCACTTCCTCTAGACATGATTGAGTTCGATATGATTCTCGGCATGGATTGGCTATCCAAGCACCATGCTACCATAGACTGCCACTCATATAGAGTGATCTTCGGCGACATTAATGCACCAGAGTACATCCATAACGGGTTCATACCCGGACGGTCTGTACAAGTCATATCTACCTTACAAGCACGTGCATTACTGTCACATGGCTGCGAAGGTTATCTCGCTACGGTTCATGATATGGATGCTGAATCCCCATCGATTCAGGATCAACCAGTAGTTTCGGAATTTCTAGACGTCTTCCCAGATGAACTTCCAGGCATACCACCTGTAAGAGAAGTGGAGTTCAACATCGACCTTTTTCCAGGAGCTGAGCCGATCTCTAAGGCTCCGTATCGTATGGCTCCCATAGAGCTAAAAGAACTGAAGGACCAACTGCAGGAACTTCTTGAACGAGGATTCATTAGACCAAGCGCATCTCCATGGGGCGCACCGGTCTTGTTCGTTAAGAAGAAGGACAGCAGCATGCGACTTTGCATTGACTACCGTGAACTTAATAAGATTACCATCCGCAATAGATATCCACTGCCACGTATAGACGATCTGTTTGACCAACTTCAAGGAGCCAAACACTTCTCAAAGATCGATCTAAGGTCAGGCTACCATCAGCTAAGGGTTAAAGAGCAGGATATTGCCAAGACTGCTTTTCGTACCCGCTATGGCCATTATGAGTTTGTAGTCATGCCATTCGGCCTGACTAACGCTCCAGCAGTATTCATGGACCTTATGAACAGAATCTTTCATGAATTCCTTGATAAATTTGTCATTGTATTCATCGATGACATCTTGATATTCTCAAAGTCCACGGAGGAACACGAAGATCATCTCCGTACTGTACTACAGATTCTTCGTCAGAAGCAGCTGTATGCGAAATTCTCCAAGTGTGAGTTCTGGTTAAACAAGGTGGCATTCTTAGGTCACATTGTATCAGCAGAAGGGATCACTATGGACCCAGCGAAGGTTGAGGCTATCACTAAATGGCCAAGACCAACATCAGCGACAGAAGTCCGCAGTTTCTTAGGCTTAGCTGGATATTATCGAAGATTCGTGGAGAACTTTTCCCGCCTGGCATTGCCTCTCACCAAACTGATGCGAAAAGGAGAGAAATTCGTCTGGACGGAAGAACGAGAGAAGAGCTTCGAAGACCTAAAGCAGAAGTTAGTATCTGCACCTATTCTTACTCTCCCATCTGGTACAGGTGGATTTCAGATCTATAGCGATGCATCGGGGAAGGGACTGGGCTGTGTTCTCATGCAACATGGGAAAGTGATCGCGTATGCTTCACGGCAGCTTAAGCCCTATGAAGAAAACTACCCTACGCATGACCTGGAACTTGCTGCAGTGGTGTTCGCATTGAAGATATGGAGGCATTACTTATACGGAGAATCATGCGACATTTTCACGGATCACAAGAGCTTGAAGTATATCTTCACATAGCGAGAATTGAACATGAGACAAAGGAGATGGTTGGAACTGTTGAAGGATTATGATATTAACCTACATTATCATCCCGGGAAAGCTAATGTAGTAGCAGATGCACTCAGCAGAAAGTCCGGAATGATAAACGGCATTGAGATCAAGGAACAAAACATAAGGGACTTGGAGCGGCTTGACATCGAAATCATGGTACGTGGGCAGCACGGATACTGGGCGAATCTTAGAGTAGAACCTGAGTTACTGACTAGGATCAAGGAAGCGCAGAAGGATGATGGAGAGATTTGGGCGATAATTCAGAATTTGGAGAAGCAGACAGAATTCAGAATGGACGCAGACGGTATCATTTGGCAGGACACGAGACTTTGTGTTCCTGACAATCAAGAACTCCGGGAAGCATTGTTAGCTGAAGCTCACAGCTCCCCATTTTCTATACATCCTGGGTCGACAAAAATGTACCATGACATCAGACAGCACTTTTGGTGGAGTGGTATGAAACAGGATGTAGCCACGTATGTCTCCAAATGTCTTACCTGCCAGCAGGTTAAGATTGAACATCAGCGATCTGGCGGTCTTCTTCAACCGTTGGACATTCCAGAGTGGAAGTGGGACAAAATCATCATGGATTTTGTTACCGGTCTTCCGCCTACCAAGAAGAAGCACGATGCTATTTGGGTCATTGTTGATCGACTCACCAAATCAGCTCATTTCTTACCGATACGCAAGGAAGATCCGGTAAGTAAACTCGCAGATACTTACAGAAGGGAGATCATGAGACTCCACGGCACTCCCTCCAGCATCGTCTCAGACAGAGATCCTCGTTTCACGTCGCGATTCTGGAAAGGTCTGCAAAAAGCTTGGGGTACACAACTTAAGCTGAGCACAGCCTTTCATCCTCAAACGGACGGACAATCGGAGCGAACAATTCAGACATTGGAAGATATGTTAAGGTTGTGTGCGTTGGAATGGACAGGTGATTGGGACGATTACATCTGTTTAGTCGAGTTTGCATACAACAACAGCTGGCACGCAAGTATCAAATGTGCTCCTTTCGAAATGTTGTATGGCAGAAAGTGTCGCGCTCCAACTTGCTGGGATCAAGTGGGAGAGCGAACACTCGAAGGACCAGAGATTATAGAAATGACCAATGAGAAGATTGAGGTAGCTAAACAGAAGCTGCAGGAAGCGCGTTCACGTCAGAAGAGTTACGCCGATAAGCATCGTAGGGACATACATTTTAATGTGGGAGATCACGTCTTCCTCAAGGTTTCGCCGGCACGTGGTGTTAAACGCTTCGGGATCAAAGGAAAACTCAGTCCTCGGTTCATCGGACCATTTGATATCGTTGAACGAATCGGCGAAGTATCTTACCGATTGGCGTTACCTCCTCAGCTTTCGCACGTGCATAACGTGTTCCATGTGTCCTTACTCAGAGGGTACAATTATCATCCCCTTCACATGGTTCAGTATCCACTGGAACAGATACGTGAAGATCTCACGTTTATAGAAGAACCCGAACGAGTACTCGACAGGCAAGAACGAGTCATGAGAAGGAAGACGATTCCTTTCGTCAAAATCCTTTGGAGGGACCATACCGAGCGGGAAGCCACTTGGGAAACAGAGGAGTCTATCCGGGCTTCTTACCCTCACTTCATATTTTGAGTTCGGGTATGTCACTTCTTTTCAGCTTACTTTATCTATAATTCGGGGACGAATTATTCTTTTTAGGGGGGAAGAATTGTAAAACCCGCATGCTTTTACCATGAATAGTGCCCTTAAGATCGTACGTCCTAGATTAAAACTTACCTCATGTAGTATTGATCACATTCATGTGCTAATAATCAAGCAAGTGCATACGTGTATGACATGACAAGTATCGATTACGTACGAACTCATGATAAACAGTTAATAATATATCACGTGAACATAATTAAATCATGATCACCATTTAATATACTAACTAAAATAATTACGTAAATACTTATAATATATTTACGAGCGTTAAGTTTACGATAAACGACACGTTAGATCAAACAGAAACACTTTAAACACGAGCACGTTTAACCACGAACGAACACGAAACATCGGGTCACGAGAAAGGTACGGGTACCCCATGTGGGGCCCCCATACCCACGGCTCATATACAAGAAATGGGCTTAGCCCATGGACTTTACAAGTAAAGGGGGGTAAAGAGTAAAACATGTTTTCACTTTTCATTTTACAAGAAATAAACAAAAACCCTAAAAGAGTTTTTCTCCTCTCCTTTTTGCTCTCTTGGTGCCGCCACCTTCACATCACCATAAGGGGGTGATTAGTTGATTTTGATCTCAAAAACTATTGTGTAATCAGTGTTTGTTCATCCTCTTTCCAAGCTACATAGTGGTATACCTTTCAAACCCTTCTTTTTAACTCTTTTAATCTTTGATTATTTTCATGAACATGTTATTATTTTTCTTATTAAAACAAGGTAATTAATCATTGATCTAACATGTTTTGGTATTAAATAAAATCAAGGAATGATTTAAAGGGGTGTTTGTTTCTAGCCGCCTAGCAAAACAAACCCGAGGGGGGTTTGGTTTGCTATTGCCGCCACCACCAAGACCACTTTTGGTCTTGGTTGGCTCATGTGGGACCCACGGCAGCAAGGGGACACGTGTGCCTCGGGTTTGGCCCGGGGTACGGTGTCGAATTCATACCCGATTCATGGTTCGTTGGTTAAATCATGATTCATGCTACATGTTAATTTTTATGAATTATGAACTTAGGATATAATTAATTAATAACATGAAATATTAATTAAATCATGACTTAGGTTATTTTAATTATTAGTTTATCATGACATTAATTTAACCTAAGTATTTTATGTTATTAGTTATAATTAATTAATTATTAAAACATGCCTATAATTAATTAATTTAGACATGACTTAGGTTATATTATTATTAATAATAATACACATTTTAACCTAAGTATTTTCATTTCATTTTAATTAAAACATGTTATACCTTAATTAAAATGCTTAACCTATAGTTTAATTAAAATACATGAAATAATAATTAAACTATATACTATATCATATGACTTAAGAAATAAGCTTATAACACTTAGACTTATATGTTAGCTTATGTAATCAGCTTAATTCTAATTATGGAAACTTCTATTTATAGAAACTTAATTAAATAAGGCAACTAATCTAATTATGGAAACCTTCTATATATGGAAATCAATCTATTTCAGGCAGCTAATCTAATCATGGAAACTTTCTATATATGGAAACTTATTTAATTAAGGCAGCTGATCTATTTTTGGAAACTTTCTATTTTTAGAAATTAATCTATTTTAAGCAGTAAATTCTATTTTTGGAAACTTTCTATTTTTGGAAACTTTCTATTTTTGGAAACTTTCTATTTTTGGAAACTTTCTATTTTTGGTAACTTTCTATTTTTGGAAACTTTCTATTTTTGGAAACTTTCTATTTTTGGAAACCTGCTATTTTGGAAAGTTACTTATTATTACACAGTAAGTATAATAATACATGAAACACCAGTAATACTTAATCAGATTAATCAGTATACAAGATAAACACAGTTTAAGGCTTTAAACAGTGAACCATGACCTAAAACATACCAAATCAGCTATAATGAGACACAAAACCCAGTACGTAATCAGTGAATCGATACTTATACACGTGTGTATTCATGTAGCATTAGTGATCCAGAAGTAGGAGTCTTTCTTCCGTTCATTCACTGGACTTGAGGTACGGATTCCCGTCCTTTCAGTATGGACATTCTTTCCTTATTAGGATTTCCCCGTATGCAGCCAACTGTTTTCCCCAGCATTTGTTTTATTGTTTTGAACTGCTTATGTTAATTTAGCATAAACTATAGCCATATACAAGCATGACCAGTTTCACCTAGTTATGGAGGTACCATAACCATAGCATTGGAGGCACCGATGTTATGACTTCCCCACGGCGGAGTGATTGCTCGTGGCGTCCCTTTCAGTTTTGGCCATATTATTATATCAGGTGGGGCGTATGGGTGCATCCTAGTTACATGTTTTATTCAGTTTATCATGGTGAATGTGGTGTGTGCCTTGCACCCTTCACAAGGAGTTGATCCCTCCTACCCAAATCAGTATATTGATTAGAGGCATCCCCTCTAATCAGCATGATGAGGTCACCCCTCCAAGTATTCATGCACGTGACCTTTTCATGACCTATATGGGCTATGGTATATATATGTTAAAACAGTTTTCACAGGTTAAACATAAGGCTTTTCAAACTATAAAACCAATTTTCTTGTTACTTAACCAGTTTACTCAGTACTTAGTCTTCCGCTGTTATATGTTACATGCTTATCCTATATCATGCTTTATTGTACATCCGTGCACTGAGCGTCTTGCTCAGCCGTTTTCCTTTTCATGTTCCCAAAACGGCAGGTACTCAGGGACGCTCGTAGATCCCAAACGTAGGTGCATATGGACTGGAAGCTTTACTGTCTTTCTTTACTTTACGCATTTCCTTTACTTTGATACAGCTGCTATGGACATTGTTTTGTCCTTTCCTTTTACAGTATTTATGTTTGTGTGTGATGAGCTTTACTTTGGGATACCGATGTTTGATTCCGGTATTTCCCTTTTTTTGGTTGAATAATGCTTAGACATTTATCCTTGTATGCTTTGATGACACGCCATGATTATGCGTAATATTCCATTTCCAAAATGGGGTGTTACAAAGTGAAATTTTAACGAGACCCTGCACACTAAAAGACAACATGTTGTTAGACTTACCCTGGGAAGGAATCCTACGATTAGACTCCGGCGTGAGAGTAAGTCATCGGTGAGGGTTAAAGCTATGATGTGAATCGTACCTTTGTGGAACCCTTAGGGGTTCCTTATATTGGCGGCAAACCCTAGTTTGACTTTACCGAATCTTGAGCCCTAAGCAAGGTATAATTACCATGTAGGAGTTGATCCTTATCTCCTAGATACAGATAGTGAATATCTCCTTGCTTTAGGTGAATCACAATCCTTCTTTGGTTGTAATTATGTCCAACTCATTCCGTGTACGGTATAGACGTGGTTCACACTATACCGCGTGCGGTTATGCCCAAAGTAACAATTACCCAACCCGTACGTGTTGGACCGGATACGGGTAGTACCCGTGGGCCGGGTTCAAGACCCGGCTAGGGACCATACGTCATCATGTCCTCTGGTGTTGGAAAGTCACTTTATGTGACGACATTTAAGAATTCCCATTAGTTATCATAGCCACACACGCAGGGACTAGATTAGGAAACTTTTTATAGTTTAACGTGTGTGACTATAAATACCCTTCCAAGGTTTCCAAGGAGGGGTTGTTGTGTGTGTTTTCTCTTTTCATTTTCTATTCAAATTGTCTTCTTTTCTCTTTAACACACACTTCCATCTCTCTATCTCTCTAACCATGGCTACCACCTTCTTCCACCAACTAGACCACCAGAGCTAGTAAAATAGCAAACTCACAATTAGCATCAGAGTCGACGATTCAATCCTTGGATCGTTCGTGTTTTTTGTCTAATGATTTAAAGATGAAGCAGTCACCCAGAATTCTCAGATCCAAAAAATTCCAGATCCTGAAAATCTGGAAAATAGTACCTTTTTGGATAGGATTTGCAATATTGCGAAATTTGCACATGTTGGTTATTGCGAGATTGTGGTTTTTTAAAATATTCTGAAATCTGTTATAAAGATTCTGAAATGTTTTGTATACATTCCTAATGTTGACTTTGAAAATGTTCATATTGCGAGAATGTTTATTTTTAAACATTCCGAAAATGCTAAAGTGCTCAACATTCCGAAATGAGAGTTTTACTAAACATTCCGAAAAGGTATTATAAAAAATATTCCAAAATGTATTTTTAAAACATTACGAGATTATGAAAATAAAGATTGCGGGATTTTTCTTGGAAAAACATTGTGAGATCTAGTATTTGTTTAACAATCCGAGATTGTTTGTTTGACAAATATATAGAGACCAATAACCAACCATCGACAAACCAACACCAAATCCACAATCAAAACAACTCCGACTCTATTATTTCCCTTCGTCACATTTATCAACAACCCCATATCATCTCAACTTCTTAATCAAAACTGTAATGAAATTAAACTCATAGATCAAGATCTCAGATTTCTTTTCGGTTTCTTCTTAGAAAGACATGCAAAGATCTTAATTGATACATCCATCACAGATCTATACTTAATTTTCGAGTATCAAGATTAACTAATAACAATTATGTTATAATTAATCCTGGTATCGTTGACACACATAAATAAAACGGAATGCAATTACTCACAACTTACCTGATCGAGATCTATAAAAGACCTCTTAGCCACATGCACTTCATACCTTAATTCGGATAAACATCTTAATACTATGTTTAATCAATTTGGTTATGACAAGAGTACCAAATTAGTTTGTATTTTGAATATAAGATGTCATAAGGGGTCTAAGTTATTTCGATTGGCAGGATATCATCGTGAAATGAAAGTGATAATTTGTAGATGAGTAGTTGGATATAAGTTTTTTGAAGACGGATGTGGTTCTAAGGTATTTCGTTAGGTTTAATCAGAGATGTGAATGGATATGAGATTTGGATTCAATTATTGTTTGAGATGGAGTGATCGTATGAGATTGGAGCAAATCAATGTTTGATGGCAGGTGATTTGAGATGAGGGTGTATGAAAAAGAGGTGCTGGTTTTTTTAGAGTGAAGATAAGTAACGGCTGAAGTAGTGATAGAATGATTAGGGTTGTGCACTAATATATCCTCTTTATTAGGGTATTACTATGTGTTGGATTTACTTTGCCCCCCCCTAAACATTATATTCGTACCCTAGACTCTATTATGTGGACCGGATTTGATATATATGAATTGGTGGAAACAATTCATGGGCCGTATAACTGGCTATTGTTAGTAATTTTGATGGGTCGGTTATAATTTCTACACATGGACGTACTCAACTACTCATGCCAGCATTTTAGCTAAGAAGGCGCCATTTGAACTAAATTTTAGCTACATTTTGGTAAATGACTATTTTGAGTTTTTAATTTAGATAGCGGTCAATGTTTTGGATTGAGTCGGGTATTTATGATGTGTTGAATTTTAAAACAATGTGACGTGACAAAAAAGACGTGACAAAGTGACAAAATTTATTTGACGAGACCGAGAAAAATGGCTTATTTTAAATTTTAGTGGCTACGGTATCGATCGTGTATTATTATTTGCAATTGAAGACGGATTTTTCGAAGGCGTGTTCTTATTTTATCTGTGAAATCGGGGTTGGTTGGATGAATGCTTAATCATTAGGATGACGACTTGTTTATCTAGTTTCCGGGTTCAGGGTGGTTAGTTTGATGACTTGGATAACTATCACGTTAATGAGATACACTGTTGTACTCAGTGTCACGTGCTTAGTCGATTCAGATAATTTCAAGAGGTGTTGTGCTTATATACTTCTTCAGTAATGTATTGGGTACTTAAAAATTTCACAGCAAGGAAATTTCTACACCGTTCCTCATTCAAAAATACTGCAAGCTTAAGTCACAAGGTCGAGGAATTCTTATTCAGTTTCACGTTCGGTATATCAGATTTACTCCATCAGTGGTCACTTCCAATAGCCTACAAAGGGATTGGTAAAGATAGCCATGGAGAGTTTAAGAGTAGAGAATTTCGATCAGCAACTGATTCTCGCAAAATATAATCCAGCTTATTTAATATTCTCACGAGATTTCAGGTACATGTGCGTACGATTTATTGCTGGTTCCGAGGTTTTGAAACCATCAAGGGGGAAGAAGAAGACATATTGAACGCACAACGAGTACACGTGATGAACTTTACACCTTCTTTTTATTTGAAGGCATTCCGGGAAGACAATTGTCATAAACGTAGAGAAAATCAGTGTTTTAGTTTGTGGCGTTTAGTGCATCTTTCAACTTACATGGGGGAAGAAATGAAAGAAACAGTCTCTGATTGGTAAAAGAGGTACACTATTGTTCGATGTTTAATTGTTTTGGCGTTGCAATTATACATCATCATTATCCTATATGGAGAGATATGCATTTCCGGGACTTAACTGATTCTGGTGCATCTTCGGAAGAAGATATGTGCATTTCCGGGACTTAATTGACTCTGGTATTACGATGTCAACTTCATGAATGGGACAAATGTCTACTTCAGTATTTGAGCTTCATATATGGGATTGGTTTACTTTATTCAACTACATGTGGGAAGAAATGTCTTGATTCTTTCTAGTATGCATAACTTGAACTTTCAGGGGAAAGAAAAATTTAAAAGAATTATTCAAGCGCGAGAAGAGACGTTGTTGATCTACTTGGTGTGCCCCTAACTTCCAATCACTCATAGCAACATTATCATTTCGTATGATGAGGTTTGCTTGTTAAATTCTGTTGTGCGCTTAATCATTCAAAGCATTATTGAAAGCTTTGAAACTGCTTATGAGGATTTTCGGTTTAGGGGGAAGCTATTAAAAGCTTCTACATCAAGATTATGTGGCATGAATTAGGGGGAAGTTAATTCAGAAGCTTCTCCTTAATAAGAAGTATATCCGTTACTTAGATCGTACCGTTACAGTATTTCTACTACAAATTACTACAAAGATGAGTCTTTCTGGAGTGAAGACTTAAAGTCAAAGGCCTCAGAAGACTTCATCAGCATTGGACGCTTCATGGAAGCTTTTGTTCTTAATCATTATGTACTTGTTAGGAAAAATATTGTAAGGAATTCTACACGTCGTCTCATGGGGGAAGATTGTTGGAAATTCACTTTATGTGACGATATTTAAGAATTCTCATTAGTTATCATAGTCACACACGCATGGAATATATTAGGCAACTTTGTATAGTTTAACGTGAGTGACTATAAATACCCTTCCAAGGCTTCCAAGGAGGGGTTGTTGTGTGTGTTTTCTTTTTTCATTTTCTATTCAATTTGTCTTCTTTTCTATTTAACACCCACTTCCATCTCTCTCTCTCTCTAACCATGGTTACCACCTTCTTCCACCACCCTAGACCACCGGATCATATATTATAGCAAACCCATAATTGGTATCAGAGCCATGGGGTGAAATTAGGTTTTTTGTTGTGTTAGTATTGGTTTTGTGATTCTTATTCAAGATTAACGCGTGTTTTAAATTTTTTTCGTGTTTTTCACCTTAAATCTTTCTTAACAAATACCTACATAGTTGTGGTAGGGATTTGTGATATTCATTTTGGTGATAAACACGCAAAAGTTGGAACTTTTGGCTTGATTTTTGTGTAATAACGCGAAAAACACGTTTTGGGTCGTTATTAGTTTAAATTCGGAATATTGGGAATATTCAGGAATTTTACATTCCGAATTTATTAGATTCCGGATTTAAGTGTAATTATTCCGGATTAAGACGTGTTTTGGATTCCGAATTCTTGTACTCGTTGCATTCCGGATTAAGAATTGTTTGGGATTCCGAATTTTGGTTTCTCGTGGGATTCCGAATTTAGGTTTACTATATTCCGGATTTAGGTCTAGTATATTCCTAAATCTAGGTTTAGTATACTTGTTTAAGATTCCGGATTTATACTTGTTTAGGATTCCGGATTGTGATTTAAGAAAGTTATTTATTCCTAATTTCATCCTCAATTTGTATTCTGAATTCCATCCTCAATCACAATTCCAAATTCTTCCTTGTAGATTCCGAAATATTGTTATTCCGAATTTACAGATTTTTGTTATTCCGAAATTACTGATTCTGGAATCTTACTATACTGTCATTCCGACTTCTTGGTTTTAAATCATTCCGAAATCTACAATTGGTTGTAGATTCCGACTTCTTAGGATTCCGGATTTAGCACATTTTATATTCCGAAATTTTAAGCATTTTGGGATTCCGAATTCAGTAAGAAGAAGATTCCAAATTCTTGTCTTGGCTCACATTCCGAAATCATCAAGAAGATTCTGAATTCTTGTCTAAGAGATTTGCACTTAGGTAATTTTTGAAGAATTCTACATCATCACACAACAAATTTCACAACTTTATTTCATTGCTTGATCAAAAGATAATATTTTCATTGCTTGATCAAAAGATAATCTTTCTTCAAGTGATCTAGAATGAATCCTCATTCATTAATGACGACAATGACATCGCTTACTGATCTATCTATCATATCGGGTACCGATACCCGTCCACCGTTGCTTATCAAAGAGCTATTCGAAGCATGACAGGGTCGCATGAAGTCATATATTATTGGTATACCCAGTGGGAGATTTATGGTTAAAACAATTGAGCACGGTCCATTTGATTGGGGCACTATTAATGTAAATGATGTGACTTGGCCAAGGGAATTTTTTGAGTTATCACCTGCCAACCAACTAAATTCCGATGCGGATGAAAAGGCTGTTCAGACTATTCTTCAAGCTCTTCCACCCTACATTTATCGAATGGTAAGTCCACACAAGATAGCGAAGGAACTATGGGATCATTTGACGGTTTTGCTTCAAGGTACTTCACTCTCTAAGCAAGAACGAGAGTGTCAACTTTATGGTCTTTTTGATAGGTTCACATACAATCCAGGGGAAAATCTTCATGACTACTATTGGCGATTCACTACATTGATGAATGATTTTAACACTTATAATCTAACGATTTCTCAATTTCATATCAATACCAAATTTCTGAATACGTTGCCTCTAGAGTGGAGCCACTACGTCACTGCTGTTAAACTGGTAAGGGACTTTCACAAGTCAAATCTAGATCAACTTTATTCTTTCTTGCAACAACACGAGAAGCACGTGCTCATGAAACGTATGTCTCAAGGATCTTATCCCGAACCATTGGCGTTAATGGTGAATCATCAAATGTCGTCATATAACAACACTCATTATGTTATGGGACAACAATCCTATCACCAGCACGCCTATCAAACCCTAAGCTTTCCATAGTACTCGATGTTACCACAACCACCCACTTCACATCAACAATATCAGCTACTAGCACCATCATCACAAAGAGACTCATATCAATCATCTTATGCTCATCAACCATATCTTTCTCATAAGGCAACTACAACTCCCGCTATCACCTATCCGGCACTTGCAACATGTCACATAAGCTACTCACAACAGGACAATACCCCCTTCAAGTGCATATACAGCTCCACCAGCACCGGTATTATATTGTGATGATGCGGTCCTATTTCCCGAATTTAAACACGGTGATAATCCTACTGAAGTGTTAGCTGTCATGTCTGCCTATATCACTCAAACGTTGAACAAACGAGCATATCGAGGACTTCCTAACACCAACAATCATTTGAAGACTTCCTCAAAATCTCGTCAACAAGCTACCATTCAAGACGGCAGAGTCATGGTTCAATGTATTCAGAGGAGACCAAGTTCATCTAACACCGGTACATGACCTTACAACACTGCTCCAAGGGGAAATACTACTGGCAAGTTGAAGATGATCACATGTTACAATTGCAAGGGGTAAGTACATATGGCTAGGGATTGTAAGCAACCCAAGATGAGAAGGGATGCTTCGTGGTTTGAGGAGAAGGTGATGTTGGTCAATGCTCAAGCAAATGGCCGTGAGTTAGACGAGGAAGAGTTATCGTTTCTTGCTGATCCAGGAGTTGCGGAAAATGATGGACACACAACAGCTTTTACTCATAATGCAGCTTATCAAACAGATGATCTCGATGCATATGATTCTGACTGTGATGAATTCAACACCGCCAAAGCAGCTCTTATGGTAAATTCCTCAGTTTATGGGTCCGATCAACTATCCGATGTACCAAGTGTACCACTGATACTAGTATTACACCACATCAAGTTGGGCAAGAGTCTTAGTATCTGGAAGAGCCTCCGGTGGTGAGTAATTCAAATGAGGAAACAAACAATGATAGAAATATCAATGCAAGTCCCCAAACTTTGAGTGAAATACAACCGGGAGCTATACACATATGGATTCCCCTGCTCAACCAAATTTGGTAATGGTTTCGGCAACTATGCTTGGCCAAATGAATACTGCGGTCCTTGAAACCTTAAGTGTTAATCAGACCTTATCTGCCGAGCTTGCTTTGTATAAGGAAAAGGTTCAAACCTTGGAATTAACTCCCTCGACCAATACACTAACCAATCCCGAATTTGATGAGTTTCGAAAACTTCAAATGGATCATTTACAAGAGATTGAGAAAGAGTCCGTTGTCACACTAAGAAATTAAAGGGAAATTAAAGAGAAAGAGTCAGTCGTCACTAATTTTCAAAAACTTAAAACGGATTTCGAAATTCTCGAGTCTAAAATGGTTGAAATGGAAATTAATGCATCTAACCAAATTAAAAAGATTGATAATTTGATTTTGAAACAATATTCTGCCTCACATATAGTACATTTGTTTGATTCATCTTTTAAAAATTTTAACTTATGGCGTCTACAAGACCTTCCACCTAACCCGGGTTATGCAAAGCAAGTTCTTATCCATAACCCAAGACTTCACGATGCAACCAAATTATGAAAGGTATTAGATCCGATTGTTATTACGGATGATCCAGAGTATATATCACTCGTAGAAGAGAATCGGTCAAAAATGCTTCAGAAACATCCTAAGTTTGATTATGAAAAGCTTAATAAAGAGTGTTTAAAGACGGATTTTAGAACTCGCTTTAACATACAAAGGGAATTTATAGATACACCAACTTAAGTGTCCACCAAA
Organism: Glebionis coronaria; assembly: GCA_025667525.1. Lineage (NCBI taxonomy): Eukaryota > Viridiplantae > Streptophyta > Magnoliopsida > Asterales > Asteraceae > Glebionis > Glebionis coronaria. The sequence goes on along the minus strand of CM046878.1, from coordinate 443,624,843 downwards.
GAGAACCCTAGTACATTTCCTACACTTGTAAAAAAGGATGAACCTAAGGAAATTCTAAAGGTTCTTCCACCCGTAAGTACAATATTGTTGAGTTTGAAAGAGCTTAAACTATATAATACCCGTTTTGACAAGGTCATTACGGAATGTACGATTCCAACGGCTCAAGCTGAAGGAGAATGGGTTTTCGAACACACGAAAGCGGTGTTTGAGAATGAGATCGTTTTGTTTGTGGAAAATCTTAAAGAGGGTTTTATATCTCTTGGTGAAAATCTAAATTTTGAAATGAAAGAAGTTCAAAAAGTTTTCTATGAAATGGATGATGCTTATGAGCTACATTTATTGAGAATGAAAAGATTTTGTCCGAATATGACCAATTATTGGAACAAGTGGTGTCTCTCGATGTAATGACCGTTGTGACAATTAATTATGCTGATGAGGTTACATCTGTTGTGAATAAATGTGATGATATGCATGATCTCTCTGTGAATATTGTTGAGACTGTAAATGTTGTGGTAGATAATCAACCTTGTCAGGAATCTGACGCTGAATTTTTAAAACTTCAAGACTCTTATAATATACTTTCAAAACGTTTTTATGAGCTTCAAAAACATTGTATATCTCTTGAAATAGAACAACAATAAAAAACTGAAACTCTTCTTTTAACTTATGACTGTGAAAATAACGTTCACACAAGTGACAAGGCGATTAAGGCATTAGAGGAAGAGATTATGAGACTTAAGAGAGAACCATCAGTAGAAACTGTGAAATTGGAACTAGAGGCCGCAGAGACTAAAAACCATTATTGGAAAATAGAATCATCTATATTCTAAGGGAGCTTGAATGAGCAAAGCAGAGATTTTCAAAACTTTAGGGTTCACTCGAAGAACGCTTCGCTTTTAATGTGGCACAACATAAGTCACTTATTGACGAACTGAACCAAAAGTCCGCGGAAATTTCTGATTTAAATATTCAGCTCATAGATAAAAAAGCTGAGTTCAAGGAGACATTTCAACTCAAAGGACAATAAGTTTTTGATAACGCAGCTACCATCTCTACACCGTCCTCTAGTGCCCCAAAAACCAAAGAAGTGGTGATCTATAAAAACCCGTATCATAAGAACAACCCTGTCACATATATGGATTATATGAAGAACGCAATTAAGCATGTGCACCTTACGAGGGACATTTTAGATGACTTGAATGAATCAGATCCCACAATCAACGATTATAACTCTGCTCATTCTTACATTGAGCGGGTATAATACTACTTCGCGTATCTTAATTACATCGGTCAACCGGGTTCTGCACCACTAAAAAAACAACCCATTACCATTGCCATTACTTCATTCAACAAAACCCCAGGAGCTAAACCTTTTTAGGTACACCCAACAAGGATAAATCAAAATCTGTCACTAATGTTTCCGTACCTTCTACAGGAGTAATTGTTTCTACTAAGGCTAAAGGATCTCAAGACAAGAAAGATAGGATCAAGCCTTCCACTAGTAGGACTACGAAGAAGAAAGTAGAAGTTCTCCCTAGGAATGTTATTTCAAATTTGAATAAAATGAATCATGTAGCTAAGACTAAAGGCCCTGCGGTTGTGCAGCAGCCTCAGCGCAAAGTGAATTCTTATTTAAAATGTTGGAATTGTAATGAATGCATGTTTTCTCAGCGTCATGGTTTATGCCTTGTTGACCATGTTAATGAAATATATGCCATTAGAAACAACCTTGAATGGAAACCAACATGGAGGATCACACAAGTTGGATGGCAATGGCAACCCACTGGTAGGACCTTCAATGCAAATGGAACTAAGTGCCCTTTAACTAGGATCACATCCACTGAAGTTAGGTCTCAGCTTCCTTTAAATAGGAACAGTAGCACTAAAAAATGGAAAACGCCCTTTAACTAGGCCTGCCTCCACTATTGTGCCTACCAGTGAAGAAGTACCTTAGGATCTTATACAACTAGAATCTAAGCCGACAACTAGGAAGAAAATTTGGAAATCTAAGAAACCTTATGCTAGCAAATCTAAGATAATTATATCTGTACCTGCTAACACAGAGGAACAATTAGATTCCGATGCATCGTCTTTGTCTAGTGATATTTTCAGGTGGTCCAAATCATCCTCTGGTACTTGGACTCTGGGTGCTCAAAGCACATGACCGGAGATCGCTCGATGCTCAAAAATTTCGTCAGCAAGTTTCTAGGCACGGTTAAATTTGGTAACGACCACATTGCAAAGATAATGGGTGATGGTGAATATCAGGTTGGAAATGTTACGATTTCTAGGGTGTATTATGTGGAAAGACTCGGTCATAATTTATTCTCAGCGGAACAATTTTGTGATTCAAACCTTGAGGTTGCTTTTTGACAACATACTTGCTTCATTCGTGATTTTGCAGGAAACGATCTGTTAAAAGGCTCTCAGGGGATAATCTCTACACGTTGTCTATTCAAAACATGATGGTTGCTTCTCCCGTATGTCTTCTCTCCAAAGCATCAAAGACTAAGTCATGGTTGTGGCATCGACGTTTATCTCATCTTAACTTTGATGCTATTAACCATTTGGCTAAAAACAAACTTGTTCGTGGTCTTCCAAAGCTCAAGTTTAACAAGGATGATTTATGTTCTGCGTGTTCATTGGGGAAAAGCACCACGAAATCTTATAAACCGAAAGCTGAAGACACCAATCAAGAAAAACTATATCTTTTTGTAAAATCCATGATTTTACCATGAGAATAATGTAATAGAAGTCTACCCGATGATACCCGAACATTCCTCAACCTAGTAATAGTAATCGAGTTTCGAGGACGAAACTCAAGGTGGCATGTGGATGGTGTAAAACCCGAGATTTTTCGTTCATTAAATAATAACGAAGTATACTTCAAAACCTATTTTGAAGCTATACTAAAGTTATTGGAACTGAAAACAAGACAAAAGTCATACAACCCGCGTACCGACAATTTAATAATTCAATTATATAAATTTATCTTTGAGAGATACTTGATAAAAAGATTTATTGATTTATTTAATATTTCATTTTTATAATGAACGGAGAGATTGAACGAGAAGTATTTGTATTAAAACGACACTTATTCTATTATAACGATATACGATAATAAATCGTCTTTTAATTAAACAAACACTTTATTTATATTAATAAGGCATATAAGTACTTCATTTTAACGGAGAAATCATTTTAACATAAATCGCGCAAGAGTCGTAAGACGAAACAAATCTTATAAAATGTAAACGAGCCTCGAACCGATTATTAACGAAAGTTATAATAAAATTTACAATTCAGTCCCTGCATTCTTGGGAACCTTACACTTAGATTTTATTAACTTCTTAGGTTATAAATACCCTAACCTAATTAGGGTTTCATGTTCATTCAACCCTAGCCTCCAAAAATTAAAACACACACACTCTCTCCATCTAAAATGGCAGCCGCCGCCATTGTAGGCCGCCACCACCACAGCCGTGGTGACACCACGCTACCATCACTCCACAGTCGCAGCCCCCCTCCTTGCTGCCATTATCACCACAGCCGCCACCTCATATTGAGGGTGTTTGTCTCGGAAAAATATACTCCAGCCGCCACCTAAGTTATCACCACCCACCTCTGTTGTTCACCTCCTCCGTGGCCACCACAACTACCATGCAACCATAGCCGTGGCACCATCAGCATCACTAGCCTCCACATGCATCACAGCCACAACCCCTGGTGCCTTCCAACCGTCAGCCACCAGCCACCATCGTGGTGTGTGTTGTTGACCATCACGTCCAACCACCATCAGCCCTAGCCGCCACCCCTACTTCATCAACCCACGACATCTCCACCTGTTATAACCATGGTCACAACCACGAACCACCTAGATCCACCATCAGCCCCGTCGTCATCATCCCACCACCAACCATCCACCACGAGTCCACCATGCAAACACCAACATAGTGGTGTTTGTTTCGGGTTTAGATTCGGCCAGGGGTGTTTGGATATGCTGATTAACAGCCGCGTTAAGGGGGTGTTTGTTTTTGGGCATAGAAACACGTAAGGGTGCGTTGGATTAGCGTAGATCCACATGGATCTAATTGGATCTGTTGTCGGGAGCAACATGCAGGGTGTTTGGGTCTAAGATCTACAACAAATAGCTTCGGGAGCGTTTGGATCCGCTGATAAGGAGGTGTTTGGGACTGCTGATAACATGCATCTGCTGATAAGGGGGCGTTTGGGACTGCTAATGACGACTAGCATGTTAGATCCGATCTTGTAACAATAGGGGTATGCTTATGATGTAATATAGACATGCATGTAGTATATTACCACCGTTAATTGTAATTGTACTACCGATAATTATATATTACCAACCGACTACTTAAAACTTACCACCGTTAGTGTTATACTACCAAAGGTTGCCACTGTTAGTATTCTACTATCAAAAGTTCCCACTATTAGCCTAACAGTTCCCACTGTTAGCTTTACAATTCCCACTGTTAAGCTTAACAGTTTCCACTGTTAGCTTTATAGTTACCACCGTTAGCCTTAACCATTACCACTGTTTCCACTGACATCTTATATTTCCACTGCTTTTATAAAGTAACCACTGTTTTCAATAAAGATACCCACTGTTAGCTTTTATTAACCACTGTTGGTACACAAGAACTATTTTAATAGTTCTAAAATAAAAATATTATATTTTTATCAACGGGAGACATGTTTTAAATCAAGACCTAATTAATAATAATTTATTAATTATTTTTAGAACACTATAAACTATTAAATAAATTTAATAATTTATTTTGAAAGACTACAATGTAATACATGTTTTATAAACATCGGGGGTACGTGGAAACAGTGAATGGACAACATGCACACCTAACCATCATCATAACAGTATTAATTAAACAACTGTGATAACAAGAGTAAACGTATGACCAATTAAACTGCATGCATTTTTTATTTATGCATATACTGAGACGTACTTAAGTACTTAGGTATTCGATGTACTGTGTGCTTGGTGATTTGTATAGTTAATCACCCTCGAGCTGTATTATACAGGTGAGTTCATAGCATCGCATTTTAAATCTTTTATGATTTTTCAAACCCGCGAGGGGGAGACATGCTATTAAATAACTGCAACCTGTTTTGATAATATGACTATAAGTTATTTATAGAATATAAATTGAACTGTAACCTGTTGTGACAATATGATTGATAGATATTTAGTTTATAGAACGTAAATAGAACTGTAAGCTGTTTAAACAATATGATATATATTTATTCTATAGAACGCAAATTAAATGATACTCTTAATTACAATTACCTATTATAGAAACTGTTAAATTATGGGAAATTGCCCGAATGTTATAAATAGATCTATTTGAGATTGACCATCCCCATCTGGGTGAGTCATGCTCACTGTGCCTTGGTCGAGCCAACAGATGTATACCATGTTGGAACTAGGTTTAGGTGTCTTTTTGTAGGACACTACGTTCTCATCTATTGAGAACTATGGAAGGTTAAGATTCAGTTTTTATTAATAGAAAATGTAATTATCTTTTGTATAAGTGCTTTGTGCATTGCTACTATCTATAAGGTTTGCGTTACTAAACTTAATCATATACTACTTAGCAAATACTGAAATGGAAATAATGGAAATGCTAAACTTGGTTACTTTACACTGCTTAGTAAAACTTACTAAACTTGATTATCTTACCCTGTGTAGTAAAACACTGTAATGGAAATATTGGAAATACTAAACCTGATTATTTTACACTATTTAGTAAAATACAGTAATGGAAGTATTAGATATACAAACCTGATTATTTTACACTGTTTAGTAAAATACAGTAATGAAAGTATTAGATATACTAAACTTGATTATTTTACACTAATTAGTAAAATACTGTAATGGAAATATTGGATATGCTAATATTGATTATTTCACACTACTTTGTAAAATACTAAAATGGAAATACAGGAAGTACTAAACCTAATCTTTCTCTGCTTAATAAAACTTACTGAACTTGATTTTATACTGCTTAGTACATTAAGGAATGGGATAATTAGAAACTTTAAATTTGACTTTTATATCAAATACTGAACAATACCATGTAGGACAACTTAAAATCCTAAACTATGATTTTTACAAAACTCTATGAATTCACCAACTTTATGTTGACTGTTTTAAGCATGTTTTTCCCAGGTTATTTAGCAAGATTATTTGAGATTGGATTGAGCATCATTTAGGAGCATAAAATGACGAGGGATTTATCACTCTAGTGGGATATCTATAACAAATGTTATTCACCAAATTTAACGATTGTACCAAATTAATGTTTACATCAATTGTATTTCAAAAATCATATAATTATGATTTGTGCTTTGTAAGCTATTTGCTCATTGATCCACCACTGTGATACCCGGTTTGGAGGTGTTACAGAGAATGGTATCAGAGCTTTAGTTATAGCGAACCAGATTAATTTTTAAATAAAATAAGAATAAAAATATTTTTCTTTTATTTAGAACTTGACTATAACTTTATAAAAATCTTTTGGGGATTTTATTTTTGGGGACATACTTAGAGAGCATATAGCATAAAGAGCATGCATAACTATATGATTTAAGTGCGCATTCGTTATTATATGCATTTATAATTGTTGATGGTATTAGATGATAACTCTGTACGTATTTACGTATTATGACTATTTAACATTTATTATAGAAATATTAAAATACTCAAGTTATTTAATGAAACAATTAAACATGCTAATGTAAGAATTTTGCAACTATTTTAATCTATTTTTCGTTCCTCGACTCGTGTCGAATTGATTTTACAATTTACCGTTAAGACTTATTTGTTTTTGGTTAAAAAAAGAATAATTGGTATCTATTTCTAATTGGCAAAAAGCACGCGAAAATGTAAAAATAGGCTATAATACGTAATACGTACTATTCTAAAAAAACATGTAGCAATTATCACAATTAAATGCACGAAATATAAAAATATAAAATACGAATTTATACTTGGCACGCAAAACAAGAAAACTACTAATATAATATTCTAGTATTATTATTATACCTTTTTTATCATTACACTAACATGAAACTAAAGTGGAAAAAAAATAAAATTATAAATAAACTTTGCTAAATTCTCAAATGTAATTCTTCGTTCAAGCAAATAAAGAAACGGCTCAACTAAGTCTATTAGGCCCAATAGACTATTCTAACAATCCATCAATCTTAACGGGCCTACAACAAGTTTAGTCAAAAAGGACTAACTGTGAACTAAAGTCTAAGTAAATGGGACGTGTACTGAAATGACATAATGCACAATCAGGGACTGAAGGTGTTTATCTATCAAACTTATTCAAAACTGAATTTGTAACACAGACTATATTGTTCAAATCTAGATATCTTACTCTATTTATCCTTTTTATTATTTTTTTATGAAAGACGATTTTTTTATTGAAAACGATTTGTTATGAAATGCATAGGAATTGAAAGGCCCAGTAGGAGGATCCAAAATCCCAGCAGTTAAAAATCAAATTGACCAAAAGAATTGCAAAGGAGTGTGAATGTGAGAAACAAATACAATGCTCAGGAAACAGAAAAGACTACTAGTTCAGTCAAAATGAATTTGTAAACTCTACTAATATCAACCTCTTTACTACTAAACAAATCAACTCAAAAGCTTTAACACCAAACACTCTTGTACAGCCTATAATGGAAATTAATGTAGCTATTTCAAAACAGATACAAAAATTTATCTACCAGGCTATTGAACATATTGCAAGTATGATCTCTATAAACAATACTAACTGATTAATCTATTTATCAGAAAATCTTAAAAGAGACTCCCCTCATCCAAAGCCAGTCGGCTGATGACGATGAGCTGCTGAACGACGACGTATGCTATGCTAACGAAAACCAAACTAAGACCATGAGCTTACTACGCAAACTGAAACTGCTACGATGAACCGAAACCCACTTGCTTGACGTGAAAAGTAACTTGTAAGAGAATGAATAGCAAACCAAAACTAATCAAATTGAGCGAAAATCAAAGATACGAGCTGCATCTGAGGCCTGCCCTTTAGTGACGATGTGCTAACCGAACGAACCGAACCTGATAACGATACTAGCTAACCGAAAACTGAAGTCGATATTGAAATTAACTGAACCGAGTTCGATGAATAAACTTGTACCGAAATCAACTTCGAAGCTACACCGAACCAAAACCAAACCAACGAAACTGCTTGCTGAATCCGAACTGAACTACACCGTTAAACCTTTATCGAAACCGACAGTAAATGCTATACTGAACCGGAACCTTAAATCAAACCTAGCTCGAAACTTGAAACTAAAATCGAATCATAAACCTATAAACATCACCACTACAGCCGAAAATCAAATCTGCCTAGAACTTAAAATCATCAACCGAATCAAAACATCACTGCCGAATATAAAACCCATAATAATATCAATTTTCAGATCGAAACCTGCTTAGAATCGAATCATAAAAACTTTAAGCCAAGACTACATATCAAATCCCACAGTAACCGAATCTCCAGCAACAAGAATAAACAAACATCAAACCGATTCAAAATCTTCGAACTACTACCGAAAATCATACTCGCATCATTTATTAATAGAAAACCACCTACGAATCAATAACAATATCTACCGAATCCAACCTGAGCGAAACTGCTTCTTCATAAAAACAGGAAACCGAATACAAAGCTAGTTTATGCTAAATAAATTCATCCAAAATACAAGTGAGAAAAGAAGCTGAGATGTTGTGTTCATGGACCTAATAATATAAACTGATTTAGCTATGCTAAAAAAAGCTTAAAACCTACGCTATTGGTAAAGAAACATATATCAGAGAATGAATACATTTAAAAATGAGGTGAGATCTCTCTTTTGTATCTTCGAGGATAAGACAGCTCACTTTTGGGCTTCATGGGCTAAACACGGGCTTTTCTTCATACGGCCAGAAAAACAAAAACTTGATGGGTTGCGCCTTCATTTATTTGCAGCTTCATTTTTTAATTGTGTTGAATTTGGCCATTTGATTATTAATGGGTCGGTCCGACCCATTTAAGTGGCGTTGGGTCGGCCCATTAAAATAAGAAGGCACCGTCAAACTCGATCTTTGTCATCTTTCCATTTCTCGTGTTCGTTTTGGCTCTTTAGCTTCGTTTCTTGTGATTTCTTTGATATTCGTACCTACACACGCACAAACAACAAAACAAGCATATACAAGGCATAATTGATGATTATTTGACCATTTTAAGCACGTTTTACGAGGAAATATTATGTGTAATTAGAGTCACATCACACCCCCTACTAAACCATTGTCGTGTCCTCACGCAATGCTAGAATAAAGTATAAAGCAATTCCGTTTTTCATTTATTAAAAGCATTTATTCATTTTATTAATATTATATGTGTAAATGACATAATCTATCACTTTCATTATTCAAAAATAACTTTTAGGATCACAAAATTTGAATAGGTTCATCGTCCTCGACTTTTCACTCTTACCATACCAAGCTCAAAAACAAGATCATTGTTAACAATAAGTTCTCGTGTTAAGACCACTTATATAAGTAATTTGTGTAAAACTTCTTCTCCGTTATTCCTAAGTTGTATCTCTAGATTTTAAACATTGTCATTCATCCGTAGGCTCATTTGACTTATTTAATAATTGTTAATCTAAAAATGAAGGCAAAACGCTGTAAACCCGACACTTAGAACCTAACCTCAACCTCAAAAACCGTGGTTACTAAAGAAAGCCCAAATCAAGGATAATTTAACACGATTTAGGGAATAAATTCCCGGATCCAAAATTTGGCCAATAGTACTACTTATTATTTATTCCTCCAAAGTCATTTTGACTTTATAGTGGAGTTTAGCAAATTCACATCATATACCCTTAGGCTCTTTAAGATGTAAAAATGCTCCTTATTTATGATCCACACCCTAAGGCTCCTTGAACCATAAAGAAGGGAATTGACATTCATCATCACTCCACACCCTAAGGCTCCTTGAAATAATGATGAAGCAATTTTTATTAAACACTTACCATGCCATACACCCTAAGGCTCTAATGACAAGGCTCGTGCTACATGTCCCACACCCGAAGGCTCCTTGAGATCATGTTTTAATCTTATTCTTCTTTATTTATGATATATATAGTAGGCCAAATTCCGGAATCCCATGGTCTGAATACCTCCTACTTAGTGGTTATGAGCCACCTTAGTCAGAAGTCCACGACGCTGGCACCCTCAATGTGTTCTCGCTTTAATTACAAGGGAAATAAAGAATCGGTTAAGAACTAAAATATCGAACCTAAACCGCAAAAATCCTCATTTATTAAGCAATTAAATATAGAAGCGGGGAAAAAGAGCCACAAAAACTCATATAAGGAAGAATTAACCTTTAAACTTATTATCAACTCTATCATCTCTTGTTCTCCACAATTTAAAATCTCAAAATAATGAGACTCGTAGATGCTTAGCCTAATAAACCAATTAAGGTCTACATGGTTAAGGAATGAGCTAAGGTAAAAACCGGTCGAGTAAAAAACTATTCTTATTTTCACCAACGGAAAGCTTACATTCGTGTCAAAAACACTTATTAAAAACTATGAAAAAAAAATTAAAATTTTCGCAATTTTAAGCACATTTTTTAAAAACGGAGTACGTGAAGACAACGAACAAAAGGAAAAGCATATCGATAGATACCCCCCATATTGAAACCAAACATTGCCCTCAATGTTTCAAGTCTAAGGGTAGAATACCCCCCTACTAGAGACGAAGAGTCGAATGCAAAATTCTAGCATGGAAAGGGTATGACACAAATAATTAAAAGCCGTTTATTACTTATGCCAATAAAAATAAGCGTTAGTAAAGGATATAGTCATCAGATATCGGATGTCTCAAATGAAGAATCGAAACTCGAGTGATATGTGATGAAAAACGTACACAAGAGTCTTCGATATATGAGAAACCTAAAATCACATCACAAACGAAACGCGAGAAACAAACGAAGAAGCACAAGCCCTTCACATTAGAAATTAGAAAGAAGATAGAATGATAAGCATGTGAATCTCCCCCACGAGGCACCTAGTTTTTGGTAACCGAGTCATGAGCTCGACTCGATCCCCTAATTAAATTGTCCTTAGGGAAACGATCATGGAGAGAAAAAGATTTACCCGTAAAAGAAAAACTCTCCATGATAAAGTGAAATAACCTCCCAAATAAGGAAAACCCCATAAAATTCCACCCGGGTCAAATACATGGTTTCCATCTCTAAAAGAAATAGACCCCAAGGTGGCAATAGCAAATAAGTATAAGAAAAATGGGTTTCCTTTAAGCAAAAGTTTCTTACAATTAAGGGTATAGTAAGAAGGTAATGATCCCAATTTTTCAAAAATTTTCCTTTTAATTTCATCATTAAGATACTGAGATTGCTCAAAAATGTGTATACCCGGATCAAATGTCGTTCCCTCTATGGGAAAATAGCAAGACAACTCGGTGTCAAGATCTTGGGTCTCATTAGGAATGGGTGGGACGGGAGGGATAGAAGGTATAGTGTCATCATGTAATAAATCCTCTAGAAAAAGTATATCTCCCTCCACATCAAAATACCCGGATATGTACTCCACGGGTGTATCAATATCAAGAAACTCATCGATCTCGGGAATGTGAAAACCATCATCACTAAGGAGTGAAGTATCCGAAAAATCATTAATATCATTATCATGATTCTCAAAAGTCGGGTTTTTCAAAATAGGAGAGTTATCCTCATCCGAGCCCGATAAAGAATTAAAAGTATAGTCGGAATCATATGATAACACATCCATATCCAGATAACTACTATGAGGAGTAGTATCATTTGGAGGAGTAGGTGAAGGAGTCATAAAAGGAATGGGGTCAAATGTAGGCTCAAGTATAATCTCGGAAATTTCCTCACAAGATGAGGAAGGAGGGCTAAATGTATCTGTGGGTGTCAACACCGGAGGGGGAGTAAAACTCATGATAATCTCCAGGCCTTGTCTCTCCTTTATTGGTAGAGAGATGGAAGGATCCACAGTGGGAACATCACTACTAGTAGTGGTGTTAGCCTCAAATTGAGCTCTCAAAGCTTCTAAAAGGTGATATTTAAGACTTTGGTTTTGTTCATGAAGGTCATCTATCATCCTCTTTTGTTCCTTAAATATTTCAACTATTTCATCCATTTGTGAAGGTTCAATTTGAAAATCCCTTTGATTATTACTTTGAAAATTGTTATGATTTTGAAAATCTTCCTGAATTTGAAAGCTTTGATTTTGAAAATCCCCAAAACACTCCTCATTAATTTGTGGTGGGTCGGGAGTCAACTCAACCGCGAGTCGCTCAATAACTACTTCTTCCTCAAAATCCGGAGGAGAAGAGTCACTAGTCACATGAGAAAGGGGACTAGAAGAATCATCAAAAATAGGGTCATCCGAATCAACACATGGCTCATCACTAACTCTCGGAGTATATGAGAAAAGACGGCCACTCCTAATGATAATGGATGTGGTACCGGATACTTTGGCTTTGCTCCATACTTGAGACTTGTTCTCAATAATCATTAAAGCCTCATTAGTATCCGAGAGTAAAGATTTCTGCTTGCAGCCGTGTTAAGAGAATCTTGATCGTATTGGGTCAACCCGTGATAAAACGAATCAATCAAATGCAAGGCGGAAAATCCATGATGAGGACAACTACGCACTAAATCCTTAAATCTTTCCCAAGCCTCGGTAAACGTTTCAGTATTAGACTCTTCAAAATTAGTTATTTCCAACCGAATTTTTCTCGTTTTAGCATAAGGATAAAATTGATTTAAGAATTTTGACTCAAGATTAGCCCATGTGAAAATAGATCTTGGTGGTTCCTTTTCAAGCCAAGTCCGGGCTTGCCCATCAAGGGAAAAAGGAAAAAGGTGTAAATAGATAATGTCTTGTGTCACATTGGTGTATTTGACCGTATTGGCGTATGAACGAAAATGACGGATATGAGTGTAAGGATCGTCGTCCTCAAATCCGTAAAAAGGATGACCGGATATCAACTTAATCAAATCCGGATTAAGCTCAAAAGAATCACCCTCGATATCCGGTATCACAATCGCACTCTCGAGACATCCCTCGTCATGAAACTGCAACTGCTCCAATATCGATCGATCATCCATAGCCATGTCAAAAGCACGATACTCGGGATCGGCTTGACTCGTCACGATATTATATTTTTTTATAAAAGAGAATATAAAATGTACGTAAAAACGAAGAAGAAACCAAGACAGAAAATATATATATACGTAGATTTTTTTTGATGTAATACTTTTGGAAAAGTATTATATATATATTTTTTTTGTTGTTGCAAATCTTAGGAAAGAAATGCTTTTGAGATTTTTTTTTTTAGAAAATATTATAATATATAGTTAAAGAAAAATAATATCTAAAATAAATATATATTTTTTAATTAAATTTTTTTTAAATAGTATATATAGTAATAAAGAAAAGAATATAAAATAAGAAAATATTTTTTGTTTTTATTGATTTTATAATATATTTTTTTTAATTTTTAATTTTTTTTTAAACAATAAAAATAACGTTCAAAATCGAACGGATCCCAAAATCCAAATCGCCTCACAAAAAATCGTCAATCGTAACGAGCACGAACCGGCAGCGGCGCCATTTTAATATAAGAATTTTGCAACTCTTTTAATCTATTTTTCGTTCCTCGACTCGTGTCGAATTGATTTTACAATTTACCATTAAGACTTATTTGTTTTTGGTTAATAAAAGAATAATTGGTATCTATTTCTAATTGGCAAAAAGCACGCGAAAATGTAAAAATAGGCTATAATACGTAATACGTACTATTCTAAAAAAACATGTAGCAATTACCACAATTAAATGCACGAAATATAAAAATATAAAATACAAATTTATACTACTTGTCACGCAAAACGAGAAAACTACTAATATAATATTCTACTATTATTATTATACCTTTTTTATCATTACACTAACATGAAACTAAAGTGGAAAAAAAATAAAATAATAAATAAACTTTGCTAAATTCTCAAATGTAATTCTTCGTTCAAGCAAATAAAGAAACGGCTCAACTAAGTCTATTAGGCCCAATAGACTATTCTATCAATCCATCAATCTTAACGGGCCTACAACAAGTTTAGTCAAAAAGGACTAACTGTGAACTAAAGTCTAAGTAAATGGGACGTGTACTGAAATGACATAATGCACAATCAGGGACTGAAGGTGTTTATCTATCAAACTTATTCAAAACTGAATTTGTAACACAGACTATATTGTTCAAATCGAGATATCTTACCCTATTTATCCTTTTTATTATTTTTTTATGAAAGACGATTTTTTTATTGGAAAACGATTTGTTATGAAATGCATAGGAATTGAAAGGCCTAGTAGGAGGATCCAAAATCCCAGCAGTTAAAAATCAAATTGACCAAAAGAAATGCAAAGGAGTGTGAATGTGAGAAACAAATACAATGCTCAGGAAACAGAAAAGACTACTAGTTCAGTCAAAATGAATTTGTAAACTCTACTAATATCAACCTGTTTACTACTAAAAAAATCAACTCAAAAGCTTTAACACCAAACACTCTTGTACAGCCTATAATGGAAATTAATGTAGCTATTTCAAAACAGATACAAAAATTTATCTACCAGGCTATTGAACATATTGCAAGTATGATCTCTATAAACAATACTAACTGATTAATCTATTTATCGAAAAATCATAAAAGAGACTCCCCTCATCCGAAGCCAGTCGGCTGATGACGATGAGCTGTTGAACGACGACGTATGCTATGCTAACGAAAACCAAACTAAGACCATGAGCTTACTGCGCAAACCGAAACTGCTACGATGAACCGAAACCGACTTGCTTGACGTGAACAGTAACTTGTAAAGAGAATGAAGCAAACCAAAACTAATCAAACTGAGCTAAAATCAAAGATACGAGCTGCATCTGAGGCCTGCCCTTTAGTGACGATGTGCTAACCGAACGAACCGAACCTGATAACGATACTAGCTAACCGAAAACTGAAGTCGATATTGAAATTAACTGAACCGAGTTCGATGAATAAACTTTTACCGAAATCAACTTCGAAGCTACACCGAACCAAAACCAAACCAACGAAACTGCTTGCTGAATCCGAACTGAACTACACCGTTAAACCTTTATCGAAACCGACAGTAAATGCTATACTGAACCGGAACCTTAAATCAAACCTAGCTCGAAAATTGAAACTAGAATCGAATCATAAACCTACAAACATCACCACTATAGCCGAAAATCAAATCTGCCTAGAACTTAAAATCATCAACCGAATCAAAACATCACTGCCGAATATAAAACCTATAACAATATCAATTTTCTGATCGAAACCTGCTTAGAATCGAATCATAAAAACTTTAAGCCAAGACTACAAATCAAATCCCACAGTAACCGAATCTCCAGCAACAAGAATAAACAAACATCAAACCGATTCCAAATCTTCGAACTACTACTACCGAAAATCATACTCGCATCATTTATTAATCGAAGACCACCTACGAATCAATAACAATATCTACCGAATCCAACCTGAGTGAAACTGCTTCTTCATAAAAACAGGAAACCGAATACAAAGCTAGTTTATGCTAAATAAATTCATCCAAGATACAAGTGAGAAAAGAAGCTGAGATGTTGTGTTCATAGACCTAATAATATAAACTGATTTAGCTATGCTAAAAAAAGCTTAAAACCTACGCTATTGGTAAAGAAACATATATCAGAGAATGAATACAATTAAAAATGAGGTGAGATCTCTCTTTTGTATCTTCGAGGATAAGACAGCTCACTTTTGGGCTTCATGGGCTAAACACGGGCTTTTCTTCATACGGCCAGAAAAACAAAAACTTGATGGGTTGCGCCTTCATTTATTTGCAGCTTCATTTTTTATTTGTGTTGAATTTGGCCATTTGATTATTAATGGGTCGGTCCGACCCATTTAAGTGGCGTTGGGTCGGCCCATTAAAATAAGAAGGCACCGTCAAATTCGATCTTTGTCATCTTTCCATTTCTCGTGTTCGTTTTGGCTCTTTAGCTTTGTTTCTTGTGATTTCTTTGATATTCATACCTGCACACGCACAAACAACAAAACAAGCATATACAAGGCATAATTGATGATTATTTGACCATTTTAAGCACGTTTTACGAGGAAATATGATGTGTAATTAGAGTCACATCACATGCCATGTTAAGTAGGGAGCTTTATACTAAAGATGTTCCATCTCGATATTATGTTTTGACTGAGTGGTTGGGTTTTCGATTTAAAGTGCCCTCGCTCCTCAAAGGTTTATAGAATGGCTTCTGAAGTATGATGGCCCGAACAATGCACTATAACCTCGAACAATCTAATGCATAACAACCCATTAGAAATATTTAAATGCAAATTTAAATAAAAATGTTGGAAACATTTAGAAATCTAACAGAATCTCTAGAACTCGTTAGAAAATTTAAGAAGATTTTTAAGTCTCTAAAAATCTAAATAGATCTATCGATTTTACTCAATCAGTGGAAAATCTAAATTGATTGTATAAAAATCTAACTGAATATTTTACTTCTTGCAAAATCTTGGGGAAAATCTAAACTAGATTTTATAATCTTTGGTAAACCTAGTTAGATTTTATAAATATTGAAAAATCTAATAAAATGTTGGGGAAATCTATAAATTCTTTGTAAAATTTTAAGGTATCCTTAAAAATCTTTGGAAATATTTTGTAAACTTAACTAGATTTTTATAAATCTTGGAAAAATCTAAAATTAGATTTTTTTGGGGGATCTTGATTAGATCCTATTGAACTTATAATAAAATTGTAAAAACCTAGATCTTATCTATAGATTTAAGCTTTACTTTTAACCAAGTAATAAACCTAGATTTCATAATGGAAACACATGGAAAACAAATAGGGCTTGGGCTATCTGATTCATTTTTTGAACTTGTAATAAACTTGTGAACTTATAATAAACCTAAATCTTAATTTTTGGGACCTTGTAAGTTAAATGTAAACATAAAACAAGATTTAGATTTATCTTGAAATATTATAAAAGATATTAGCCGTGGGATATAAGCTCATAACTAACATACAAACTTGTAACCGACTTGGATCTTATCTGAAACTCACGAAAATAAAACATACCGTAGGTTTTTATTTTCTATTTAGAGATCTAGACTTAATCTTTAAGAACCAGTAATAAGCATGTAAGGTTTCATAAACTTTACACCTAGATAAATGGTTAAGTATTATTAATGGACTAGTTAAGCCCGTGCAACTATAGCCCAAAACTTGAATAGGCCCATTTAGCGCCTTGTGAGCCCAATTAGCAAATCTTGAATTATTAATGGACTAAAATGTGTTTAGGCCCATTAGGAAACCCATTAGCTCTTTTGGCACATTTAAATAAGCCCACTTAGTGATTCTTATACTTGAATAAAGTTTTTATACCAAATATCACTTATAAAAACTTTTGGACTAAAAAATGTCAATATATTAAAATATGGATTAAAACCATGACATTTCAAACTTGTCTTGATAAAACAGAAATTACAAGGACTAATATTATAAATATTTGAAAGTATAGGGATTAATAAATGCCATTCTTGACTTAGTAAACCCTAAGGACCACTTTTGTAAATTTTTGGAAGTTAAATTGTCATTTTATGACTCTAGGGACTAATCGTGTGATTAGCTGAAACATTTAGAAGCCCTAAGGATTATTTCGCCACTTATTGGAAGTTATTGTTATTTGTACAACGATGTATTTAACTAAAATACAGTAACGTAAATGAACTGCCTAAAAACGAGTGGATATCGTAATGAAATCCAAATAAATCCTAAAAATCTTATACTAAGATTTTAAAATCTTACACGATCAATGGTAAATCAGTTTAAGCTTATATGCTGATTATTTTCTCATAGATAATTGATAACTATTATAATATAGCCTTATAATATAAGTCCCCGATTAAATCGTTTTGGTTTTATAAACCATTGTACACAATGACTCTAGAACTTAATTATTACCACCTTCGTATAATTTCACGAAATATTATTTTCCTACTTGAGCATACTATCTTTTCATAGTTATTTAATGAATAAGAACCGGTTAGTCTATTTTGACTACTAGGATAACTGACGGGCCACTTAATGAAAACGGATTCACAACAACAATACATGTTGGATCATTTAACAACGGACTAGGGAGCATTATCTCGTGCACTACATTTTATTAGATGTTTGAACTCGTTGTTATGTGTATATATATATATATACCTTACTAGAAGGATAATTATGATACAATGCCTATGCTTATGATTGTAATATATCATTATATATTATATATATTAGCTCCTTGTTTGATGCGTACTCTTGCGCACGTTATCGCATGTTACCGTTTATATTCTCCCGCTTATGATTTTATACGTATCTACGGAACGCGACTTATTAACGACGCATACACGTCTGCTTTTGATAATCTTACGTGGTATTATTTGGATAAATTTGCATCTTTAAATGATGCGGTGGGACCCAAATCAAGATACTTATGATTCTATATTTACATATAGAACCTGAGTCTTTTGATCCTAAGTTAATTATGATTACGTCTTTAGACGGAATGGGACGTCTATAGGTGAAATCATAAGCCACCGGACCAGAAGTTTACTTATAAAATTCATATCAAGGTGGAATGGGACGCCCGGAGACGAAAGTTATAAATAAACGGGTTGTAAAGTATCTTAATAATATCTGCTTTCTTAGATATTATATTTCAAGTAATAAGCCTTGTCGGGAATATTTAGGTAAGGTGGGCTATGAAATTCTTATTGAAACGAGTTAGGACGCTCTTTCGTTTGAATAAAGAAATTATAGGTCATCGAATGGAGTTATAAATTTCACCTTACACGGATGAGGATGCTTATCGATGTAAATAGAAATTTATAATCACATGGGCTTAAATGTATTCGACATGACTCATTATCGATATTATTTTATATTTTCAGCTATGTACCTTATCCCTTTTTAACTCGCGATCTCCTCCAGTAATATCTTATCATTAAGATAACTTAGAAATTAATGTCATTACATCACCATCTAGAAACCTAAGAAGACTCGTATTCATCTCTTTTGGATCATAGCATTTTGCTCTTAATATTTGGCTTATCCTTAACCCATATATCACTTCCGCTACAGTTGACCCCGTTGGGGGTGCCCATTTTCCGCTGTATTCGACCCTTTGAGGGTGTTCACTTCCGTTGCATTATACTCCTTTGGGAGTGCCCATTTCCGCTGCATTTGAACCCTTTTTAGGGTGTCTACTTTCCGTTGCATCTGACCCCTTTCTAGAAGTGTTCTTTTCTGCTACATTTGAACCCTTTGGGGTGTCCACTTCTGTTGCGTTTGACCTCTTTAGGAGCGTCACAAAACATAAAGCTAGTTCATTTTCCATGGGGAAATAAAACGTCGATCATTCAAGGAGACGGTAACACAGACTGTTTGACACTAGACTTAGTGTCATTTCTTGTACCGAAGACCAGAAATACTTGGTAAGAGGATGCCCAATCTTTTAAGCTCGCATTTCTCAAATCGACAAAAAAGACAAACCCAAGCATAGAAGACATGCCCAACTCTCAATGGGTGTATTTTGTAGGGTTATGTTTGTCATCACCCAAAAAGCGATATTTGATATCATATACTTTTGGACAATCTTCTTCCTCTTCGGATCCAATTAATTGACAATACCGTTGTCCAACAAGCCTTGAAATGAATGACTTCCTCCTTTTAGAAGTCGAAATTTGTGCAATTTTGGAACCACCAACAGTAGATGCATGACCCTTTCAGCATCTCACCAGGGATGCACAATTCTTTATTCTTGGTATCTTCTTTGATTTCCATCATTTGAAGTACTTCTTTTCTACGCAACTTATGCCCCAACTCTTCCACAAATGAAGAAGATTCTTTGCAACTTCCTACCCAAGCAACACCAATAATAATCTTAGCAATTTTGCTGAGTGAAGATTGGTGTCAAACTAATGTTGCTTTCCACCGGCTAGAAGTATATCGGGAAGCCCTTCACGTGAAAAATTGTTGACGCAAGAGCGGTACCAGCCAAAACCATATTTCTAGCTCGACATCGCATAAGGCTATTGAAGCTTAATAGACTAAAAATCTCTTGAAGAACTATTAGAAACATTAATGAATTGTTATCTATGCTCATCAAGACACATTGGGGCCCCGGAGGCACATCTAAGTAAAACCAAGACTTAAGACGAATTTGTCCTAGTCAACCAACCTTGTAAACTCAAAACTTGATTTCACAAGAATACACACTTGTTCCCTAAACAAGTAACTCCATCTTTAGCTTCGAGAACAAAACTAAAATAACGGGGTGGTGTAAAACCCCTAAAAATTTGGGTTTTTACACACGTCACCGGTTTCATTATTATTATCATTCACAATACCATATTTTAATGGACCACCGTTACAATGTATCCTCATAAGACTTATTGTGTCTTTGGCGAATGATTTTCTTAAACTCCAGATGACTCGTGAATTGTGCATAATAGCTGAAATACAACTCAGAAGTTTACCATGATGTACAAGAGATCTAGTACATCTGCTCAAATTCTGCTGGATAGGGCTGGTACTGGTAGGGCTGGTAAGACTGCAGGCGCCGACAGGGTACTCTACAATGCCCGTATAAGCCGATCAGGACTTCTTAAGCAAACTTAGTACAATCAGCAACTGGGACCGCAGCCTGCCAACGACTCCTCGAAGGTAGGCGGTCTCTGCTGTCACTCCATCATGACGAACATCTGCAAGACCAAAGAAGGTGGACAAGGATCGCCCTTGTGCAGTAAGAGAAGTGTGGGTCTTATGCCGAAGGCCCCCTACAAGGTATGAGTATGTCGATGGAGGAAGTAGTTCTCCTCCAACAACCACTGCAAGGCCTCGTCGGTCGTGGCCCAAAAACCTCGTGCTATCTGGGCATCTGCCCATATGGTCCAAGAGAGAGAGAGTCTATGCGCTCATGCATGGTAGTGTACCCCACCTGGCCTGCTATCAACAGGCTGTGGACGTCCGTCATGTCCTGCTCCTGGATCACGGCCAGAGCAGCAATCCGAACTTGAACAGGATCAGCATGTCCAGTTCCAGAACCCTCTCCGACCTCAAAACTTGATTTGCAGGTTTCCAGATGAACATCAATCGTCGTGAACTTAATCAAATAAGCGTAGTTAACCCTACATCGACTTTTCCTAGTTGACAATTTCCCTAAATTGTCCTCTCTTAAATGTCATCATTTGTTCTATGAACATCTACCGCTTTGTCCGATTGACGACTAAACTTTCGGATAGTTCTGTCCATCCGTAATTGATAGCAGCATCCAGATAGTGCTCAATTGGATGAATAGAATGACCGGATAAGATCTCCTTGCATTGCTTTCTGTTCATCCGTAATGGTAGCAGCACCTAAATACTGCTCAATCGAACTTGTAGAGCAATCCAAATAACTATCTCTTTACATTGATTGGCACCATTCGTTTTTACGCTTGTCTAAAACGAACCTTAAGATCTATGACACCTATACCTTAACAGATGACAAAGTTTTTAATAGCTTTGAGGACGAAACTAAAATAACGGGGTGGTGCTGTAAAATCCATGATTTTACCATGAGAATAATGTAATAAAAGTCTACCCGATGATACCCGAACATTCCTCAACCTAGTAATAGTAATCGAGTTTCAAGGACGAAACTCAAGGTGGAATGAGGATGGTGTAAAACCTGAGATTTTTCGTTCATTAAATAATAAAGAAGTATACTTCAAAACCTATTTTGAAGCTATACTAAATTTTTTGGAACTGAAAACAAGATAAAAGTCGTACAACCCGCGTACCGACAATTTAATAATTTAATTACATAAATTTATCTTTGAGAGATACTTGATAAAACGATTTATTGATTTATTTAATATTTCATTTTTATAATGAACAGAGAGATTGAACGAGAAGTTTTTGTATTAAAACGATACTTATCCTATTACAACGATATACGATAATAAATCATCTTTTAATTAAACAAACACTTTATTTATATTAATAAGTCATATAAGTACTTCATTTTAAAGGAGAAATCATTTTAAGATAAATGGCGCAAGTGTCATAAGACGAAACAAATCTTATAAAATGTAAACGAGCCTCGAACCGATTATTAACGAAAGGTTATAATAAAATTTACAGTTCAGTCCCTGCTGTTGGGAATAAAATGTAGCCAGTCCACCTGAGCGCTGACAAGAGGAAAACACGCGTTGATAAGAAGAAAACAAACGCTGACAGATCAAGCGTTGACAAGAAGAAGTCAAGCGTTGATAGGTTGAAGACAAGCACTGACAGAAAGATATGGTCTACGCGTATTATGTTTCTAGTTTGTTTCTAGTAAAGATAGGATCAACATTGTATTTTCTATAATTATCTTTACCTAGAATAGTTGATACGTAGACTCTTGTACAAGGCTTCTTATGTCTATAAAAGAAGACCTTTTAGGTTATGTTTGATAATAAGTTTTCATACGTTAAACACTTTCATTGTAAGCAAGTTCGTTATTATCAATCAAGTGAAAGTTTGTTTTACATCTTTGTGCGTTCTTGTTTAAGTGTTAATTCCGCATAACACTTAGATTACTTTATACATAAACAAAGTTTCTCTACGTGTATAACTTGATCTAATCTCGTTTACACAAGCTTAATCGATCTAAGTTTGGGATCAACAAGTGGTATCAGAGCTTGTTGAGAAACTTTTGATATTAAAGAACACAAGAACCCTAAAATCACCAAAACCCTAATTTTCACAAAACCCTAAAAACATCATGTCCAATCCAGAAGTAACCTCCTCCTCCTCAAACCACAACATCAAGATTCCCATGCTTGATGCAAACAATTTTGAGCTGTGGAAGTTCAACTTTGAGCAATATATGGGGATCTATGACTACACTCTCTGGGAGATTATTGAATATGGAAACACATTCAATAAAGCTCAAAAGATTTCTAATGCCATTGCTACAAGATCAGCTGTTCAAGGATGTTAGAAGAAGATAAGAAAGAAAAACCTGATGATGGTAGAGCTGTGTCTACTAAAGACATAGCAAAGAAAAGGGTTGATATGAAAACCCTAAACATTCTGAAACTTTCTTTGGGACAAGAAAACCAGCATAAATACAGAGATTATAAGTCTGCAAAAGACCTTTGGGCAGCCCTTGAAGTTGCCTATGGTGGTAATGCTGATACTAAGGAAGAGAAGAAGAAGCAACTCTTGCATGAGTATGCTGTTTTTAAGGCTCAATCTAATGAGAAGCTTAGCAGTGTGAGAAGCAGACTGCTTGACATTACAAGCAAGCTGTCCTTCATGGGGACACAAGTTGGTGATATTGACATTATTGCCACTTTTCTTAAAAGCTTTGGTGATGCGTGGAAGATTGAGGCAAGATCTATAATAGCCAATAACACTCACAAAAGTTCTACTTTTGATGATATCTACAACAAACTGAGGCTGTTGGAGAATGAAACTCTTTTGGAGCATGGAAGTAAGTATACCAATAGTAACATGGCCTTCTTCTCACATAGTGAAGGTCAATTTGATCAGAAGGACTCATACATGCACCCAGTTACTGGATCAACATGTGTCAACGCTGGATCATACCCTGTCAACGCCTCACATTCAGACACTGACACATACAAAATTGACTCTCCAAGAGTTAAGCCTGCTGGTTTGGATCTGGATACTGTGTGTGCATACATTGCTTCATTGCCCAATGGTTCAGTGATTACATATGAGGACCTTGAGCAAATAAGTGATGAGCACTTGGAGGAGATAGATATAAAGTGGAACATGGCTCTTGCAAGTATAAGAGCAAACAGATGGAATAGAAGGTTTAAGAAGAAGATGACCTTTAATGCAAAGGACACTGATGGATTTGATAAATCCAAGGTTGAGTGCTACAATTGTCATCGTATGTGGCACTTTATGAGGGAATGCAGATCTCCAAGAAGATTTGATGCTGGAAAACCCTCAAGCCAAATTGTCAAGGCTCAGGATCCTAAGGCCATGGTAGCAGTACAAGAAATTGATGGTATTGGATGGGACTGGAGCTATTTGGCTAAGGATGGGGAAGAGGATAAAGCTTTGGTTGCTGAGATAGAAGAAGAAGATCATGTTCAATATGCTCTCATGGCACACTCCTCCTCTTCATCAGATAATGAGGTATACGATGATGCTTTTTGTAGTAAGGGTTGTCGTTTAAATACTGAAAAACTTAACAAAGAGGTTTTAAGATTGTTAAGTGATGTGAGTACTGAGAGATGCAAGTTGTCTAACTATCAAATTGCTCTCACTCAAACTGAAAAGACAGTTTCTGAGTATAAGAAGATGGAGCTTGACTTAAAAGATAAAATAAATATCTTAAAACATGAGTTAAATGCTAGTAATGATGTTAGAAACATCATGGAAAGGGTCAATGCTGAATTACAAGCTAAGTTAGATGAGGCTATTAAGAATAAGGATAATGTAGACCTTAAAATTCAGAGATTTGATAAGGCCTCACAAACCCTAGGAGAATGTGTCAATAAACAGAGGGATCCTAAGGACATGACTGGGATTGGGATGAAAGACTATACTGGTGTTCCACCACCAGCTGGGGACTTCTATGGTGTCCAAAGAAAGGACTTATCTTGGACTGGTTTACCAGAACTCCAAGAAGATGAATTTATTCCTCCACCAAGAGCCCTCACCCTAGTAGAGGAATATAGGCAAAATTTGACCGACTTGGATGAATGGAAGAAAGCCAACCCTTCCTTGTTTGTTAAGGGTGGCATGTTGTGTGAAAGTCCAAATGAGTCTACCCCTATTAAGGTAACAAACCCAATCACTGGCAAGACTGTTGACCTTGGCTCAAACACTGTTAAGAAACCTAGCATTAAGTATGCAGCAATTTATAGGAATACTAGGTCACCAAAAAGCCAAGTTAGTAATGATGGAACAGATTTCTTTTCTTCTAGACCTAGAGTTGTGTATAGAAAATCCTGTTACACTTGTGGTAGCTTTTTACATTTAGCATATAAGTGTGTCAACGCTTCCAAGGTCAACGCTGTTAAAAGGTCAAACATTGTCAGACCCAAAACTTTTGTGGAGCAAAGTCCACAAGTTGTTAGACCAGCCCCATTCTTCACTAAAAGGTCTAACACTCATGGACAAAGACCATTTCAGAAGACCAATACTTGGTCTAATAGGCAATGGGTTTCTGTAGCAAACCCTAGGTTCAACGTTGACAAGGGTAATTTCAGCGTTGACAAGACCAAATCCAACGCTGACAGAAACGTTGCCAGACCTAAATATTTGCAACAACAGGGTAAGGGGTCTAAAGCTTCTTCTAGCTTGACATGGAGACCTAAGCAAGATCAAAACCTTAATTCTAATGGGATTTCTATGACCTGCAACAGATTTAACTATATTTCAAAGGTCAATACAAAACCAATTAGGGTTAACTGGGTATTTCATCCAAGAAGGGATGAACAAGGGGTTGTTATGAGAACTAAGTTTGTTCTTGTTGAACAACCAGATGAATCCAAGTCTGCTCAGGCTTGGGTTCCCAAAGAAAACTATTTTGTTTTCTTTATGTGCAGGGCATTCAAAAACAGGTGAACGATTATGGCTATTGGGATAGTGGATGCTCTAGGCACATGACTGGGAAGGAAGATTATCTAACAAACTTCACTCCCATTAAGGATGGTGATAAGGTTTACTTTGGAGGCGGATATGGAACTATCACAGGCAAAGGAACTCTTCTCACCAAGAACTTACGTTTTGAAAACGTGTTTCTGGTAAAAGAACTTGATTACAATCTTTTTAGTGTATCCCAAGTTTGTCATAACAAAAATAAAGTTCTGTTTACTGATACTGAATGCTTGGTGTTAAGCAAGGATTTTAAAATTCCAGATGAGAAATATATTGACTATAGAACACCTAGGCATAAAGACATTTATAATGTGAATCTTAATGGGATTAAGATGAATAATAATATGTCATGTTTTTATGCAAAAGCTTCAGTTGATGAGAGTATTCTATAGCACAGGAGACTAGGGCACATTAACTTTAAGAATATAAACAGACTTGTGAGACTTGGTTTGGTTGATGGTTTGCCTGAAAAGGCTTTCCACAATGACCACTCTTGTGTTGCATGCCTTAAAGGCAAGCAGCACAAGGTCTCATTTAAGTCTAAACAGGTGCATTCTAGTTCTAAACCACTTCACTTGTTGCATATGGACATGTTTGGTCCAACTAATATAGAGAGTTTGAATGGTAAATCATACTGCTTTGTCATTACAGGTGACTTTTCTAGGTTTACTTGGACTTTCTTTTTAGCCATGAAAAGTGACACTGCTGATACTTTAATTAGCTTTATTACTCAGATTGAGAAGAAGACTGGTAATGAAGTTAGAATGCTTAGAAGTGATAATGGTGGTGAGTTTAGAAATAAACTGTTGGAAGATTTTTGTGCCAAGAAAGGGATTACTAGGCAGTTTAGTGTTGCCAGAACCCCACAGCAAAATGGGGTTGCTGAGAGAAAGAATAGAACCCTAATTGAAGCAGCCAGGACTATGTTGGCTGATGCTCATTTTCCCATAGCTTTTTGGGCTAAGGCTGTGAATACAGCTTGTTATGTTCAGAATAGAGCATTTGTCAACAAGATACATAACAAAACACCTTATGAGTTACTTTGGGGAAGGAAACCTAATATTGGTTTTCTTAAACCTTTTGGCTGTCATGTAGTTGTCTTAGATACTAGTGATGCCTTAGGTAAATTTAGTGCAAAAGGTGATGAAGGCTACTTCATGGGTTATTCAGTGCAGAGTAAGGGATATAGGGTTTACCTTAAGAAGGAAAAAAGTATACTTGAAAAAGTACATGTTAGGTTTTTAGAGAGTAAACCTAGTGATCCTGAAAGTGGTCCAAATTGGTTGTTTGACTTGGAACCTCTATCTAAGACTTTGAATTATATGCCTGTTACTAATCCAGACATTGTGAAGGTAACTTCAAATGTTGTGGAAGAACCAGTTGTTGATGTTTCAGGTACATAGGTTAATGAAGAGGTTGGATCACAAGCAGACAAGTCATCTCCCATACAAGAGTATGTCACTATTCCCATATGGACAGATGCTTTTGCTGCTGCTGCTGAAAAGGATAATGGTGGTCCCCAAGTATCACCAGTTAACAACATGCATGGTCCTTCAGGCGCTGACAAAGGAAAATCTGGCACTGATAGGACAAATTCAGGCGTTGATGGCAAATGTTGACAACACCATTTCAGGCGTTGATGGATAAAATGCTGACAACCTTGGTTCAGGCGTTGACAACTCTTTTGAGCATATTTTCTCTTCAACTTATGAACAAGGTGAACCTTCAAACAGAAATGGAGATGTTCATACAGATATTGATGGAAGAGAGTCTGAAGAAGATATTGGCAACTTGGAGGATGAGATTGAAGACAACAGACTTTTTGAGGGAGGAGTTCTTACTTTCAATATAAAGAATCACCCCACTTCTTAAATTATTGGAGATATCATGAATCCAGTTCAGACTAGAAGATCTCATCAGAGTCTTGGTGGATTTATTGCCAATATACACAAGAAGGTTGATACCCCCTCTTGTTAAAGTATGTTTGTTTGCCTATTTTCTGTCACAACAGGAACCCAAGAAGATCTTTGATGCTATCAAAGAACCAAGTTAGGTGGAAGCAATGCAGGATGAGCTTCACCAATTTTCTATTCAGGATGTTTGGGACCTGGTTGATTCTCCCAGGTATGTCAGACCTATTGGGACAAGATGGGTTCTAAGAAACAAGAAAGATGAAAGAGGCATTGTGGTCAGAAACAAGGCACGTTTAGTGGCTCAGGGATATACACAAGAGGAAGGGATAGACTATGAGGATGTCTTTGCACCAGTTGCAAGGATTGAGGCTATAAGGATATTTCTAGCCTATGCTTCCTGCATGGGTTTCACTGTCTATCAAATGGATGTGAAGAGTGATTTCTTATATGGCACAATTGTTGAGGAGGTGTATGTGATGCAGCCTCCTGGTTTTGAAGATCCAGAAAATCCAGACAAGGTGTATAGAGTCAAGAAAGCTATTTATGGACTTCATCAAGCCCCAAGAGCATGGTATGGCACATTGTCCACTTATTTGGTGAAAAATTGTTTCAAAAGGGAACCATAGACCAGACATTATTTACAAAGAAGGCTGGTAAGGATGTCTTACTTGTTTAGGTTTATGTTGATGATATCATCTTTGGCTCCACCAATCCAAAGATGAGTGAAGACTTTTCCAAGCTTATGACAGGCAAATTCAAGATGAGTGCAATGGGGGAGATGAACTTCTTTCTAGGGTTACAAGTTCAACAGAAAGAAGATGGTTTCTTCATCTCTCAGGATAAGTATGTAGCAGAGATCTTGAAGAAGTTTGGCTTTTCTCCACATGAAAAGAGGGCTAGAACACCCTTGGGAAAAAGTTGGAGATGGAAAAGATGTGGATGTCAGGCACTATAGATCAATGATTGGTTTATTGATGTATCTCACAGCCTCAAGACCTGACATTATGTTTGATGTGTGTGCATGTGCACGTCATCAAGTGACTCCCAAAGAATGTCACCTTTATGCTGTCAAGAGAATCTTTAGGTACCTTAGATGTTATCCAGATCTTGGCTTGTGGTACCCAAAAGATTCACCATTGGAGCTTATTGCATATTCAGACAGTGACTATGGTGGTGATAAGTTTGATAGAAAATCCACAACTGGTGGATGTCAGTTTCTTGGGAGTAGGTTGATATCTTGGCAATGCAAGAAACAAACAGTGGTGGCCAATTCTACAACTGAAGCAGAGTATGTTGCAACAGCTGCTTGTTGTGGACAAGTCTTATGGATTCAGAACCAACTGTTGGATTATGGGTATAATTTTATGCATACCAAGATTTTTGTTGACAATAACAGTACTTTATGCATTATTAAAAATCATGTACATCATTCTAAAACCAAACACATAGAAATTAGACATCATTTTATAAGGGATTGTTTTGAAAAGGATTTAATACAACCAGATAGGGTTGACACAGAAGAAAATGTGTCTTATTTATTAACTAATCCTTTTGATGCTGGAAGGTTTCAATACTTGGTAACAAGTATTGGAATGATCAATCTCACATAATATGTGTTTTGGGGTCTTATTGTAAAAGTATGTACAGGATAATGCATTGTTATTAGTGTTTTGAAGTTAGATTTTCCACTATATTTTTCTAACGCTGACAAAGGTTATCTTAACGCTGACAAGTGTTATCGTGGCGTTGTCAGCAACAATGTTAGTTTTGTGGTTTTTAATCTAAGTGTGCAGGTGGTGTTAGCATTGTACCATTGTATACCGAGTTGCTTATGGATCCTTGGAGAATCATTTGAGCATGTTTTTATTTATGGATGATGGTTGGAATATTTATATTCCTATCTTGACATAAATTTTTATGTTCTTGCATATTTTTGGGCAACATATGTATCACAGTTTAAGGGGAGGTTTTAGGAACCTTTAGGACTTTTGGGTATTCTTATAATACTCTTATCACAATTCTAGATTGTGTCCACAGGTGAGTATGAGTTAGTTTTACTAAATCATGAGGCACTGTAGCATGCAAAGTTGATATACTATGCATGCTGCCAAGACATTTTTGGCCTAGAATTTGTTGTGGTCTGTTGGGAGACTTGGGAATGATTTTATCATGGGTTTACCTGGGAGTTACAAGGAATTTTATGAGATAACTTAGTTGTTAAGAGTTTTGGTTAGCAAGGGACACTAGAGGACTGTTATGTCTATCTTGCATAAGCAAGTGTGCATAACTGGACAGTGCTTGCCGCCCTATAATAATTATCAACTTATAGGTTATCTTCACTAGGATAAATTACTTTGTTAAGGTCCTTTTTTATTACTTTTATTTTTGGACGCTGACAAGTATTTTTCCAAGCGTTGTTATGACCAATTTAGACGCTGATATGGCTTTGGCAAACGTTGACAAGAATATAGCCGTTGGGCGTTGATGGATTTTTTTTGACCGTTGACACTCATTGGGACCTACCCAGTTGTTACTTTTTGACGAATTTTGGGGCCGTAATTTTGGGAGCAGATAACTTTTAATTAATGCATGGGATAACTTATTTTCTTTTCAATATTTTCATGATTATATTTTGAAAATAGTTGCCTCATTTTTTACCAATCACATGCACTTATCTCTCCTATATATTTGGCTCCTATTTTTTAACAAGGTACCTCATATTCTTGTCTAACAATTTTCTCCTATAATTCATCTTTCTAAATATTCACAAACAACTTTCTTCAACAGTGGCACCAAAATTCAAACCAAGTGATTTGGTATTGGGATTCAGGAGTCAACACAACATGATTGCATATTTGGACGCTGATGACACTTTGTTTCCACAATACACCCAGATGGTGGCGTATT
Source organism: Glebionis coronaria (assembly GCA_025667525.1). Classification (NCBI taxonomy): domain Eukaryota; kingdom Viridiplantae; phylum Streptophyta; class Magnoliopsida; order Asterales; family Asteraceae; genus Glebionis; species Glebionis coronaria. Next base: position 443,594,188 of record CM046878.1, on the reverse strand, counting down.
TGAATGCATCCCCAATTAGGTATGCTCTTTCTCATGCTCCTCTCATCTTTGTCACAAATATTAAGCAGTTTTGGAACACTGTCAGTTCCTCAACAATTAATAATGTGACTACATTATCAGCTATTGTTCATGGGCGTACATGGGTGGTTACTGAAGCCTTGGTTGGCCAGGCTTTGCATCTTGATGATGCTGATGGTATAACCACCCTTTCCATTAATGAAATAGAACAAGGACTAAGGGCTTTGGGTTATCCTTTCCCTGATGAGGGAACTTTAAATCATAAACAGGAGTTTCCCCCAGCCTGGAAGTACCTCATACATGTCATCCTACAATGTTTGAGTCCCAAGTGTACTGCACACAATGAGATTAATAGATCAATTGCTAGTGCTATTGTGTGCATTGCAACTAGGCAAAAGTTGAATTATTCTAAAATGATTTTTGATGGCATGTGTAAAAACAAAGGGAATAAGATGACTTTGGCTTATCCCAGATTTTTACAAATGGTTTTTGATGTGCAAAATTACTACACAAGGGATCATGATGATTTTTATGAGATCCCTGTGCAAAAGAAAGCTATTTTTACCAAGATGAACTCACCCCCTCACCGTGAATTACCCCTCACCCAAGCTATGCTTGCTGTTATTGCAGCAACACAACCCTAACCAGACCCACAACCACAACTTGACCCAATACCAGAACCTTTACCTTCACCTCAACACATGGAAATTGACCAAGAACCCTTCAACGCTGACACCTTAAATGTTGGCATTGACACAAGTATTCTAGACGTTGACACCTTTCATTCACAGTCCCAAACACCCCTTAACCTTCAAAATACTTCCCAATCCACATCATCATCTACCCCACCTGAATATAGGTTGCAAAAACGCCAAAGGACTACTAGAGTGTTCTCCTCTAGTGGTCCTAGCCATGTAGTAGAGAGAACCATCACCACAAGTGTGGTTGGTGCTATGGATGAGGCTGGGACTATTGGTTCTGGCTTAGATGCAGGCCAAGACAGTCCTAACATCTTTAAGACCTCATCCATGCCCCATGAATCTAACTTGGGAGGTAAAATACCCATTTAGAGGAGGGCAGATTGGAACCATACACATTATTGGAATTGACGGCTGTCTGCATTAGCTTGCAAAAGAAAAATGCAGACTTGGTACAAATTATCAATACACAAGGCCTTGCACTCAAGCAATTGAGGGAGAGGATTGTTATTTTGGAGAGTGCTAGCACAAGGCGTGGGATGGAGGAATCTTCCAAAGGGGAGGATGAGCAGATTAATGTGAGTGATAAAGGCTCACCTGATGGAGAATCTTTGGGTGTTGCTGAAGCCCTCACTGAATTGAAGAAGCAACCAGGTTTTGATACATCTCTGGTTACTCCTACCAATTTAAACTTGTCTTTTACAACTATGTTGGAGAAATTTACAAGAGGCGCCGAGACAAGTAATTTGGGCGTTGACAAGCAAAATTTGAACGCTGACACACCAAGCGCTGACATGAGCAAATTGGGCGCTGACACAAGAAATTTGAGCGTTGACAGACCTGTAGATGAGGTTGATGTATTCCAGTCATCAATTATCATCAAAGAAGTATCTTCACAGGTATTACCATCATTCTTACCCATCATTGATCCATTAGATAAGGGTAAAGGAATCATGGTAGAAGTAGAAGTTCCAAAGGATGTAGCACAGGTAGAGTTTGATAGAAGGTTGGCTGCACAACTTGTGGAACAAGAAAGGAAGAAGGTTGGTGAATCACCATTTGTTGTCACTTCAGAGGAACAAGAAGGAAGAGATGAAGCAAGTTCAGACTCAAGTGTGATGATTATAGAACAACCAGAAAGAATTGAGTATTGTGATGATTTGGCAAGAGAGAAGCTTAGAGAGTTGAAATTGCAAGTATATTTTGATATGCCAGAAGTTGTTCAGATGTACCATGCTTGGAAAGATAGGTGTATGGAGAATACAGATTTGACTATTTCAGACCAAATTTGGGGTTTGGAGATTCTTCTAAGAGTTCAAAAGGACTGCAAGGTAATTCTGAAACACAAAGCTAGCAATGTTCTCTCAATGCTGAAGAGGGATAGAAGGGAGCTTTACTACATGCTACTCAGATGTCATGGAACAGGATGGACCTATAAGAAATTATTGGGATTATCCTTTGAAGAATTGGAGTATAAGGCTTATCACATTTGGGTAAAAGTGTAGGAGATGAACATTCTAAGACTTCTTTCAGATGAAAGGAAAGAAGAACTTGCAGAAGAGATGGAGCTTAAGAAGGCAATGATTGTTCTAAGACCTTTGAGGAAGGGAGTTCCTCTTGAGTTTCCTAAAGATATGGATAGGTTGAAGCCCAATGAAGCTGTTATAAGAAGAAGCATCAAGATCTCACCTTTGGAAGCTTCAGATATGGTACAAGTGTTACCTCTTGATGCCAGAAACCCTATCATAAGCTATGAAGAAGATGCAAGTGGGTTTTGGAAGATTTGCAGGTATGGAAAAGAGGTACACACTTTTACTACTCTTGTGTCTCTCTTTGCAAGTGTGGATAGAGAAGACTTGGTAGACCTTTGGAGGTTGTTGGAAGCCAAGTATGAGACTGAAGCTCCTACTTCAGTCAATGGAATAAAAATTTGGTCAACATTCAAGAGAATGTGTGGACCAACAGAAGAAGATCCTGCTGTTTGGAAGGATCTTGAGGATGATCTCAGTGGTCTTCAATGGCGTTTGTATTCAGCTACTGGTGTTTATTACTTGAGTTCTATAAAGTTTGCTGAGTATCTTCTTGTAGATGGTCAGTATCCCATGTGCAAAGAAGTTTTGGAGAAGATGAAGACAACACAGCTGGAGATTGATTATTCAAGTGACGTGGCCAAAGATTTGATCAGACATGTTTATTACCAATATGATAAGCGTTGTAAGATTCCTCCTAGTTCTTAATTTTTATTCAGAAACTTGATTACTAGAGTAGATATCAAGTTTAGGGGAGGATTGTTGGGAATAAAATGTAGCCAGTCCACTTGAGCGCTGACAAGAGGAAAACAAGCGTTGATAAGAAGAAAACAAACGCTGACAGATCAAGCGTTGACAAGAAGAAGTCAAGCGTTGATAGGTTGAAGACATGCACTGACAGAAAGATATGGTCTACGCGTATTATGTTTCTAGTTTGTTTCTAGTAAAGATAGGATCAACATTGTATTTTCTATAATTATCTTTACCTAGAATAGTTGATACGTAGATTCTTGTACAAGGCTTCTTATGCCTATATAAGAAGACCTTTTAGGTTTTGTTTGATAATAAGTTTTCATACGTTAAACACTTTCATTGTAAGCAAGTTCGTTATTATCAATCAAGTGAAAGTTTGTTTTACATCTTTGTGCGTTCTTGTTTAAGTGTTAATTCCGCATAACACTTAGATTACTTTATACATAAACAAAGTTTCTCTACGTGTATAACTTGATCTAATCTCGTTTACACAAACTTAATCGATCTAAGTTTGGGATCAACACCTGCATTCTTGGGAACCTTACACTTAGATTTTATTAACTTCTTAGGTTATAAATACCCTAACCTAATTACGGTTTCATGTTCATTCAGCTCTAGCCTCCAAAAATTAAAACATACACACTCTCTCCATCTAAAATGGCAGCCGCCGCCATTGTAGGCCGCCACCACCACAGCCATGGTGACACCACGCTGCCATCACTCCAGAGTCGCAGCCCCCATCCTTGTTGCCATTATCACCACAGCCGCCACCTCATATTGAGGGTGTTTGTCTCAGAAAAATATACTCCAGCCGCCACCTAAGTTATCACCACCCACCTCTGATGTTCACCTCCTCCGTGGCCACCACAACCACCATGCAACCATAGCCGCGACACCATTAGCATCACTAGCCGCCACATGCATCACAGCCGCAGCCACTGCTGCCTTCCAACCGTCATCCACCAGCCACCATCGTGGTGTGTGTTGGTGACCATCACGTCCAACCACCACCAGCACTAGCCGCCACCCCCACTTCATCAGCCCACAACATCTCCACCTGTTATAACAATGGTCACAGCCACAAATCACCTAGATCCACCATCAGCCCCGTCGTCATCATCCCGCCACCAACCATCCACCACGATTCCACCATGAAACCACCAACAGAGTGGTGTTTGTTTCGGGTTTAGATTCGGCTAGGGGTGTTTGGATATGCGGATTAACAGCCGCGTTAAGGGGGTGTTTGGTTTTGGGCATAGAAACAAGTAAGGGTGCGTTGGATTAGTGATGAGATGGCATTTATACATGATCTCATCGTTCTTTTCGGGCTTTAAATGCATAAAAATTTCATAAAATACCATATATATGTTTGTGTTTGTTTACTTGTGTATTTTAGGTATGGATATCGTAAAAAAGGCAAAAGATCACAAGTTACAAGGAAAAACGGACACGAGAAACAAAGCCGTACAAAGAACCGGGCCTTAAATCATGGAATGTTCAACATTTATCCTTGAAGACTTAAAGATGTGCAAGTTTGATCCTCAATGAATGAAGAAATGACACTTAAAACCCTTGTATATTGATAATTACAAGTTTGGTCCCTTAAGTTTGTCAAAATTACACAAAAGGTCCTTCTACTTTGAAGAAATGGCAAGATTAGTCCCTCAACAAATCAAAATTGCCAACAATAGTCCCTAATGAAGTAAAAGTTGCATTGAAGACCTTTGAAGATCAACATTGTCCTAAATCAGCCCTTGAAATATGCAAAAGTGTCAAAAATAACCCTTGAAACACTTTTTGGAAAGTTTGTGCCAAAACTGCCAAGTGGTGAAACTTGTATAACAAAGGAACACGTTTTGTTTGCAAAATAAACTTGCTATTCACTCTTTTCCAAAACACAAGGACCTAACCTGCCAATTCCAAAATTCAAATTCCTAAAAATGCGCCAAACACTTACTATTTGGATTTTTACCAGGCAAGAACAAGTTTTTACCCAGGATCAAAAAGGAGCAAAACAAAGGGGAAATCAAAATTAACCAAACCCACGTGTGATTCACATCACCTCAATCACATCCCACACCTTAAACCCCAAATCCCACTAACAGAATGATACCCCCATCCCCACTCACAATACGACACTTGGCACTTGATCCTTACTTGGCAAAATCAAGGGCTGCAAATCATTACTTGGTCCCTAAGCACTCAACAAACGTCCAGGATTCAACCAAAACAGCTGGCAACACACCTAGAAGATTCTGCAAGGATAGAATAGGAATTTCAGTTGCTAGGGTTTGTGAATAGTGCTAGCCTTGGCATTTGCCTATATAAAGACTCCTCAACATGTGAGAGAGCTTTGTTCCAGTTTTAGGCTATTATCTTTGTAATTCCTTTTTAAGTTTAAATAAAATTTGAATTTATGAAATTTTGAAATCTCTTTTTGATTTAATTAAAAGTTTGGTGTTTGAGTAGCCTAATTCTGAGTTCCATTTGATTGTTAAGATCTACCTTAATCTTGTGATTAAGGCACGTCTTGGTTCATAAGGTTTTTAAGGTTCAAAGACCTTGAAATCCTAGATTCTGTTTTGGCTTATTTTGTGTACTAACCCTTGGCCATTTGCTATAAGCTCTTACAAGCTTGTTGACACCAAGCTTGTGAAGGGATTAGAGCCCTTGGTTGAGTTGTTTGCTGCTTGTGTTGAAGACATCAAGTCCTTGAGGTTCTACTTTGAACCATCAACCAAGGCAGTGTTGCATCACCTTTGTTGAAGTACCTTGGTCTTGTTCTAGTTGTTGAACAAGGTCCAAGGAGCATAGCTGGCCTTCCTAGGATGTTGTGGAAGGCAGGTATAATCTCTTGGTTAAGATTCCCCTAAAAATTTCATGTTTATGACTGTTTTGAATTTGGTGCTTTGATTTTGAGTATTGGTGTTTGTGCTGGTGATTTATGTGTTTGATTGTGTTAGTTGCTACCTAGTAAGTGTTCTTGATCATTAAAATCAGTAGGTTATTAGTTAAAATCACAAGTTTCTTTGTTAAGTGGTAGATTAAGGAGTGTTTGGGTCTACTACATACTTTGGATTTGTGGTTTGCTAGGTGCTTGTATTGTGGTTGCAAGTGTTGGTATCTGTTTGTTAGGTGCATATGTTCATCTGTTTGCAGGTTTTGTGGGTTTGAACACATAGATTCTTAATTTGGCTATAAAATCTTAAAAACTTGGTAAAATTGGCTAGGATTTTGAGGACACCTAGATCTAAGCTTAGGATAGGGCTAACAAGTGCTAAATCTGAGTTAATCACACCAGGGAAGAAGGATTTGAGGCTTGAAATTGGATCAAGTGCCAAATAGATCAACAAAACTTGTCTGCATATTGTTCATTGTTCATCAGAAACATTTTGTGCTTTGATCTTGTTATTTACTTTGATTCAGTGTTTGATTCTTGTTGCTTTGTGTTTGTTCTTAGTTTCTATAGCTTGTGTATGCATTGTGTTAAGTTTGGTTGGCTTATTCAGTCTAAATCTGCTTATTGAGTGCTTAACTGCTTATTTCCATATCTGGTGCATATCTGGTGACTGTTTGGCTTATTGTGGCTTATTGTGTGAACCAATTTGTGATTTTATTGTTGCTATTGACTCTTTGTGATTCACTGATCACAAGGGTGCCTTTGTTTCCAATTTAATCAAACCAGAACTCTCATATAAGCTTGGTCAAATAGTCAAAGCAGTGGGAACTCCTTTCCCCTGCTGGTTGCCACTGATAGTGTAAAATTGGGTTCAGCTTATCAATAAGCTATAATAGCTTATTCCAACCAGCAACAACTTTGTTTTTGTAATAGGTGCTCATATTTTGACCCATTTGTTCATACTGGAGCATTTGGGTGGTTGACTTTAGGGTTTGACTAGAAAACCAACTCCATTGACTTTTTCATAAGTTCATTTGTGCTTATTCTGGCTTATTGGTTGTGCTTATTGGATTTTTGTTGATTGATTCTGCTTATTGAGTCCATTTGAAATCTTTTGCAAGTTGAATCAAGTCCTGAGGTGCCCTAAATCTCTAAAACGACTATTTTGTCTTTTAGTGAATTTTAACTTTGCTTATTTCTGGCTTATTGAGTGAGCTTTTTCAAAAATTCTTTTTATCGATCTCATAAGCATCCCAAAAGAAGGTTGTGTGTCAAATTAGAGCTTATGGCATTAGCTTATGGCTTAATGGGCTGAAAAGCCCAATAAGAATAAGCTGAGTGTTCAATAAGCTGTGATAAGCTCATATTCAGCTTTTGGGCCTTTAGAGTTTTGTTCTTAGAATTGAATTTTAAGTCAGATAGGGCTTTTCCAAGTCAATTGGGCCAAGTTTGACTTTTTGGGCCCAAAAGCCCAATTTGGTTGACTGTTTTTGGTTTTGGCCCATTTGAGGGCCCAAAAGGGGTATTTTGGTAATTTCACTTTGATTTTCTGATTATTTAGGTTAAAATAAACTAGTTTGCAAGTTTTTAGAATTTTTTATAATTTTTGGATTTTTAATATTATTTTATTATTATTTTTAAAATTTCACATTTACCAACTTTTTACATTTTTCTTAGGTTTAATACATTAAAATAGGAATTTAGAAACTTTTAGAATAATTTTACCTCTTTTAGATTAATTTTTATAATTATTTTAAGTTTTAATAGTTTTAAAATCATTTTAAATAGTTTTTATTAGTTTAAAATTTTCTAAAAATAGTTTTTAATCTTTTTATGTCATTTTTGAGGTTTACCAATTGAAAAATCTTTATTTGAGCTTTTTGATAATTTATTTGATTTTTAGGGCTTTAATTAGCATTTAAAAATTGAATATTTAATTATTTAAAAGGTTTGAAAAAGTTTTGATCATTGGTAAACTCTTAGTTTATTTATTTTGATTTTTGGTGAATTTTTCGTAATTTTTAGAATTAATTTTTATTTTTGTGGTATTTAAGGTTCTACGTTTTAACTTTCTAGTAGTACTTATTTTTATTTTTACGACTTCGTCATCTTCTTTTCTCATCCCCTTCTAAACCAAATATTAATCTCAAATCTTGTACAAATTTCTCACACACATATACCTCCTTGGGAAACGAACTTTCATACCTTAAGGGTCATTAGTGTTGATTTTCCTAAATCATCACTCGATACTTACCGCTCATTTACGCTCTTTTGTTTTCCTAAACAAGAGGTGTAATTTACCACAATCATTTTGGCGCCGCTTCCGGGGAGGTGTGTCGTGATTAATTTGCATTGTTGTTCTTAATATTAACCAAAATAGTATTTGTATTAGTAGAACTCTACTAATACGTATTATCGGTTTTCTTGGTTTTTTCTTGTACAAATATTATTACTATATTGTATTAAGTATCACAATAAATTCACAATATCTCCAAAAGTGTGAAAACACAACCTTAATTGGGATTTCATCACTCAATTATTGTATTCGAATCTCAAACAAAAAGAAAAAGGCAAAAATAGATAAATACTTTCGTGAAGCTCGATTTTGAAAAATACAAACTATAAGGTGGGTATAAGGCGGGTATTATAAAATATACCCTAAGGAAAAAGGCTCTTAAGTGCTTCGCGCCGCCTCGTTTCCCCGCTTGCTTGTGAGTATTTTGAGATTGAAGGCTAATCGAGGGTTTTGCCGCCCAAAGTATTATTACGTATAATATATTTGCTTGGTTTCTTTGTGATTAAAACCCTCTTGAACAATTTGGTTTTCACCAAAGTTCTAAAGTCATTAGAAGGCGTTCACTCCACGTGATCGTTTTCATTCCTTTGAGGCTTCTTTAATCAAGAGTTTGATTCGAGGAGAGATTTTGTAGATTGTTGTCTACGAAGATACACCAAAATCCAAAAAAATTAAATATCATCAAAAACACAAAAAAATTGAAAATTCACAAAACACCCAAAAAGAATCTTCTTTGCTCACCTCCCATTCTTCGTGAAGTTTATGATCACTCGTAATCAAGCAAAACGAGCTCGTAAACGACTTCAAAAGCAAGCCAATCAAGAGACGTTGATTGTTGAAGAACCTCCAATTGTTGAACCTATTGTAGAACAAGAAGTCGTCATGGCTAATCGTACTATGATGGAGTTGCTACAAGGACCCACCGAGGGTTTTGGAGAGGCTATTGTGATTCCCGCCATCCTTGCGGAGAATTTCGAGATTAAGACGGGTTTAATGTCGATGTTGCAAGCAAATAAGTTTAGAGGTCACGAGAAAGACAACCCGCATTATCATATTAGGAATTTTAACCGTCTCACCGCCACTAGTAAGTTTAAGGATGTTCCACATGACGCCATTAAGATGATGTTGTTTCCATACTCGTTGGATGGACCCGCAAAAATTTGGCTTGAGAAAGAACCGCCAAATTCGATTTTGACATGGGCCGATCTCGTTTCTAAGTTTGTGAACAAGTTTTTTCCACCATCTAAAACAACACACTTGAAAAATGATATTTCACGATTTGTGCAAAGAAATAATGAAAGTTTTTCAATGGCATGGGAACGATTTAAAGAAATGTTACATGAATGTCCACACCATGATTTTACGGAATTGCATCAAGTTGATACTTTTTATAATGGGCTTAATGATCATGAGCGAGATTATTTGAATGCCGCCGCGGGTGGTAATTTTTTGTGCAAGACGACAAATGAGGCTTTACAAATCATCGAGAATAGATCTAAGGTTTATAACCCTCGTAACACACCGAGTGTTGCCAATTTGGGTTCGTCATCATCGTCACAATCGTCTGGTAGCATTAATGCCTTACATGATGAAGCTAATGAGTAAAATCGGTTTTTTGATAGATTTGCTAATCTAATGTCCCATTGGAAAGCTCAAGAAGCTTCAAATTCCGCTTCGGTTAAAGCGGTTGTTAAGAGTTGTTTGTCGTGTGGGGGAGCTCATGATCTTTCCGAGTGCATTACCGCGGATGGTAACACTTCGAGTGCTTATGTAGCAACGGGAACTTACAACCAAAACGGTCAAGGTTCCCGCCAAAATCAAGCTCCACCAAATCAAAATGTTAACAATTATCGAAACAACAACCAAGGTAATTACCAAGGCAATTCACGCAATTCACGCAATTACAACAAAGGGAATTATCAAAATGGGAATGGACAAATTTCTAATCAAATACAAAACCGTAATTTTCAAAACACTACACAAGGTTTTCAAAATGCTCACACTAAAAATTTGCAAGGAGAATTTTTGGATTATGCAAAAGCAAATGATGCTAAATTTGATAACATGCAACGTGAGATGATTAGCTTAAGGTCCGAGTTGAAAAACGAGCTAAAAAATGAACTTGCTAATGAACTTAAAACTCATGCAAACAAAATGGAAGGAAATGTCCAACGTCTTCAACAAAATCAACAAAAGATGGAATTAGGACAACATGAGATTAAGCAAGAGTTATTAAAAGCGGATGCTAGGCAATCAAAATTTGAGGACCGAATGGCTAAGATGTTTGAAGCAATCATGTGTAAACCCTCTTCCTCGGGTGGTCTTCCTAGTGATACCATTGCAAACCCGAAGGGAGAAATGAAGGTTATTACTACACGAAGTGGTAAAACTTTCAAGGAACCAATCTCTCGTCCAAGTACTTCTACGGAGAAGGAAATCGAGAAAGAACCCGAGGTGATGGTCGAAAAGGAGCACATTATAATCCCACGAAGTACTGCTCATACCACACCTACGGTTGAACCAATACCAATTGTGGAACCCGAGTTTCCAAGGTCGTTGCCTAATGACCAACCCACACCACCTTTACCCTACCCTTCGAGACGAAACAAAGAGAAGTTGCAAGAACGTAACAAACAACAAATCGAGCTTTTTATAAAAATGTTTCAACAAGTGCATTTTGATGTGAGTTTAGCCGACGCGTTGTTGTATATGCCTCGTTTCGCTTCCACTTTTAAAAGTATGATGAGCGATAAGTAAAAGCTTTCAAAGCTTGCTAATTGTTCTTCGGTTTATCTTAACCGCATACCGGAAAAAGTTGGTGACCCCGGAAAGTTTCTCATTCCTTGTGACATACAAGATATGAAAGAATGCCTCGCCTTGGCCGATCTTGATGCGAGCATTAATTTGATGCCATTTTCCATTTGGAAATTACTTTCGCTTCCGGCTCTCATTCCTTCGAACATGTCTATCGAGATGGCCGATCATTCGACGATTATGGCATGTGGAGTAGCCGAAGATGTTTTCGTGAAAGTGGGGAAGTTCTACTATCCCGTTGATTTTATAGTAGTTGACATCCCCGCGGATCCTCAAGTTCCTCTAATTTTAGGTCGTTCATTTTTAGATACTTCGAGATCGCTTATCGATGTTCATGCGAGAACTATCACTTTGAGATTCAACGAAGAGGAACTTGTTATAAACGCTACTTAAAACTCGAAACCTTCTCATGTTTATGCAATCGCTACCATCAATCACATTGACATCGTTGATGTGGTTTGCGATGAGTTTTCACAAGAAGTGTTAGGTTTTTCCGATAGTTCGTCAAGTGGCAATCCCACTATTTTGGATCCGATTCTTGCTAATTCCACACCAAATCTCACTCCATTCCAAGGAGGCGATCTCACTTCAAATGAAATCGACAATGAAGATGAGGTGTTGATTAGTGATGATACTTCTATTCCACCATTTCTTCCGCCGATGGAAGTTATGAGTGTTGAACCAAAATCTTCAATCGAGGAACCACCTATCCTTGAATTGAAAGATCTTCCTTCTCACCTTGAATACGCATTCTTGGAAGGTGATGACAAGTTGCCGGTTATTATTGCAAAAGGTCTTGCCAATAATGAAAAAACCGAGCTCTTGAAAGTTCTAAAGGCTCATAAAGGGGCAATTGCGTGTAAAATATCCGACATTAAGGGTATTGACCCAAAATTTTGTACTCACAAGATTTTAATGGAGGAAGAATACAAACCCGCAATTCAAAGTCAAAGAAGGGTGAATCCCAAAATTCACGATGTCATAAAAAAGGAGGTCCTTAAACTCCTTGACGCGGGAATGATTTATCCTATATCCGATAGCCCATGGGTGAGCCCAATCCATTGTGTCCCTAAAAAGGGAGGAATGACCGTTGTGCCTAATGAAAACAACGAGTTAATTCCCACTCGTGTTGTGACCGGTTGGAGGGTGTGCATTGACTACCGAAAGTTAAATGACTCCACTCGTAAAGACCACTTTCCTTTGCCCTTCATGGATCAAATGTTGGAGCGACTTGCGGGAAATGAATTCTATTGCTTTTTAGATGGTTTTTCCGGTTACTTTCAAATCCCTATCGACCCTCGTGATCAAGAGAAGACTACTTTTACGTGTCCTTATGGAACGTTCGCTCATCGTAGGATGCCTTTCGGACTTTGTAATGCACCCGGTACGTTTCAACGGTGTATGATGGCGATTTTTCACGATATGATCGAGAAGTCGATGGAAGTGTTTATGGATGACTTCTCGGTGTTTGGTAATTTGTTCACGTCATGTTTATCTAATCTCGAGCAAATGTTAAAACGCTGTGAAGAAACCAATCTTGTGCTTAATTGGGAAAAATGTCATTTTATGTGTAAACAAGGAATCGTCTTAGGGCATAAGGTGTCGAAGGCGGGGATTGAGGTCGATAAAGCTAAGGTAGACGTCATCGCCAAGTTACCTCATCCGAAAACCGTTAAGGGAGTTAGGAGTTTCCTAGGCCACGCAGGCTTTTATCGTCGTTTCATCAAGGACTTTTCGAAAATCTCTCGTCCTATGACACACCTTCTCGAGAAGGATGCTCCTTTTAATTTCAATGAGGATTGTGTTAGGGATTTCGAAACTCTCAAAAGGAAACTTACCGAAGCTCCCATTCTTGTTGCTCCTAATTGGGAATTACCCTTTGAAATCATGTGCGATGCAAGTGATTATGCTATAGGGGCCGTCTTAGGGCAACGTTATGACAAGCATTTCCATCCTATCCACTATGCTAGTAAGACGATGACCGAGGCTCAATTAAAGTACACCACAACGGAAAAGGAATTCCTTGCCGTGGTCTATGCTTTTGAGAAGTTCCGACCTTATCTCGTCTTGACTAAAAGCATCGTGTATACCGACCATTCAGCTATCAAGTATCTCTTAGCAAAGCAAGATGCTAAGCCGAGATTGCTTCGTTGGATGCTCCTCCTCCAAGAATTTGATGTCACCGTGCTTGACAAAAAAGGAGCCGAGAATCTAGCGGCCGATCATCTCTCTCGTCTAGAAGATCCTCACAAAGATGTTTTCGAGAACAAGGAAATTACCGAAACATTTCCTCTTGAGACTCTCGGTGTAGTGAATTCTAAAGACACCACCCCATGGTTTGCCGACATTGCAAATTACCATGCGGGTAATTTCATAATCAAGGGTATGACGACACAACAAAAACAAAAATTCTTTCGTGACGTCAAGTTCTATTTTTGGGACGACCCTTATCTCTTTCGAGTTTGTGCGGATCAACTCGTTCGACGTTGTGTTTTTGGTGCCGAAGCTTCTAATATCCTTAGAGCTTGTCACGAGGGACCCACGGGTGGTCACCACGGTGCTAATCTCACGGCTAAGAAAGTGTTCGATGCTGGTTTCTTTTGGCCTTCTATCTATCGTGATGCACACGCTCTTGTAAAGTCGTGTGATTCGTGCCAACATCAAGGAAAATCGTCTCAACGTGATGAAATGCCGCAAAACATAACTCAAGTGTGTGAGATTTTCGACATATGGGGAATAGACTTTATGGGGCCGTTCCCATCGTCTCATGGCAACAAATATATCCTCGTCGCGGTGGACTACCTTTCTAAGTGGGTGGAAGCTAAGGCTTTGCCTACTAATGATGCTCGTGTGGTAGTGAAGTTTTTGAAGCAACTATTCTCTCGGTTCGGAACCCCTCGTGCTATTATAAGCGATCGTGGAACCCATTTTTGTAATGACCAATTCGAAAAGGTTCTAAAGAAATATGGAGTTACTCATCGTCTTTCTACGGCTTATCACCCGCAAACGAGTGGGCAAGTCGAGGTTTCGAACCGAGCTTTGAAGAGGATTTTAGAGAGGTCAATTGGAGAAAACCGTGCTTCATGGTCCGACAAACTTGATGACGCTTTATGGGCCTTTAGGACCGCTTATAAGACACCTATCGGTTGCACTTCTTATAAGTTAGTCTATGGGAAGAATTGTCATTTGCCCATTGAATTGGAGCACAAGGCATATTGGGCCCTTAAGCATGCAAACTTTGACTTGAAGACCGCGGGAGATCACCGGAAAATACAATTGAATGAATTGGATGAATTAAGAGATAATGCTTATGAAAATTAATTAATTTTTAAAGAAAAGACTAAAAAGTTTCATGATTCAAAGATTAAAAACCGGGTTTTTAACATTGGTGATCAAGTGTTGCTTTTTAACTCTCGACTTAAGATATTTTCCGGGAAATTGAAATCTCGTTGGTCGGGTCCGTTCACCATTACACAAGTGTTTCCATATGGGACCATTGAGCTAGCTCAAGATGATGGTCCTAATTTTAAGGTGAATGGACATAGGCTTAAGCACTACTTTGGTGGGGAAATTCCTTCAATGGTTGCCCTCGACCAAGTCACCTTCCCCAATGATAATTAGCATTGAGGGGATCGAGTCGAGCTCATGACTCGGTAATCAAAAAGGAGGTGCCTCGTGGGGGAGATCCCATGCTTATCTTTTAGGCTTACTATTCACTAATAAGGGGACTTGTACCCTTTCAACTCGTGGTCTCGTGGTTGTTTGTGATTGTGTTATCTAGATCATCATCATCTACGATTGAAGACTCTCGTGCTCGTTTACGTGAGCCTCCATCGTTCATTTGAAGAAGTTTTTCACGAATCCATGACATATCCTTTATTGTTCTAACAATTATCTTTTAGCATACTTAATAAACATCTTTAGATATATTGTTGATCACCCTTTCCATGCTAGATCCTAAGCATTCGACTCTTCGTCTCTAGTATGGGGGTGCTCCACCTTTAGACTCGAAACATTGAGGACAATGTTTACTTTTAGTATGGGGGGTGAATAGATACTTGCTTTGCTACGCCCTCATGCTTTCCAACTTTCAATGTTTTGTTTTGCTAATAAGGCTAAAAATGGCCAAATTTTAAAAATTTTCTTAGTTTTCATAAGTGTTTTTAAGACACGAATGTATATTTTCCGTTGGGTAGAATAAGAGTTAATTTTTGACTTGATGGGCATTTGGAGCCATTTACATTCCTTAACCCGCTCAATTCAAGTTTTGCTAGACTTTTATATAGGGAGCTTTAAAACGCGAAAGTCTTAACTCATACGGGTTAAGAACAAGAACTTTTCGCAAGTTCCTATAATTGATCCTAGAAAGTCACTTATCAAGGGAACTATAAAACGCATTCTCTAAACTTGAAAAAGTCCAAGAAAGTGGAAGATCCTATAGGTGGCTTGAAAACCCAAAACTTTGATTTGATATAGTCTTAATGAAAGCTAATCCAAATTTGGCTTAATTATGACTTGCATGGCTAAGTATTCACGAGTCTCTTTAATTAGAGGTCTTTATATAGTGAAGAACGAGAAATGATAGAGTTAGACAAGTGATCATGCTAAACGTAGAACATGAAAATGTTCTTTCAAAAACTCATATGTTTTTAATTGTGGCTTTTTCTTCCCATAAGATCAATGCATTAGGAATAAATCATAATTGCAATAAGTAAGGTCGTACGATTTGAAAGGTTACTTAGCCTCTAGCGCAAGATCGTTTAAAAGTTGCTCGGGGTTGAATAGAGTTCATAGCCAAGGCATAACTTATTGAAGCGGGACGCGAAGATTGGCGATTATCCAACAAGGCCCTAACAAGGCATGAGGAGCTCTATTTTTGCTAAAGATCCAAAGATGATGTGAAGTATCATTATTCCTAAATCAATATGAAGGATCGAGACACACGACGAGAAGCAATTACTCCCCTAAAGATCATGGAGAAAGTCTATCCAAAAAGACCCTAACAAGGTATGAGGATAAATATATCCAAGTCCGAAAAGGAGGCGGATCGTTGTATATCAAAATCCAAAGTAAAGATTGAAGAAAAATGATGAAGTCGTGGTCCAATATGAAGAATCTCTCAAAAACGTCAAGTGAAGAAATTCCAAATATATGAAGAGAAGACCATAATTTCAAGAACGTCTTCCCAAGATTTGAAGTATGAAGTACATGCCAAATATCGGTCCGAGAAAGGTCTCAAATCGTGAAACGAGTTATGCCAAGATATGAACTTAAGGAGATACACGAGAAGCCGTTTTAAAAGATTTTGTCCTTCGGCTAACTATTGATCAAATCGTGCTACTTTGCTTTCGGACTAATAACTACTCAAATAAGTCAATATGAATCACTTGTGATCCATGACAAATAGATAAAAAATGCTAGTAACCCATTTCCTTTTATAATAACTAGGATTGCGGGGAGAAAAAGTATTACACAATTTGGACGTATGAGTAGTGTTAGCATTGTGACTTGTACCAACAATGATCTCGTTTTTGCACTTAGCATGGAATGTATGACAATCAAGGATGACGAAGTTTACTCTAAGGGACATTTGCTTGTTTCTATTCTTTGACCCTAAAAGTCACTTTTTGTGATGAAAATCATACATTATGTCTTTACACATCTTCGTAGTATGTTGCAAGTCTTTTTACTCTTCAATAAAGGTTAATAAAATTGAACTTTGGTGATGCTTAGATACTTTATTCTAGCATTGCGTGAGGGAACGGCAATGGCTTAGTATGAGGGAGTGATGAGATGGCATTTATACATGATCTCATCGTTCTTTTCGGGCTTTAAATGCATAAAAATGACATAAAATACCATATATATGCTTGTGTTTGTTTACTTGTGTATTTTAGGTATGGATATCGTAAAAAAGGCAAAAGATCACAAGTTACAAGGAAAAACAGACATGAGAAACAAAGCCGTACAAAGAACCGGGCCTTAAATCATAGAATGTTCAACATTTATCCTTGAAGACTTAAAGATGTGCAAGTTTGATCCTCAATGAATGAAGAAATGACACTTAAAACCCTTGTATATTGATAATTACAAGTTTGGTCCCTTAAGTTTGTCAAAATTACACAAAAGGTCCTTCTACTTTGAAGAAATGGCAAGATTAGTCCCTCAACAAATCAAAATTGCCAACAATAGTCCCTAATGAAGTAAAAGTTACATTGAAGACCTTTGAAGATCAACATTGTCCTAAATCAGCCCTTGAAATATGCAAAAGTGTCAAAAATAACCCTTGAAACACTTTTTGGAAAGTTTGTGTCAAAACTACCAAGTGGTGAAAGTTGTATAACAAAGGAACACGTTTTGTTTGCAAACTAAACTTGCTATTCACTCTTTTCCAAAACACAAGGACCTAACCTGCCAATTCCAAACTTCATATTCCTAAAAATGCGCCAAACACTTACTCTTTGGATTTTTACCAGGCAAGAACAAGTTTTTACCCAGGATCAAAAAGGAGCAAAACAAAGGGGAAATCAAAATTAACCAAACCCACGTGTGATTCACATCACCTCAATCACATCCCACACCTTAAACCCCAAATCCCACTACCAGAATGATACCCCCATCCCCACTCACAATACAACACTTGGCACTTGATCCTTACTTGGCAAAATCAATGGCTGCAAATCATTACTTGGTCCCTAAGCACTCAACAAACGTCCAGGATTCAACCAAAACAGCTGGCAACACACCTAGAAGATTCTGCAAGGATAGAATAGGAATTTCAGTTGCTAGGGTTTGTGAATAGTGCTAGCCTTGGCATTTGCCTATATAAAGACTCCTCAACCTGTGAGAGAGCTTTGTTCCAGTTTTAGGCTATTATCTTTGTAATTCCTTTTTAAGTTTAAATAAAATTTGAATTTTTGAAATCTCTTTTTGATTTAATTAAAAGTTTGGTGTTTGAGTAGCCTAATTCTGAGTTCCATTTGATTGTTAAGATCTACCTTAATCTTGTGGTTAAGGCACGTCTTGGTTCATAAGGTTTTTAAGGTTCAAAGACCTTGAAATCCTAGGTTCTGTTTTGGCTTATTTTTTGTACTAACCCTTGGCCATTTGCTATAAGCTCTTACAAGCTTGTTGACACCAAGCTTGTGAAGGGATTAGAGCCCTTGGTTGAGTTGTTTGCTGCTTGTGTTGAAGACATCAAGTCCTTGAGGTTCTACTTTGAACCATCAACCAAGGCAGTGTTGCATCACCTTTGTTGAAGTACCTTGGTCTTGTTCTAGTTGTTGAACAAGGTCCAAGGAGCATAGCTGGCCTTCCTAGGATGTTGTGGAAGGCAGGTATAATCTCTTGGTTAAGATTCCCCTAAAAATTTCATGTTTATGACTGTTTTGAATTTGGTGCTTTGATTTTGAGTATTGGTGTTTGTGCTGGTGATTTATGTGTTTGATTGTGTTAGTTGCTACCTAGTAAGTGTTCTTGATCATTAAAATCAGTAGGTTATTAGTTAAAATCACAAGTTTCTTTGTTAAGTGGTAGATTAAGGAGTGTTTGGTTCTGCTACATACTTTGGATTTGTGGTTTGCTAGGTGCTTGTATTGTGGTTGCAAGTGTTGGTATCTGTTTGTTAGGTGAATATGTTCATCTGTTTGCAGGTTTTGTGGGTTTGAACACATAGATTCTTAATTTGGCAATAAAATCCTAAAAACTTGGTAAAATTGGCTAGGATTTTGAGGACACCTAGATCTAAGCTTAGGCTAGGGCTAAAAAGTGCTAAATCTGAGTTAATCACACCAGGGAAGAAGGATTTGAGGCTTGAAATTGGATCAAGTGCCAAATAGATCAGCAAAACTTGTCTACATATTGTTCATTGTTCATCAGAAACATTTTGTGCTTTGATCTTGTTATTTACTTTGATTCAGTGTTTGATTCTTGTAGCTTTGTGTTTGTTCTTAGTTTATATATCTTGTGTATGCATTGTGTTAAGTTTGGTTGGCTTATTCAGTTTAAATCTGCTTATTAAGTGCTTAACTGCTTATTTCCATATCTGGTGCATATCTGGTGACTATTTGGCTTATTGTGTCTTATTGTGTGAACCAATTTGTGATTTTATTGTTGCTATTGACTCCTTGTGATTCACTGATCACAAGGGTGCCTTTGTTTCCAATTGAATCAAACCAGAACTCTCATATAAGCTTGGTCAAATAGTCAAAGCAGTGGGAACTCCTTTCCCCTGCTGGTTGCCACTGATAGTGTAAAATTGGGTTCAGCTTATCAATAAGCTATAATAGCTTATTCCAACCAGCAACAACTTTGTTTTTGTAATAGGTGCTCATATTTTGACCCATTTGTTCATACTGGAGCATTTGGGTGGTTGACTTTAGGGTTTGACTAGAAAACCAACTCCATTGACTTTTTCATAAGTTCATTTATGCTTATTCTGGCTTATTGGTTGTGCTTATTGGATTTTTGTTGATTGATTCTGCTTATTGAGTCCATTTGAAATCTTTTGCAAGTTGAATCAAGTCCTGAGGTGCCCTAAATCTCTAAAACGACTATTTTGTCTTTTAGTGAATTTTTACTTTGCTTATTTCTGGCTTATTGAGTGAGCTTTTTCAAAAATTCTTTTTATAGATCTCATAAGCATCCCAAAAGAAGGTTGTGTGTCAAATTAGAGCTTATGGCATTAGCTTATGGCTTAATGGGCTGAAAAGCCCAATAAGAATGAGCTGAGTGTTCAATAAGCTGTGATAAGCTCATATTCAGCTTTTGGGCCTTTAGAGTTTTGTTCTTAGAATTGAATTTTAAGTCAAATAGGGCTTTTCCAAGTCAATTGGGCCAAGTTTGACTTTTTGGGCCCAAAAGCCCAATTTGGTTGACTGTTTTTGGTTTTGGCCCATTTGAGGGCCTAAAAGGGGTATTTTGGTAATTTCACTTTGATTTTCTGATTATTTAGGTTAAAATAAACTAGTTTGCAAATTTTTAGAATTTTTTATAATTTTTGGATCTTTAATATTATTTTATTATTATTTTATTATTATTTTTAAAATTTCACATTTACCAACTTTTTACATTTTTCTTAGGTTTAATACATTAAAATAGGAATTTAGCAACTTTTAGAATAATTTTACCTCTTTTAGATTAATTTTTATAATTATTTTAAGTTTTAATAGTTTTAAAATCATTTTAAATAGTTTTTATTAGTTTAAAAATTTCTAAAAATAGTTTTTAATCTTTTTAGGTCATTTTTGAAGTTTACCAATTGAAATATCTTTATTTGAGCTTTTTGATAATTTATTTGATTTTTAGGGCTTTAATTAGCATTTAAAAATTGAATATTTAATTATTTAAAAGGTTTGAAACAGTTTTGATCATTGGTAAACTCTTAGTTTATTTATTTTGATTTTTGGTGAATTTTTGGTAATTTTTAGAATTAATTTTTATTTTTGTGGTTTTTAAGGTTCTACGTTTTAACTTTCTAGTAGTACTTATTTTTATTTTTACAACTTCGTCATCTTCTTTTCTCATCCCCTTCTAAACCAAATATTAATCTCAAATCTTGTACAAATTTCTCACACACATATACCTCCTTGGGAAACGAACTTTCATACCTTAAGGGTCATTAGTGTTGATTTTCCTAAATCATCACTCGATACTTACCGCTCATTTACGCTCTTTTGTTTTCCTAAACAAGAGGTGTAATTTACCACAATCAATTAGCGTAGATCCACACGGATCTAATTGGATCTGCTGTCGGGAGCAACATGCAGGGTGTTTGGGTCTAAGATCTACAACAAATAGCTTCGGGAGCGTTTGGATCTGCTGATAAGGAAGTGTTTGGGACTGCTGATAACATGCATCTGCTGATAAGGGGCGTTTGGGACTGCTGATGACGACTAGCATGTTAGATCCGAGCTTGTAACAATAGGGGTATGATTATGATGTAATATAGACATGCATGTAGTATATTACCACCGTTAATTGTAATTGTACTACCGATAATTATATATTACCAACCGACTACTTAAAACTTACCACCGTTAGTGTTATACTACCAAAGGTTGCTACTGTTAGTTTTCTACTATCAAAAGTTCCCACTGTTAACCTAACAGTTCCCACTGTTAGCTTTACAATTCCCACTGTTAAGCTTAACAGTTTCCATTGTTAGCTTTATAGTTACCACAGTTAGCCTTAACCATTACCACTGTTTCCACTGACATCTTATGTTTCCACTGCTTTTAT
The DNA here is from genome assembly GCA_025667525.1 of Glebionis coronaria. Classification (NCBI taxonomy): domain Eukaryota; kingdom Viridiplantae; phylum Streptophyta; class Magnoliopsida; order Asterales; family Asteraceae; genus Glebionis; species Glebionis coronaria. The sequence goes on along the minus strand of CM046878.1, from coordinate 443,572,942 downwards.
AAAGTAACCAGTCTTTTTAATAAAGATACCCACTGTTAGCTTTTATTAACCACTGTTGGTACACAAGAACTATTTTAATATTTTTAAAATAAAAATATTATATTTTTATCAACGGGAGACATGTTTTAAATCAAGACCTAATTAAAAATAATTTATTAATTATTTTTAGAACACTATAAACTATTAAATAAATTTAATAATTTATTTGAAAGACTACAATGTAATACATGTTTATAAACATCGGGGGTACGTGGAAACAATGAATGGACAACATGCACACCTAACCATCATCCTAACAGTATTAATTAAATATACTGTGATAACAAGAATAAACGTATGACCAATTAAACTGCATGCATTTATTATTTATGCATATACTGAGACGTACTTAATTACTTAGGTATTCGATGTACTATGTGCTTTGTGATTTGTATACTTGATCATCCTCGAGCTGTATTATACAGGTGAGTTCATAGCCTCGCATTTTAAATCTTTTATGATTTTTCAAACCCGCGAGGGGGAGACATGCTATTAAATAACTGCAACCTGTTTTGATAATATGACTATAATTTATTTATAGTATATAAATTGAACTTTAACCTGTTTTGACAATATGATTGATAGATATTTAGTTTATAGAACGTAAATAGAACTGTAATCTGTTTAAACAATATGATAGATATTTATTCTATAGAACGCAAATTGAATGATACTCTTAATTACAATTACCTATTATAGAAACTGTTAAATTATGGGAAATTGTCCGAATGTTATAAATAGATCTATTTGGGACTGACCATCCCCATCTGGGTGAGTCATGCTTACTGTGCCTTGGCCGGGCCAACAGATGTATACCATGTTGGAACTAGGTTTGGGTGTCTTTTTGTAGGACACTACGTTCTCATCTGTTGAGAATTATGGAATGTTAAGCTTGAGTTTCGATTAATAGAAAATGTAATTATCTTTTGTATAAGTGCTTTGTGCATTGCTACTATCTATAAGGTTTGTGTTACTAAACTTAATCATATACTACTTAGCAAATACTGAAATGGAAATAATGGAAATGCTAAACTTGGTTACTTTACACTACTTAGTAAAACTTACTAAACTTGATTATTTTACCCTGTGTAGTAAAACACTGTAATGGAAATATTGGAAATACTAAACCTGATTATTTTACACTGTTTAGTAAAATACAGTAATGGAAGTATTAGATATACTAAACCTGATTATTTTACACTGTTTAGTAATATACAGTAATGGAAGTATTAGATATACTAAACTTGATTATTTTACACTACTTAGTAAAATACTGTAATGGAAATATTGGATATGATAAACTTGATTATTTCACACTACTTTGTAAAATACTAAAATGGAAATATAGGAAGTACTAAACCTAATCTTGCTCTGCTTAATAAAACTTACTGAACTTGATTTTATACTGCTTAGTATATTAAGGAATGTGATAATTGGAAACTGTTAATGCAAGTGATGCCTATAAACATTATTAGTGTTAACTAATCTTTCTTAGTTTTGATCACAACAAACCATACAACACATTTAGTGTAAAACACAAAATGAATTATTTAACTAACACTATCATCAAGGTAATAATCATATCACTAACCTTTCTTAATCATACTTAGTGATCATCAAAATGATTATCCTTAAAACTCACTTTTGTTAATATGACAAAAGACTTTTTAATAAACTTTCTTTTTTAGAAAATGTTTTATTAAAATGGAAAATGATAATTTGAAAATAGCATATTCCAAATGCTGTTAGAATATCCTTTGAAGGTTTCAAATACCTCAGATATTCCCACCCCACTAAAAGACAAAAAACGGAGCGTAGTCTAGTGGCGGTACCTTAAGTACCTACGCGGTTCCTTAGCGATATGGAACCGCGGGGTGAGATAAGGTACCGCGCACAACTAGCCGTTATAGATCCGTTATACTTTGTCTCCTTTAAATAGTGGGTCAAATCTCATTTTCCAGTAAGCCTCTTGGACGTTTTTCTCAGCCCTCTTTCTATTTTCTATAGAATAATCATTAGTAAATGATCACTTAAATTGTTAAGGATGTTTACATATGATTATCCTCTTGATCCCCTCCTTTACCTTGTCCAATGAGAAGATCACTCACTCACTAGTGTTGTGATAAAGATGAATCTATGAGCTAGTCATATTCATCATGATACCCTTTTTGTTTTAGGTCAATCCAATGTATTTATGAATACTTGGACTAGTTGTGTTCATCCAAGTTATTTGTGGATACTTGGATTTGTTGTGTACATCCATTGCATATGTGTTTGCTTGGATTTGTGTTGTGTAAATCCAAGATACACGTGTGTACTTGGATAAGTCTAGTTGAGTTGTAATAGATTTGATTAGGAGTTCTCACTAAACTATAAAGTGATATGGTTGTGTCTTGTGAGTTCTCACTAAACTATAAAGTGACTAGTAGTTGTGTTTTGTGAAGTTCTCACTTAGCTTCAAAGTGAAGAGTCGTGAAGATTGGTTCTAGCTTTCGATTAGAACTCGACATATAGCCTTGTGTCGTAAAATGGTGAAGTAGGCAACGTCGTGAAGATTGGTTCTACCTTAAGATTAGAACCCGACATCTAGCCTTGTGTCGTTAAATTTTGAAGTAGGCAACGTTGTGTAGATTGGTCCTAGCTAAAGATTAGGTCTCGACATTTAGCTTAGTGTCGGAAAATATTGTAATCAACGATGTAAGGATTTCTCCGCCGAGAAGGGAGCTTGTGGATATAGTGGAAATCTCGAGTAGGTGTACTCGAGGAGTGGAGTAGAAACGAGGATAGAGCCTCGTTGTCGAACCACTATAAATCTTGGTGTCTTCCCACTAGGTTTTCTCCTTCCTTACTCTTTACTTATTTCATTATCATTACACTTACCTATTATCTTTGCTAGTGCATTTGAATTGAACCTAATCATTATGCAACTTAGCCTCAAGTAAAAGATAGTTTTGATACAAACCAAATTGAAAGTAATTTTAATTTGGTCACCAATCGAAGAGAAACTATTCAACCCCCCCTTCTAGTTTCTACAATTGGTATCAGAGCGATGGTCACTCAAGATCTTTGAAGTATATTGTACTTTGAAACTTGGATCGATCCATTGTCTCCTCAAATTAGAAGGTCAAGTTATACTAGAGTTTCTCTTTGGTCAAAACTATGTTTTCTTTGAAAATAGGTCTTTTAATTGATAATATTGCATCCCACTTAAGATTAGTAGCCTTTATGCATTTTAGATATACTCTTGAAATATATCTACTAGTTTACATCTTGCTTTGTGTAGGTACTCATGAAGATCAATCACTTAATTGGTTGTGGATTCAGTTACTTGAACTTGTAGAAGACTCATCTTCATTGATCTTTAACATCATTGAATGATGATACCAAGATGATTGGGAATGATACTAGTCCTTGAAGACTTATTACTCATCATAGTCATTGATTGGGCATAGCACTTATTCCTTCATGGATTGCTCTTTGTGGCCAAGGTACGCTTTCGTTCTTCTACATGCCCTTTGATCATTACTTGACTATGTGCTTGTTCTCGGCATCCTTGCCTTGACATTTATTTATGGTTTGTGTTTCTTTTCCTTTATCCTCTTAAACCTTCATTGCTTGGATACTTGACTCACTATCGTGATATAGAGTGAGTTAGTAGAAGCTTAAAGTATCAAGCATGATTTCCATGGTTTGCACCCATATGGTTAGTAGGCCCTTTATGGGAGAGAAAGTGAATTAATACCTTGCTCATATTTTGGTTTAGACTAAGACTATTATTGAAAGTGATCTTAGTCTATACTTGAATAATTGCTTTGTGCTTATTCATTACCAAAGCCGTTTAACATTTCGCCGGAAAGGCACGTCTTAAACCACTATATATGACACAAGCTCTTCGTTACCACTATTTGAAGATTGTCATTAATCCCTTGAGCATTGGTCCTAGTCTTCATTCACTTCCCTTGTCTTCTCTCCACTTAGTCGTTTTGCTACGAGTAGTCGTTTGTCCGTTTCGGTTCTTTTCGATCTCGATTTAACTCGTAATCCTTCGTTTAGGCATATTGCTTAGTGTTATGATGATCCAATGATATTTTAGAAGGCTCATGACATATTTTTAAGTGTTTTAGAAAAATTTGTTTTTAAAATTTGGCGTCCTTCATAGACAAAAACCGACCTCTCGAGGCGGTTCTTTATCTCAGCGGCTCAAAGGCGCGGTTCCTTATCGATAAGGAACCGCGGGCAGGAATTTGAGTCAGAGCGCCAGTTTGATTATTTTATTCATTTTCAAACCACTATCTCTCTCTCCCAAAAACACACAGCCGACGGGTTTTACCTTTTCCACCATTGTTGAAGCTTCAAAAACCTTCAATCACTCAAATTAATTGATTCCAAGTTGTGGGTTTCACTCATCCATCATCTAACATCAATTAATTGTAAGTATTTTCTTTCTATTTCATCTATTTTGTTCTAGGGTTCATCCTTTCATAATTGGGGATTTTTAAAATTGAAATTGAATTAAAACCTTAATAGGAATGTGGGTTGACATGGTTATTTTACTATGATTCCTTAGGTTGATATTCATTAAGATTTCACTAAAACCCATTTGTAGAACAAATCCGAATTTTGATTAATTATTTTTGATTAAAAGATGGATTTGAGATGAACCCATGAACAAGTAGGTAATGACATTGTTAATGCTTACCTAAAAACCTTGTTTTGAAAAACCAATGTTCCAATCCATTGTTGATCTAGCATAGATCATGTGTTCTTGGTTAATGATGGAATAGACACATTGTGAACATGAAAATGATATGGATTCAATCCTATGTTTGTCAAGAAATTGATATAACACATTTTCATTTTTCGTTTTTTTTAATTTTCATATGAGTGATTGGAAATATTTTTGTTTGCATTTAGGTACTTAATCATGCCTTCTCAATATCAAAAAGATCATCAATTCACTAGAGATTATATGCCCGACATTTCTCAAACCATTGTTTCCCCTCAACTCCAAAACTCATACCCATCCCTTTCCTCTCGTAATTTCCATGAGGGTAGGATTGTAGATTCAAGAATAGCGGGAGATAATTATATCAACTCTATGTTCGAGCTTATTGGGTTTGATTGTTTGCTCTACATAGACGAGGTAATTTATCCCTTGTTCCTTCTTGAGTTCTTTAGTACTTAATCCATGCTTGAAATCAACGACCAAATCTTTATTCGTTTCTTGTTGAATGGTCAAATCATTTAATATTCCCTCGATGACTTTGGTGATATTCTTGGTGTGCCATTTGAAGGCACTTGTCGTTTTACGGATAAGTGGAGACTAGATGCTCTCTTGGAGTCTAACGATAAACCTCCAAATGACACCACCAAAGTTGATCTAAATTTCATCCTTGAAATCATCACGAAAGAGCGTAGTGGAAACGTTGTGAGAAGCCTTCATACAAATGTGCGAAATGTGAATAGGTATGAAGTGCTCTCAAGCGACCTTAAGGATTACATGCTCCAATGGGCAAACATCCTTAGGGAAAATGTGTTTTGTCTTGGTGGGAACCGAGATCATATCCCAGCTTGCATGGGGCATATGTTGTTTTGCCTTTTTACTTCCACCAAGTACAATCTTGCATATTACATCGCTCGACGTATAAATTATGCTCTTTCCAAACCCAAAACAAACCTCCCTTATGCTATGCTTCTTACTCGCCTCTTTAGAAGGGTTGGTCAAGATTTTCCTCAACTCGATCTTTCTCGCTTTCACCCGGTTCAACGGGTTATGATGCCTATTCAAGAGGCGTATGAACGAAAGCCAAGAAGTGATCGTGGTTCGAGAAAATCCGACCATCAAGAGCCGGATGATGAGGACACCGATATGCCACCAAGTGATGGTGATGGCGTCGGTCCTAGTTCTCATTTTGACTCTTCGAGTAACTCCCATCCATCCTCAAATCAATTCGAGGATGATTTTGAAGACTTAGCTCCTCCTCCTCACCCTTCTAGTGATGTTCGGGAAGATCTCAATATGGAGCATCTTTATTGTGAGAATCTTAGAACTCGGGGAGAATTACATGAACATCGAGTGGAGACAAGAAAAGGATTCAAGTATTTGGGAAAGATGATCAAAGGTTTAGGAAAGAAAAGGAGGTGAAGACTTTGAAGTTGTGTCAAAGTTTGGATTTCATGGTTAAACATTTGGTTATTAACACTTTGGTTTAGTTGTTTATTAACTTTTGTTGCATGTTTGGATTATTATTTTGATCCTTAATGTTAATTATGCCATCATGTTTGTGATTTACATAGCTTTGTGCATCTTTGTGATAGTTAGCTTACTTAGATTATGATCTGTAGTTAACTTTGGCTTGTGAATCTTTTAGGAAAAATCTGGGTTTTACAAAAACTGGGATGAAAGATTTTTTGAAACCTCTGGTCGCGGTTCAATATCGACCAGCAGTTCCTTATCAATAAGGAACCGCGGGTCCTAGATAAGGAACCGTCGGCCACTGTGCACGACAGCATCTTTTGCTTTACACTGTTTTCTTAAATCTGTGTAAACCTTGCATGATTTTCAGTAATAAACTGCACATTTCCTAAACTAGCTTACCTAAATTCATTATTCACCTAAAATTATTTTAACCCTTTACTAGTTTGGATCATCCCCTCACCCATTTAAACCCACCTTGTTAGACATGTTCTTCACACATCAAAACATCATTCCCTAAACCTTAGAACACCCTTGTCAACCATGGTGTGTACCAAAACCTCAAACACTTCCAAGACCTCCACCCCAAGGAAAACACTCAAAATAAGGATTAAGGTAGCCAAGCCTAACTCCTCACCTTTCCACACACCTAAGAATGAGATGGTTCCTATCCTCATTTCTTCATCACCTTCCCCACCTCTTGCACCATGCAAGACATCATCCACCCATGGTACTAACCACTCCATTGGTTCTACCTCCTCTTCATTCAACTCAAGAATGAATGAGCTCTCTTCACCCTTCACTCCAAGTGCACCCTTGGATGTGACCACACAACCCCAACTAATCCAAAGCATCCTTTTTGGGAATGACTTTGATGACACTTTGGTGACTTCACCATTTACCCCTCATAACTTACCCATTTCACCAACCTTGGAGAATTTACCTCCACACTCACCCATTTCCCCTTTAGGGAACATGCCTCCACTCTCACCCACATCACCCTTGGAGAACTTGCCTCCTCCACCTCCACCCAACTCAAACATTCCAATTTTGGGTGTTCCACTTTCCCTCCTTTTGGGTGATCCATACTATGGGTTTCAACAAACACATGGTCCTAGTTGTCCATGTTGTCTTTACAACCACTACATCATCCATAACCTTAGGATGGATATGTATGGACTACATAGGAGGTTGCAAGAGTTCTTGCTTGCCTTGTTCTCCATGCCTCCTCCTAGGAGATGAATGATGAAGTTTTCTAAATAAATGGTTTTCAACAAAACCAAGCCAAAGAAGACTACTAATCTAGATCTAATGTTAAGCTAGCTTTGTTATAGTTAGTTGACTTAATTTTCTAGTTGTCATTTCCTTCATGTATGTTTCATTTTGTTGATCTATGGATTTAGCTTTGTGTGTTTATATCCTTATGTGCACATTAATCAACTTTAATTTGAAATTAAAATTGAACCTAAATCTATCACAACCTCTAAAAACTTGACTAAAATTGGTTTAAAATGATATCTAAATTATTTTGTCACCCTTTGTCAAGACATTCTTTGTGAATATGTTGCTTTATGCAACCCTAGCATAATTTGGTACTAATAGAGGTGAAATTCCAAGATTTGCAACTTTTTGAAAAAGTCTTAGTTTTTCCCAAAAACCTGGAAAAACATGGTTTCATGTCCACTGGATGCGGCTCAATAAAGTCGCGCGGTTCCTTATGTGCTAAGGAACCGCCGGTCCTTTTAAGGTACCGCGGGCAGAAATCAGTTTTTGACGAATTTTTGGTCAAAAATTTTAAAATCCTATACCTTGTCAAGATTCCTTGTTTACTCATTTTGGCTAAACATTCCTTGACACTTCACATTTTATATTCAAATTCTTACCTTGATTACATTTTACTTATACCCCAACCTTGAGATCTCATTCTCACACCTTCCCAACCTTGAGATTTCATTCTCACACAACCTTGAGATTTCATTCTCACACAACCTTAAGATTTCATTCTCACACTCTCACAATGCCTAACTCCTACATTCCTAACCTTGACATTTCTTTGTCACAACCCCACTCACCCAAAGCTTCCTCATCCAAGCTTTCAAAGAACCGAAAATCTCGGTTCGACCTATTTGGGTTAAGAAGAATGAACCATCTTCGTCCAAACCACCCAAAAACCCTACCTTCTCTCCAATCAAGTATTGGAATGAGACTTATACCATAAACCCCATCACCAGAGCAAAAGAAAATGTTCCCCCACCACCACAATCCTTCAACACCCCTCAACTCAATGACCTTTCAACCTTCCCAAACCTCACAAGGCATTGTGAAAACATTCCCAAACCCATTACCCCACCACCACCAAACCCTAAGTTTGATGCCATACCCCCATCAAACAATTTTGTGTTGCATCATGGATCCTCGTGTGCTTGTTATCGATTTCAACAAATTGAACTTGCTCATGTGTATGAGAAGTTAAATTTTCTTGAATTCCTCCTCACTCGACCTCCTATTCAAGTTTTCGTTCCGGTGGACAAAACTTCGAATGATGCATCGTCGTCTTTTTAGTCTTTTATTTTTTTAAGCAATCTTGGAAAATATCACTATTAGACTAGCTTATGCTTAGTGGTTTATTTTCCATATTTATTGCTTTTAGATACTCATATTGTGTGTATGACTATCTTCTTTGTTGTGTCTTTTTATTTTATGTAACCTTTGTGTTGTTTGTGTGTTATTTCATTAGTTCTATTTTGTGTTGATCATGGTTAATTTTTACAATTGCTTATGGGTGATTCCATCAATTCTAAGCTTTAACCCATTGACAAGCTTATCATCTTCATCAGATTGAAGCTTGATTTTGTCAATTACCTCTTTGGACATACTTAGCAAAATACTTGCTTCTAATTTGAGATTTCTTCTCTCTCTCCCTCTCAATTTACTTAGTAGGTAGTGATCATATATACATTGGTGTTTCTATCCTTTCTACTAACCTTTGTGTAGCATGTCACCTAAGCTCATAAACTTGGTGCCACAAGCAAGGGGGGGCAACCACCAAGGGGGAGCTACTAGCAAAGTTCGATGTTCTTCAAAGACTTGTGCTAACCTTTTTGCTACGACAAAGGGGGAGAAATGATAGTGATAAACTAGTTAATAATTCCATATTTTGTGTTTCTGTGTAAATGAGTTTATCGTTTGTCGTAATCAAAAAGGGGGAGATTGTTAATGCAAGTGATGCCTAAAAACATTATTAGTGTTAACTAATATTTCTTAGTTTTGATCACAACAAACCATACAACACATTTAGTGTAAAACACAAAATGAATTATTTAACTAACACTATCATCAAGGTAATAATCATATCACTAACCTTTCTTAATCATACTTAGTGATCATCAAAATGATTATCCTTAAAACTCACTTTTGTTAATATGACAAAAGACTTTTCAATAAACTTTCTTTTTTAGAAAATGTTTTATTAAAATGGAAAATGAAAATTTGAAAATAGCATATTCCAAATGCTGTTAGAATATCCTTTGAAGGTTTCAAATACCTCAGATATTCCCACCCCACTAAAAGACAAAAAACGGAGCGTAGTCTAGTGGCGGTACCTTAAGTACCTACGCGGTTCCTTAGCGATATGGAACCGCGGGGTGAGATAAGGTACTGCGCACAGCTAGCCGTTATAGATCCGTTATACTTTGTCTCCTTTAAATAGTGGGTCAAATCTCATTTTCCAGTAAGCCTCTTGGACGTTTATCTCAGCCCTCTTTCTATTTTCTATAGAATAATCATTAGTAAATGATCACTTAAATTGTTAAGGATGTTTACATATGATTATCCTCTTGATCCCCTCCTTTACCTTGTCCAATGAGAAGATCACTCACTCACTAGTGTTGTGATAAAGATGAATCTATGAGCTAGTCATATTCATCATGATACCCTTTTTGTTTTAGGTCAATCCAATGTATTTATGAATACTTGGACTAGTTGTGTTCATCCAAGTTATTTGTGGATACTTGGATTTGTTGTGTACATCCATTGCATATGTGTTTGCTTGGATTTGTGTTGTGTAAATCCAAGATACACGTGTGTACTTGGATAAGTCTAGTTGAGTTGTAATAGATTTGATTAGGGGTTCTCACTAAACTATAAAGTGATGTGGTTGTGTCTTGTGAGTTCTCACTAAACTATAAAGTGACTAGTAGTTGTGTTTTGTGAAGTTCTCACTTAGCTTCAAAGTAAAGAGTCGTGAAGATTGGTTCTAGCTTTCGATTAGAACTCGACATATAGCCTTGTGTCGTAAAATGGTGAAATAGGCAACGTCGTGAAGATTGGTTCTACCTTAAGATTAGAACCAGACATCTAGCCTTGTGTCGTTAAATTGTGAAGTAGGAAACGTTGTGTAGATTGGTCCTAGCTAAAGATTAGGTCTCGACATTTAGCTTAGTGTCGGAAAATAATGTAAGCAACGATGTAAGGTTTTCTCCGCCGAGAAGGGAGCTTGTGGATATAGTGGAAATCTCGAGTAGGTGTACTCGAGGAGTGGAGTAGAAACGAGGATAGCGCCTCGTTGTCGAACCACTATAAATCTTGGTGTCTTCCCACTAGGTTGTCTCCTTCCTTACTCTTTACTTATTTCATTATCATTACACTTACCTATTATCTTTGTTAGTGCATTTGAATTGAACCTAATCATTATGCAACTTAGCCTCAACTAAAAGATAGTTTTGATACAAACCAAATTGAAAGTAATTTTAATTTGGTCACCAATCAAAGAGAAACTATTCAACCCCCCTTCTAGTTTCTACAGAAACTTTAAATTTGACTTTTATATCAAATACTAAACAATACCATGTAGGACAACTTAAAATCCTAAACTATGATTTTTACAAAACTCTATGAATTCACCAACTTTATGTTGACTGCCCCCAGGTTATTTAGCAAGATTATTTGAGCTTGGATTGAGCATCATTTAGGAGCATAAAATGACGGGGGATTTATCACTTTAATGGGATATCTATAACAAATGTTATTCACCAAATTTAACGATTGTACCAAATTAATGTTTAAATCAATTTTATTTCAAAAATCATTTAATTATGATCTGTGCTTTGTAAGCTATTTGCTCATCGATCCACCACTGTGATACCCGGTCTGGGGGTGTTACACTTTTGCACATGGATCTTTGCGGGCCAATACCTACATTAAGTGTAAACGGTAGAAAATACGTCCTCGTTATTGTCGATGATTTTTCAAGGTTTACATGGGTAAAGTTCTTAACATCTAAGAATCAGGTACCAACTTATATTATTAAGTTTATCAAGATGATCCAAATGCGTCTCAATGCTACTGTCCGTCGAATTAGTACTAATAATGGTACCAAGTTCATCAATGAGACTCTACGAAATTATTATGAAGAAGTTGGCATTTCACATGAAACATCAGTTGCTCGCACTCCACAACAAATTGGTGTCGTGGAAAGACGTAATCGTACACTTATGGAAGCTTCTAGAACTATGTTGATTTATGCAAATGCTCCTTTATTCTTATGGGTAGAAGCTGTAGCAACCACATGTTATACCCAAAATCGTTCTATCTCTAACACCCCCAATTTACATGCGCAACGTAAATACACTGTAACACCCCATTCTGATAATGGAATGTCACGCGTAATTATGGCGTGTCATCAAAGCATACAAGGATAAATGTCTAAAACATTACATGACCATAAAAAGGAAATACCGGAATCAAACATCGGTAGTCCAAAAGTAAAGCTCATCACATACAAACATAAGTACTGTAAACGAAAGGACTAAACAATGTCCATGGAAAGAGTATCAAAGTATAGATAATGCATAAAGTAAAGAAAGGCTAGAAAGCTTCCAGTCCATATGCAAGTACGCTTAAAGTCTACGAGCGTCCCTGAGTACCTGCCGTTTTAGGAACATGAAAAGGAAAACGGCTGAGCAATACGCTCAGTGCACGGATGTAAAATAATGCATGAATAATATAAGCATATAAGCATATAACATCGGAAGAAACTAAGTCCCGAATAACCCGGTTAAGTCGTACTAAAACTGGTTTTGTAGTTTGAAAAGCCTTATGTTTATCTTATAAAAACTGTTTAACATATTCTACCATTAGCCAATATAGGTCATGAAAATCCACCGTGCATGAATAATTGGAGGGGTGACCTTATCATGCAAATTAGAGGGGCTGCCTCTAATTTAATATACTGGTTTGGGTAGGAGGGATCAACTCCTTGTGAAGGATGCAAGGCACACACCACATTCACACTGAGTAATCTGCTGAAAACATGTAACTAGGATGCACCCATACGCTCCACATGATAAATATAATAATATGGCTAAAAGCTGAAGGGACGCCATGAGCAATCACTCTGCCGTGGGGAAGTCATAACACCAGTGCCTCTAGTGTTATGGTTATGGTACCTCCATAACTAGGTGAAACTGGTCATTCTTGTATATGGCTTTAGGTAATACTAGTTAAACATAAGCAATCAAACATATAAACTTATACTACGGGAAAACAGTTGGCTGCATACGGGGAATCCTAATAAGGAAAGAGTGTCCATACTGAAAGGACGGGAATCCGTACCTTATGTCCAGTGAACGAAGAAGACGAACGGAAGAGAGTCCTACTTAGGTATCACTAATGCTACATAAATACATACGTGTATAAGTATCTGCTTCCTGAATACGTAACTGATTTTATGTCGTGTCTTAACTTATTTTATACGTTCATGTCATGTTTGACTGTTTTAAGCTTTATACTGTATTTATCTTACATCCTGTCTATTCTGATTAAGTATTACTTGTATTTCATGTATTATTATACTTGTGTGAAATAATAAGTAACTTTCTAAAAATAGCATGTTTCCTAAAAACAAAAGTTTCCAAAAATAGAAAGTTACCAAAAATAGAAAGTTTCTAAAAATAGAAAGTTTCCAAAAATAGAAAGTTTCCAAAGATAGAAAGTTTCCAAAAATAGAATTACTGCTTAAAATAGATAAGTTTCTAAAAATAGAAAGTTTCCATAAATAGATTAGCTGCCTTAATTAAATAAGTTTCTAAAAATAGATTAGCTGCCTTAATTAAATAAGTTTCTAAAAATAGAAAGTTTCCATAATTAGATAAGCTGGTTAAATAAGCTAATTATATAAGCTTAAGTGTTTTTTGATTATTGTTCTAAGTCATGTTGTTATAAAGTATAATTTATTAATTATTACATGTAAATTAAATAAACTATAGGTTAAAAGTATTTAATTAAATATATCATGTTTTTAATTAAATAAGGTTAAATACTTAGGTTAAAACATATATTATTAATTACTAATAGTATAACCTAAGTCACGTTAATTAATTAATTATAGTCATAGTTTTTAATAATTAATTAATTATTAAGTCTAGTTAAAATAAAATACTTAGGTTAAAATTCATGATATAATAATTAAATTTATAACCTAAGTCATGTTAATTAAATTAATCATATCAAGTTTTATTAATTTAATTTTTAACACATAACTATTAAAATCATAAACCTTAACCTAATCAATGAACCGGATCGTGACTAGAAACCATGAACCAGACCCGTAATCAACACCATACCCCGAACCAAGGTCGGGGTTCCCCTTGTTTGCTGCTGCCGTGGGACCCACACCACCATACCGAGACCATGAGGTCTCGGTGGTGGTTCATAAGCCAAGCCGAGACCTCCCTTGGTCTCGGTTAGGCGTCAGCCAACATCAAAACACCCCTAAAAACCCTTGTTTGATTTACCCATAATCATTTACATGTTTTAATAATTGTTTTTAAATAGTTTTTAAAGACATCATGATTTTATGTGACTTATTGAATCAAAACATAAAAGAAAAGGATTAAAAAGGTTATACCGAATACGTGGATCGATCAAGGATGAACACACACGAATGCTTGCACAATATTCAAGATCAATAATCAACCGAACACCCCCTTTTTGTGTTGTATATCCGGCGGCCAAGAGAGAACAAAGGAGAAGGAGAAAATATTTTTAGGGTTTTTGTTATTTTTACTGTTTGGTGAAAAATGACCAAGATTTCTAATTCTTTGTTTTAGTAAAAAAATCAAAATGGGCTTGGCCCATTCCTCTTGGTGTAGCCGCGGGTAGGGGGCCCCACTTGGGGTAACCCGTACCTTTTCCGAGTCTAAATATTTTAATGTGCGTTCGTGTTTTATCGTGTTCGTGTTTTATGTGTTCTAGTTAATTATTGATCGTGACCTAATATATTTATTCGTGTTCGTAATAAATATATATACGTAATTTAATATTAGCTCGTGATTAATTTACGTTCATGATTTCATGATCGCATGTTCGTGATTATAATTATATTTGAATATGTTGGAAATTCACTTTATGTGACGACATTTAAGAATTCCCATTAGTTATCATAGTCACACACGCTTAGACTAGACTAGGTACGTTGTATAGTTTAAGTAGCTTGTGTGACTATATATACCCCTCCTAGGCTTCCAAGGAGGGGTGTTGATTGTGTTTCCATTTGTGTTTTAATACATCTTTTCTTTCTTTCACACACAACCACTTTCTCTCTCAACTCAACAATGGCTTCCACCATTTACCACCATGTTAGACCACCGGATCATATAAAGCTAATCCACAATTGGCATCAGAGCCTCGGTTCCATCCTTGGATCATTATTGTTTTCGATTCGGTGGTCAAATTTTTTTTGGTCCGTCTTGTTAACTTTTTATCACGTCTGATATGTTTCTGTAATACTCTTTCTTTTGTCACAATTGGTCTAAACAGAAACTTTGTCTCATGGTTGCTGATATTCACATACCACTGGTCCAAAAGTCCATGGTTTTATATTTTGTCATATCATTTGTTTCTTGGTCCAAATCTGTCTAAAAAGATTGTTCATTTGTTGGTCTCATGGTCACAGTCTTGTCTATCAGTTTATATTACATCTGGTCATATTTTGTCTCATGGATTATCATTTTCAGAAGTATCCCTGTTCCTAGTCCATTTCTATAAGTACTGTTTTCTGGGTTGTGTAACATTTTTTTTGAAGATGAAGATGTATTTACCCAGAAAAATATTCAGATTCACATTTCTGGATTTTCAGGAACAAGGACATCTCGTGGATAATATTTATGCTTCATGGTACATCGCATTGAGTGCGATGGGTTGACTGCGATGGTACCACTGCGATGGCTCCATTGCGATGGGTACCATTGCGATGGGTACGATGGGACATCATGATACGATGGTCTCTTTTTTAGACTGCGACGGGTCCTAGTTTAGACTGCGATGGACTCATGTTACGATGGCAATTTTTTTTGACTTCGATGGGTTTAAAAAGACAGACTTCGATGGACTCTTTTTAGGTAAGACTGCGATGGACTTAATTGTTTTAGACTGCGATGGACTCATGTTACGATGGCAATCGTTTTTGACTTCGATGGGTTTAAAAAGACAGACTTCGATGGACTCTTCTTGTTTAGACTACGATGGGTCCAAATTTAGACTGCGATGGACTCATGTTACGATGGCAATCTTTTTTGACTTCGATGGGTTAAAAAATGTTTGACTGCGATGGCCATATTCTTTTTTACTGCGATGGTTTAAAAGTATGACTACAATGCAGTTTAAAACGTGACCATGTAGTTTAAATTTATACTTGACCAAAACCAACACAACCGAGTCAACTCGGTAATTACCGAGTTGACTCAGTTTACTCACTGAGTCCAACATAACATATCCAACCTTATATCACCACAACACCATCCATCTAATCCTAATTCCCTTCGTCACTTAATCCCCATCTAGACTCAAACAAATAGAAAAGTAAATGATCTCAGATTCATCTTTTCGTGTAAACATGCATGTTGAGATCTTTTAAGATCTATTCACGAAAATCAAACATCATCACAGATCCATGTTTGGCTTTTAACCAATGTTAATATACGAAATTAAAACAAGATTAATAACAAACTTGTTATTATCCTTATTTTGTTTCGAATTAATTAGAAAAGTAACATGTATCTCGAATCGAACCTACCCGAGACCCTTTATTGGATCTTGAAGCCATATCCTTACTCGGACAAGAGAAAATAGAAGTACTACACGTTCCTTCGATTGTAATCAAAGACGATTAGAGGTTGTGTAGTTAAAACAGTGGGCTTAATTTATAACGAGATGGATAATCATTCTCTTACAGCAATATGTAAGAGCGATTTTAGAAGGTGCGTTTGATGGTGGTTGCATCATGTATACGATGAAGATTTGAGATGATTCATTTGTTTAGTTTAAAGTGATGTTAGATGAGGGTGTTAGATGATGGGGGCGGATATTACAATGGTGGGTGAGGAGATGAAGGAGTTTGGGGGTGGATTTATCTAAGAGTGAGATTAGGGTTATAAACTGTGAGTGAAATTAGGGATTGGTGGTGTTTTATATAATACTATCTTCTCTATATTGATGGACCGGGTATATTTTTTGTGTTTTGGGCCATGGACTCTCAAATGGGCCGGGTATACACACAATTTTTAACACAAAATTTGTATCTTTGTATAAATTTTGTGTGTATTAAGTTTACTTCGGTCATCATCGGGTCGAGACAACAAGTGACGTGACAAAGTGACGAGACAAATGTGACAAAATTTATTTTGACGTGACCAAAGAAAAATTTGGGTATATTTTTAGTGACTACAGATTTCGTTTGATCGGGTATAATTACGTGACGTGGAAGACGGATTTTTTGAAGGCGTGTATTTATTTTATCTTCAATGATAACTTGCTCGTGCTTAATGTTAGAATGAAGACTTGTTTATCTGGTTTCCGGGTTCGGGGTGGATGGTTGATGACTCGGATAACTTTCACTTAAAGGGGTTACATTGTTGTAATCAGTGTCACGCGCTTAGTCGACGTGGATAATTTCAAGAGGTGTTGTGCCTATAGACTTCTTCAGTGATGCATTGGGTACTTAGAGATTTCTCCAGCGTTCTTCATTCAACAATAGTGCAAGCTTAAGTCACAAGATCGATGGATTTTTATTCAGTTTCACGTTTGATGTATCTGGTTCATTCAATCAGTGGTCACTTCAAATTGCTTTCACGTGGGTTGGTAAAGATGGCCATGGAGAGTTTATGAGTATATATTTTCGATCAACAGCTGATTCTCACCGAATATAATTAAGCTTATTTATTATTCTCTAGAGTTTTCAGGTACATGTGCGTACGATTTATTGATGGTTCCGAGTTTCGAAACCATCAAGGGGGAAGAAGAAGACACATTGAACGCACAACGAGTACAAGTGATGAACTTCATACCTTCTTTTGATTTGAAGACATTACGGGATGACATTTGTCATAGCCGCAGAGAAAATCAGTGTTTTAACTCGTGGCGTTATCAATCTCTAAATGGTACACTACTGATTCGATGTTTAATTGTTTGGTTGTTGCAATTATTCATCATCACTATCCTATATGCATTCCCGGGACTTAATTGACTCTGGTGCATCTCCGAAGAAGATATGTGCATTTCCGGGACTTAATTGACTCTGGTGTTACGATGTCAACTTCATGAATGGGATAAAGTGTCCACTTCAGTATTTGAGCTTCATAATTGGGATTGATTTACTTTCTCCAACAATGTGGGGGAAGAAATGTCTTGATTCTTTCTGGTATGCATAACTTGAACTCTCACGGGGAAGAAAAATTCAGAAGAATTATTCAAGCGTGAGAAGAGAAGTTGTTGATCTACTTGGTGTGCCCCAAGCTTTCAATCTCTCTTAGCAACGTTATCATGTTATATGATAGGATTTGCTTGTTAGATTCCGCTGTGCGCTTAATCATTCTAAGCTTTATTTAAAGCTTTGAAGTTGCTTGCGAGGATTGTCGGTTTAGGGGGAAGCTATTTAAAAGCTTCTACATCAAGTTTATGTGGCATGAATTAGGGGGAAGTTAATTCAGAAGCTTCTCCTTAACCAGAAGTATATGGATTACTTAGCTCGTGCTGTTATAGTATTTCTACTACAAGCTACTTTAAAGATGAGTCGTTTTGAAGACGAAGGCCTCATAAGACTTCATCAGCATTGGACGCTTCATGAAAGCTCTTGTTCTTAATCATTATGTACTTGTTAGGAAAAATATTGTAAGGAATTCTACACGTCGTTCCATGGGGGAAGATTGTTGGAAATTCACTTTATGTGACGACATTTAAGAATTCCTATTAGTTATCATAGTCACACACGCTTAGACTAGACTAGGTACGTTGTATAGTTTAAGTAGCGTGTGTGACTATATATACCCCTCCTAGGCTTCCAAGGAGGGGTGTTGATTGTGTTTCCATTTGTGTTTTAATACATCTTTTCTTTCTTTCACACACAACCACTTTCTCTCTCAACTCAACGATGGCTTGCACCATTTACCACCATGTTAGACCACCGGATCATATAAAGCAAATCTACAGAATAACTATTGTGTGTTCATACGTAATAAATACTTATCGTGTTCTAACACGTACATAATACTTAAAATTCTTATACGTGAACGTAAACATACTATAAAAGGAAAGTTTTACTCTAGTACGTATGATCTTAAGGGTACTATTCATGGTAAAAGCATGCGGGTTTTACAACTCTTCCCCCCTAAAAAGAATAATTCGTCCCCGAAATATAGATAAAGTAACTGGAAAAGAAGAACATACTCGAATTCAAAATATGAAATGAGGGTAAGAAGCCTAGATAGACTCCTCTATTTTCCAAGTGGCTTCCCGCTCGGTATGATCCCTCCAAAGGATTTTGACGA
Organism: Glebionis coronaria; assembly: GCA_025667525.1. Lineage (NCBI taxonomy): Eukaryota > Viridiplantae > Streptophyta > Magnoliopsida > Asterales > Asteraceae > Glebionis > Glebionis coronaria. Next base: position 443,553,886 of record CM046878.1, on the reverse strand, counting down.
ATGGAATCGTCTTCCTTCTCATGACTCGTTCTTGTCTGTCAAGAACTCGTTCAGGTTCTTCTATGAAAGTGAGATCTTCACGTATCTGTTCCAGTGGATACTGAACCATGTGAAGGGGATGATACTGGTACCCTCTGAGTAAAAACACATTGTGTACATGCGAAAGCTGCGGAGGTAACGCTAACCGGTAAGATACTTCACCGACTCGTTCAATGATATCAAACGGCCCGATGAAACGAGGACTGAGCTTCCCTTTAATCCCGAAGCGTCTAACACCACGTGCCGGAGAAACCTTAAGAAAGACGTGATCTCCTACGTTAAAATGTATGTCCCTACGATGCTTATCGACGTAACTCTTCTGACGTGACCGTGCTTCCTGAAGTTTCTGCTTAGCTACTGCGACCCTTTCATTAGTCATCTCTATGATCTCTGGTCCTTTAAGTGTTCGCTCGCCAACCTGATCCCAGCAGATTGGGGCGCGACACTTTCTGTCGTACAACATCTCGAAAGGAGCACACTTGATACTTGCGTGCCAACTGTTGTTGTATGCAAACTCAACCAAACAGATATAATCGTCCCAATCACCCGTCCATTCCAACGCACATGACCTCAACATATCCTCCAATGTCTGAATCGTTCGCTCCGACTGCCCGTCTGTTTGAGGATGAAAAGTCGTGCTAAGCTTAAGTTGTGTACCCCAAGCTTTCTAAAGACTCTTCCAGAATCGCGAAGTAAATCGAGGATCTCTGTATGAGACGATGCTGGATGGAGTACCATGGAGTCTCATGATCTCTCTTCTATATGTATCAGCGAGTTTACTTACCGAATCTTCCTTGCGGATCGGTAAGAAATGAGCTGATTTGGTAAGTCGATCTACGATAACCTAAATTGCATCGTGCTTCCTCTTGGTAGGCGGAAGACCAGTAACAAAATCCATGGTGATTTTGTCCCACTTCCACTTTGAGATATCTAACGGTTGAAGTAGACCGCCAGATCGCTGATGCTCGATCTTAACCTGCTAACAGGTAAGACATTTGGAGACGTAAGTGGCCACATCCTGTTTCATACCACTCCACCAAAAGTATTGCTTGATGTCATGGTACATCTTAGTCAAACCGGGATGTATAGAGAATGGGGAGCTATGAGCTTCAGCTAACAAGGCTTCCCGGAGTTCTTGATCATCAGGAACACAAAGTCTCGTGCCCTGCCATACGATACCATCTGCATCTACTCTGAATTCCGTCTGTTTCTCCAAATTCTGAACTATCGCCCAGATTTCTCCATCATCTTTCTGAGCTTCCTTGATCTAAGAGAGTAACTCAGGTTCTAATCTAAGATTAGCCAAGTAACCGTGTTGTCCACGTACCATGATCTCGATGTCTAGTCGCTCCAAGTCTCTTATGATTTCCTCCTCAATTTTAATGTCGTTGATCATTCCGGACTTCCTGCTAAGTGCATCTGCTACAACGTTCGCCTTTCCGGGATGATACTTTAGATTAATGTCATAATCCTTCAACAACTCTAACCATCTCCTCTGCCGCATGTTCAATTCACGTTGAGTGAAGATATACTTCAAGCTCTTGTGGTCCGTGAAAATGTCACATGATTCTCCATACAAGTAGTGCCTCCATACCTTCAATGCAAACACGACTGCAGCAAGTTCCAAGTCATGCGTAGGGTAATTTTCTTCATAAGGCTTAAGCTGTCGTGAAGCGTACGCGATCACTTTCCCATGTTTCATGAGAACACAGCCAAGTCCCTTCCCCGATGCATCACTATAGATTTGAAATCTACCCGTACTAGATGGGAGAGTAAGAATAGGTGCAGATACTAGCTTCTACTTCAGGTCTTCAAAGCTCTTCTCTCGTTCTTCAGTCCAGACGAATTTCTCCCCTTTCCGCATCAGTTTGGTCAATGGTAGTGCTAAGCGGGAAAAGTTCTCCACGAAACTATGGTAATAGCCAGCTAAGCCTAAGAAACTGCCTACTTTCGTCGCTGATGTCGGCCTCGGCCACTTAGTAATAGCCTCAACCTTCGCTGGATCCATAGTGATTCCTTCTGCTGGTACAATGTGACCTAAGAATGCCACCTTGTCTAACCAGAACTCACACTTGGAGAATTTAACATACAACTGCTTCTGGCGAAGAATTTGTAGTACTGTACGAAGATGATCTTCGTGTTCCTCCTTGGACTTTGAGAAGTTGTTGATCTACTTGGTGTGCCCCAAGCTTTCAATCTCTCTTAGCAACGTTATCATGTTATATGATGGGATTTGCTTGTTAGATTCCGCTGTGCGCTTAATGATTCTAAGCTTTATTGAAAGCTTTGAAGTTGCTTGCGAGGATTGTCGGTTTAGGGGGAAGATATTTAAAAGCTTCTACATCAAGTTTATGTGGCATGAATTAGGGGGAAGTTAATTCAGAAGCTTCTCCTTAACCAGAAGTATATGGATTACTTAGCTCGTGCTGTTACAGTATTTCTACTACAAGCTACTTTAAAGATGAGTCGTTTTGAAGACGAAGGCCTCATAAGACTTCATCAGCATTGGACGCTTCATGAAAGCTCTTGTTCTTAATCATTATGTACTTGTTAGGAAAAATATTGTAAGGAATTCTACACGTCTTCCCATGGGGGAAGATTGTTGGAAATTCACTTTATGTGACGACATTTAAGAATTCCCATTAGTTATCATAGTCACACACGCTTAGACTAGACTAGGTACGTTGTATAGTTTAAGTAGCGTGTGTGACTATATATACCCCTCCTAGGCTTCCAAGGAGGGGTGTTGATTGTGTTTCCATTTGTGTTTTAATACATCTTTTCTTTCTTTCACACACAACCACTTTCTCTCTCAACTCAACGATGGCTTCCACCATTTACCACCATGTTAGACCACCGGATCATATAAAGCAAATCTACAGAATAACTATTGTGTGTTCATACGTAATAAATACTTATCGTGTTTTAACACGTACATAATACTTAAAATTCTTATACGTGAACGTAAACATACTATAAAAGGAAAGTTTTACTCTAGTACGTATGATCTTAAGGGTACTATTCATGGTAAAAGCATGCGGGTTTTACAACTCTTCCCACCTAAAAAGAATAATTCGTCCCCGAATTATAGATAAAGTAACTGGAAAAGAAGAACATACTCGAATTCAAAATATGAAATGAGGGTAAGAAGCCCAGATAGACTCCTCTATTTTCCAAGTGGCTTCCCACTCGGTATGATCCCTCCAAAGGATTTTGACGAATGGAATCGTCTTCCTTCTCATGACTCGTTCTTGTCTGTCAAGAACTCGTTCAGGTTCTTCTATGAAAGTGAGATCTTCACGTATCTGTTCCAGTGGATACTGAACCATGTGAAGGGGATGATACTGGTACCCTCTGAGTAAGGACACATGAAACACATTGTGTACATGCGAAAGCTGCGGAGGTAACGCTAACCGGTAAGATACTTCACCGACTCGTTCAATGATATCAAACGGCCCGATGAAACGAGGACTGAGCTTCCCTTTAATCGCGAAGCGTCTAACACCACGTGCCGGAGAAACCTTAAGAAAGACGTGATCTCCTACGTTAAAATGTATGTCCCTACGATGCTTATCGACGTAACTCTTCTGACGTGACCGTGCTTCCTGAAGTTTCTGCTTAGCTACTGCGACCCTTTCATTAGTCATCTCTATGATCTCTGGTCCTTTAAGTGTTCGCTCGCCAACCTGATCCCAGCAGATTGGGGCGCGACACTTTCTGCCGTACAACATCTCGAAAGGAGCACACTTGATACTTGCGTGCCAACTGTTGTTGTATGCAAACTCAACCAAACAGATATAATCGTCCCAATCACCCGTCCATTCCAACGCACATGACCTCAACATATCCTCCAATGTCTGAATCGTTCGCTCCGACTGCCCGTCTGTTTGAGGATGAAAAGTCGTGCTAAGCTTAAGTTGTGTACCCCAAGCTTTCTAAAGACTCTTCCAGAATCGCGAAGTAAATCGAGGATCTCTGTATGAGAAGATGCTGGATGGAGTACCATGGAGTCTCATGATCTCTCTTCTATATGTATCGGCGAGTTTACTTACCGAATCTTCCTTGCGGATCGGTAAGAAATGAGCTGATTTGGTAAGTCGATCTACGATAACCTAAATTGTATCGTGCTTCCTCTTGGTAGGCGGAAGACCAGTAACAAAATCCATGGTGATTTTGTCCCACTTCCACTCTGAGATATCTAACGGTTGAAGTAGACCGTCAGATCGCTGATGCTCGATCTTAACCTGCTAACAGGTAAGACATTTGGAGACGTAAGTGGCCACATCCTGTTTCATACCACTCCACCAAAAGTATTGCTTGATGTCATGGTACATCTTAGTCAAACCGGGATGTATAGAGAATGGGGAGCTATGAGCTTCAGCTAACAAGGCTTCCCGGAGTTCTTGATCATCAGGAACACAAAGTCTCGTGCCCTGCCATACGATACCATCTGCATCTACTCTGAATTCCGTCTGTTTCTCCAAATTCTGAACTATCGCCCAGATTTCTCCATCATCTTTCTGAGCTTCCTTGATCTAAGAGAGTAACTCGGTTTCTAATCTAAGATTAGCCAAGTAACCGTGTTGTCCACGTACCATGATCTCGATGTCTAGTCGCTCCAAGTCTCTTATGATTTCCTCCTCAATTTTTATGTCGTTGATCATTCCGGACTTCCTGCTAAGTGCATCTGCTACAACGTTCGCCTTTCCGGGATGATACTTTAGATTAATGTCATAATCCTTCAACAACTCTAACCATCTCCTCTGCCGCATGTTCAATTCACGTTGAGTGAAGATATACTTCAAGCTCTTGTGGTCCGTGAAAATGTCACATGATTCTCCATACAAGTAGTGCCTCCATACCTTCAATGCAAACACGACTGCAGCAAGTTCCAAGTCATGCGTAGGGTAATTTTCTTCATAAGGCTTAAGCTGTCGTGAAGAGTACGCGATCACTTTCCCATGTTTCATGAGAACACAGCCAAGTCCCTTCCCCGATGCATCACTATAGATTTGAAATCTACCCGTACTAGATGGGAGAGTAAGAATAGGTGCAGATACTAGCTTCTACTTCAGGTCTTCAAAGCTCTTCTCTCGTTCTTTGGTCCAGACGAATTTCTCCCCTTTCCGCATCAGTTTGGTCAATGGTAGTGCTAAGCGGGAAAAGTTCTCCACGAAACTACGGTAATAGCCAGCTAAGCCTAAGAAACTGCCTACTTTCGTCGCTGATGTCGGCCTCGGCCACTTAGTAATAGCCTCAACCTTCGCAGGATCCATAGTGATTCCTTCTGCTGGTACAATGTGACCTAAGAATGCCACCTTGTCTAACCAGAACTCACACTTGGAGAATCTAACATACAACTGCTTCTGGCGAAGAATTTGTAGTACTGTACGAAGATGATCTTCGTGTTCCTCCTTGGACTTTGAGAAAATCAGGATGTCATCGATGAAGACAATGACGAACTTGTCCAGAAATTCATGGAAGATTTTGTTCATCAAATCCATGAACACTGCTGGAGCATTGGTCAGGCCGAATGGCATAACTACAAATTCGTAATGGCCATAGCGGGTACGAAAAGCAGTCTTGGCGATGTCCTGCTCCTTAACCCATAGCTGATGATAGCCTGACCTAAGATCAATCTTGGAGAAGTGTTTGGCCCCTTGGAGTTGGTCAAACAGATCGTCTATACGAGGCAGTGTATACCTATTCCGGATAGTAATCTTGTTGAGCTCGCGATAGTCTATGCAAAGACGCATACTGCCGTCCTTCTTCTTAACAAATAAGACCGGTACGTCCCATGGAGATGCGCTCGGTCGAATGAAACCTCGTTCTAGAAGTTCTTGCAGTTGATCCTTCAGCTCCTTTAAATCTATGGGAGCCATGCGATAAGGAGCTTTGGAGATCGGTTCAGCTCCTGTAATAAGCTCGATATTGAATTCCACTTCTCGTGCAGGTGGTATGCCTGGAAGTTCTTCTGGGAATACGTCTTGGAATTCCGACACTATTGGCTGATCCTGAATTGATGGAGATTCAGCATCCATGTCGTGAACCGTAGCTAGATAACCCTCGCAGCCATGTGACAGTAGTGCACGCGCTTGCAGGGTAGATATGATTTGTACAGACCTTCTGGTTACGAACCCGTTGTGAATTTACTCTGGTGCATTAACATCACCGAAGATGACTCGATATGAATGGCAGTCTACGGTAGCATGATGCTTGGATAGCCAATTCATGCCCAGAATCATGTCAAAGTCATTCATGTCCAGTGGAAGTGCATCAACAGGACAAACCTTATCGTCAAATTCTAGGGAAAGACTCTTGTATACATGGGTGATTAATACAGAGTCCCTCAAAGGCGTGGAAATAGTAAGTCTATTATCTAGTGGCATGGGAAGCATCCTAATGTCCTTGGCATAAGCAGTAGAAATGACCGAGTGAGTAGCACCCATATCAAATAGCACACACGCAGCCTGACCATACATATACAAGATTCCAGTGATGGTACCTGTAGACTTGTTGGCTTGATCTCGAGATGTCGTGTAGACACGTCCATTGGTAGGAGGCGGCTTCGTATCAGCATGTCTCGATGTGCCCTCCATCTCACCCTTACGGCAGTCCTTCATGATATGGCCAGGAAGACCACCCTTGAAGCATGCGTCAGTGTTACGACGACATGGCCCTGGGTGCCTACAGTGGCAAGTAGAGAAAAGAGGATGAGTATATCCTCCAGCAGGTGCTTTGGCTGGCTGAGGACCTGATAAAACATTTTACATGAGACATGATAATAGGGTACAAAGGACAATGTGAATAATCGTAAGATTGAATACCAGTGATAGCTGGACTGCTAGGCTGTGAACCTCTCTAGTTCTGGTCCCTACCGTTTCCATGGTTCCTGGTAGAAGATTTGCTAAAGTGTCAGAATTATGAGTTATAACATGAAATCATAGGAAAATGCGTAAGTATTAGGACCTGCTGCCGTTGGAGTGTCCTGCGTTGTTACGGTAATTATCATTACCGCCACGCCTATCCGTAGCAGAACGGTCGTTAGTCTGACCGTTTCCCTTGGGCTGATTAGGCTGCTGCTGAGTAGCCGGCTGAGACCGGTCTCCAGTTTTCTGTCTGGAAGATACAATTTAAAGAGATGAATAATTGACATATATGGAAAGAATACGGATTGGTCACCGCTTGAATACGAATGTTTACCTCTTGTCGAGTTTCTCAGCTTCCCCGAACTCATCTCTCTCATGCAGCATCTCCAGCATACATGCCGCATCGGCCACTTGTGCTACTGTGTTGAACGTAGCACACACCATATTGTTTGCGACCGATGTGCGAAGAGCACACCTACAGTGGTGTGCCTGCTCTTCAGGAGTACCTGCTGCTGCACCAAGGAAACCAGCTAAGCGAAGAAAGCGCTACATAAACTCATTGCTATTCTCCCCAGCTCTCTATCGGATCCCATGGTACTCCCTCTTGAGCTTGTCTTGCTCAGCCTTGGGAAAGAACTGCTCCATCACCCTATCTTTGAACTGAGCCCATGTCAAACCAGCCACCCAATCGTCACCTCCCTCAGACTGCTTCAACGCTAACCACCAATTTAACACATCGCCTTCGAACCCGTAGCATGCCAACCTCGCCTTGAACACGGGGTCACAACCCATAGAATTGAATATCTTCTCGATGTGAGCCAACCAGCTTTCAGCTTCCCTAGGTCTATCTGTTTTCTCGAAAGCTCGAGGATGGAGCTTGTTGAATCTCTCCATCCATATTGCCAATGTCACTGGAGGAGGAGGAGGAGGAGGTGCTTGGTTTTGCTGCTGATTGTTGGCAGCCTGTACCTCAGCCCTGATGTCATTCCTCGGTTGAGGAAGTAAAGCTTACATTGCAGCTTGGATTGCTGCATTAAGTTGTTCCTGTTTGCGTGTGAGAACCATATGATAGTATAACATAAAACATATGATTAAACAGATCAAAACATAAAATATATATATATATATATATATATGAAAAAAAATTTATACCAATAAATCAAGAGAAAAATTTTATGCAAGAAAATTTGTATATGAACGCATGATGCAGTTTTATGAAAACTTTTGTATGCTCGAGAATGAACGCCTATTGTCAGTTCACCCAAAATAAAAGACATGGCGAGGGGACGCCTATGGGTCGGTCCCAAATTTAAAAGTTTTGATAAAACACATGCGACTAGATAGGGCCAGTCCTGTACCAACCATTACTTAGTCATAAACCTGCGACAATGACATATATATGTAAACATAAAAATGATGAATGCATGAAAACGACTGTCAGTTCTAGGAAGACCATAATGACTACCCACTAATCACTGGTCATGTTTTGAGAGCTTACAGGTCGAAGCCTTGGCTCTGTTACCATAATTGTAACACCCCATTTTGATAATGGAATGTCACGCGTAATTATGGCGTGTCATCAAAGCATACAAGGATAAATGTCTAAAACATTACATGACCATAAAAAGGAAATACCAGAATCAAACATCGGTAGTCCAAAAGTAAAGATCATCACACACAAACATAAGTACTATAAACGAAAGGACTAAACAATGTCCATGGAAAGAATATCAAAGTATAGATAATGCATAAAGTAAATAAAGGCTAGAAAGCTTCCAGTCCATATGCACGTACGCTTAAAATCTACGAGCGTCCCTGAGTACCTGTCGTTTTGGGAACATAAAAAGGAAAACGGCTGAGAATACGCTCAGTGCACGGATGTACAATAAAGCATGAATAATATAAGCATATAAGCATATAACAGCGGAAGAAACTAAGTCCCGAATAACCCGGTTAAGTCGTAGTAAAACTGGTTTTATAGTTTGAAAAGCCTTATGTTTATCTTATAAAAACTGTTTAACATATTCTACCATTAGCCAATATAGGTCATGAAAATCCACCGTGCATGAATAATTGGAGGGGTAACCTCATCATGCAAATTAGAGGGGCTGCCTCTAATTTAATATACTAGTTTGGGTAGGAGGGATCAGCTCCTTGTGAAGGATGCAAGGCACACACCACATTCACACTGAGTAATCTGCTGAAAACATGTAACTAGGATGCACCCATACACCCCACATGATAAATATAATAATATGGCCAAAAGCTGAAGGGACGCCACGAGCAATCACTCCGTCGTGGGGAAGTCATAACACCAGTGCCTCTAGTGTTATGGTTATGGTACCTCAATAACTAGGTGAAACTGGTCATGCTTGTATATGGCTTTAGGTAATACTAATTAAACATAAGCAATCAAACATATAAACTTATACTACGGGAAAACAGTTGGCTGCATACGGGGAATCCTAATAAGGAAAGAATGTCCATACTGAAAGGACGGGAATCCGTACCTTATGTCCAGTGAACGAAGAAGAAGAACGGAAGAGGGTCCTACTTCGGTATCACTAATGCTACATAAATACATACGTGTATAAGTATCTGCTTCCTGAATACGTAACTGATTTTATGTCGTGTCTTAACTTATTTTATACGTTCATGTCATGTTTTACTGTTTTAAGCTTTATAATGTATTTATCTTACATTCTGTCTATTCTGATTAAGTATTACTTGTATTTCATGTATTATTATACTTGTGTGAAATAATAAGTAAATTTCTAAAAATAGCAGGTTTCCTAAAATAGAAAGTTTCCAAAAATAGAAAGTTTCCAAAAATAGAAAGTTTCCAAAAATAGAAAGTTTCCAAAAATAGAAAGTTTTCAAAAATAGAATTACTGCTTAAAATAGATAAGTTTCTAAAAATAGAAAGTTTCCATAAATAAATTAGCTGCCTTAATTAAATAAGTTTCGAAAAATAGAAAGTTTCCATAAATAGATTAGTTGCCTTAATTAAATAAGTTTCTAAAGATAGAAAGTTTCCATAAATAGATTAGCTTCCTTAATTAAATAAGTTTATAAAAATAGAAAGTTTCCATAATTAGATATAAGCTGGTTAAATAAGCTAATTATATAAGCTTAAGTGTTTTCTGATTATTATTCTAACTCATGTTGTTATAAAGTATAATTTATTAATTATTACATGTAAATTAAATAAACTATAGGTTAAAAGTATTTAATTAAATATATCATGTTTTTCATTAAATAAGGTAAAATACTTAGGTTAAAACATGTATTATTAATTACTAATAATATAACCTATGTCATGTTAATTAATTAATTATAGTCATAGTTTTTAATAATTAATTAATTATTCTAGTTAATATAAAATACTTAGGTTAAAATTCATGATCTAATAGTTAAATTTATAACCTAAGTCATGTTAATTAAATTAATCATATCAAGTTTTAGTAATTTAATTTTTAACACATAACTATTAAAATCATAAACCTTAACCTAATCAATGAACCGGATCGTGACTAGAAACCATGAACCGGACCCGTAATCAACACCATACCCCGAACCAAGGTCGGGGTTCCCCTTTTTTGCTGCTACCGTGGGACCCACAACACCATACCGAGACCATGAGGTCTCGGTGGTGGTTCATAAGCCAAGCCGAGACCTCCCTTGGTCTCGGTTAGGCGTCGGCCAACATCAAAACACCCCTAAAAACCCTTGTTTGATTTACCCATGATCATTTACATGTTTTAATAATTGTTTTTAATTAGTTTTTAATTCATCATGATTTTATGTGACTTATTGAATCAAAACATAAAAGAAAAGGATTAAAAAGGTTATACCGAATACGTGGATCGATCATGGATGAACACACACGAATGCTTGCACAATATTCAAGATCAAAAATCAACCGAACACCCCCTTAAAATTCTTATACGTGAACGTAAACATACTATAAAAGGAAAGTTTTACTCTAGTACGTACGATCTTAAGGGTACTATTCATGGTAAAAGCATGCGGGTTTTACATACACAATTGGGTGCTAGACACAAGCATCATCACACAAGGTATATTGAACGACTCAAAAGAGAGACGTTTACACATAAAATATAAACAAGATTTTCATAATAGGTCTAAAACATAATTTCATCCCATAATGTACTAAAACGACACCAGAGTAAAGCGTTTAGTCCCCATGGATCTCGACCAACAACCAACAAGTTTAGTACAGTACACAAACATTAACAAATTGTTCAACAGTTAAAAGGATAGAAATAGTTTTTAGACCAACATTCTTCCAAAAGCCAATCCACAACCTCCACAGCAAAGCTCCGCCTTCCATCACTTCCTATTACCTGCAACACATGCTAAAATGAGTCAACAAAAATGTTGAGCGAGTCTATAGCTTTATCAGATCACATTTGAACACAAGAAGAAAATCAGTCATAATCATTTATAGAACTGTCGTACACACACTCTATTTCAAGGCAAAAGATTGTATTTAAGCTCATGACATCGACCCCTTAACCAAATAGTCACCCACGCCAAATGCCAGCATGACTAGAATAAAACCATTGCCCCTCTAGGGTATCAGTTGCTAAAATACCACATTCTTATTCCCGTAAATATCCTTCCCAAAGGTAACTCAGCGTAATGCCCTGGTCTCAGATAGGGTGGTCAACCCAATAGTACTATCATTAGAATAAGCGGCTATTCCCGACTTTAACACCCTCAAATTACATTGCGCAACGGAAATACACATTTGGGTGCTAAACACAAACATCGTTACACAAGACACTTAGAACACTATCAAAATGATACATTTGAAATATAAAGGATATAATTTAACCATTGTCTAAAACTTTCGATCCCAAGTAAAACAATTTTTGAAATATCAGAGTAATATTTAGGTCCCCCAAATATTTTATCCAATCAACAAACAGTTTACCAAAGTACATGACCGTACATTATTATTTTTATGACAAAAGGGAAAGAAATCTGTTTAAGACCAATCACCACAAAAGTAACCCGCAATCCTTCTCCAGCAAGCTCCACAATTCAGCAACTTCAATCACCTGAAATACATGCTTAAAATCATCAACACCACGGTTGAGCGAGTTTATAGGTTTTCCAAATCATCATTTGAACACAAGAGAAAAATCAATTTGTTGATCATACAATCTATTATTCAGGCATTCTGGCATATATCCATAGCTATAGAATTGTATTAAGCTCATGACACCGACCCCTTAACTTAGTCACCCACGCATAAAGCCGGCATGACTAGATGAATTCCAGTGCACCTCTAGGGTATCAGTTGCAAGTATACCACATTCTCATTCTCGTAAAATTATCCTTCCCAGAGGTTACTCAGCGTAAATCCCTGGTCTCAAATAGGGTCGTCAGCCCAATAGTACTATCATTAGAATAAGCGGCTATTCCCAACTCACAACATAAAGTCAGAAGATAGTTAACGGCTCATGAATTTAGGTACTTTTGCAACTTAGGTACTTATACAATTCAAGGCAACAACATGCAACATTCGGGTCCAAACAATCAATCATGACTTGTGTTCATTTTACTTTCAAATAGCATGTATCCTCCTCGCGGGTTTTAAAATCATTCAAAACAATTACAAAAGCGAGGTTATAGACTCACCTTGAGTAATAGCAGTAGTAAGACGACCTTCAACGATTGTTGATGCCCGATGAACGCAAAAACCGTAACCTATCAAATAAGGCGCGTTCATTAATAATAAAGTCGAGTAAAATCCATACTTAATAACATCAAACTCAAAATCATAATATTACGAGAATCCCAAAAGAAAACAATACAAGTGATACTATTGCTTCCTTCTATACGTTTACTTTATTAGACAACTCACTCAATAAAAATCTGTCGGTACATACCAAATGTACGAGCTCATTTACCCCACTTAAACACGTCAAATACTTATGATACTACTCAGAGATATCACTTACTATATATAGAAAGACCTGTTAAAAGCCTATCAAAAGATTTTACTTTTAAAGTTCCCTGCCCGACACACATTTGAACTACAAAAACTGGACAGTTTTACGTCATCGACTCATACAACCATTTTGACCATTCTAAACAATCCCGTTTACAAATCCGAAACTTGAGTTTGAAAATAGACTCACAACCCTCATTTTAGAACCAAACATCAGACCTTGACCTTTTTCACAACTCGTTCTATAGTCCCTGAGATTCGATCCAAATATCGACAACAACTTCGGATTGTGTCGATACTCGTCTCCCGGTACACGAATAATCAAAACATCATAACTTCTCGCTCGTTTGGAGCTAGAAGCTCTACTTTATATCAAATCGAAGCTAACGAAATTCTCTACAACCCTATGCCATTAGTTTAACCAATTTCAAACAGTAAGGTACCCAAAATTTACGTTTTTTCCACTGATCTAAAATACCTTTTTAAAAATCATACTAACTCAAATTTTCAACCATTTTATTCAATTTCATACTCCTAATATCACCCCACAATCATCTTAAACAAATCATCTAACCCATAACACCCTTGAATAATCATTCAAAAATTTACCCACTCAAAAATTCAAATATGCAATACTTAAAATATATATATAATAGCACTAACAACAATTATATAACAAGAAACTAGATCAAACCACCTTGGATCATCATCAAAATTTGAAAGTTGTTGTATGTTGTAAATTTTTACACCAAAATGATCACCATCAAACTTTCTAGATAGGATATCAATTAGTTTTTGAAGATTCAAGGTAAAAATTCAAGATCAATGGTGTTTTATGGTGTAGGGGTGGCGGCATTTGCTAGAGAGAGAGAAAAGAGATAGAAATTTTATTTTGTATGTGTTTTTGTGTGAGTGGAGTTAGGTAGGGAGTATATATATGGTGGGTGGAGTGACTAGTTTTGCCAATTTGTGATAGTTTTGGTTCAAAATGCAATAAACTAGTTTAAAATGTAGAAAATGTAAATTGTCAATTTTGAAAATATTTACGAGGCTCGAGTTTTGTAAAAATACTTTTCAAAAGTTAAAACACACTCAAAATATGATAATAATATGATCCCGGTACGACTTAATACGCAATTAAAATAAAAACGTCAAAAATATAAACATCGAGACAACAAATAATAAAACATAAAATCTCGGACATCCGTCGATATCGTGATTACTAATAATCCTCGCTATTAGTAAAAAGGTAAAAATAAGACCTCCAACGTCGGTTTTAAATAAAACCATCAACCGTCATTTCATTCAACTCATCAAAAATTTCAAAATTATTCGTAAAATAATATTAACTAATGACCGCGGGTTCGGGTTGTCACATCCTACCCTCCTAAAAGAGAGCGACGTCCTTGGCGCTCGGCCCCTCTTATACTCACATTCCATACTTCTAGAACAAATGCAAACTCTTTTCCGTATAGAAATCCTCATGATTCCTTCATGAATTCAAATCCATTCCTAGAATTCTTGTATCCTCACAATAATTCTTACTATGCTTCAATATCTTAAGAACTCCTCGTAGTTCTCCCTATGAAAAGCAACTTATCTTCAAGTTTAATTCTTTCCTTGTTGTTCTCAAAACAAATTTCACCCTTCATAACGACACCTTAAGCATAATCATATTTCCCAATTTTAAATTCCATCGATTTCCTTCGATTGCCAACATAACTCTTTTGACAGCTCCTTGTTACTAATTGTTAGAAGTAATTAAAGTGATGGTCATATAATATATCATTGCGAAGCTCGTGAAAAATGTTATTTAATGATGTCGAGAGTTTTTAGTTATTATTGTTTATGTAACGGGATTTAGTCCCGAACACATAAATGAGGAAGGCCTCCTAAACATTTCTTAGTTAGTATAAAAGGCTTCCTAATCCTCATTTGTGTGGGTGCTTTTCCATTTGATTAGTTTTAGAGAGAGAAAGGTGTTTGTTTTTCTCTCACTAGGAAATCACCAACTTTGTATTTCTTTTATTCTCTTCATCTTAATCTAATCCTTCTTTTTTAGTTTAATCATCATCATGTTATTTGTGTTTGATTAGTCGTGTGATTTAGTCTTATAAGTGGTATCATTTGCCAAGGGATTCGTAGTTAGTGTTGGTGTTGATTTGGTGTGGATTTGGTATTGTTTTCGTGGAGGTTTTTAGTTTAGGATATTGGATTCGACTTGTATTTGATGTTTTGAGGTGTGGTTATTGTGGTGATCGAAGCTGTTATTGAGTTTGGTGGATTCGTGATTGTGTTGTGGTGGTTTTGCTCATCTCTGTCGTCTAACTCGGTACTTTTTTTTCAGTTAATTTTTCGGAAAAGGGTTTGTTATTCCGAAATTTTGCATTTCGGAAAAGGGTTTCTAAATCTCTGAAATGTTCATTTTTTCCGATGATTTTTTTGAAAATCTTGTTATTCCGAAAAAGCTTTTTTACTGAAAACCCTTTTATTCCGAAGATTTTACTGAAAAGGTCTTTTATTCCGAAGATTTTACTGAAGAGGTCTCTTATTCCGAAGATTTTACTGAAAAGGCCATTATTCCAAAGATTCTACTGAAATCCAATTATTCCGAAGTTTTTACTGAAAATACACTTTTTCCGAAGATTTTACTGAAATCTACTTATTCCGAAGATTCTACTGACATCCAATTTTTCCGAAATTTTTACTAAAAACCCACTTATTCCGAAATAGTTTTATTCCGAAAAAGTGTTTATTCCGAAAAACTCATTTTTCCGAAAAAGCCATTTTCTCTGAAAAACTCATTTTTCCGAAAAACCATTTATTCCGAAAAACTCATTTTTCCGAAAAAGCCATTTTCTCTGAAAAACTCATTTTTCCGAAAAAGCATTTATTTCGAAAAAGCAGTTTTTTCTGAAAAAGCCATTATTCCGAAAATATTTTCAAAATTTGTGTTTTTGAAAATTTTTAACAAACACGTGTTTTTTTTTTGCCTTGGAATTTTTGGTTTCAGGAGAGCTCATTTTTAGGGGACTTAATCATATTTAGGGGATTTTACTTCAACATTCTGCTTTCTACGAATTGAGATCCTGTTTTTCACACGACTTCTAAGATGACGTCTCAACAAGATATTTACGCTGCGGGTACTGAGAATCGTCCTCCCATGCCCACCAAGGAGAACTACACTACATGGGCTAGCCGTCTCCTTCGTTATGCAAAATGTAAACCTTTGGGAAAATTGATTGTCAAATCGATTCAACAAGGTCCGTATGTTAGAAGAACGATCATTGTGCCTGGGGACCCTACGAATGCTAACCCAGTGGCTGACTCAAGTCATGAGCAAACGGATGAAGAATTAACTGAAGATGAATCTAAACAACTCGACGTTGATGATCAAGCAATTCAAGTCATCCTTATGGGACTTCCCGAATATGTTTATGCTGCTGTCGATAGTTGTGAAACCGCACACGAGATGTGGCTTAGGATTCAGAAAATGATGAAGGGGAGTGAAATTGGTTTACAAGAGAAGGAAACTAAGTTGCTTCGTGAATGGGAGAAATTTACGTCTACTGAAGGGTAACAAATTGACCCTTACTATCATCGATTTTCAACCCCTCATGAATCATCTTAGAAGAAACAAACATGAACCTGCACAAATTGCTGCAAACATCAAATTTCTTGATAATCTTCCTTCTGAATGGTCAAGATATGTCACTCTTGTCAATCAAACCAAGGATCTTCATGTAGTAGACTACACTCAAGTATATGATTATTTGAAGATGAATCAAGATGAAGCTAATGAAGTTAGGGCTGAAAGACGTGCCAAGACACAAGATCCATTGGCTTTCATGGCAAACTCTCCATCATCTATGTCATATCCCATGGTACCTTACCATCAACCCTCATCAAGTAACTTCATGCCACAACAACAACAACTCACTCCTTATGGATATCAACCTCCTGCTGCTGTGAACTACTTACAACAACCCATTGCTTGTTTAGATGACATCACCGATCCAAATCATGCGATTAACACTGGTCTTGCACTTCTTGCAAAGGCATTCAAATTTACCATTTACCCCACCAACAAAAATCAGAGAATCTCCTCGAACACTAGAAATAGGCAGATTGCTCAACCTTTCATGAATGCGAATCAAGATCGCCAATTGGTAGTTGCTGGGAACACGGGGTCACAATATGGTCAGAATGTTGGGAATGCAGGAAATCAATATGGATAAACTTGTGGTCAGAATCCGAATGCTCCAAATGTGGGTAATCAGAATGGGTTAATTGTTGTGCCAGCAGTTGGTAATCAGATGGGAAATATTGTGGCTGCAAGGGCTGAGAACACTGGTATGGGAAATGGAAACAACAATCGTCAGGTTCAGTGCTACAACTGCAGGGGAATTGATCATTATGCTCGAGATTGCACAGCCAAAAAGAAGAGGGATGCTTCTTATCTTCAGACTCAGCTTCTCATAGCACAAAAAGAAGAGGCAGGGATTCCACTTCAAGATGAGGAATTTGATCTTATGGCTTCTGCTGCAGAATATGACGAGGAAGAAGAGGTGAATGCCAACTACATCTTGATGGCAAACTTACAGCAAGCATCAACCTCAGGAATGCATGATGACAAAGCTCCCGTCTATGATTCAGACGGTCCCTCTGAGGTACATCCAAGTTTTGATGATAATGATATATATAATATGTCTAATCAAGAGGAAGAGTATACTGAGATGCTTGAGCCTTACACTGAGACACACGAGGATCAAACGAATAATAGTAATATTATTTCGAATGAGCCTAGTGTGGACCTTAGTGTGGATCAAGTTGCTCAGCCTACAACCCTTCCTGATGAGACTCGTGCGTATTATAAATCTCTATTTGATAAGCTTGCTAAGGATGTAGATCATGCTACAGTGGTTAATAATAAGTTTAGAGAAACTAATGCCAAATTGACCACTGAGCTTGCGGGATATAAGGAACGGGAGAAATGTTTTGAAATTCATCAGGCTAAAATTAAAGAACTTGAACAGGCCCATGCTACATCTGTTTATCAAGAAAAGTGCACCACTAAGAAATTAAATGCCTTACATTTAAGTAGTGCTAAAAAGATAAGTGAATTGAATGATGAAATCACGTCTCTTAATAAACAGCTTTCAACGAAAAAAACTACCATTTTGGAATTAAAAGAAGAACGAAAAAAGCTGAAACATGATTTCAAAATTCGAGAAGATGGGCTTCTTTACGATTTTTGCAAAGCTTAGGATAGGATTAGAGAATTAGACAACCTTTTAGTTAAACGTGGCCAAACTATGCAGACGATATATGCTCGCACCAAAAGGGAATGAGATAAATTACACTCGATACAAATTGGCTTTAGGTTGTCCTCTTCCCCCTAATCCCGGATACCTTAAGCAAGTTCAGGCCACTAATGAAACTTTATATAATGGTAGTGTGCTATTCTCTGATGAGCATGATCCTCCTATTGTGCATGATTCCAAGGAAACTAATGAACTTGCTGAAGAGACTCGTTTAAGAATGAAAAAGCTTGATAAAGAAGTGACACCCGTTTATTATCCGAAAATCAATCCTCCAACTGTTTTTGTTCGGTCTAAAACGAGTACTGAAATACTTTTGCTACCAAGTGAGGAATTGTCTGATGACCCTCCTAAATCGAGTATCACACACCGATTTCTAAACGAGCTTAAAGATAACTTTGTCATTCTTAAACGTGTTGTTAATTCCAAAATAACTGGAGGAAATTTTACATCACCTGTTCAAATTGAGGTCCAGAAAATTTTTCAAAACGATATTAATCCGATTATTAATCAAGTTTATGCTAGGTTAGGTAATTTGGAACACGCTTTTTTGAAAGAATTTGCCAACTTTGTTGAAGACTTTAAATCTTTAGCGAAGGAAGCTGATGAATCTCTTGATAAAATAAAAGTTTTGGAAAATGATCTTGAACGCCTCTCTAAAGCAAGTGATTGTATTGCTAGCAGCCCTGTTGAGTTAAGCACCTCTATGTCGCATAATGAAAACCTTCAAACTGAGCTTGATCTTATGAAAGAGAAAATGGAATCTTATGTCATTAAAAAGGATAAAGAATTCACCGATCTTTGGAATAAATTTGTGAAAAAATGTGATGAATGCAAATATGAAAAGATTTCGTATGAAAAAGCTTACAATGAAATGCAACAAACTATCGCTCGGTTGCAGGCTCAGTTAGGAGGGGTTAAGGAAACGAATTTGTCTTCTTTAGGGTTAGAGAGTGCTAGTGATGATAATGTTCAGAAGCTTAAGGCTAAGATTGCAGATTTAGAATCTGTTGTCGTTTCATATAAGCGGGCTATTGAACAAAGCAAGTCTGTCTATCAAAAACTTATTGATAAAATCTGTGAGAACTGTAAATTAAAGGCTTTTTTAAAAGATAAGACTTCTAAGCCTAGCTCGAGTGCGGATACGATGATCCAGAAACCAGTAACCTCGGGACCCACTCGTATTGCTGTAACACCGTTTCCCAAGGTTATTGGAATGAAAGCTGCTGTTATAGCCCTAGGAATATTTCGTGTTAGACCTTCATCTCAAACTAGGGTAGATAT
The DNA here is from genome assembly GCA_025667525.1 of Glebionis coronaria. Classification (NCBI taxonomy): domain Eukaryota; kingdom Viridiplantae; phylum Streptophyta; class Magnoliopsida; order Asterales; family Asteraceae; genus Glebionis; species Glebionis coronaria. The sequence goes on along the minus strand of CM046878.1, from coordinate 443,534,390 downwards.
CTCTGTGCCTAGCATCCAACGTAAAGCAAGCGTTAGGACAAAACCGACCACTATCGCACAACCACAAGTCACTGATTTAAAAAAGGCTAATTCTAACAAGCGTGTGTCTTTTTCTACAAGAATGAACAACTACACTAAGAGCAGAAGGCCACAGCCTACGAGCAATACAAGGAATGATAGGGTCCCTTTTGCCTTTAGAAGTAGTCGACCCAAGGATAATAATGTGGAAGTAGAAGAACACCGTAGGAATTTACCGTTTTTTATTCGTAATCATAAACTTAATTCTTCTGAATGTAATGACTTTAAACTTGCTATTCGGAATGAAAAATCTGAAGTTATTTGTGCTAAATGTAATAAATGTTTCTTTACTTTTAGTCATGATGTTTGTGGTTTGACTATGAATGGTTTGAACTATGGTGGTTACACTCGACTTGACAAGTTTTCTGTCAGCGAAACACATAGCACTCCTAAGGCTAAAGTGTATGTTCCAAAAACTAAGCAGGTAGGGTCCACTGAAAGTCTTGCTACGCCTAGAAGTCCTAGCGTTACCTCTAAGTGGTTGCCTACTGGAAGATATTTTGCCTCTAATGGTCATGTCATTGATTCTAGTAGATCTCATACTGATAGTGAAATGGCGGTATGTGATATGGCTTGATTATTTCCTAACCATATAGGAACCTATTTCTTCGGTTGCTAAATTTTCTCTTCTCTTATCTTTGGCAGGCTGTTGAAATTTGTCTCTGGTGTGTGGACTCGGGTTGTTCCAAACATATGACTGGGAATCGAAGTCTTCTCAAAACTTTGTATGGCGTTTTATGGGAACCGTTCGATTTGGAAATGATCATGTTGCGGCAATTCTAGGCTATGGTGATCTTCATTGGGGAAATATTATCATCACCAGAGTTTCTTTTGTTGATGGCTTGGGACACAATTTGTTCTCGGTTGGGCAATTTTGTGATTCAGATTTGGAGGTTGCCTTCCGAATTCATACTTGCTTTGTTAGGGATCTTGAAGGAATTGATCTGTTGAAAGGAAATCGCACAACAAACCTTTACACCATTGTTCTATTTCAAATGTCTGCTGCATCTCCAATTTGTCTCATGGCCCGGGCCACTTCGACAAAGTCATGGTTATGGCATCAAAGTTTATCTCATCTCAATTTCGATGCCATCACCCAACTTGTAAAAGATGATCTCGTTACCGGTCTTCCAAAGTTCAAATATACTAAAGACCATCTCTTTCCATCATGTGAGCAAGGTAAAAGCAAGAAGAAGCCTCACAAACCCAAACCTGTTCCAAATTCGACGAATAGGTTGCATCTTCTTCATATGGATTTGTGTGGCCCAATGAGAATCAAAAGTATTAATGGTAAGCGGTATGTCCTTGTGATTGTGGATGATTATTCTCGTTACACATGGGTTCATTTTCTTGCTTCGAAAGATGAAGCCCCGAATGTAATTATCAATTTCTTGAAGAAAACATCAGTGCTACTTCAAGCCCCTGTTATCATTGTAAGAACGGATAACGGTACAGAATTCACCAATCAGAAACTGAAAGCTTATTTTGACGAAGTTGGGATTTCTCATCAAACTTCAGCTGTTAGAATTCCAGAGCAGAATGGAGTTGTGGAACGGAGGAATGGTACGTTAGTTGAAGCTGCTCGGATGATGCTTCTCTCCTCCAGTGCACCGTTATTCCTTTGGGCTGATGCTATAGCAACTGCATGTTATACTAAAAAACTCTCCATTATTCACACTCGCTTCAACAAAACACCTTATGAGATCATTAATGGAAGAAAACCGGATATTTCATTTTTACATGTCTTTGGTGCTTTATGTTATCCGAAGAATGATCGTGAAGATATCGGTAAACTTGAACCTAAAGGTGATATTTGTTGATCCCAAACTTAGATCGATTAGCTTTGTGTATACGAGATTAGATCAAGTACTACACGTAGAGAAACCTTTGCTTATGAGTAAAGTAACAAAGTGTTATGCGGAATTAACACTTGATCTAAAACACAATGATGTTAAACAAACTTTCACTTGTATTAGAATAATCGTGTTGATTACAATGAAAGGTTTAACTTGCGAATACTATGAAAACTGATATTAAACATTAACCTAAAAGATCTTCTTTTATAGAACAAGAAGTCTTGTACAATAAGCTACGAATCAATTATTCTAGGTAAAGATAAACATAGAAAATACATTGTCGTTTCTATCCTTACTTAGAAGTAATCTAGAATATAATATACGTGTAGCTCACATCTTCCATCAGTGCTTGTCTTCAATCTGTCAACGCTTGACTTTATCTTGTCAACGCTCATGCTGTCAGCGCTCACTTTGCTCTTGTCAACGCTTGAGTTGTTCTTGTCAGCGTTCAAGTGTTCTGGCCTAAATTTATTCCCAACAATCCTCCCCTAAACTTGATATCCACTCTTATGATCAAGTTTCTGAATAAACATTAAGAACTTGGAGGAGTCTGACAAACCTTATCATATTGGTAATAAATAAATCTGATCAAATTCTTTGCCACGTCACTTGTGTAGTCTATCTCCAACTGGGTGTCCTTCATCTTCTCCAAAACAGTCTTGGATATAAAATACTGAGCATCTACAAGTAAATACTCAGCAAACTTTGTAGAACTCAAATGGTATACACCAGCAGCTGAATATAACCTCCATTGAAGACCACTGAGGTCATCTTCAAGATCCTTCCATATTTCAGGATCTTCTTCATTTGTCCCACACATTCTTTTGAATGTGGTCCAAAGTTTTATTCCATTGGCTGAAGTTGGTGCTTCAGCCTCATACTTGGTCTCTAGCAACCTCCAAAGGTCTACCAAGTCTTCTCTGTCACAACTTGCAAATAAAGATATGAGAGTGGTAAAAGTGTGTACCTCCTTGCCAAATCTTCCAATTTTCCAGAATCCACATTCATCTTCCTCATAACTTACAATTGGATTCCTGGAATCTAGTGGTAACACATGAACCATATCTGAAGCTTCTAATGGGGAGAGCTTGAGGCTCTTTCTAATGATTGCTTCACTTGGATACAGTTGAGACATATCTTTTGGAAACTCAAGAACAAATCCCTTCTTCACTGGTCTAGGGACTATCATAGCTTTCTTGATTGCCATCTCTTCTACAAGTTGCTCCTTTCTTTCATCTGAAAGAAGTCTGAAAGTGTTCTCTTCCTGCACTTTCACCCAAATAGGATAAGCCCTATGTTCCAACTCATCAAATGTCAAAGCCTTCAGCTTCTGATGTGTCCATCCAACTCCATGACATTTGAGCAACATAAAATAGAGCTTCCTTCTATCCCTTTTCAATTCAGAGAGAATGTTGCTTGCCCTGTACTTCAACATCACCTTACAATCCTGCTGAACTCTAAGAAGAATTTCCAAACCCCATATCTGATCTGAAATGGTCAAGTCTGGATTATCCATGCAGCTTTCTTCCCAAGAATTGTACATCTGAACTACCTCTGGCATATCAAAATCAATTTGCAACTTCAAATCTCTCAGCCTTTCCCTAGCAAGCTCATCACCATACTCAAGTCTTTCTGGTTCAACAATCATCACACTTGAGTCTGAGCTAGCTCCATCACTCTCTTCTTCAGAAGTCACAACAAATGGTGACTTTTCCTTCTCACCTTGTTCCATTATTTGCTCAGCCAATCTTCTATCAAATTCAATCTGAGCTGCATGCTTTGGAACAACTTCTTCTACCAACTTACCCTTACCCTTATCTGTTGGTTCAATTGTTGGTAAGGTAGATGATAATACCTGAGTAGGAACATCTTTGATGATAGATGATGACTGGAATACATCACCTCCATATGCAGATCTGTCAACGCCCAAATTTCCTCTATCAGCGCCCAAAATACTTCTGTCAGCGTCCAAACTTGTCTTATCAACGCTTAAATATTTTCCCTCAGCGCCTTGTGTAACCTCTCTCAGCATATCTGTAAATGACAAATTTAAATTTGTTGGAGAGATTAAGGACGTATCAAAACCTTTTTGTTCCTTCAAACTAGTAAGAGCTTCAGCAATATCCAATGATTGACCATCTTGACTGCTCTTATCACTCAGATTTCTTGCTTCCTCCCCTTTGGAAGACTCCTCCATACCTCCCCTTGAATGAGCACTCTCCAAAACAACAATCATCTCCCTCAATTCTTTGAGTTCAAGGCCTTGGTTACTGACAATTTGTACTAAGTCTGCATTTTGCTTTTGCAAGCTAATGCAGACAGCCGTCAATTCTAAAAGCGTCATTGGTTCCAGTCTGCCCTCTTCCAAAATGGGAATTTGACCTCCCAAGTTAGGTTCATTGGGCATGGATGAGGTCTTAATGATGTTGGGACTGTCTTGACCAGCATCTAAGCCTGTATCAATAGCCCCAGCCTCATCCAGGTCACCAGCCACACTTGTGGTGGTGGTTCTCTCTGCTTCATGGCTAGGACCACCAGAGGAGAACACTCCAGCAGTCCTTTGGCGTTTAATCAACCTATATTCTGGTGGTGTGGAAGATGGTGTAGAAGATGGTGTAGATGTAGGTTGGTTAAGGGGTGTTTGGGTTTGTGATGGTTGGGTGTCAGTGGTGGAAATAGGCATATCAACGCCCACATTAGATGTGTCAGCGTCAAAGGGATTTTGGTCTATTTGCATTTGGTCAGGTGAGGGTAAAGGTTCAGGGATAGGCTCAAGTTGTGGTTGAGGGTCAATATGAGGTTGGGGGTCTGGTTGGGGTTGTGCTGCTGCAATAACAGCAAGCATGGCTGGGGTTAATGGTAGGTCTCTATGAGGTGGTGAATCCATCTTGGTAAAAATAGCCTTCTTTTGTTCAGGGATCTTATAAAAGTCATTGTGATCCCTTGAACAATATCTTTGAGCATCAAAAACCATTTGCAGAAAACGGGGATAAGCTAAAGTCATTTTTGTCCCCTTGTTTTTACACATTCCTTCAAAAATCATTTTAGACCAATTATAATTTTGCCCTGTTGCAATACACACAATAGCAGATGCAATGGATCTATTGATCTCATTGTGTGCAGTACATTTGGGACTCAAACATTGAAGGAGAATGTGAATTAGGTACTTCCAGGCTGGGGGAAATTCCTGCTTATGGTACTTATTAAGAGTACCTTCATTAGGAATAGGGTATCCCAAAGCCCTTAGCCCTTGTTCTATTTCAGATATGGGAAGCATGGTTATACCATCAGCATCATTAAGATGCAAGGCCTGGCGTACCAAGGCCTCAGTAACCACCCAAGGTCTCCCATGTACAATAGAATTCAATGTTGTCACTCCATTAACTGTTGAGGAACTCACAGTGTTCCAAAACTGTTTAATGTGTGTGACTGGAATAAGTGGTGCATGAGAAAGAGCATACCTTAAGGGGGATGCATTCAAATACTCCACCATCTGAATATATTGAGGGAACAAAGTATTATCAGCAACAAGATAAGCAATCATGTTGTGTTGAGACTTGAACCCCAAATCCAATTCTGCAGAGTTAAATCTTGGTGCCATTGATGAAAGCTGTTAATTTGATGTATAAAAGATGAAGGTTGATAAGAGAAAATTGTTAGACAAGAATTATAGATACCCTGTTTAAAATAGGAGCCAAATTTATAGGAGTGGATGAATGCACGTGATTGGCCCAAAAATAGGCAAAGATTTTCAAAAATCAACCATGAAAATATTGAAAAAGTTTATAAGTTATCCCATGCATTAAATGAAAGTAACAACTCCTAAAATTACGGCTTGAAAATATGTCAATAAGTTACAACTGGGTAGGTCCCATTGTTTGTCAACGGTCAAATATAACCCATCAACGCCCAACGGCTATAATCCTGTCAACGTTCGCCTAAAGCCATGTCAGCGTCCATTTTGGTCACAACAACGCTTGGAAAAATCTTGTCAGCGTCCAAAAATAAAATTGTTTTAAAAAGTGAAAAATGACCTTAACAAGTAATTTATCCTAGAGAAGATAACCAAAAGCTGATAATTATCATAGGGCGGCAAGCACTGTCCAGTTATGCACACTTGCATAAGCAAGATAGACATAACAGTCCTCTAGTGTCCCTTGCTAACCAAAATTCTTAACAACCAAGTTACCTTATAAAATCCTTGTTACTCCCAGGTAAAACCCATATCAAAAGGATTCCCAAGCCTCCCAACAGACCATAACCAATTCTAAGTCAAAAATGTCTTGGCAGCATGCAAAGTTGATATACTATGCATGCTACAGTGCCTCATGGTTTAGTAAAACTAACCCATACTCACCAGTGGACACAATCTAGAATTGTGATGAGAGTATTCTAAGAATACCCAAGAGTCCTAAAGGTTCCTTAAACCTCCCCTCAAACTATGATACATGAGTTCTCAAAAAAAAATATATGAACATTAAAAATTTATGTCAAGATAGGAATATAAATATTCCAACCATCATCCATAAACAAAACATGTCCAAATAGCTCTTCAAAGATCCATAAGCAACTCTGTATCCAATGGCATAAAACTACCATTACCTGCACATTTAGATGAAAAACCACAAAACTAACATTTGTTGCTGACAGCGTCCCGACAACACTTATCAGCGTTGAAGGAACTCTTGTCAGCGTTAGACAATAATATCTCCAACAACGGCAAAATAACACTTGACAGCGTTACATTTACCTTTGTCAGTGTTAGAAAAATAATGTGGAAAATCTAAATCATCATAAAGACCAATAACAATGCATTATCCTGTACATACTTTTACAAAAAGATTCCAAAACACATATTAAGTGAGATTAACCATTCCAATATTTGTTACCAAATATTGAAATCTTCCAGCATCAAAAGGTTTAGTTAATAAATCAGCTACATTATCTTCAGTATCTACCCTATCTGGTTGTATTAAACCTTTCTCAAAGCAATCTCTTATAAAATGATGTCTAATTTCTATGTGTTTGGTTTTAGAATGATGTACAGGATTTTTAATAATGCATAAAGTACTGTTATTGTCTACAAAAATCTTGGTATGCATAAAATTATACCCATAATCCAACAGCTGGTTCTGAATCCATAAGACTTGTCCACAACAAGCAGCTGCAGCAACATATTCTGCTTCAGTTGTAGAGTTGGCCACCACTGTTTGTTTCTTGCATTGCCAAGATATTAATCTGCTCCCAAGAAATTGGCATCCACCAGTTGTGGATTTCCTATCAAACTTGTCACCACCATAATCACTGTCTGAATATGCAATAAGGTCCAATGGAGAATCTTTTGGGTACCATAATCCAAGATCTGGATAACATCTTAAGTACCTAAAAATTCTCTTTACAGCAAAAAGGTGACATTCTTTGGGAGTCACTTGATGGCGTGCACATGCACACACAGCAAACATGATGTCAGGTCTTGAGGCTGTAAGATACATCAATGAACCAATCATTGATCTATAGTGCCTAACATCCACATCCTTTCCAGCTCCAAGTTTTCCCCAAGGGTATTGCTTATCCATAGGAGTGGAAGCCTCCTTCTCATGTGGAGAAAAACCATATTTCTTCAAGATTTCAGCTACATACTTGTCTTGGGAGATGAAGATACCATCCTCTTTCTGCTGAACTTGTAACCCTAGAAAGAAGTTCATCTCACCCATTGCACTCATCTTGAATTTATCTGTCATGAGCTTGGAAAAGTCCTCACTCATTTTTGGATCAGTAGACCCAAAAATGATGTCATCAACATAGACCTGCACAAGCAATACATGTTTTCCTTTCTTCTTTGTAAACAGTGTCTGATCTATGGTGCCCCTTTTGAAACCATTTTCCACCAAGTAGGTGGACAATGTACCATACCATGCTCTTGGGGCTTGATGAAGTCCATACATTGCTTTCTTCACTCTATAAACTTTGTCTGGATTCTCAGGATCTTCAAAACCAGGAGGTTGCATGACATATACTTCCTCAACAATTGTCCCATAGAGGAAAGCACTCTTCACATCCATCTGGTAAACAGTAAAATTCATACAAGAGGCATAAGCTAGAAAAATTCTTATAGCTTCAGTTCTTGCAACTGGTGCAAAAACTTCTTCATAATCAATTCCTTCCTCTTGTGTAAAACCCTGAGCTACCAAACGTGCCTTGTTTCTGACCACAATGCCTCTTTCATCTTTCTTGTTCCTTAGAACCCATCTTGTCCCAATTGGTCTCACATATCTAGGACAATCAACCAGCTCCCAAACATCCTGTATAGCAAATTGGTGAAGCTCATCCTGCATTGCTTCCACCCAACTTGGTTCCTTGAGAGCATCAAAAATTTTCTTGGGTTCTTCGTGTGACAGAAAACAGGCAAACAAACATGCTTGTACAAGAGGGGTATCAACCTTCTTGTGTATATTGGCAATAAATCCACCAAGACCTTGATGGGATCTTCTTGTCTGAACTGGAGCCATAACATCACCAATGATCTGAGATGTGGGGTGATCCTTTGCTGTGGAAGTGAGAACTCCTCCTTCAATAACTCTAGTGTCCTCAACTTCACGCTCCATATTGCCAATATCTTCTTCAGATTCTTCTTGATCAACAGAGATCTCTTCATGGACATTAGAAGGTCCACCTTGTTCAAAATGAGAAGAGAAAAGCTGTGTAAAGGTGTCTCCAAAGTCTGATCCTTGTTTATCAGCGTTTGGGCTAACAACGCTTGAACTGATGTTGTCAGCGTTGGAGCCATCAGCGTCTGAATTGGTCGTGTCAACGCTTGATTTCCCTTTGTCAGCGCCTGAAGAATCATGCATGTTTGTAGTTGATGATATCTGAACACCACCATTATCTTTCCTTGCAGCAGTAGCAGCAGCATAATACTCATCTGTCCATATAGGAAGTGTAACATATTCTTGTGGGGGAGATGATTTAGCTGCTGGTGGTCCATCCTCCTTAGCAACCTGTATACCTGAAACATTACCAATTCTCTTTTCCAAAACACTTGAAGTTACCTTCACAATGTCTGGATCAGTAACAGGCATATAATTTAAAGCTCTAGACAAAGGTTCTAAGTCAAACAACCAATTTGGACCACTCTCAGGATCACTAGGTTTACTTTCTAAAAACCTAACATGTACTTTTTCAAGTATACGTTTTTCCTTTTTAATGTAAACCCTATATCCTTTACTCTGCACTGAATAACCCATGAAGTAGCCTTCATCACCTTTTGAATCAAATTTACCTAGGGCCTCACTAGTTTCTAACACAACTACATGACAACCAAATGGCTTAAGAAAGCCGATATTGGGCTTCCTTCCCCAAAGTAATTCATAAGGTGTCTTATTATGTATCTTGTTGACCAATGCCCTATTTTGAACATAACAAGCTGTGTTAACAGCTTCAGCCCAAAAGGCTATAGGAAAATGGGCATCAGCCAACATGGTTCTGGCTGCTTCAATAAGGGTCCTATTCTTCCTCTCAGCAACCCCATTTTGTTGTGGGGTTCGAGCTATGCTAAACTGCCTAGTAATCCCTTTCTTGGCACAAAAATCATCTAACAACTGATTTCTAAACTCACCCCCATTGTCACTTCTAATAATTTTGACCTCATTACCATTTTTCTTTTCTATTTGGGTAATGAAATTAATCAGACTTAGGGCAGTTTCACTTTTCTTGGCTAAAAAGAAAGTCCATGTAAACCTGGAGTAATCATCAGTAATGACAAAACAATATGATTTACCCTTCAAACTTTCTATATTAGTAGGACCAAAGAGGTCCATATGCAATAAGTGAAGGGGTTTAGAACTAGAGTGCACCTGTTTAGACCTGAAGGAGACCTTGTGCTGCTTGCCCTTAAGGCATGCAACACAAGAGTGGTCATTGTGGAAAGCCTTTTCAGGCAAACCATCAACTAAACCAAGCCTCACAAGTCTATTAATATTCTTAAAGTTTATGTGCCCTAGTCTCCTGTGCCAAAGATTACTTTCATCTACTGAGGCTTTAGCATATAGACATGACATTTTATTATTTACCTTAATTCCATTAAGATTCACATTATATATGTCTTTATGCCTTGGTGTTCTAAAATCTATGTATTTCTCCTCAGGGAGCTTATAATCTTTGCTTAACACCAAGCACTCAGTATCTGTGAAAAGAACCTTATTTTTGTTATCACACACTTGTGATACACTAAACAAATTATAATCCAGATCTTTCACCAAGAAGACATTATCAAACCTTAGATTGTTGGTGACAAGGGTTCCTTTTCCTGTGATTGTGCCGTAGCCACCTCCAAAGTATACCTTATCACCATCTTGAATAGGAGAGAAATTGGTCAGATAATCTTCCTTTCCTGTCATGTGCCTTGAGCATCCACTATCCCAGTATCCATAGTCATTGATCTTCTTCTGAATGCCCTGCACATAAAGAAAACACATTAGTTTTCTTTGGGAACCCAAGCCTTGGAAGACTTGGATTCATTTGGTTGTTCAACAAGAACAGACTTGGTTCTCATAACAACCCCATTTTCATCCCTGTTTGAATGAAATTCCCAGTTAACCCCAATTGGTGTTGACAATGCCTTTGAAATATAATGAAACCTGTTGCATGTCATAGAAATACCAGTAGAATTAGGGTTCTGGTCCTGTTTTGGTCTCCATGTTAAGCTAGTAGAAGCTTTAGACCTATTTCCCTGTGGCTGCAAATACCTAGGTTTGTCAGCGCTGAAATTTCTCTTGTCAGCGCCCCGATTGCTCCTATCAGCGTTGTACCTAGGGTTTGCTACAGGAACCCATTGCCTATTTGACCAAGTATTTGACTTTTGAAAAGGTCTTAGGCCTTGTGTGTTAGACCCTCTAGAAAAGAATGGGGCTGGTCTAACAACTTGTGAACTTTTGTTCACAAAGGTATTGGGTCTGACAGTGTTTGACCTATGTTGACTTTTGTCAGCGCTGAAATGGTTCCTGTCAGCGTTGACATTGGAAGCATTGACACATTTGTAGGACAAATGTGAGAAGCTACCACATGTGTAACAAGCTTTTCTAGACATAGTCTTAGGTCTAGAAGCAAAGAAGCCTGTTCCATGATTACTAACTTGGCTTTTTGGTGACCTAGAATTTCTATACATCTCTGCATATTTAACACTAGGTTTTCTAACAGATTGTGGGCCAAGGTCAACAGCTTTGCCAGTGGTAGGGTGTGTGATCTTAATAGGTTTAGGATCAAGGCTCTTGATTGGTGTGGGCTCATTTGGACTTTCACACAATAACCCTCCCTTAACAAACAAGGTGTGGTTTGCTTTCTTCCATTCTTCTAGGTCAGTCAGCTTTTGCTGATATTCCTCAACTGGGGAAGTCACTCTAGGTGGAGGAATAAACTCCTCCTCTTGGCATTCTGGCAAGCCAGTCCAAGATAAGTCCTTTGATTGGACACCATAGAAATCCCCAGCTGGTGGTGGAACAACAGTATAATTATTCATCCCAATCCCACTCATATCCTTAGAGTCTCTTTGTTTGCTAACACACTCTCCTAGGGATTGTGTGGCCTTATCAAATCTCTGGATTTTAAGACTCACATTATCTTTATTTTTGTTAGCCTCCTCTAACTGAGCTATCAAATCAAGATTAACCCTATTCACTATATCTTGAACATCCTTACTCTGATGTAACTCATGTTTTAAGATATTTATTTGATCCTTTAAATCAAACTCCATTTTCTTATACTCAGATACTGTCTTTTCTGTTTGGGTAAGAGCAACTTGATAGTTAGATACTTTGCATCTTTCAGTACTTGCATCATCTAATAATTTAACTATCTCTTGTTTTAATTTTTCAGTATTTAAACGACAACCCTTAGAACAGAAAGCATCATCATATACCTCATTATCTGATGAAGAGGAGGAGTGTGCCATGAGAGCATATTCAGCATGCTCTTCTTTAACCTCAGCAACCAAAGCTCTGTCCTCTTCCTCATTCTTAGCCATCCAGCTCCAATCCCATTCTCCAACACCATCAATTTGTTGAACAGCAACCATGGCCTTGGGATCTGGGTTCTTGATCATTTGGCTAGAAGGCTTCCCAGCATCAGATCTTCTTGGAGATCTACATTCCCTCATAAAGTGCCCCATCCTATGACAGTTGTAACACTCCACCTTGGACTTGTCAAAGCCAGCAACATCCTTAGCATTAAAGGTCATCTTCTTCTTGAACCTTTTATTGAACCTGTTTGCTCTTAAACTTACAAGAGCCATAGTCCACTTTATATCCATCTCTTCCAATTGTTCATCACTTATCTGCTCAAGATCTTCATAAGTGATCCTTGAATCACTAGGCAAAGAAGCAATGAAGGCACACACAGTATCAAGGTCAAAACCAGCAGGTTTAATTCTATCAGCGCCATGATTGTGTGTGTCAGCGCTTGAGTACAAAGCGTTGACGGGATATGATCCAGCGCTGATAGATTGACATCCAGCGCTGACACCTTGAGATCCAGTTGCTGAATGTCCATAGAAGTTCATGGAATCAAATTGGCCTTCACTTTGTGAAAAGAAGGCCATGTTGCTGCTGGAAGATTTGTTATCACTTTCCAATTGCCATTCATTCTCCAATAGTCTTAACTTGTTGAAGATGTCATCAAAACTGGAAGTCTTGTGGGTGTTGTTGACAAGAATGGATCTTGTCTCAATCTTCCATACATCACCAAGGCTTTTGAGAAAAGTAGCATTCAATTCAGGATCATCAATCTGTTTTCCCATGAATGAAAGTTGACTTGTGATGTCAAGAAGTCTACTTCTCACACTGCTGAGATTCTCATTAGGTTGAGCTTTAAAGACAGCATACTCATGCAAGAGTTGCTTCTTCTTTTCTTCTTTTGTGTCAGCATTGCCACCATGTGCCACTTCAAGAGCTTCCCAAAGCTCTTTTGCAGACTCAAACCGTTTGTACTTGTGCTGATTCTCATGACCTAAGGCATGTTTCAAGATATTCAAGATTTTCATGTCCACCCTCTTCTTGGCTATATCTTCAACAGCAACAGCTCTCCCATCTTCAGGCTTTTCCACCTTATCAGATTCAGGACAATTAGGAACAGCTGTCCTTGTGGCAATAGCAGCAGTAATCTTTGCTGCTTTATCGAATGTGTTCCCATATTCGATAATTTCCCAAAGAGTGTAGTCATGAATAGCTATGTATTGCTCAAAATTGGACTTCCAAAGCTCAAAGTTCCTGGCATCAAACATGGGAATTTTGATACTAGGGTTTGAGAAGTTGTTTTGCAGCAAAGCAGGAGGTTGATTTGTGCCAGACATGATGTTTTTAGGGTTTTGAGAATTTTAGGGTTTTTAGGGTTTGGTGTTTTAGGGTTCTGCGTTACTTAAAGATCAAAAGTTTCTCAACAAGCTCTGATACCACTTGTTGATCCCAAACTTAGATCGATTAGCTTTGTGTATACGAGATTAGATCAAGTACTACACGTAGAGAAACCTTTGCTTATGAGTAAAGTAACAAAGTGTTATGCGGAATTAACACTTGATCTAAAACACAATGATGTTAAACAAACTTTCACTTGTATTAGAATAATCGTGTTGATTACAATGAAAGGTTTAACTTGCGAATACTATGAAAACTGATATTAAACATTAACCTAAAAGATCTTCTTTTATAGAACAAGAAGTCTTGTACAATAAGCTACGAATCAATTATTCTAGGTAAAGATAAACATAGAAAATACATTGTCGTTTCTATCCTTACTTAGAAGTAATCTAGAATATAATATACGTGTAGCTCACATCTTCCATCAGTGCTTGTCTTCAATCTGTCAACGCTTGACTTTATCTTGTCAACGCTCATGCTGTCAGCGCTCACTTTGCTCTTGTCAACGCTTGAGTTGTTCTTGTCAGCGTTCAAGTGTTCTGGCCTAAATTTATTCCCAACAATATTGGTTTTTTCATTGGTTATTCTTCAACTGCTTATGCTTACAGGGTTTATAATCGCAGGACAAGAAAGGTAATGGAGACAATGAATGTTACCTTTGATGAACTCTCGGGTATGGCCTCTCAACATAGAAGTTCACACCCCGAGCTTCAAGGTCAGACTTCTGGACATGTAACTTCATGACTCGCGCTTCAATTTGCACCGTCAGCAATCTCATCGTTACAACCTTCGGAAGGTGACTTGGAAGTTCTATTTGGGCCAATCTATGATGAATATATGGAAGGTCCTTCGTCATTTGGTGTTCCTCAAAATTCCCCGGCTGCACCTGCTGCGGTAGTTCTAGAACCACCAGCTGTACCTACACCAACGGCATCCGTTTTTGCACCATCTACGTCAACCTCAACCATATTGACTCCGAACATTCCAACCACGTCTCCGACTGCTGACTCAACTCAACAACATTCTCAGCAAATTACTACTCACGTTCATCTTCAGAATGAAATTGTTGCTGAAAATGCAAACAATGCGATGCTCAACGAACACGAGTTTGTTAATCCATTTGCGGCTTCCACAAGTCCTACTCAGCCTTCAACATCATATGTGGATCCGTCGAGCTCGCATCAAGTTTCTCATACACTTCCACATGAACAAAAATAGACTCAGAATCATCCTTTGGTTCAAGTGATTGGTAATCTCTCAAGACCAGTCTCAACACGCAATCAGCTACGTACCGATGATGATATGTGTATCTATGCACTATCAGTCAGCACAATGGAACCAGCTAGTGTGAAAGAAGCAATGACCGATGCATCATGGATTGAGTCTATGCAAGAAGAACTCAATCAGTTCATCCGGCTTGATGTATGGGAGTTAGTACCTCGACCGGACAATATCGATCCGCTTACTCTCAAATGGTTATTCAAAAACAAGATGGATGAGGAGCAAACGGTCATTAGGAACAAGACTCAGTTAGTTGTGAGAGGTTATAAACAACAAGAGGGAATTGATTTCGCTGAATCCTTCGCCCCAGTTGCTCGAATGGAAGCTATTAGGATTTTCTTGGCATACGTTGCACACAAATCGTTCACTGTGTATCAAATGGACGTGAAGACAGCTTTCTTGCATGGACCGTTAAAAGAAGATGTGTATGTATGTCAACCTGAAGGTTTCATCAACATCGAACATCCAAGCCATGTCTACAAGTTGAAAAAGGCAATTTATGGTTTGAAACAAGCACCGAGGGCATGGTACGACGAACTAGCATCATTTCTTCTACAAAATCACTTCAGCAAAGGAACCATTGATCCAACCTTGTTTATCAAGCACTACGGAAACGACATATTGGTGGCTCAGGTCTATGTAGATGATATTATATTTGGTTCTACTAACCCAAAATATTCCATATTATTTGCAGACCTTATGAAAAGTTGATTTGAAATGTCTATGATGGGGGAAATGACGTTTTTTCTTGGTCTCTATATTCACCAATCCCCCCGTGGCATTTTCATATATCAGGACAAATATGTGCTTGAAATTCTAAAGAAATTTGGAATGGAAAATTGTGATCATATTGGTACTCCAATGGACACTAAACACAAGCTTGATTTGGATAAAAAAGGTACAGTTGTAGATGCTAGAAAATACCGAAGTATGATCGGGTCCCTTATGTACTTAACCTCAAGTAGACCGGACATTGTGCATGCTACTTGTTTATGTGCTCGGTATCAGGCTAAGCCAACCAAGAAGCACCTCAAGGAGGTTAAAAGGATCTTTCGTTATCTCCGGGGAACCATTCACATGGGTCTCTGGTATACGAAGGATTCTGGTTTTAATCTCACTGGTTTTTCAGATGCCGACCATGCAGGATGTCATGATTCATTCAAAAGCACTTCCAGTGGAGCACAATTCTTAGGCGAGAAGCTTGTGAGCTGGTCATCAAGAAAACAAGACTGTACGGTGTTGTCCACCACGGAAGCAGAATATGTGTAACTATCCGTGTGTAGTGCTCAAGTCCTTTGGATGAGAACACAACTCACGGATTATGGCTTTCACTTTAACAAAGTGCCTATTTATTGTGACTCACAATCAGCCATAGCCATATCCTGCAACCCGGTCCAACACTCAAAGACCAAGCACATTGCTGTCCGATTCCATTTCATAAAGGAGCATGTGGAAAGAGGAACGATCGAACTATTTTTTGTCAAGACGGACTACCAACTAGCCGACATCTTCACCAAAGCTCTTTCTCAAGACAGATTTGAATTCTTGGTTCGTCGACTTGGTATGCGTAGTTTCACTCCTGATGATCTTGAACGTCTTGCACATTAGCAGTAACCTTGTATATATCTATCAGAAAATCAAAATACAAAAATATAAAACCTATAAAAACAAAATAAAAAAAATGAGAAAATTTTTCAAAATACCAAAAATATTCTCCTTAGACATGTCTCTCAGCATCGATAATATGGACGTACTTATAAATGTTGTTCAATAACGACACGGGTATGTACATAAAGTTCGAATGAGAGTTCAAATGTTTTCAAAACATGTCTTTTCTATTTTTCTTCTCATAATGGCTTATAGTCACATGTCAGAATATAACCCGATCCCTAAATAAAGGAAAGTCTTTGATTTATCCTCAACAACGAGATATTCATTTTTCTCGGTCATGAGCTTATATCAAAACATTCAAAGTTTTAAGCTCATGAACACAATTTTTCTCGGATTTTTGAGCACAATTCTTCAAAGTATTTCAAAACAATGTGCTCATATACTCCCCTATTTAAATAGAATCTCTTTTCAAGGGGGAGTATACTGATTTCATAAACATTTGTTCCAAACTTTAATGACACATTATTCTCTCCATGTTTCATCACTAGTTTCACAAAAAATTCAATTTCATGCAATTTTTGAGGGGGAGAATAGTGATTAAAATGTGTTATCTTGAATAAGATCTTTGATATAAGTGCTTTCTCTTCCTAATATGTGCAAAAACGTTTTCCTTTTATGATGCACATATGTAGGGGGAGCGTTTTGGGTGATACAAAAAACATTCAAGGTGTAAACTCTGATTTCATCAACACCTTGATGGCTTTTTCAACAGGTTTTTCTGGTTACGATATCTATACCCTTCAACACATTAATTCTTGATGGTATTGGTATCAAAAGGTGGTTAGGTATTCGTCCTATGATCCAAACAGAACTGGAGGTTCTTCCCAGGGACAATCCATTAGAACTTAGAAGTCCTCAGGAAAGATGGAGTAGTTGAGTGTACGGGAATAATGCCGACTAATGACTTAAGCTAGCACTGGAACAATCACAACAAGGTGCTAGTTATGACGTCTTGGTAAGCATTGAAGGGGTTGAAGAATGAAAAAGAAATGTAAGGATAAAGGGTGTAAAGAAAGAAGCCCTCCATACAACTTAGGCAGAAACTGGTCAATACATCTATTATCAGAATCACTTTGATGATTTCTGATACTGAAGACAAAGCATCATGGACCCAGTGATGCAATGCACAACCCCTCCCAGCCTACACAAGCTTCTCTCAAAAGAAGTTTGTTTTATTGTCACGGAGTTCAACTCATTTCTATCGACTTTCTCACTCCGAGATAGTAGATATTGAATAGGTAGCAGTCTGCTCTAGCCTCCGATCACCAAATAAACGTGCACTTATAGAGTCTAGAGGCAATGAGATTCATAAAAAATGTCATTAGGACACTTATTCCTTATATCAATTGTTGTTCATCACTAGAACACATGCGATAATTTACAGAGTCCTACGCTCTATCCCTGTGATATTGCCAGAACATTCAGAGTGATAGTCATTAGTATTCACAGTGATGAATGGAAATCCTTCTAGTGTTAACATCAAACAGCACTGCGGTAGGTCATATGTAAGATTCACTTGAATTGAACATATGTTAACTGGAAAGCAACAGTGGTTTGATTCTTAATTGATTCAAACTCGTTCCAGGACTCGACACAATATCTTTATGATCGTGCCAGAACATTCAAAGTAATACTTTTTCAGTATTTACATTGACGAATGGAAATCCTTCCAGTGTCATCATCAAACAGCACTGCGGTAGGTAACTTGTGCGATTCTATATGAATCAAACTTGTGTCAACTGGAAAGCAACGATGGTTTGATTCTTAATTGACTCAACTTGTTCCAGGAAATTGGATTGACGACTTAATCAGCAGAATTGAACTGTATGATTCACTCCTTACTATGAATTATCTTTCGATAATTTCAAGTATTGAGAACGGCTACCACAGTCGGAAACCCTGTCAAGGAAGTTCTTTGAACTTACCTAATCACAGGTACAGTATTCTTACTGTATAACGGGAAACCGGAGGAATGCAAACGGTGGCGTAACTTAATGAAGTCGTAATTCAAGACCACATGCTCATATAAATGAAGAAATCTTAAGAACATCTAAAGACAAAGACTTCCGCTACTCTGATGATCAAGGAGATTGTTAACAAGCTTTCAAGTCAACACAAAACATGAGTATGTGGAGAAAGACACAAGAACACAAGCTGGCAAAGTTACAAGATCAAGTCAAGGCAAAGATCAAAGATCCAAGATCACAAGTCATGAAAGGAACTATGAAGAAACTCTCAAGACATCGAGCTTCAAAGTCTGCAACAACAAAGAAGTGAAGTCACATATTACATGACCACCCCTTAGGGGGAGATTGTTAGAAGTAAATAAAGTGATGGTCATATAATATATCGTTGCGAAGCTCGTGAAAAATGTTATTTAATGATGTCGAGAGTTTTTAGTTATTATTGTTTATGTAACGGGATTTAGTCCCGAACACACAAATGAGGAAGGCCTCCTATACATTTCTTAGTTAGTATAAAAGGCTTCCTAATCCTCATTTGTGTGGGTGCTTTTCCATTTGATTAGTTTTAGAGAGAGAAAGGTGTTTGTTTTTCTCTTACTAGGAAATCACCAACTTTGTATTTCTTTTATTCTCTTCATCTTAATCTAATCCTTCTTTTTTAGTTTAATCATCATCATGTTATTTGTGTTTGATTAGTCGTGTGATTTAGTCTTATACTAATAAACGACCCTTAACCTATACAATCTTATCAATAGTTACCAATATCAGTTCTAGTTCAGTCATTTCATTCTATCTACATGTCTGCAATGCACCAAAAACCTAACTTACGTTCATAACTCACGATCTTTAACCTTCAAAAATTGAAGTTCTTTGTGGATCTTTAAACAGTACAGCCTTATCACTAGCATGACAATTATTATCGTATAAGAATTCCAACAATTCCTAAATCAATCACAGACGAACAAGTATATCGTCCAATGTTCGAACCGTCTTTTCACTCTATCCATCAGTCCCTGTATAACACACAGTACTCAACTCAACTTTTACTTTTACTCAAACCAGAATGTGTCGATTACTTGACTTGTAAGATTCCTTCATCACTAAGTCTTACTCTCTCAACTTAGGTATGTTAGGAGTGCTCAATATACCATGTCTAACTTGTCTTTAGAACAAAATCCTTTCCATAAGTTTGACAAAATGTTGAAATCACTTACCTTGACATTTCTCAAATCAGACCATCAGCTTAAACTTTCAATATCCTTTCTATGAAGTCGACACTTCTTGTCATCACCAAAACTCAAATCCTAGAGGCTTTTTCCTTTTTCTTCTTGATAAGTGCATCAGCTACCACATTCACCTTTCCCGGATGGCAGCGAATCTCGTAGTCATAATCACTCACAGTCATAACCATCAACATACTCAGGTACTCGAAATATACAATTGGTAATCCTCTACTCATCTCCTTTATCTTCCCAAGAAGTTAATTATGAAGCAAACTCTTATGATCCTTTATTATTACATTCTTGATTCCATACAAGTAATATTTCTACAATCTCAAAGAAAACACCACAACTACATAACCCTTATGAGAGGCATCATAGCAAACTACAGACTATGAATACTTCAGATCCTTCCAACAATGACAACATCAGTGCAGAACACAACTTACCCTTCAGTGTTCAGAATATAGCTTCCTCATCTGATAAGGATCAGATCTCGAAACTTACAAATTTAGATATATAAGTGGGACTCACACATCCAATTTTTCTTAGTCAGCTTAATCAATGGTTCAACAATCAGTGAAAACCTTTCGGTAAACCTCCGCTTATTCCCAGCTTAGACCAAGGAATTAACAGATTTCCGTCGGTGTCGTTGGTACCGACCAATCCTTAATCGTTTCAATCTTGGCAAGATCTTCACGAATACCTTTGTTGTCAATCAACTGCCTTAGAAAACGCAAATATTTCAACCAACATTCACACATAGGAAACTTTACATACAGTTTCTCTTTTTCCAACCATCCCAAAAATTATCCTCATATGCTACTTATGTTCCTCCTTTCCTCTTGGAATAATATAGAATATCGTCAGTAGATAAAAGGACTAACTCATCCTAGCACATCTTACACACATGATTCACCAGGTTCATGAATACGGCAGACACGTTCGTCCATTCCCAAAACATTACTTGAAACTTAAAACACCCACATCAAGTACGAAAAACAACTATAGGAGTATCTTCTTCCCTAACTCTCAGTTAATGATGACCAAAACTCAAAGCGGTCTTTGAGTACACTCTGGATCCAGACCAGTTGCAAGGATCAAACAAATCATCAATCCTCGGTAATGAATACCGATTCTTGACTGTCAATTTGTTAAGCTCTCGATAATCAATATAAATCCGAAACAATCCATCATTCTTGACAAACAACACAGACGATCATCACTATAAAGAAACTTAATCTAATACATCCCTTATCCATCACTTCTCGCAGTTGACCGAATAACTCATTCCACGCTGATGGTGCCAAATGATAAGGCATACAAATACTACTCAATGAAACGCAGAAGCACTACACCTATCGCTTACAACACTCAATCGCCACGAACTCCATTTCATGAGACAGTAGCAACTCTGCAAAACTTCAAGAAAACCTCAGAATACTCTCGAATTATTAACAAATCTCCCAACTTCTCCACAACTACCCTATCACTAATTACTTAAGCTAGGAATACAGCATATCCCTCTTCTACATACTTCTTTGTTTCCAAACAAGATACTTTTCAAAAGGAAAGTTCACTCATCACCTCTCATAGTCAACACTCAGCTTATTAGCAAAATATAAATCAGCAGCTATCAATTTATAGTGAAGATTAATCCAATAAGCATCAGCACTACGCACCAGTAACCAATTTATGCCCATAAACTTCATTTAAAGATCCCAACTCTATGAGCATCAAGTCGATACTAAATGTAACACCCCCAAATTTATACAACTCAATACAGCGGAAGACTCGTTGGTGTTACGGGATAGCACATTACTCACATCATAGACAACGCTTAAAAATCGCGTCGTTTAATAATAAAGCATTTCCATTCATAAATATCAAAGTTACATAGGTCCCAAGTCATTGAATTTAATACAGGTTTTACAAAGAATGTGAATGGAAATTGTTATTTAAGTGCGGGCCATGAATTCTTGTTGTCTTCCCGGGAATTACCTTCAAGTACCTGAGATAAAACATGTTAAAAGAAAAGGTCAGCGATAACTCCGAGTGAATTCATAGAGTTTAATAAAATATGTCAATATATTATCGGTATAAAATTATTACCGAAAATCATTTTGTACAAATCGTTGTAATAGGCCATAAAATAGCCAAAGTCATTTTATACAAATCCTTATAAAAAATCATAATATAGGCTTTCGCCTTCAAAATCATTATACGAACCAATGACGCAAAAATATCATACAATACGTTTTTATAACGTCGTGTAGAGTTAAATAAAAACCGTTATACGAATATGGTTATATAAAACCAAAACACAAACATAATATCAATAATATGACCCCGTATTGCTAGTCAGGCAATATATTGTAATTCGGTGCGTATAGTAGTATTTCGTTACTTGGATTATTATAAGCCGCATGACATTGTTACCTTACTACAACAAAAAACGGGTAGCTAGCCCGAAACTCATTTGCCCATCTAAATTAGCGTGTCGTCACAATAATCACGCTTGTGTAAATCTTCTCATACATAAATTCGCTTACCAATCAATGTGGCACGACGGGGATCAACCGTCAAGGCGCGAACTGGGGTGATCGTCCCCAAATAGTACTATTATATGCATAAGCGTCTACCAAATCCCGGTAGTTCACAATTCATGCTAATGGGACTTTTAGTGACATAACCTAACTTTAATAATCCATTTTATTTCATCTATCGGGTCATTTAATCATTCATCGGGTCATACAATCATTCGGGTCCAAATCAATAAAGAGACAATCGGGACAACTAGTGTCCTATTTTATAAAAACTAACATGTTATCTCCCTCGCGGGTTTATAAAACATTTCATAAAAACATTTAAAAGAATGCGAGGCTATGAACTCACATTGATGTGGGAAAGCGGGTTATCAACAATTCGGATGTACGGTACGTGCTTCAATCACGGAAACCTAGACAAATAATACTCGTCTTAGACTTTTGTCCAATGACTTTATCAAAATAATAATTATGTATACATATGATGATTTTATATATATGATGATGATCAAGTGGGTTTATATATTTTTACTCATTTTAGTGTTTATGTGTTGGTAACTTCTTACTAGTTTTACCTATTTACATATTTTAAGTCCAATAAGCTTATTATAAGTTCTTTAACTTGTATTAATCTATTTTATACTTGTATTATCAGTATTTATACTTTATATTTTGGGCCCAAATGGGTTAATCCCAATAAGTAATTTTTATAAGTGTTTAACTTATTTAGTTAAATTATTAGTCCGAATATGCTAACTTAGCTCGTTAATGTCCGTATGTCATATAGTTCGGGTTTTATCGGTTTTTACTTTTATTAGGTACTTATATATCAGTATATGACTTTTAAAAACTTTACATTAGACCGGTTTGATCGTCTAAGTTTTAATTGGCGAAAAACGTTAATTTTACGGTAATAGCCGAAAAAGTCGTAAAAATCATGTTTATAGTTTTTATAACTTATAAATCTTATTCAACTACCATTTTTATAAAGTGTCCATTTATTTAACCTTATACATATTTATATAAATGAAATTTATAAGTTAGTGGGTTTTAATTCATATTTTATACTATATTAGTTTGAGTGCTTATATAATACTATTAAACATTAATTCTTCAAAATCTGATTTTTAGTTTCATCTTCACCATTTTTATCATATCTTGAGTTATATAAGGATATAGAAGCTCATTTTTGGATGACATAAACTTCATATTATGTGCTACAATTAAGTTAGTTATAGCTACTGCTTATTCTATGTCTAACTATCCTTAACAGTCCCTACAAAACAGACTATTCAGATTGGTACACTCATCTTGTTTTGATCATATCTCACTCATTTTGATGATTCCATTGCATGGCCAACTCTCACATGTGTATGACATCTAACACTTACTGTAAATGGATTCCACCATGCAATTTTATCAGTTTAAGACTTGGTTACTTACTGTTTTTATACAGCCATCATATTTAGCAAGATTTTAACCATTTTACATGTGGTTTTCCATCTTTTTTACTCATGTTTATCAAATCTATCAACACCAAATCCCCATATAATATTTTTAATCATCATTCATCATCATATACATATACATAAATAAAGAAAATACAAGATTACATAATCAAAATAACAAGAGGATAGGAAGAACAATCTCTATACCACCATTAGTGATGAAAAGATGAGGTTTTTGATGAACAAGACTTGGTTCTTGTTATCAAATCTTCAATTTGGCAAATGAACTTCTTGGGTCCTTCAAATGGATGATTATCTTCTTGAAAATCAGCGCATAACTCCATGGAAACTCCTTTTTGGATGTTAAGATCACCTCCAATCTTCAAGGCTTCAAAGGTTCTTCATCTTATGCATGAATAACATAAGATTTTATGGTTGAATCAAGATCAAATGGGGTGTTTTGGTTGAATATTGGACGAATTTGAGAGAGAGAGGAGAGTATTTATGGTGGTTTGCATTAGTTGAATGTGAGAAATGGGTTGTTGCAAGTGGTTTTGTGGTGTATAGCTTACAAGTTAAGCTTTAAGCAACAAGTGTGCAAGCTTCCTTGTGAAGTTTTGACACCTAATGGTGTGGTAGCTTACATGTTGCCATCCCATATTAGTGGGGTGGGGCAAAACTTGTTTTGTCTCATCCCACTAATTTACGGGTATTCCTCGATTCTAGTTTCCTCGATTTGCGTGCCCTCGGGTCGTTTTACGAAAAACGTTTTTATAAATTATGAATCAACAGCACAAAACGAATGTAATAAAAATTGTCTCATCAAAAACAGAGTTCGAAAACGTAAATACGTAATCCTAAGGTTTCCGGTTTAGTCGTAAAGGACGTTAAATTATAATCGTAAGTCCTAATCTCTTCTCGTAAATTTGTGAGTTTATGAACCAACTCAAAATTAAAATCCCAAAATAATATTCACGGATAAATTTATTTCTTGAAATGTCGGACTGTCACCAAAGACGGTGTATGTAAACGTAAGCACGTAACGTAGAATCCTACGGTTTAGACGTAGTCGATGCTACTTCAAAATGTAAATCCAAATTTCTTCCCAAAAATAAGTGAGTTCATAATATAACATTAAAATAATGTTTTTAAATAATATTTGAGAATAAAATATAAACCATAAATTGACGGATTGTCACAGCATTTACCCCTAAACAGGATCTTTGTCCTCAAAGATCATCTTATCTTACTACTCGCTTCTTATAGAGTTAAAGCCATGTGGTTATTTCCTCCACATTCGGTCTTTCTCACAAGTGTAATTCATTACAATACGCGAATTTCATCAAACATAACTACGGGAATAAGATCAGGCTTAATGTTGACTTACTTTCTCTATCCATGATGTTCACGGGTTTTTGATGAATGCAACTTTTCGCCGATCTAAACTTTATCAAGAAGAATTCAGATTTTCACTTGATAGATATTTATCAAGTTCGATTTACGAAACATAATTCACGCAGCCCTTGAAGTCATAGGGTAGATCCAGCTTATATGCCTTTCAAACCAACTTTTACATCATCTCAATGGTCCCATACAACGGGGACTTAATTCCCATGATCTTTCAGATCTTCAATTCATCTTTCTATGGTGAAATTTTTGGCATAACTTCGCTACCCATCTGGCACTTCAAGATCTACATTTCATATTCACATAACCTCTTGCCCACTACCGGCAGTCAATAATCAGATCCTAATTTCAACAATCATTTCAGGTCTCGCGGGTCGAGTATTTTGTAAGGTTAGGTTCGCCATCATAGGAAACCTTAAACCTAAAAGACATGTCCAACTCACAATGGGTGTATGTCGGGTGTCTTCATCCTAACTCCTGCTTACAGATGCTCTAATATATATCCTCACAAGATTCGATCTCGATCCTAATACGATAATTATCAACGATAATCTCTCCAAAGGCGAATGATTATATGGTTCATTACCAAAGGTCAATCATATAAAACAACACTTCTAGTATTTTGTATCGTTACTTTACCTCGTCCCTTCGATTGGGATGGTAAAGATTACTCTCATCAAGGTTTATTCCCAATGACCTCTGAGCAAATCTCTAAAAATTCGATGCGAAGCGAGGATCTTGATAGAGATGATTGATATGGCACACTGTGTTTACACAACTCTTCTAAATACAAAGAGTCAATTTCTTCATCGAGAATCTATCATTAACAGGAATGATATTAGCAGATTTGGTCAGTTTGTCGATGATGACCCAAATCGAATAAAATTCAGATGATGACCTTTGCAATAGTTATACGTTTACTAATGTATGAGGCGATGTCTGCCTTCATAATTTGCCATTAGTACAACTTCTTCAGATAAAAATACATTTAGTCAGAAATGACAGGAATAGAATACTTATACTTACAAGATTCCAACATGACTACATCTCAAAATCTCCATATTTAGGCAACCACAAGTGGCCTTTTATCCATTTAACGTCATCGGCTTCTTAATTCTAATGGTTCACATTAGCCGCGAACCCCTTTTTATTCTCTATATTATCCTTTTTACAAACATCGTTTATTTTTATATTGTTCGGAAATTTATTTTGCACAGTCGTTATTAAGAAATACATCCTAATTGGTTCTTTATCCTTTCTATATAATGTGTCAGTATCTACATTCACTTTTCCTGACGAAATAATTATCAGGACCGTATTTATTCAAAAATTCTTTCTTCATATTTTCTAGGTTTTAGTTTCGTCTCAACTATCATTTTTATCAGTTTAGCTCAATTCGACGTTTAAAGCGTCGATAAGTATTACAAGTAATTAAATAATTAAATATTTAATTTTTATGAAACGTAAACGTAAAAATTTAAGTTTCTTAGTTCGACCAATTATATATAAAATGTTCAAATTAAATTTGAATTTAATTAACAAGATTTTTGTTGATTTATTGAAAAGAGTTAATAAGATCCGTAAATGTTCAAAAAAATCTTTGGTTATACTTTGGTCAAAATTTTCTTAGTTGAAAAGCAAAAAGTGTCGTTTCAAATTTTAAGTCATGGTTTAAATGGTTTCCTCAATCCCTCTTAGGTTGTCTTAAGGTATAAACAAACATTTACCCCTAAACAGGAGTTTAGTTAAATGATTTGTGTATAAGGGAATAATCCCTTAAAAATCCTTTGTTAAAACATTTGTCAAAACATATTTCCATTTTCTATTAATCACACGGTCAAATAATGTAAAGGATTAAGTCTTTCATCACATGTTAAATATTCAAGGTACAAATTTTCACTACTCGGCCGACTCAGGTCATTCTACAAATAATTATTAACTCATTCTTATTCTTATAAATAAACAAATGGTCCTTAATGATCACAAGCATGAATTTATCAAATTACAGCCTACACACGTGATTCACCAAATTTATGAATGCTACATGTGTATTAGTCAATCCAAACGACATCACGTGAAACTCATAATGTTCATTTCAAGTTCCGGATGTAGTGATTGGAATAGATAATCTTTTTCGTGGATGCGAAATTGATGATAACCATGCGGAGCATCAAAATTTTCAAATATACGCTAGAACCTTGTAAATGATCGAACAATCTATCATCTTGGGTAGTGGATATAGATTTTAATCGTCAATTTACCTAGTTCACGGTAATCAATAAATAAAAGGAATAATAACACCATAGCTCTTCATGATGACGAGCTCGGTAGAATAAAAGCTTTCTCCGACAACTCTCTCAGTTGTACGGTAATTATTTTAAGTTCAGATGGTGCTGACGTACAGTGCACATGCCACAGGTGCAGCACCGGGAATATAATCAATACCAATTTCAACTTGCCTTAATGGCGAGAGTCTAGGTAATTCACCAATAAATACCTCCTAAAGTTTCAGATAACAGAAACATCTTTTAATAAGTTCATATTAGGTTCTTTCTAGATTATAGTATCAATGACCAATTCGCAACCTTTCACGGTATAATTTCAAGTCTAAATGCAGGATATGGTCATCCATCAAGAATTATTTAGATCACTTTTGATAATCAACATCTTATCATTTAGGGGAATTCTACTTGAGTTCCCATCAATTAAGACAATGTCGTCAAGTCATAATCAATTAATCCACTCTACTGGCACTATCAACTTTTTAGTTTTATTGCCGTCGATAAGATGTGAACTTCACAAAAGACTAATAATAACTCATAATCCTTCACAATTCAAGGATATCTGGAGACATAACTAACCTTAAAAGAGTAAGGTCAACGCATAATCTACGCGAGAGAATTTCAAATCAGATACAGACGAAAACATTAACGAATATGAATATATCCCATGTTTTCATAATTTGAGTACCCATTCGAAAGCTCCTCGGATCGTTACCCAGGTCATTCAAATGAAATCAAATCAAAAGAAATGATAGGAACATCGATACATCCAGTCGGGTATCAATACTCGGTAATCCGATACTTTTCCTAAGAATCTCACTATGGGAGAATTGGACAAGAAAGAATTGTCAACTGTCAAATAAGACAATTTCCATAGATGAGTAAATTTGACTCAGAAGAATAGATGCTACAGGCACATATGTAGGTGTCCCTAACACTATGTCCCTATTTTTCACTTCTTGCATATCTCATAAAATTTAATCTTTCACAATCTTTAAAGAAAATGTAGTGTTTATTCATTAGTTTTATGGTGACTACTAATCAGCCTTGCATGGTCCATTCCAAATTGTATGTAGGCGCGCAACTATATACAATTTCAAGATTAACGATGCAATACTCAGTTCGTCAAAATTTTATCATCATGTTTATAATAAAAACATTTTCATGCTTAATTCTTAAATAAGAATCAAAAATAAATTTACAGAGATGTTCTTTCTTATGGAAACAATTAAGTTTTCCAAGGTATTTCATAAACAACTTCATCTCGATAACGATTATTTATAAATCTCACTTTAAATAATCCTTATGGTGATGAAAATTCAATTTTTCTCAAGGAATATTGTTTTATCTTATAAAAACAATGAGTGATCTGTAAAAGAGTGATGAAAAGTTGTTCACCAAGAACTAACTACAATACGATAGGAAATGAGCTTAGCCAATTAATCATGTGGTGCATGACCTCGATGGCACTCAAAAAGAATAATCCACAACGTAACTCAATTCGAGATGAGTACTTGTTCAATGGTTGTATCACTAATGTGATCATTAGAAAGAAGCAAGAAAAGGGTAGATAACATCGATACATGTAGGATTTAGTAATCAAAGGTAGTCTTTTCATTAATCACAAACAAGTAAAAATTGTACCGTAACACATTATGTGTCACTATGTCATACAATTCCAAGAACTCATCCTACCAACTGATGTCTCAGTTAAGTTAGGGGTTATTTTTAAAAGATACCACAATGAATACTAATCTACAAGAGTCATTAGGTGTCCCACCTGTCCTGGAAGATCCATCGGTCCCAATTCAGAAGAAGATTTCTTCAATTTATTTATTGGACACTGGGCATCCTCGTTATTGGACAATGGTTTAGGAACAATCCTTAACACAAACTAACAATCATTTAAAACCTTATAATTCAATTACAGGACTTAACAGATTCCTTTTAACAATCTCATATTGCATACGAGTTAAATTTTACTTCATTCAAGATTCAACCAACTTATACTCAATTCGATATCCTACCTCATTCTCCAATACTTTCAACCTTATTCATAAACCTTAAAAGGGCAATAAAAGCTCAATATGAACAACACTTAAATTCCAATCCTATAGATCTTACAACAATAGTTATCAAATGAGTCACTAGTATGAGATGACTCATACATTCAATTAGACTTCTCAGAAAGGTACTAGTGGCATGAGGCTTTTGGGTAATGGTTCCAATGACAGCCTCAAGTGCAACATTCACCCTTTCGATTTTAATTTAAGAATTAGATGACAACGAATCAGATGACATCTTTCTAGGTGATAACGTTTTGTCAAACTCCACTCTATAAGGAAAGATCGTCATGACATCGATATCAGTTTTAATCTCTCCAATTCTTCTTTAATATCACAATCAACTAATATCTACATTTCTACGAATATCAATCATTTGTTGGGATCATAAATATCCACAATTTGGTTTAGATCTAGGATAGCTAGAATTCCTACGAGAATAGCTTCGATTAATTTACTAGGGGATTTAGGGTTCCTTGTGACAATCTACGTCGTATAAATACCTCATATAAATATTAAAATAATCATCAAACAATCATGTAATCAAATTACATTATATGTATATATATAATCCAAGTTATATATATATTAAAATAACACTTCTTAGTCTGGCCTTGTCGGTAACTCGGGAATTCTTCGGCACCGTTATAGTCAAAAGATTTTTAGACATTTTTAGAAAAATGTTTATAGTTAAAAGATTTTGAAATGTTTTATTCAAAACCTTAGTTTTAAAAATCTTTCGTTCTCTATAACGACATCTCTGATACCAAACTGTAACACCCCCAAATTTATACAACTAAATACAGCGGAAGACTTGTTGGTGTTACGGGATAGCACATTACTCACATCATAGACAACGCTTAAAAATCGCGTCGTTTAATAATAAATCATTTCCATTCATAAATATCAAAGTTACATAGGTCCCAAGTCATTGTATTTAATACAGGTTTTACAAAGAATGTGAATGGAAATTGTTATTTAAGTGCGGGCCATGAATTCTTGTTGTCTTCCCGAGAATTACCTTCAAGTACCTGAGATAAAACATGTTAAAAGAAAAGGTCAGCGATAACGCCGAGTGAATTCATAGAGTTTAATAAAATCTGTCAATATATTATCGGTATAAAATTATTACCGAAAATCATTTTGTACAAATCGTTGTAATAGGCCATAAAATAGCCAAAGTCATTTTATACAAATCCTTATCAAAAATCATAATATAGGCTTTCGCCTTCAAAATCATTATACGAACCAATGTCGCAAAAATATCATACAATACGTTTTTATAACGTCGTGTAGATATAATGTTATGTAAAACCAAAACACAAACATAATATCAATAATATGACCCCGTATTGCTAGTCAGGCAATATATTGTAATTCGGTGCGTATAGTAGTATTTCGTTACTTGGATTATTATAAGCCGCATGACATTGCTACCTTACTACAACAAAAAACGGGTAGCTAGCCCGAAACTCATTTGCCCTTCTAAATTAGCGTGTCGTCACAATAATCACGCTTGTGTAAATCTTCTCATACATAAATTCGCTTACCAATCAATGTGGCACGGCGGGGATCAACCGTCAAGGCGCGAATTGGGGTGATCGTCCCCAAATAGTACTATTATATGCATAAGCGTCTACCAAATCCCGGTAGTTCACAATTCATGCTAATGGGACTTTTAGCGACATAACCTAACTTTAATAATCCATTTTATTTCATCTATCGGGTCATTTAATCATTCATCGGGTCATACAATCATTCGGGTCCAAATCAATAAACAGACAATCGGGACAACTAGTGTCCTATTTTATAAAAACTAACATGTTATCTCCCTCGCGGGTTTATAAAACATTTCATAAAAACATTTAAAAGAATGCGAGGCTATGAACTCACATTGATGTGGGAAAGCGGGTTACCGGCAATTCGGATGTACGGTACGTGCTTCAATCACGGAAACCTAGACAAATAATACTCGTCTTAGACTTTTTTCCAATGACTTTATCAAAATAATAATTATGTATACATATGATGATTTTATATATATGATGATGATCAAGTGGGTTTATATATTTTTACTCATTTTAGTGTTTATGTGTTGGTAACTTCTTACTAGTTTTACCTATTTACATATTTTAAGTCCAATAAGCTTATTATAAGTTCTTTAACTTGTATTAATCCATTTTATACTTGTATTATCAGTATTTATACTTTACATGTTGGGCCCAAATGGGTTAATCCCAATAAGTAATTTTTATAAGTGTTTAACTTATTTAGTTAAATTATTAGTCCAAATATGCTAACTTAGCTCGTTAATGTCCGTATGTCATATAGTTCGGGTTTTATCGGTTTTTACTTGTATTAGGTACTTATATATCAGTATATGACTTTTAAAAACTTTACATTAGACGGGTTTGATCGTCTAAGTTTTAATTCGCGAAAAACGTTAATTTTACGGTAATAGCCGAAAAAGTCGTAAAAGTCATGTTTATAGTTTTTATAACTTATAAATCTTATTCAACTACCATTTTATAAAGTGTCCATTTATTTAACCTTATACATATTTATATAAATGAAATTTATAAGCTAGTGGGTTTTAATTCATATTTTATACTATATTAGTTTGAGTGCTTATATAATACTATTAAACATTAATTCTTCAAAATCTGATTTTTAGTTTCATCTTCACCATTTTTATCATATCTTGAGTTCTATAAGGAGATAGAAGCTCACTTTTGGATGGCATAAACTTCATATTATGTGCTACAATTAAGTTAGTTATAGCTACTCCTCATTCCATGTCTAACTATCCTTAACAGTCTCTACAAAACAGACTATTCAGATTGGTACACTCATCTTGTTTTGATCATATCTCACTCATTTTGATGATTCCATTGCATGGCCAACTCTCACATGTGTATGACATCTAACACTTACTGTAAATGGATTCCACCATGCAATTTTATCAGTTTAAGACTTGGTTACTTACTGTTTTTATACAGCCATCATATTTAGCAAGATTTTAACCATTTTACATGTGGTTTTCCATCTTTTTTACTCATGTTTATCAAATCTATCAACACCAAATCCCCACATAATATTTTTAATCATCATTCATCATCATATACATATACATAAATAAAGAAAATACAAGATTACATAATCAAAATAACAAGAGGATAGGAAGAACAATCTCTATACCACCATTAGTGATGAAAAGATGAGGTTTTTGATGAACAAGACTTGGTTCTTGTTATCAAATCTTCAATTTGGCAAATGAACTTCTTGGGTCCTTCAAATGGATGATTATCTTCTGGAAAATCAGCCCATAACTCCATGGAAACTCCTTTTTGGATGTTAAGATCACCTCCAATCTTCAAGGCTTCAAAGGTTCTTCATCTTATGCATGAATAACATAAGATTTTATGGTTGAATCAAGATCAAATGGGGTGTTTTGGTTGAATATTGGACGAATTTTAGAGAGAGAGGAGAGTGTTTATGATGGTTTGCATGAGTTGAATGTGAGAAATGGTTTGTTGCAAGTGGTTTTGTGGTGTATAGCTTACAAGTTAAGCTTTATGCAACAAGTGTGCAAGCTTCCTTGTGAAGTTTTGACACCTAATGGTGTGGTAGCTTACATGTTGCCATCCCATATTAGTGGGGTGGGGCAAAACTTGTTTTGTCTCATCCCACTAATTTACGGGTATTCCTCGATTCTAGTTTCCTCGATTTGCGTGCCCTCGGGTCGTTTTACGAAAAACGTTTTTATAAATTATGAATCAACAGCACAAAACGAATGTAATAAAAATTGTCTCATCAAAAACGGAGTTCGAAAACGTAAATACGTAATCCTAAGGTTTCCGGTTTAGTCGTAAAGGACGTTAAATTATAATCGTAAGTCCTAATCTCTTCTCGTAAATTTGTGAGTTTATGAACCAACTCAAAATTAAAATCCCAAAATAATATTCACGGATAAATTTATTTCCTGAAATGTCGGACTGTCACCAAAGACGGTGTATGTAAACGTAAGCACGTAACGTAGAATCCTACGGTTTAGACGTAGTCGATGCTACTTCAAGATGTAAATCCAAATTTCTTCCCAAAAATAAGTGAGTTCATAATATAACATTAAAATAATGTTTTTAAATAATATTTGAGAATAAAATATAAACCATAAATTGACGGATTGTCACACTAAACACCTACTTTCCTAAATTCATGGAACACACTTTTAGTATAGAACTAATACTAGCAACCTTTCCATCGGTTAATTCCACATCATAGTTAATTGTCAATCTTACTAATTCTCCATTGATAAAACAACTGAATCTTTACATTCCTACAGTTTCTATCAGATCTGACATCAAACAACATACTAACATAATGAACATCAAATGAGAATATACCATTTACAACGTTCAGACCTTAAGGTTTGTCAGCATCATTCAAACGTAAACTGGAGCGTCAACATTCCTATCTTGTCAATTTACTTTCCTTGGAAAATTCCCTTGCTTGTTTCCTTTCTCTCCACAACTAAATCATATCACAACTCCAAGGGTACTAATTCCAGTAACTAATCCTCTTGTCCTACACTTAGCAGCTTTATGACCAGATTGTCCTAACTCTAGTCGTAAATGTGGAAAATTACCTACATGGTATAGAGTACAACAAATACACTTGAGATTTGTTTTGTTACTCCCAGACACAGTGACAACACGAATTTCCTCATTCCTTCCATAGTTTAAATGCTGATTTCGGTTCTGTCTTTGGTTATTGTTATTAATGTAATCCCCACGATTCTGACCTTGATTCGGGTTGGACTGAGCAGATTCCCACTTTCTCTTATTGTTTTCAACAATACTATCTTTCCTATCTTGCACTTTTACTTCCATTGAATCATGCGCCATCTGAACAGCATCATCAAAAGATTCAGGTTTTGAAGAAATAATCTCACCCTTGATATCACTAGACAATCCTTTAATGTACTGCTTCCTTGCCTTACAGTCATTCACAAAAGTATCAGGACATAGAAAATATAGCTCAGAAAATTTCCCAATAAGCAGTAATATCATCGTCCGTTAGCACTAATTATCTCAATTCGGATTCCAACTGTCCTAGTTCCTCCTCGGGGCTAAACCTATCAGTCAATAGTCCTTTAGTCACGGCCCATGTCCTACCATTAGCCACAACCAATCCTAAAGTAGTCACTTGGTTGTTCCACCATCTTAGTGCACCATCCTGAAATATAGCAGCATCAAATTTCACCTTATTAGTTTCTGAACACCCAATAATCTCAAAATTACTCTCTTTCTTATCAATCCACCTATGCAATTCAATGCACTACTAATACCACAAAACTGCGTAGAACCACACTTCTGAAAACTAACATAAGTACATTCTCTTGAACTTGCAGAACAGCAGCAACACTCCCATCTGGATCAGCAGCATCATCATTATTCTCAGTAGCATCCTCATTATTCTCAGCAGCATCAACTGCAGCATCATCATTATTCTCAGCACAACTAACCTCAACATCTTGATTCCTTGCAGCACGATCAACTTCATGTGCTCTAGCAATAAGTTGTTCGATCATAGTGTTCACAGTAGAAGTCGTTAGTTTTAGCGACATATTTCAAGACACTTAGTCACGTGGTTATCCACTAATGACAGAAATATGATTCCCCTACTCCTTCTTCCATCATCACAGAAGAAAGAAACATGATAAGTATACATATCAAGATAAAAGAAGAATCCTTTATCAGGACATCTCATGGATGCTACATGCACGAACAACACTAACTACACTGGTTCATTAACCAAAACTCAAAAGAGTTAATAATGACACATCATAGATCATGAGGGTAATTCAGATTGCGTTGAGGATTCAACAAGTCAGTAGCAATGTCTGTCACTACAATCATTTACCGAACAAACTTAAAAGATAATAAGTTCCATCACAATGCTACGACACAAGGTTTAAATAAGTTTGATCACAAAAAGAAAATAAGATACAAAGAAATCCATTACGCGATTAGTTCCTTAGACACCAGCTCCTTATCCTCCTTATCATTGTTGTCAGCTTCATCACACTCGTCTATTTCCCTTTTCGCACTTCAAAGTCAAATCCCTAACATGATGGAAGCTCATTCTCAAAATTCGAATACTCACTCATACACGGCAGATTAATCACAAAGAAAATCTTCGTACGACTTTCAACATTCCTAAACTTCCAAGCTTGACTCAGAATTGATCTCAAATGAGACTCCCACTCACTCATCCTTTGAAAACTTACCTACTTCTCTTTAAACCTTTCAATTCAAGTACACAAATTCATCACAATCGACCTAAGACTAGCAATCTTATCCACCTTCCAAGTCCTAACAAACTCAATTCTCCACATACCAAATACAACCTTTAAAACAACTTTTCTTTCACATCAACCTTCTAATCACACCAATTTCAACCACATATCTATCATACATCAGCTAATCAAACTTCCTCATACCCGATATAAGTCGCAAGAAATCAGTTGTAAAATCGTTCAACATCTGGTCTAATGTCCTATACCCTCGGTAGTATATAAGGTCATTATTTAAAATTATATACATATGCATTACATAAAGAAAATTACAATAACAAGTACTCAACGTACTCTCAACAACATCAATATATCATCAATACAACATCATATATCATCATAGTATTTACTTAATAAATACTCTAAAAATCATTTCAGTTTTACGGGATACATCTAACTATAAAACAATACAAAACAAATAATCTTACTGGAGCCTTGCGGAGAAGTTGCGTGCTTTTGTAAAGTACTTTCGACACCAAGGTTATAGTTTAGGACATTTTTCAAAATCGACCTAATTAGCTATAACTAAAAAGCTCTGATTACCAATCTTTAACACCCCCAAATTACATTACGCAGCGGAAATACACATTTTGGTGCTAAACACAAACATCGTTACACAAGACACTTGAAACAATCTCAAAATGATACATTTGAAATATAAAAGGATATAATTTAACCATTGTCTAAAACCTTTGATCCCAAGTAAAACAATTTTTGAAATATCAGAGTAATATTTAGGTCCCCCAAAGATTTTATCCAATCAACAAAACAATTTACCAAAGTTCATGACCGTACATTATTATTTTTATGACAAAAGTGAAAGAAATTTGTTTTAGACCAATCACCACAAAAGTAACCCGCAATCCTTCTCGAGCAAGCTCCACAATTCAGCAACTTCAATCACCTGAAATACATGCTTAAAATAATCAACACAACGGTTGAGAGAATCTATAGGTTTTCCAAATCATCATTTGAACACAAGAGAAAAATCAATCAAGATCATTTAATAGAATTGTTGATCATACAATCTATTATTCAGGCATTCTGGCATATAGAAATAGCTATATAATTGTATTAAGCTCATGACACCGACCCCTTAACTTAGTCACCCACACATAAATCCGGCATGACTAGATGAACTCCAGTGCCTCTACTAGGGTATCAGTTGCAAGTATACCACATTCTCATTCCCGTAAAATTATCCTTCCCAGAGGTTACTCAGCGTATAGCCCTAGTCTCAGATAGGGTCATCAGCCCAATAGTACTATTATAAGAATAAGCGGCTATTCCAACTCACAACATCAAGTCAGAAGATAGTTAACGGCTCATGAATTTAGGGACTTTTGCAACTTAAGTACTTATACAATTCAAGGCAACAACATGCAACATTCGGGTCCAAACAATCAATCATGACTTGTGTTCATTTTACTTTCAAATAGCATGTATCCCCCTCACGGGTTTTAAAATCATTCAAAACAATTACAAAAGCGAGGCTATAGACTCACCTTGAGTAATAGCAATAGTAAGACGACCTTCGACGATTGTTGATGCCCGATGAACACAAAAACCGCAACCTATCAAATAAGGCGCGTTCATTAATAATAAACTCGAGTAAAATCCATACTTAATAACATCAAACTCAAAATCATAATATTACGACAATCCCGAAAGAAAACAATACAAGTGATACTATTACTTCCTTCTATATGTTTACTTTATTAGACAACTCACTCAATAAAAATCTGCCGGTACATACCAAATGTACGAGCTCATTTACCCCACTTAAACACGTCAAATACTCACGATACTACTCAGAGATATCACTTACTATATATAGAAAGACCTGTTAAAAGCCCATCAAAATATTTTACTTTTAAGTTCTCTGCCCGGCACATCTTTGAACTACAAAAACTGGACAGTTTTACGTCACCAACTCATACAACCATTTTGACCATTCTAAACAATCCCGTTTACAAATCCGACACTTGAGTTTGAAAATAGACTCACAACCCTTAGTTTAGAACCAAACATCAGACCTTGACCATTTTCACTACTCATTCCATAGTCTCCGAGATTCGATCCAAATATCGACAACAACTTCGGATTGTGTCGATACTCGTCTCCCGGTACACGAATAATCAAAACATCATAACTTCTCGCTCGTTTGGAGCTAGTAGCTCTACTTTATATCAAATCGACGCTAATGAAATTCTCTACAACCCTGTGCAATTAGTTTAACCATTTTCAAACAGTAAGGTACCCAAAATTTACATTTTTCCCACTGATCTAAAATACCTTTTTAAAAATCATACTAACTCAATTTTTCAACCTATTTTAGTCAATTTCATACTCCTAATATCACCCCACAATCATCTTAAACAAATCATCTAACCCATAATACCCTTGAATAATCATTCAAAAATTTACCCACTCAAATATTCAAACATGCAATACTTAAAATATATATATATAATAGCACTAACAACAATTATATAACAAGAAACTAGATCAAACCACCTTAGATCATCATCAAAATTTGAAAGTTGTTGCATGTTGTAAATTTTTACACCAAAATGATCACCATCAAATTTCCTAGATGGGATATCAATTAGTTTTTGAAGATTCAAGGTAAAAATTCAAGATCAATAGTGTTTTTATGGTGTAGGGGTGGCGGAATTTGCTAGAGAGATAGAAATGTTATTTTGTATGTGTTTTTGTGTGAGTGGAGTTAGGTAGGGAGTATATATATGGTGGGTGGAGGGACTAGTTTTGCCAATTTATGATAGTTTTGGTTCAAAATGCAATAAACTAGTTTAAAAGGTAGATAATGTAAATTGTCAATTTTGAAAATATTTACGAGGCTCGGGTTTCGTAAAAATACTTTTCAAAAGTTAAAACGCACTCAAAAATGATAATAATATGATCCCGGTACGACTTAATACGCAATTAAAATAAAAACGTCAAAAATATAAACATAGAGACAACAAATAATAAAACATAAAATCTCGGGCATCCATCGATATCGTGATTACTAATAATCCTCGCTATTAGTATAAAGGTAAAAATAAGACCTCCAACGTCGGTTTTAAATAAAACCATCAACCGTCATTTCATTCAACTCATCAAAAATTTCAAAATTATTCGCAAAATAATACTAAATAATATTAAATAATGACGGCGGGTTCGGGTTGTCACACCGACTCACAACATCAAGTCAGAATATAGTTAACGGCTCATGGATTTAGGGTCTTTAGCAATAAGGTACTCAATACCAAGGTTGTCAAGATCCCGATCTTGATCTTAATATCTTACGATTTTAAGATACTGCAAATAAAAAACGACCAGGATCTTATGTAGGATCTTTCTATGCTTAAAATATTATAGGATCTCGATCTTGATCATAGGATCCATTACGATCCGATCTTACTTTTTCTTGAGCGACAAGCTAAAAAATTACTACAAATTTATAAGTTCTATGTTGTATAATCTAAAAAACGACATGTAAATCTTCTTATAATTTCATAATTATAATTTAGGACCACATTTTTATGAATATTCGTATAATTTTGGGTTTACGATGCATATTAATTTGTAAATTTGTAAAATGTTGCAAAAACTACTAAGAAATTACATTATAGTAGGATCTTGCGATCTCGATCTTATTTTACGATCTCGATCTTGAAAAGACGAAAACGATCCTAGGTAAGATCCCGATCTTAACAACCTTGCTCAATACAATGTAAACAACTTAGGCAACATTCGGGTCCAACAATTACTCATGACTTGTGTTCATTTATTTCAAATAGTATGTATCCCCCTCGTGGGTAATAAACATTTAGTAGCTAGCATGAAAAGCGAGGCTACATACTCACCTTATTATAAGAGATCTAGCGAGATGATCGTCGATGATAAAGGATTCCTTTCAAACACGAGAACCGCTACCTATCAAATAAGGCGCGTT
Source organism: Glebionis coronaria (assembly GCA_025667525.1). Classification (NCBI taxonomy): domain Eukaryota; kingdom Viridiplantae; phylum Streptophyta; class Magnoliopsida; order Asterales; family Asteraceae; genus Glebionis; species Glebionis coronaria. Next base: position 443,494,853 of record CM046878.1, on the reverse strand, counting down.
CATTAATAATGACTCAATAAATAAATCATACATAACAATATCAAACTCAAACTCATAAAATCACGATAAACTCAAGAGAAAATGAAACAAAATAACTCTATTACACTCTTCTATATATTTACTTTACCATTCTACAATTTCAACAAAATCCACCGGCACATACTACATGTACTAGCTTATTTACCCCTTTTAGACTCGTCAAACGTTTATGAAACGACTTGAGAAACTAACTTACTATATATATAGAAAGTCCTCCAACAAGTTTATCAAATGAAATTACTTTTAAACTTCTTTACCCGACTCATCTTCAAACTACAAAATCCGGACATATTTACGTTAATAATTCATACAACCGTTTTAACTTCTTTAAAAGACTCCCTTTACAAAACTGGCACTTGGATTTGAAAATAAACTCACCCTCTAGGGTTTAAACTTCATTATCAGTATGTGACTCATTTCAAAACTTCAATTTGTAGTCCCCGAGATTTGATCCAAATATCGACAACAACTATATGTAGTGCTGATACTCGTCTCCCGGTACACGAATAATCAAAACATCATAACTTCACGCTCGTTTGGAGCTAGAAGCTCTACTTTATATCAAATCGAAGCTAATCGAATGCTATACAACCTAGGCTATTAGTTAAACCATTATCACAATATAAAATTCCCAAAAATACAGTTTACCTACTGTTGTAAAATACCTTTCAAAAACTTGTATAAAATCATATTTTTAGCTCAAACCAACCATAGTTATGATCATCCCATAACCCTAACACTAACATATATCAACTATAAGATTTAAAATCATCAAAATCAAAACCTTCAAATCAAAATCAAGTTTTTAACAAAACTTTAGCATGAACATCTTTTGATCATCCTAAAAACAACATGCATGATCATAGTTCCCACCTACCAACTTGAAAAAAAAACTTCTTGCATGTACCCAAATTTAACATCGAAATGATCTACTTACAATTATAGAGATGGAACTTGTGTTGTTTTTTCTTAGATCATGATAGAAATTGAGTAAAAATTGATCAAAGTTGTGTTTTGGGGTAGAGGGGGGTCACGGCTAGACAAGAAAAAAAGAAGAGAGAGAAGTAAAAATTCTGTGTGAGTGGATTCTATGTGTTTTTGGTGAGAAATGGGCCTTTTATATGGTGGTTGAGGGACCATTGTTGTAATTTTGCAATAGTTATGGCTCAAAATGAAAATAGTTAGCTAAAAAGCGGGAAATAACTATTAGTCAATTTTGAAAATATTTACGGGGCTCGGGTTTCATAAAGATACTTATAAAATTTTAAAACGTACCTCAAATATAATAATATCGACTCCCGACTCGACTTAACACGTCATTTAAAAGAAAACATAAAAAATGACAAGCATCGAACAACCGACAATAAAACGTAAAATATTTGGCATCCATCGACATCACGCTTGCTAATACTCCTTATACTTATTAAATATAAAATATAGGCCTTTCAACATCGGCTTAAACTTAAACCTCCAAAAATAAACATCATTCAAACTCATCAAAAATTTCAAAAATAGTCGTAAAATAAGATTTAGCAATGACCTCGGTTTCGGATTATCACATCCCCTCCTTCTTAAAAAGAGCGATGTCCGTGGCGCTTAATCCTTCCTAAACAAATGAGGATACTTATCCTTAAAGAAATCGTCTCGTTCCCAGGTAAACTTTGGTCCACGTCTAGAGTTCCATCTCACTTTCACAATCGAAATCCTACCATGCTTCAATTTCTTAACTTCCCTATCCATAATCTCTACAGATTCCTCTATAAAATGCAACTTATCATCAAGTTGAATTTCCTCTAATGGAATCACCACATCCCTTTCAGCTAAACACTTCTTTAGATTAGACACATGAAAAGTATTATGAATAGCCTTAAGTTCATCAGACAACTCTAACTTATAAGCAACCAATCCAATCCTTTGGATAATCTTAAATGGTCCAATGCATATTGGGCTCAACTTTCCTCTCTTTACAAAACTAATGACTCCTTTCCATGGAGATACCTTCAATATAACCATGTCTCCTACTTTAAATTCCAACGGTTTCCTTCTGTTATCAGCATAACTCTTTTGTCTACTTTTGGCAAATAACAAACACTTCTTAATTTGCACAATCTTTTCAGTCGTCTCAAATATCATTTCAGGTCCAGTCAATTAACTTTCTCCTACTTCACTCCAACACACTGGAGATCTACACTTACGTCTGTACAAAGATTTAAATGGTGCGGCTTTAATACTAGCATGATAACTGTTATTATACGAAAATTCAACCAATGGAAAATGCTTATCCCAACCATTTCTAAATTCAGTCACACACGCACGAAGCATATCCTCTAATGTTTGAATCGTTCTTTCTCTTTGTCCATCAGTTTCCGGATGATATGTTGTACTCAAACATAACTCCGTTCCCATCGCTTTCTGCAAAGATTTCCAAAATTCTGAAGTAAACCTACTATCACGATCAGAAATTATCGAGAAAGGCACACCATGTCGACAAACAATCTCCTTTACGTACACTGTTGTTAACCTCTCCATACTATCCGTCTTCTTTATTGGCAAAAAGTGAGCATACTTAGTCAATCTATCTATAATCACCCATATCATATCACAACCACTAGAGGTCCTTGGCAAACCTGTCACAAAATCCATAGTAATCTTCTCCCATTTCCACTCAGGAATCTCAGGTTGCACTAATAATCCAAACGGTTTCTTATGTTCAGCTTTCACCTTCGCGCAAGTTATACACTTATTAACATATTGTGCTATATCTGCCTTCATATTCGGCCACCAATAAACTTTTTAAGATATTGATACATCTTGTCCGATCCAGGATGTATTGAATACTTCGATTTATGAGATTCATTCATCACTCAATCTCGCACTCCTAAAGAACCTTCCTCAGATGGACACAATGGTAACCAAATTCTATTCTCAAAATACCTCAATCCATTTGACCTTACTTCAAACAATGGCTTCAACATTCTACCCAAATTTTCTGCCTTAATATTATCTTCCTTCAAACCATTAGCTTGGGCTTTCAATATCGTTTCTGTCAAATCAAAGCTTTCCATCATTGCCAAAGCTCTAACTCTTATAGACTTATCTCTTTCCTTTCTACTAACTACATCAGCTACCACATTTGCTTTACCAGGATGGGAACGAATCTCGCAGTCATAATCACTCAGCAACTCAACCCATCTCCTTTGCCTCAGATTCAATTCCTTTTGATCCAAAATACATTGCAGACTCTTATGATCTGTGAAAACCACACACTTGGTTCCATACAAGTAGTGTCTCCACAGTTTCAAAGCAAAAATCACAGCCCCAAGTTTTAGATCATGAGTAGTATAATTCTCTTCAAGCTTCCTCAATTCTCTCGATGCATATGCTATCACTTTCTCCCTTTGCATCAAAACAACTCCAATCCTTTATGAGGCGCGTCACAATACACCACAAAATCTTCAGATCCTTCTGGCAAAGACAAAATCGGCGCAGAACACAACTTATCCTTCAGCATACAAAATGCAGATTCCTCTTCCAATCTCCATTCAAACACTCGATTCTTTTCCGTAAGCTTGGTCAACGGTTTAGCAATTAGTGAAAACTTCTCGATAAACCTTCTATAATACCCAACTAGACCAAGAAATTGGCGAACTTCAGTCGGCGTCGTTGACACTGACCAATCCTTGATTGCCTCAATCTTAGCAGGATCCACACGAACACCTTCACTATCAATCACGTGCCCCAGAAATTGCACTGATTTCAACCAAAATTCACACTTAGAGAATTTCGCATACAACTTCTCTTTCTTCAAAAATTCCAAAAACATTCTCAAATGCTTCTCATGTTCTTCTTCACTCTTGGTTTAAATGAGAATATCATCAATGAATACGATAACAAACTCATCCAAATACGGCTTTCATACATGATTCATCAGATCCATGAATACGGCAGGCGCATTCGTTAATCCAAAAGGCATCACTTGAAATTCAAAATGTCCATATCGAGTACGGAAAGCTGTTATAGTAATATCTTCTTCCCTAACTCTCAGCTGATGATACCCAGACCTCAAATCGATCTTCGAGTATACACTTGATCCTTGCAACTGATCAAATAAATCATCAATCCTCGGCAATGGATACCGATTCTTGACAGTCAAATTGTTAAGCTCTCGATAATCAATACACATTCTAAAAGAACCATCTTTCTTCCTAACACACAAAAAAGGAGCACCCCATGGCGACGAACTCGGTCTAATATATCCCTTATCCATCAATTCCTTCAATTGATCAGATAATTCTTTCATCTCAGATGGAGCTAAACAATATGGTGCACGAGCAACTGGCCTAGCTCCCGGCACTTAGTCAATACGAAACTCCACTTCACGATGCGGCGGTAATCCTGGCAATTCTTCAGGGAAAACCTCAGGATACTCTCTAATCACAGGCACATCCTCCAAATTCCTTTCATTCACACCATCATTACTTATCTGGGCAAGAAACACATCACAATCTGCTTCTATATACCTCATCATCTTCAAACAAGAAAAAACTCTCAAACGAGAAGTACATTCATCACCTTTCACAGTCAATACCCTATTCCTTAGCGGTATCTGAACTAATCTCTCTCCACAAACAATCACTGCACCTTTACCAACTAACTAGTCCATTCCAACAATCACATCAAAAGATCCTAATTCTATAGGCATAAATCAATACTAAACACATAATTACCTAACTTCAAGGAACAACCTTTTAGTATAGAACTAGTGCTTACAACCTTACCATCAGCTAACTCCACCTTATAACTAGTTGTCAATCTCACTGGTTCTCTATCCAGTAGCTGACTGAATCTAACATCTACAAAACTTCTATCAGATCCAGAATCAAATAACACACTAGCATAACAAGCATCAAGTAAGAACGTACCAGTCACCACATTCGGCCCTTGAGGTTTGTCAGCATCTCCCACGACATAGGCTGGAGCAGTAGTCCCAGCAGCAATAGCAGCAACATTGCCTCCTTGTCGCATGCCAACCCTCGTACAGTTCCCTTGCTTATGTCCACGGCCTCCACATCCAGAACAGTTAACTACCTTAACAACATTGGCTCCAGTGGCCACACCCTTGTTTCTACAATCTGCCATCTTATGTCCGGCTTTCCCACACTTGTTGCAAGCAGGTGGACAATTTCCAACATGATACAGATTACATCGACCACACTTCGGATTCACCTTGTTACCTTGAGTTCCAGTGGCAGTGTGACAACCCGTCAATTTCAGGTCGTTATTTTAATCTCGACTATTACGTATTACGTGTTTTCTTTAATGAGAATTTTAAATTATCGACTAACCGAGAAGGTTATGACTTGAACTAGCGTAAGAATGTCGATTAGATGAAAACCGACAAGGAATATGTTAGGTATCGATATTATATTCTCAAATAATAATGGAAATGATTTTTCTTATATTTAATCTTTGTTTCTCGTATTTTACGTTTTAACGAATGACGATAACTATTAGTGATCGCGATACCGACGGATGCCCAAATATTTACGTTTCATTATCGATTGTCTCGATATTGTATATTTTCGACGTTTTCGATTTAATTGCGTTTTAAGTCGTGTCGAAGCTTTGTTATTATATTTTGAAGCGTTTTAACTTTCGAAAAGTATTTTTACGAAACCCGAGCCCCGTAAATATTTTTAAAATTTACAATTTACATTTTCTACCTTGTAAACTATTTACTTGCATTTTTGGACCAAAAGAATGCATTTTTGACAAAAACTACCCTACCTTTGGACTATTTAAACATTTTCCACTAACACACTTACATTTAAAAATTCATTTAACAAAAATTTTGTCCACTCTCTCTCTTGTTCATACTCTAGCCGTCCACCCTCATCACCAAATCCACCCAAATATTTGATTTTCTACTTTGAATCTTCCAAAACTAAGAAAAGACCCATCTTGGAAATTTGATAAGCTTCATATTGGTATAATTTTTTTCACATGCATCCACTTAATTTTTACTTTCAATTTTTGATTATGAACATCAAGTTTGATCCATTTTTATGGTGATAAATGGTGTTAATATTATAATATTCATAGTGGGTTTTTGTTGCATGTAAGATTTTTAATTATTTAAATTTTGTGAGATCAAATTTGAGGGTGTTATGAGTTAGTTAGATGTGTTAGTATGATATTAGGATGATATTAGGACCATAGGAATTGTTGGAATGGGTCGAAAAATTGCTTTGGTATGATTTTTAGATGGTCTATTTTGGGCAGTAACTTTAAGGCTAATTTTGAAATTGTTACATTGTTAAACATGGTAAACTAATAAGATAGGGTCGTAGAGAATTTCGTTAGCTTCGTTTTGAGCTAAGGTAGAGCTTCTAACTCATTACGAGCGAAAAGTTATGCTACTTTTAGTATTTGTGTACCGGGAGACGGGTATCGGCACAATCCGAAAATTGTTGTTGATATTTGGATCGAATCTCGGGGACTATAAAATGAGTTTTAAAAATGTTCAAGGGCTGTTGTAAGTTGATAAACCTCAGGTCATGAGTCTATTTTCAATCTTGAGTGACGGTGTTGCAAACGGAATTGTTTAGATAAGTCGAAATGGTTTTACAAGTCGAAGGCGTAAAACTGTCCGGTTTTTGTAACACGAAGGTGTGTCGGGCAGAAGGTCTTAGAAGTAATATTTTTGAATGAAATTTAAACTGAGTCTTATTCATATTATGTGTTAGTTTGTCACCAAGTTTCGTCGAAATCAGACAAGTCTAGATAGGTTAGATTGGTGTGTACATTTGGAGTGTATATGCTGAATGGTATTTTGGACACGTAGTCCAATACTTGTGTGGCGTGAGTTGAGTATTCACTATTGGACATGGTTACTTACTCGAGTGTTAAGTCATTATATAAATGACTTTGTTACTGGTCCGAGCGAAGTAAAATGATGGTTTGACTTGCGTTGACTTGGCGTCTTATGACGGGTCAATGTCGAGGGTGCAAGTGTTTAAAAGAATAAGTGTTGTATAAAAGGGTATACAAGTACACTTATATTTTTCTTTATTTTTGGGAATTTTCATGGTCATTTGAAATTGACTTTCGTATTATTTAAGTATTATTTATACTTGAGTCGTTTATTAACGAACGCGCCTTAATTGGTAGGTTGCGGTCTTCGTGTTTAACGGGCATCACAAATCGTCGGCAATCGTCACATTTCTACTATCGTACCAAGGTGAGTCTATAGCCTCGCTTTAACATGTTTACTTGTTTTATAAAACCCGCGAGGGGGATAACATGCTTGTTTTAGTAAAATAAAAGGGGTACAACGAGAAGTTGTGGAAACCCTTATTATTGGAAAAACATTTATTGATAAATGAAGGGTACAACGAGAAGTTGTGGTAAACCCTCTTTCTTTTAAAATTGAACACAAAGGACCCGATTGTATGCTTAGATGAAAGTTGTTATAAAAGTTTGTTTAGCCTGAAAAGACCCATGAATCATGAATTGTTAATCGAAAGGAACGCTAATACTATGGATAGATCTATCGGGGTGACACCTAGTCCGATCGCGACTAGCTATCGCGTGGTGTTGTGATGCACCAATAATGAAACATCGGATGTAATTGTATAAGAGAAATATACGCACTTGGCTAGGTGTGTTGGGCTGAAATAATATATGTTAACGTTCAATTTCACGAGACTTATGAAATAACAACGATAATTATGTCTGATCCACATGATTGTCAACCACGGAAGGTTTATTCAGAATACTTGTGTTCATTTATTTAATGTAAACTCTATAGATTCACTCAACATTTTTGTTGACTTTATAGTATGTTTTATCTCAGGTCCATGAAGAAGGCACTCAAGGAAGGCGGTTTCACGCAGCTTGCTAAATTAAAATGTTTTGGCCCGCTTTACTAAACGATGTCCATTCTAAGAAACTTTTATTGTTTGGTTGGTTGTGTAAACTTTAAAACTATTTGGGACCGTGTGTGAACTGTTTTATTTTTAAACAAATGAATGGATGTATGTTTTGTTAAAACGACTCATTTTGAGGCGTTTTCTATGATATTGAGGTTGAACCATGACAGTAACACCCAATGACCCTTCCGCTGCTTTGACCCGAAATTTGGGGGTGTTACAGATTGGCATCAGAGCTCAAGTTATAGAGAACGAAAAGATTTTCCAAAAATAAATTTTTGAAATCTTTTAACTATAACATCTGCAAGCGAAACCTCCGAGTTGCCAATGGACGAGAATAAGAAAAGTATATATATGTTATACATATTTAATTATTATTTATGCTTAAAGCATAATGGATTACATTTATTTATTTATAAATGTTTATTATTTGATTATTATAATACTAATACGTGATTTACAAACGACGTTGATTGTCACAATAGAAATCCCTGTCTTTTGACTCATTCCTCGTGAATCCTTGTTCCTTGTCTAAATTCTATCCTTCGTTCTATCATTCATTCTTGTTTCTTTTCATCTATCTATTCTTATTTTATGTTATTCATGTTTTGTTATCACAAGCGTTGAATGAATACTCATTTTGATGTGAATTGTGTAACAGGATCATGCCGCCAAAACGGTTGACTGAGACTCAGTTATGTGCTATAGTAGCTGATCAATTTCAGATATCTTTGAATGCATTTATGGCAAATTTGAATAATGGAGCCGGTGGGTCTGGTGGAGCTGGTGGATCTGGTGGGTCTGGTGGAGCTGGTGGATCCGGTGGAGCTGGTGGATCTGGTGGAGCTGGCGATACTGGAGCTGGCAACACTGGAGCTGGCAATACTGGAGCTGGCGCTACTGGAGTCGATAATACTGGAGCTGGTAATACGGGAGCTGGCAATGCTGGTGCTGGAACTGGTGATGCTGATAGACCAGTGATTCCTGAAAACAAGAAGTGCAATTATACCTCGTTCATGAAATGCAAACCTCCAACTTTTAAGGGTACTGAAGGTGCTGTTGGGTTAATGCAATGGTTTGAGAAATTGGAATCCGTTTTCGATTTAGTGGAAGTGATGAAGGAGACAAAGTGATGTTTGTCTCTGCTACTCTACAAGGGCGAGCATTAACCTGGTGGAATGGAAGAATGGCGTCAATGGGTATGGATGCTGCTTATGCTACACCTTGGGTTGAAGTAAGAAGGTGGATGACTGAGGAATTCTGTCCAAGGAGTGTTATTCAGAGGTTAGAACAGGAATTATATCAGCTGAGACTGAAGGGTACTGACATCGATGGATACACAAACAGATTCCATGAGCTTGCTCTACTTTGTCCAAACAAAGTTAACCCAGAATACTTAAAGGTACAGCAGTATATTCGAGGCTTACCGACCAACATCCGTGGTGATGTGACCTCATCTAAACCTGCTAACATTGATGAAGCTGTTCGCATGGCCTACCAACTAATGGGTCAAATCATCCAAGACAAGGCTGATGGTGTTTCTGAAGGTAATAAAAGAAGAGCTGACAATGACAGTGATGATCGTGGTGATAACCGTCAATCTCACAACAGAAATCAAAACCGAAGGAGGGGTAACGCTAATGCGATGACTGAAGCTGCAACTGCTGATAAGGGAACCAGATGTCAACGCTGCAAGAAGTCTCATACTGGTGAGTGTGCTAAGTGTGGAAAGTGCAACAAGTTAGGTCACAAGACTGAAGACTGTTGGGGACCAGGAAAGAAGGGAGTGACGTGGTTTAACTGCTAAGGTAAAGGTCACATAAGGAACCAATGCCCTCAACCTCCGAAGAATGCACGTGGTGGAGATAACCAGGGAAAAGCTTATCAGTTGGGAGAAGCCGAAGCGAAGCAAAACCCGAAAGTTGTCACTGGTACGTTTTTACTGAACAACCGTTATGCTACAGCTTTATTTGATTCTGGTGCGGACAAAAGCTTTGTGTCTACAAGTTTTAGTGCCTTAATTGATATCAAACCGGTCGAATTAGACGCGAGTTATGAGGTAGAACTAGCTGATGGTAAATTAGTGAGTACCAATCGTGCGCTCCTAGGATGTTCTCTTAATCTTCTGAACAGTATTTTTAAGATAGACTTGATGATTGTCGAATTGGGAAGTTTTGATATTATTATCGGAATGGATTGGTTATCCAAGTATAACGCGTCTATCTTGTGTGGAGAAAAGAAAGTTAGGATTCCCTTAGATGACAAGACCATGGTTATCGAAGGTGATCAACGTAATTCACGACTAAAAATTGTTTCGTGCATTAAGGCTCGTAAGTATATCGGAAGAGGGTGTGAGTTATTCCTAGCTAAAGTAGTGGAGAAAGAATCGAAGGAGAAACGTGCTGAAGATGTACCTGTTATCCGTGACTTTCCTGAAGTATTTCTGGAAGATTTGCCTGGACTTCCTCCCCTAAGGCAAGTAGAATTCCAAATTGACCTAATTCCTGGTGTTGCACCTGTGGCTCGTGCGCCATATCGTTTAGCCCCATCCGAGCTGAAGGAGTTATCTGTGCAATTGGAAGAGCTATCTGATAAGGGTTTTATACGACCGAGTTCGTCACCTTGGGGAGCTCCTGTCTTATTCGTTAAGAAGAAAGATGGTTCGTTTCGAATGTGTATTGATTACCGAGAGTTGAATAAGCTAACGATCAAGAATCGTTATCCGCTTCCAAGAATTGATGATTTATTCGATCAACTTCAAGGTTCTCGTGTTTTCTCCAAGATTGATCTTCGTTCTGGTTACCATCAACTTCGCATACGTGAGGAAGATATTCCTATTACGGCGTTTAGAACTCGTTATGGTCATTATGAGTTTCTGGTTATGCCTTTTGGTTTGACTAATGCACCTGTTGTATTCATGGATTTAATGAATCGCATTTGTAAGCCTTATCTTGATAAATTCGTGATCGTTTTCATCGATGATATTTTAATCTACTCCAAGAGCAATGAAGAGCATGCCGAGCACTTAAGGATTATCTTGAACTTGTTAAAGAACGAAAATTTGTACGCTAAGTTCTCAAAGTGTGATTTTTGGCTAAATTCTGTACAATTTCTCGGACATGTGATTGAAAAAAGTGGAGTACATGTTGATCCTGCAAAGATCGAAGCCATCAAGAATTGGATTGCTCCGACTACTCCAACTGAAGTGCGACAATTTCTAGGTTTGGCTGGTTATTACCGAAGGTTTATTGAAGGATTCTCTTTGATATCGAAACCATTAACTAAGCTGACTCAGAAGAATAAACCGTATGTGTGGGGCGATGATGAAGAAGAAGATTTCCAAACCCTGAAGATGAAACTCTGTAGTGCGCCGATCTTATCGTTACCTGAAGGAAGTGAAGACTTTGTTGTCTATTGCGATGCATCTCTTCGAGGATACGGTGTTGTTCTCATGCAACGTGAAAAGGTGATCGCATATGCCTCTAGACAATTAAGGAAGAATGAGGAGAACTACACTACCCATGACTTGGAATTGGGCGCTGTGGTTTTTGCTCTGCGACTTTGGAGACATTATCTGTATGGTACGAAGTGTACAGTATTCACTGATCATAAAAGCCTACAATACATATTGGATCAAAAGGAGCTGAATATGAGGCAACGTCGATGGGTTGAACTCTTGAGTGATTACGACTGCGAAATTCGTTATCATCCAGGAAAGGCGAACGTGGTAGCTGACGCGTTAAGTCGAAAGGAAAGGGAGAAACCGATTCGAGTGCGTGCTTTGGTGGTGACAGTTCATAATAACTTACCTGAGCATATTCGGAACGCACAAGTCGAAGCATGCAAGAAGGAAAATATTGATGCCGAAAGATTTAGAGGAGACGGTGAAACACTCGAGACGCGAGCCGATGGTATCAAATGTTTGAGAGGTCGAATCTGGTTACCATTATATGGTGGACTGAGAGACTTGATTATGTTAGAATCTCATAAGTCCAAGTATTCTATTCATCCTGGATCGGACAAAATGTACCAAGACTTGATAAATTTATACTGGTGGCCGAATATGAAAGCTGATATTGCAACATACGTCGCGAAATGCTTAACATGTGCAAAAGTGAAAGCCGAATATCAAAAGCCGTCAGGATTACTTATCCAACCTGAAATTCCAGTCTGGAAATGGGAGCGAATTACGATGGACTTCATCACAAAACTCCCAAGGACGCCGTCTGGGTTCGATGCAATTTGGGTTATTGTCGATCGTTTAACTAAATCCGCTCATTTTATTCCAATCAACGATAGGTTTGGTTTGGAGAAACTCGCCGATATTTATCTGAAGGAAATCGTGTGCAAGCATGGTGTTCCTATTTCAATCATTTCCGACAGAGATAGTCGTTTTGCTTCTGGATTTTGGAGATCACTTCAAAAGTCATTAGGAACCAATTTGGATATGAGCACAGCCTATCATCCACAAACTGATGGGCAAAGCGAAAGAACAATTCAAACTTTGGAGGATATGCTACGTGCTTGGGTGATAGACTTTGGAAGTAGCTGGGATAAGCACTTACATTTGGCCGAATTCTCGTACAATAACAGTTATCACGCGAGTATTAAAGCTGCACCTTTTGAAGCACTTTATGGGAGAAGATGTAGATCGCCCGTGAGCTGGAGTGAGGTTGGTGATGCCCAACTCACTGGACCAGATTTGATTAGAGAGACGACGGATATGATTGTGCAAATCAAGAATAGGTTGTTGTCTGCTCGAAGCCGACAGAAGAGTTATGCGGATGTGAGAAGAAAACCATTGGAGTTTAACGTGGGAGATAAGGTTATGCTAAAGGTATCACCATGGAAAGGTGTTGTACGATTTGGAAAACGTGGGAAGTTAAGTCCTCGTTATATCGGACCATTCAAGGTTACATCTAGAGTAGGACCCGTGGCATACCAACTTGAACTACCACAAGAACTGTATGGGATTCATAACACTTTTCATGTGTCGAATCTGAAGAAGTGTTTATCCGATGAAGAACTCGTTATACCGTTAGACGAGGTTAAGGTTGATAAAAAGTTGCACTTTATTGAAGAACCGGTCGAGATCATGGATCGTGAGGTCAAGCAACTGAAGCAAAGCCGAATACCTATTGTCAAAGTTCGATGGAACTCTCGAAGAGGACCGGAGTTTACTTGGGAACGAGAAGACCAAATGTGGAAGAATTACCCTCATCTCTTCGATTTCAACAAGCGATCGGGCAAGAACGCAAGTTGATCTTCGAGGGCGAAGATCCTAATTTGGTGGGGATGATGTGACAACCCGTCATTTTCAGGTCGTTATTTTAATCTCGACTATTACGTATTACGTGTTTGCTTTAATGAGAATTTTAAATTATCGACTAACCGAGAAGGTTATGACTTGAAACTAGCGTAAGAATGTCGATTAGATGAAAACCGACAAGGAATATGTTAGGTATCGATATTATATTCTCAAATAATAATGGAAATGATTTTTCTTATATTTAATCTTTGTTTCTCGTATTTTACGTTTTAACGAATGACGATAACTATTAGTGATCGCGATACCGACGGATGCCCAAAAATTTACGTTTCATTATCGATTGTCTCGATATTGTATATTTTCGACGTTTTCGATTTAATTGCGTTTTAAGTCGTGTCGAAGCTTTGTTATTATATTTTGAAGCGTTTTAACTTTCGAAAAGTATTTTTACGAAACCCGAGCCCCGTAAATATTTTTAAAATTTACAATTTACATTTTCTACCTTGTAAACTATTTACTTGCATTTTTGGACCAAAAGAATGCATTTTTGACAAAAACTACCCTACCTTTGGACTATTTAAACATTTTCCACTAACACACTTACATTTAAAAATTCATTTAACAAAAATTTTGTCCACTCTCTCTCTTGTTCATACTCTAGCCGTCCACCCTCATCACCAAATCCACCCAAATATTTGATTTTCTACTTTGAATCTTCCAAAACTAAGAAAAGACCCATCTTGGAAATTTAATAAGCTTCATATTGGTATAATATTTTTTCACATGCATCCACTTAATTTTTACTTTCAATTTTTGATGATGAACATCAAGTTTGATCCATTTTTATGGTGATAAATGGTGTTAATATTATAATATTCATAGTGGGTTTTTGTTGCATGTAAGATTTTTAATTATTTAAATTTTGTGAGATCAAATTTGAGGGTGTTATGAGTTATTTAGATGTGTTAATATGATATTAGAATGATATTAGGACCATAGGAATTGTTAGAATGGGTCGAAAAATTGCTTTGGTATGATTTTTAGATGGTCTATTTTGGGCAGTAACTTTAAGGCTAATTTCGAAATTGTTACTGTGATAAACTTGGTAAACTAATAAGATAGGGTCGTAGAGAATTTCGTTAGCTTCGTTTTGAGCTAAGGTAGAGCTTCTAACTCATTACGAGCGAAAAGTTATGCTACTTTTAGTATTTGTGTACCGGGAGACGGGTATCGGCACAATCCGAAAATTATTGTCGATATTTGGATCGAATCTCGGGGACTATAAAATGAGTTTTAAAAATGTTCAAGGGCTGTTGTAAGTTGATAAACCTCAGGTCATGAGTATATTTTCAAACCCGAGTGACGGTGTTGCAAACGGAATTGTTTAGATAAGTCGAAATGGTTTTACAAGTCGAAGACGTAAAACTGTCCGGTTTTTGTAACACGAAGGTGTGTCGGGCAGAAGGTCTTAGAAGTAATATTTTTGAATGAAATTTAAACTGAGTCTTATTCATATTATGTGTGAGTTTGTCACCAAGTTTCGTCGAAATCGGACAAGTCTAGATAGGTTAGATTGGTGTGTACATTTGGAGTGTATATGCTGAATGGTATTTTGGACACGTAGTCCAATACTTGTGTGGCGTGAGTTGAGTATTCACTATTGGACATGGTTACTTACTCGAGTGTTAAGTCATTATATAAATAACTTAGTTACTGGTCCGAGCGAAGTAAAATGATGGTTTGACTTGCGTTGACTTGGCGTCTTATGACGGGTCAATGTCGAGGGTGCAAGTGTTTAAAAGAATAAGTGTTGAATAAAAGGGTATATAAGTACACTTATATTTTTCTTTATTTTTCGGAATTTTCATGGTCATTTGAAATTGACTTTCGTATTATTTAAGTATTATTTATACTTGAGTCGTTTATTAACGAACGCGCCTTAATTGGTAGGTTGCGGTCTTCGTGTTTAACGGGCATCACAAATCGTCGGCAATCGTCACATTTCTACTATCGTACCAAGGTGAGTCTATAGCCTCGCTTTAACATGTTTACTTGTTTTATAAAACCCGCGAGGGGGATAACATGCTTGTTTTAGTAAAATAAAAGGGGTACAACGAGAAGTTGTGGAAACCCTTATTATTGGAAAAACATTTATTGATAAATGAAGGGTAAAACGAGAAGTTGTGGTAAACCCTCTTTCTTTTAAAATTGAACACAAAGGACCCGATTGTATGCTTAGATGAAAGTTGTTTTAAAAGTTTGTTTAGCCTGAAAAGACCCATGAATCGTGAATTGTTAATCGAAAGGAACGCTAATACTATGGATAGATCTATCGGGGTGACACCCAGTCCGATCGCGACTAGCTATCGCGTGGTGTTGTGATGCACCAGTAATGAAACATCGGATGCAATTGTATAAGAGAAATATACGCACTTGGCTAGGTGTGTTGGGCTGAAATAATATATGTTAACGTTCAATTTCACGAGACTTATGAAATAACAACGATAATTATGTTTGATCCACATGATTGTCAACCACGGAAGGTTTATTCAGAATACTTGTGTTCATTTATTTAATTTAAACTCTATAGATTCACTCAACATTTTTGTTGACTTTATAGTATGTTTTATCTCAGGTCCATGAAGAAGGCACTCAAGGAAGGCGGTTTCACGCAGCTTGCTAAATTAAAATGTTTTGGCCCGCTTTACTAAACGATGTCCATTCTAAGAAACTTTTATTTTTTGGTTGGTTGTGTAAACTTTAAAACTATTTGGGACCGTGTGTGAACTGTTTTATTTTTAAACAAATGAATGGATGTATGTTTTGTTAAAACGACTCATTTTGAGGCGTTTTCTATGATATTGAGGTTGAACCATGATAGTAACACCCAATGACCCTTCCGCTGCTTTGACCCGAAATTTGGGGGTGTTACAGGCAGCACGAACACCATCATTCCTTCTCAAATTGTATTGCTGATTCCTATTTGGTCCTTGGTTATTGTGTTACGATAACCACCACGATTCTGTCCTTGGTTTGAGTATGCAACTTCCCACTTTCTCTTATTCCCCTCAGCAATACTATCCTTTCTATCCTACAGCTTTACATCCATTAAAGCATGAGCCATCTGAACAGCTTCATCAAATGACTTAGGTTTCGATGAAGTAGTCTCTCCCTTGATATTACTAGATAAACCTCTGATATACTGCTTCATCTTCTTATGGTCATCAGTAAAAGCATCAGGACACAACAAACATAAATCAGAGAATCTCCTTGTATAAGCTACAATATCATTGTTCTTCAGCACCAAATGCCTCAACTCATCCTCTAACTGACCTAACTCTTCCTCATGACAAAACTTAGCAGTTAACAATCCCTTGGTCACAGTCCATGTTCTAGCATTAGCTTTAACCAATCCCACAGTAGCTACCGGACTATTCCACCAGCTTAATGCATCATCCTAAAAAGTAGCTGCAGCAAATTTCACCTTACTAGCTTCTGAACATCCACTGATTTCAAAAGTACTTTCGATATTTTCAATCCACCTCCTTAATCCCAAAGCACCACCAGTCTCACGAAATTGGGTAGGTCCACATTTCATGAAACTAGCATAAGAACATTCCTTCTGAATCTGCTGAACAGCAACATTACCTTCAACTTGTCCCGCAACATTTCCTCCCACTGGTTCATCAGTATTACCTGCAACTAGATTCGCAACATTCCCTCCAACCTGACCAGCAACATTCCTATTCTCAATCTCTTGGTTCCTCGCAGCACGTTCAGCTTCTAGTGCTCTAGCAATAGCTTGCTCAATCATGGTATTAATAGTAGCAGTTGTCAATTTAGGCGGCATGTTCTAGGAAACTAACCCAACAGTAATTTAGTAAAGTAAGAAAAATGCCTCTCAACTCCTTCCTGTGTCACCATAAAAGAAAAAGAACAAGTAAGTATTCATATCAAGATAAGAAGAAGGATTTCTCTATCAAGATGTAACATCTATACTAAATGTAACAACAACACAGTCCACGATGAATCATTAACCAATTCACAAAAGAACTAATAAGACAAATCATAAGTCATGAAGGTAATTTGGATTGCATTGGAAAATTTCCACAAAATTGTGACAAGTAATGTCACTACAATCCTTCATCACGGTAAACTTAAAAGTCATTAAGTTTCATCATAAACTACAATACCAGTCTACATAAGTTCTATTACAACAGGCTAATAAAAACAACATAAAAGAACTAAACATCTTGTCACACCCCACCATGGTGGAATATGAGGCGTGACGTATGGATATCATCCTAACAATATCGTGTCTATAGAGATAACTAAATGAAATAGAAATATCATAAATGGTGACACAATGTCATGAAGATATCACAAACAACGCAGGCGTCTAGGTAAGTAGGTAACAGGCTTACCTCTTACCAAAGACGTATAATTAATAAATAAAAAACATATAGGTGTCTACAAACTATCACTTAATCAAACAATAAATAAATACGAAGAGGAAAAGGGGTTCCTCCAAATGCAATCCTAAGGCTCCCAGCTAGCCACTCCGATTCTCACGCTTAACCACATTCTCACCTGAAAGAAACACTAAAAAACATCAACAATAATGTTGGTGAGAGTCATAGGTTTAGACTCCAACTTCAAATCAATTATAAGCCGTAAATAACAACCACTAACAAAAGAACATATGGAAAATGTGCTACAATTATGTATTAACAACTAGCATTCAAGATTAACCAATCACCACAAATCCAAGGCTCCAATCCTTACCAATAACCACAATTCCAAGGCTCCAAGCCTTACTAATCACCATGGTCTCATAGGCGCTCATACACCTATGAACCAATCCCAAGGCCCCGCTTTGTCAACATCCCCTTGGTACCAAGAAAACCACGGTAACTGAGACGATACGCGTCCCCCGATCCAAATCATAAACATAATCAATAATCACATAGCAGTTAATCATATAAGTGTACACACAAGTCCATCACAAACCATAAAAACATTCAAATCATTAGTTACAAAACCATAGAGTGTCTCTTCCATCCCATCTGGAATTCAAATTATAAAAAGACATGGGACTATGAGACTCGCCTGAACAAGCTTCTCCAAGTATCCGCGCTCTAGCAAAAATCTAAACACACAAAGGTATACAATCAAGACATGAACCACATACCAAAATGGTTCATCAATCTATGATGGATATATAACCTTATCCTACCACTTAAACCCATTTGTATGCCATATGCATCTCATTACATCCCTCTATAAAGCCCTTAACTTAGTTTAGTTCATAACTTGCCCCGTTAACATTTAACCCAAAACAGTCCCATTTTTCATACTTCAAACTATGGGTCGAACACCCCCTTAACCAAAATAACATGCCCTGTAAAAGAAACCCTATGCCCTTACATGTGTTAGATAACTCTTACATTTGGCCGCAACCTTAAAGCTACAGTTAAGGCCTCCATATATATATATATATATATATATATATATATATATATATATATATATATATATATATATATATATATATATATATATATATATATATATATATATATATATATATATATATATATATATATATATATATATATATATATATATATATATATATATATATATATATATATATATATATATATATATATATATATATATATACTTTTACCTATCTAGAATTTACGAATTTCGAACATACGAAATGTTTGTTATGATCAGAGGGTCTTACCCTAACCCATTTGTTTAGCCTTCCTCCAGATCTTTTATTTAATATATAATCTAACTCTCATGTTCGTTTGAAGGTACAATTATACACCTAAGTACCCTAAACATCTTAAAACATTAATTTAAACCAGACTAATTTCAAAACTGCTTTGACCTCTGACTGTTGTAACCTGTTTTGACCCACTTCCCCACCTCCAATTTAGTTCTCATTTCTTTCATTTGAAAGCCAACTAAATTACCTTTCCAGGGGTACCAAGATCGCAATTTAAAAGTTTGTAAAACTCTAGATATGATCAAAACAATTACCCAAAAATTTTGCCCAGTTTTTAATGACGAATTTAATATGATTAACCTAATTAATCATACATAAACACCAATTAAAACCTAAAAAAAATTTTCAATGATAAAAACCCATTAATTACATCATTAATTACAAATCATTAACAAAACCTATTTAAAAATTATGAATGTCAAACCCTAATCCATCATACTAGGTTACATACGTAAATTAAACGTTAATTAAGCCTAGTTTTAATGCATACCTTAAACCATAATTCAATAATTGGGTTTTCTTGATCCACCATTGTTAATCACGACTGATATTAAGTTTGGGAGAAGGAAAAATCGTTTTTGGGGCTAAAGGGAGTAATATGGGTAATTAAAACTAACCAGGAAGCCTAATAGTACTCAAACTGGGCTCCCCTTCCTTTCATTAAGCAAAATTCGGTCCAAAACAAAGTCCAACACCCTATGGCCGACTTTTTTTAATTATATTACTATAAACTAACTATTAATTATTATTACCTTAAATTTCCTTAATTTATTTCAGCTCCTAAAGCCTCCCGAACCTCAAAACCGTAAAACTAGTCAAATTTACGCGTATACCGTAAAAGAAGTAAAATATACAGTTTTATAAAAACTCTTAAAATATGAAATAAACTAATTAACTAAGTCCTAAATGACTTAAAACCATCCCAAAAAATAATCCCGTGACTAATTACCTCATCCAAGACCTTTAAATGCTAAACCTTAAATCGTAAAAATACGATTTTCTATAATACATATACGTATACGTAAAACCACGAAAAACACCAACTCATTTCATAGTCACTACCTTGTGAGCTCATGAACATGAAATAAACGTTCCTCGATTTACTTATGAGTACCATATACCCATAAACGATATCCAAACCTCACTCTAAACACACAAAATAAACACAGAAGCTCATAAAAGCACATATTTGCACAAAACACCCTAAACTATAGTCTAAGTGACGAACCCCAAAACCATGGTTGTCACATCACTCCCTCCTAATAGAAATCTCGTACTGAGATTTACTCCTTAGGATCAAACACATAATCAACAAATCTCATGAGGATACTTGTTCTAAAGGAACTCCACTCATTTACATGTGTACTTTAGTTTTCAAGTCTCAAATTACCACATATATTAACCAACATTATATAAACTCATTCCCAAAATTGACCTCACAGCCCATAAATCTCACAAATGACTCTTTTTAGCACAAATCCTTAATAACCGCACATGCAAATATGCATTCTCAAACCACATTTTCCAAATCTCAATACATGACATATATCATGTACACCACTCAATTCTGCTGGTAATTCTATACCCATAAAATACTGGTCCGATCTTTTAAAATATCATAAATGGACCTACAAAACTTGACATCAACTTTTCCTTTTTTTCCTAAACATGGCACCCGTTACTATGGGTGAAACTTCCTATATAACTTTGTCACTAAACTGTAGTGGTGTCCTCCTTTTCAACATAGCATCTCTTGTTGCTCTCATCCTTTCTACAAACACCATTACTACATTAGTAGTCTCTTTCCCCAATTTTAGTCCACCATAAGGACAACTCACCCTATCCTTCCATATAGTGCCTCAAATGGCCTTCATCGACTTCTAGTATGATAACTATCATTATATGAAAACTAAGACATTGCTATCGAGTTTCCCACCTCCCTCTAAATCAGTCACCCAAGATCTCAACACGACTCCTATACTTGTAGCAATCTCTCACTTCGTCCATCCATTTCCAACCAGCCGTATATACTCATATCCAATCATGTTCATCAAATCCCTTTAGTCCGTACCTCGAACCACATAAAAATTTCCAATTTCCTTACAAAAGTGACCTATGACGGTCTTTCACATATTCATTAGTTAGTTCCGTCAACTGCCATCCAAACCCATCCTACAACTACTTCCATTAAATTTGGATAGCTCATTAGTAGCCCTCATACACTTCTTTTCTCACTTTCCTCAATGAATGATTTTTAATGATCCTTAATATTCAACTTACCCTTGAACATATTCAACTCTTTCTAAGACAATTAGCTACATTTTTTTCCTTTATACCTAAAAAATGTCTTACCTTCAAGGTCATGGTGCTCCTCATCTTGTCTCAGTTAGACCAAACCCTTCGTCTCTCATGACACATCACATCTATAACTCCTCATCCATTCGATTATCGATACTAATCCTTCCAATTAAACAATATAGGTCAGTGCCATTTCCTTTCCACACTACAACAATATTAGCGGGCTTAGTGCCTTAGTCTACTCATTAGGCTATACCAAAGTTTTACCTTCGCTTCCTATCCCGACCTATTTCATTCATGATTCGCATCTGTCCACGGTTCGTTCTTCTTCCTCAGCTCATGGCATACATCATGATGTTATGCTTCCTGTCTTTCAAGCTATTTATACGTCATAGTTTTCCAAGTAGATTCACTTGTTTTCCCCACGACCAGTTCTCTTACCCCCTCCTAATAGGGACAGACTAGAGTTTCCTGTGATTACATGCGGATCACACTCTTATCTTATAGCCATATTAGTTTCCATATGTCTAAACTAAGCAATATTCTAAATTCTTACTCAAGTCTTATACTTCTATTATGACCTTGCACCTAACATGAGGTACTTTCAATCATCATCTTCTAGGAATACCTGGTTCTCTCCTTCCATGGTTCTCCCTAATTCCTTCACTATCATGTGCAACCAAAATTTCTCATTGAATTCACAACTCTATGGAAACAGTTATTGCATTGGATAATGCATAACTGTCTCTTCCAAAGATCCTTCATAAACACCTTCACTAAATTGACCCTATAATTACTTCTCCACGAACTTATTCCGCTCAGCTTCACTACTCATCCCTCGATATTGATTGCCATAAAATTATATCTTTTTGTAGTCACTCGACTCCCCTTGTTACTTCCACGAGTTCTTAATCTCCCATGTTATGTAGTCACTCCATCACGATCCATTGGTTCAGCTCTTTGTAGCTCCACTCCAGTACTCGGTCTGTCCTTCTTCGTCACGAACCATACGGAGATTCCTATCATAGTGCTTGTCACCTTTCCAGTCCTTGCAACTTCTCTGACTCCTTCAAAATCTCTTTCATCCTTCTAGAAGCCGGCACGTAGTCCTTTTGGCTCCTTGCTTCACGATGTAGCTCTTCACGCACTCCTTCTCGTCTCCATGATGTTACCTAGGAACTTTACACTACGCAGTAGCTTCTAACTTCAACTCATCTACCACAATATTTCTAAAGGTACTTCAACCCCTCAATGGCTCACTCTTCCTAACTTGTTGTACTTCACCATTAATCAGCCTCCTACCAATCATTCTTTCACATCCATGTTTTCCTTCATGTGTCTACTACTACCTTGCGTACATAACTATACCAATTCCCTTGCGTGTTATTTGCCCCATCTTTCCATTAGTAGAAACTTTCTACTATACCCTCACATTCGCTAGTACTTTCATCAATCTCCTAATGGTACTTCAACCAACTTCTCATAGCATGACATCTCGTTCCCACGACCAGTCAGCTTTACTTACTCCCTTATTCCCGTAACTAATCTAAGTTTCAAAACTCCACAAATCTTAATCATTCCTTCAACACAACCTTTAAACCAAAATACATCTCTCCATTCTAATATCTAACCATAAGTAATACTACCCAACTCTATCCTCTCATCCTAACGTTCCCACAACCGCATAAATAAATCAACCATGACATGTACCAAAAGAATTCCAAACAATCGTATCCCAAAATAAAATATAGGGTAAAACGAACCCTAGCCAAAACAACTGAAAACAAAACGGTGTAATCCGAAAGATCAATGAAGTGTGCCAACAACAAAAGTTAGACTCGTCACGATTTGTATTACCAAATTTCAATATCTTAGAAAATTTTAAATTTTCATCTCAATTAGTTACTTCACATTAGGACCATATTTTAACACCAATAAATGAAATCATAGTCATATTTTACCATCTTCGTTACTATCAAAGAGCATAGTCAGTTAGTGTACTAAAACTCAGTTTATCTATCATCTCCTATAACAATAAATTCATCTTTTGTCTTCATTATTTTATCAAAGGTATCCACTAGTTAGTATAGTATAACGTTATTTTAACCATTATCTTGTTTACTCACATTAAACTCATTTCACATGTTATTATGAAACCAATACGTATTTATAAAATAAGGATTTTTTATTCATTTTATTCTATATTATAATTATTTTATATAATCCATTTAGGCTTGTTATAACTAACTATTAAACATTTACAAGGTGTGGTGTTATTATTATCATTATTATAATTAAATCTTCCTTTTTACTCTTTCCGTCTATTTAAATACTTCTAAATTTTAACTCCACTTTCAAGAAAATTATCGTAAAACTTTCTTTACCCTTTATATGTACCATCACATGTTACCTATAAAACTAATCCATTCATTGTTAAGACTTTTTTTACTTATTAGCAATAAACTTAAAGAAAAGATATGTAAGTCAGGATATCATACCGTACACTTACAAAATATTTTCAAAAGCATTTTCCTTTAATTAGCTAGACTCCTTTGTAAGAAAATTTGGTAGTTCTCATTAATTAAAATACATACCCGAATGTAGACACACTTCAAAAGATTCAAAATGTCATTGGAACTCCATCAAACTCTAGCACTAATAAAGTGTTTAAACACGAGAGAACACTAGGTACGTTCAAGTTATAATAACTATTGAACGACCGTATATCATAACATAACATCTACTAGTATATATCCATCCGCATATATATACCTATTAAATCACCCAAAACATACTCGTTATCATACATTTCAAGTCAATCAATCGCGTTATAGACTCGTTTTTTCCATATGAGTAATCACCATCTCACAATCTCACCATGCCACAACAAGGCATAAAACCCATCACCAAAACCAAACCATATCGTGTGACCCATAATCACACAACACGAATATAACCCAAAACATATAACACAAAAAACCATAGCCATATCATAGGCAACCATTACATAAACCCGTATTGCTTACAAATACCCAAGATACAGATCTCATAATATACAAGCATGTACTAACTCCTTTTTTTCATGCAACCATACTTGGAAGTCCATCGGTGTTGTGGCACATATACTATTACGTAGGCCTCCATAATTATAGATGTCCCCTTTCACCCATGTATTCCCTCCTATGACGACACTTATAAGAAATTAGTACTACACGGAACACGTAAGTTTACCAAATATATACCACATAAAATACACTCTATATATATACCGTATAGGTAAAATAAGAACATCTCATACGTCAACCCTAACTTCATTCATAACTCGAAGCTCAATCAATAAAACAAATCAATAACAACAAAATATCCAACATTAAAAAAATGACCATAACCATTCAGGCGGAAATTCGAATCTACTACTAGTCGCAAACTCAACATCGGTACTATCCTTTTATTACCTAGTGCGCCTCTTCTTCTACTCTACATGGGTAACACTAAATAGGTTCCTAACTTCCGGTTCATACGTCGCATCAATAGAAAATAAATGAATGTACTTACATATACTATATCTCAATAAGTAAGTATGAAAGTAAATAAATATCCAAAACAAAATTAACACTTAAGCACTCCATATACTATAATGCACACATACCCTTATGACACCTACACGCACGGACCCTTAAGCTATAGACTAGGCTACTAGACTAGGCAACCTAATTCTCTATAACCTGTCTCTGATACCATTCTGTCACACCCCACCATGGTGGAATATGGGGCGCGACGTATGGATATCATCCCAACAATAGCGTGTCCTTAGAGATAACTAAATGAAATAGAAATATCATAAATGGTGACACAATGTCATGAAGATATCACAAACAACGCAGGCGTCTAGGTAAGTAGGTAACATGCCTACCTCTTACCAAATACATACAATTAACAAATAACAAACATATAGGTGTCTACAAAGTATCACTTAATCAAACATTAAATAAATACTAAGAGGAAAAGGGGTTCCTCCAAAAGCAATCCTCAGGCTCCCAGCTAGCCACTCCTATTCTCACGCTTAACCACATTCTCACCTGAAAGAGACACTAAAAAACATCAACAATAATGTTGGTGTGAGTCATAGGTTTAGACTCCAACTTCAAATCAATTATAAGCCATGAATAACGACCACTAACAAAAGAACATATGGACAATGTGCTACAATTATGTATTAACAACTAGCATTCAAGATTAACCAATCACCACAAATCTAAGGCTCCAAGCCTTACCAATAACCACAATTCCAAGGCTCCAAGCCTTGCCAATCACCATGGTCTCATATGCGCCCATATACCTATGAACCAATCCCAAGGACCCGTCTTGTCAACATCCCCTTGGTACCAAGTGAAACCACAATAACTGAGACGGTACGTATCCCCCGATCCAAATCATAAACACAATCAAGAATCACATAGTAGTTAATCACATAAGTGCACACACAAGTCCATCACAAACCATAAAAACATTCACATCATTAGTTACAAAACCATAGAGTGTCTCTTCCATCCCATTTGGAATTCAAATTATAAAAAGACATGGGACTATGAAACTCAACTGAACAAGCTTCTCCAAGTATCCGCGCTCTAGCAAAAATTTAAACACACAAACGTATACAATCAAGACATGAACCACATACCAAAATGTTTAATCAATCTATGATGGATATATAACCTTATCCTACCACTTAAACCCATTTGTATGCCATATGCATCTCATTACATCCCTCTATAAAGCCCTTAACTTAGTTTAGTTCATAACTCGCCCCGTTAACATTTAACCCAAAACAGTCCCCTTTTTCATACTTCAAGCTATGGGTCGAACACCCCCTTAACCAAAATAACATGCCATGTAAAAGAAACCCTATGCCCTTACATGTGTTAGCTAACTCTCACATTTGGCCGCAACCTTAAAGCTACAGTTAAGGCCTCCATATATATATATATATATATATATATATATATATATATATATATATATATATATATATATATATATATATATATATATATATATATATATATATATATATATATATATATATATATATATATATATATATATATATATATATATATATATATATATATAGAGAGAGAGAGAGAGAGAGAGAGAGAGAGAGAGAGAGAGAGAGAGAGAGAGAGAGAGAGAGAGAGAGAGAGAGGGAGAGAGAGAGTGTGGTTATCGTAAGAGAATTCTTAAAGTTATTATAATAAGACTTAATCTCGACCATTGGATCTTTTAATTAGTATTAAATTAGATTAACATTAAATGATAAACATGTTAATAATTAATTAGAGTCTCAAGGGTATTTTAGGAATTTATAATCATATTTTTTGAATTAATTTTCAACAAAGTTTCTTTTCACCAACCATCTTTTACTTGTTCATTTTTTAATAAATGATGCATTTTTTATTTTTATACATACTCTAGTAACAATTTTTTTGTTAAATGGTAATAGTACTACGTAATAGTACAAACGATGGTACAATATCCCACACACTGCTACATGAACATTTATGGATAAATATTACACATACTAAGTAATTTACATTGCAAAATAATTCACACATCAATAATAAACTCACCTAAACACTAGTGGAGTAGTACACAATGTACACATCAACACTTGTGTAGTTGTGTGCTAGTACATACTATACGAGTGTGTCATCTAGAAAAAGAAAAACCAAACTCTGGTACATATTAAACCAACTGGTACACTGTCACATATTAAGCCAACTGATACTCTGGAACACATGTTAAGCCGACTGGTACACTAGTACATATTAAGCCAACTGATACTCTGGTACATATGTTAAGCCGACTGGTACTCTCGTACATAATTACACCGACTAGGTCTTGATACAACTATTATAAATGAACAACAGGAGATTTCGATACACCAGAAACATCATAGCTTTGTGCATCGCGTACCCGCTACAGCATCGGCATAGCCCACAATAATCACATACTATCTACTTGGTACATCGTAGTATTTTGCATCACATACCACGATGTATCTGGTGTATCGCCGACAACATCGACACAATGGAAAGCGATGACGTGGCAAATTCAGCAAATGATAGCAACACAATATCAGATCTAAACACCATAGTAACCAAACGCTTTCATCATTTTTGACATCATGACAAACTCCGACGTGGCACATCAGATCCAGGAAAATGTTATACCACCATAATTCTGTAATATTTATGGCTGATCGCAGAGTGACACTTCGATCTAGTGCGATGGCTGCGTTGACGAGGGGCTGTGGTAACGAGGGGTACCTTGGGAATGGGATATGGTTGTGATGGTGGTGGGTTTTTATTAAAGATGAGAATGAATAAGATATGAATGGTCAGGTTTGGTAGTATTTTCAGTTTTATGGTTGTGAGGACGGGATACAGTTTACTGGTGTTCGAAAGAAAGTAAAGATGATAAAGAATGAGAAGGAGGGGAGGCTGGGTTTTATAATAAGGTCCATGATTATAAAGGAGTAGATGATACAATTCCTATAATGCCCTTTGTAGTTGTGTATTTAATTTTCAGTTTTTTTATAATCAGATTACACATGTAATATTGTAATTGGGTTCTTATTTTGAAGATATTAAAAAGTTCTCATTTGATCCAAAATCTATATATATATATATATATATATATATATATATATATATATATATATATATATATATATATATATATATATATATACTTTTACTTATCCAGAATTTACTAATTTTGAACATACGAAAAGTTTGTTATGATCAGAGGGTCTTACCCTAACCCATTTGTTTAGTCATCCTCCAGATCTTTTATTTAATATATAATCTAAGTCTTATGTTTGTTTGAAGGTACAATTATACTCCTAAGTACCCTAAACATTTTAAAACATTAATTTAAACCCGACTGATTTCAAAACTGCTTTGACCTCTGACTGTTGTAACCTGTTTTGACCCACTTCCCGACCTCCAATTTAGTTCTTATTTCTTGCATTTCAAATCCAACTCAATTACCTTTCCAGGGGTACTAAGATCGCAATTTAAAAGTTTGTAAAACTCTAGATATGATCAAAACAATAATCCAATAATTTTGCCCAGTTTTTAATGACGAATTTAATATGATTAACCTAATTAATCATACATAAACCCCAATTAAAACCTAAAAACAATTTCCAATGATAAAAACCCATTAATTACATCATTAATTACAAATCATTAACAAAACCTAATTAAAAATTATGAGTGTCAAACCATAATCCATCATACTAGGTTACATACGTAAATTAAACGTTAATTAAGCAGAGTTTTAATGCATACCTTAAACCATAATTGAATAATCGGGTTTTCTTGATCCACCATTGTTAATCATGACTGGTATTAAGTTTGGGAGAAGGAAAAATCTTTTTTGGGGCTAAAGGGAGTAATATGGGTAATTAAAACTAACCAGGAAGCCTAATACTACTCTAACAGGGCTCCCCTTCCTTTCCTTAAGCAAAATTCGGCCCAAAACCAAGTCCAACACCCTATGGCTGACTTTTTTTAATTATATTACTGTAAACTAACTATTAATTATTATTACCTTAAATTCCCTTAATTTATTTCAGCTCCTAAAGCCTCTCGAACCTCAAAACCGTAAAACTAGTCAAATTTACACGTATACCGTAAAAGACGTAAAATATACAGTTTTATAAAAACTCTTGAAGTATGAAATAAACTAATTAACTAAGTCCTATATGACTTAAAACCATCCCGAAAAATAATCCCGTGACTAAATACATCATCCAAGACCTCTAAATGCTAAACCTTAAATCGTAAAAATACGATTTTCTATAATACATATACGTATACGTAAAACCACGAAAAACACCATCTCATTTCATAGTCACTACCTTGTGAGCTCATGAACATGAAATAACCGTTCCTCGATTTACTTATGAGTACCATATACCCATAAACGATATCCAAACCTCACTTCAAACACACAAAATAAACACATAAGCTCATAAAAGCACATATTTGCACAAAACACCCTAAACTATAGTCTAAGTGACGAACCCCAAAACCATGGTTGTCACAAATCTGATCCCCGTAGCTTCTTGTACATCGGCTCATCATCACCACTGCTATCATCTTCCTCAGAATCTTCCTCCACTTTTTCCTTT
This sequence comes from Glebionis coronaria, assembly GCA_025667525.1. Taxonomy (NCBI): domain Eukaryota; kingdom Viridiplantae; phylum Streptophyta; class Magnoliopsida; order Asterales; family Asteraceae; genus Glebionis; species Glebionis coronaria. The sequence continues at coordinate 443,465,313 of CM046878.1, read as the reverse complement.
CCCTTTCGACTTCCTCCTTCACTTGGCTTCACCAACACTTGAGCTTCAACCTGACTTGGCACATCACGAATCACCACACCTCGACTAGGAAAAGATCTCATCGACAAACCCCACGCATTCAACCTTGCATTCCTTTCTTCCTCCTCACGAAACCTTTCAATTTGCCCACTCAAATTCAACACCATTGATCTTAACCTAACAACTTCATCCACTTCCCTTGCTCTAACAAACTCTGATCTCTTCACACTATTAACAAACCTGTCAAACCTCTTCTCATTATGCTCAAACCTTCTAATCACACGGGTTTCAACTAAATACCTTTCAAACAAAGATCTATCAAACTTCTTGAGAAACCAGAAAATATCATCATTAGACCTAGGACCTGGACAATAAACCTTAGATATGTCATCATGAATAGATCGAGCACTGGCAACATTACTTGACTCAACAGGAACATCAACCCTAGCAAATGCCATCCCAAGCAAACTGCTCATATAAGCATCACAAGTAGGCATCGAAGAACGTACAACAGGTCGTTGACAATCCGGAACAGTCTGTGGCACAACATTAACTCTTGGAACATAACTACCTTGAATCACTTCAGGCTCGGTCTGTCCAACTGCAGTAGGAGCAATTCCATCATCTAAATACTCATAAGGCTCCTCATCGTCACTAGCAACAAAGTTATCTGCTTCCTCACCGTCTAATACATCAGTCATGTCAATCCATCCATCCTCATGAGGTACACCAGCCATTTTCTACAATTATAAGGGTTCAAGGATACTTAAGGTCATTGTTAACAAAACTAAAATTAGTATGCAATACTTATGCAAATGTTATACGTAATCAATGCTATGCAACACAATGCAAATGATGTTTATGCAATGCTTGAAAAAAAATGATACTGACAAGCACTCAGCGTACTTTCAATAACTCTAATAAAATATCGTAGTATTTACTTAATAAATACTCGGGAAATTCATTTCAGTTATGAGGGATACATCTATATTACAAAAAACTAAAAGTGATCTTACCGGAGCATTGCAGAGGAGTTGTGTGCTTTTGAAGAATAAATACTTTCGACACCAAAGTTATAGTTTAGGAAAATTTTAAAAATCAACCCAGTTCTATATAACTTGTAGCTCTGATTACCAATCTCTAACACCCCCAATTTACATTGCGCAGCGAAAATACACAATTGGGTGCTAGACACAAGCATCATCACACAAGGTATATTGAACGACTCAAAAGAGAGACGTTTACACATAAAATATAAACAAGATTTTCATAATAGGTCTAAAACATAATTTCATCCCATAATGTACTAAAACGACACCATAGTAAAGCGTTTAGTCCCCATGGATCTCGACCAACAACCAACAAGTTTAGTACAGTACACAAACATTTAACAAATTGTTCAACAGTTAAAACGATAAAAATAGTTTTTAGACCAACATTCTTCAAAAAGCCAATCCACAACCTCCACAGCAAAGCTCCGCCTTCCATCACTTCCTATTACCTGAAACACATGCTAAAATGAGTCAACAATAATGTTGAGCGAGTCTATAGGTTTATCAAATCACATTTGAACACAAGAAGAAAATCAATCATAATCATTTATAGAATTGTCGTACACACAATCTATTTCAAGGCAAAACATTGTATTTAAGCTCATGACACCGACCCCTTAACCAAATAGTCACCCACGCCAAATGCCAGCATGACTAGAATAAAACCATTGCCCCTCTAGGGTATCAGTTGCTAGAATACCACATTCTTATTCTCGTAAATTATCCTTCCCAGAGGCTACTCAGCGTAATGCCCTGATCTCAGATAGGTTGGTCAACCCAATAGTACTATCATTAGAATAAGCGGCTATTCCCGACTCACAACATCAAGTCAGAATATAGTTAACGGCTCATGAATTTAGGGTCTTTAGCAACAAGGTACTCAATACAATGTAAACAACTTAGGCAACATTCGGGTCCAATAATTACTCATGAGTTGTGTTCATTTATTTTCAAATAGCATGTATCCCCCTCGCGGGTATAAAGGAATTTAGTAGCTAGCATGAAAAGCGAGGTGTTGGAAACTCTCTTTATGTGACGACATTTAAGAATTCCCATTAGTTATCATAGTCACACACGTTTAGACTAGACTAGGTTCATGTATAGTTAAGCGTATCGTGTGTGACTATATATACCCCTCTTTTTCTTCCAAGGAGGGGTGTTGCTTGTGTTCATTTTGTCTTTCATTTTGTCAATACATATTTTCTTAACCTTTAAACACACAACCTCTCTTCTCTCTCAACTTCATCCATGGATTCCACCATCTATCACCCTACTAGACCACCGGATCCTTTTTAGCAAATCCTCAATTGGCATCAGAGCCTCGGTTCTATCCTTGGATCGTTCTTGTTTTCGATTTTGGTGGTCTTAAAAAATTTTTTTGGGTCCGAATCTGCCATTTTTATGTCACGTCCTGTTATTACGTCACGTCTTGTTATTATTTGGTCCAAAGTTTCTTTCTAAATTGTCACTGTCTTGTTATCATTATTTGTCACATATCTAATATTCCCAATCTCGTCTTGAAATCATTTTTATCCAAAAAATTTTGTACCCTGTTGTTGTGTTTGTCCCTGTATTCATCAGTCTCTATCTATGGGGTTAAGGACAAAAACTTGGTCCAGATCCTTTTTTTTTCGGGGTACAAAATTACTGGTCAAAAACTTATTCAGATGGGATTTTGCGATGAGAGTCTCAGATGGCATTGCGATACTTTTCCAGAGGAACACATTGCGACGGCTTCTTTTTTGGATGTATTCCGATGGGTTTTTTTTCACATTCCGATGGTAGGGCTGTATCTATTACGATGGGACTCATTCCGATGGGTCTCATTGCGATGGGTGGCTTGATCCATCGCAATGATAGATGAGTCGTCATGCTGCCCAATTTTTTCCGATGACTTTACGATGGGAAGTGTGTATTACGATGGGTTCATGTCTTATTGCGATGGATGGCTGTGAAAAATATTGCGATGGATTGGTTTAATCATTGCGATGGACTGAAAAAATTATATATATTGCGATGGTGAACCTCTAAAGTCAAAACTGTGGAGTTTAAATCAGTTAATAATATAAATCAGATTTAGACTCACGTTTTCTAAAAACCATCAGTTAATTCATTTCACAAATCCAATAACCAGTAACATCCTCTAAATATCGACTCATAGACATTCAAACTTACACCGAGACCTAATCTGTAACATCATTCCAACCTTTTACCTCCATAAATCCTCATCTATCCTAACCCTTCGTCACCTAAACCCAACACCTAGACTCATAAATCATCCCGAACCCGGCTTCCCTCTGAGATTGTAAATCGACCAACTCGAAAAACACCATTTCATGATCACTGTTTTGGTTAAATGTTTTTTAATCTGTAAAAAAGTTTTTTTTTCGTTTAAACAATTTATCATCTCTGATTAAACCTACCTTAGATCTCTCTTTAGATCTTGAAGATGATTGCGTGCACGTCTTGGCATCGGTTGGATTTATCAGTTTGTGTTTTTAGGATAATAAGAAGATGATGTTGGTGTTTCGGTTCCCTGGATGAATGATTATTGGAGGGGACTTAAGGTGAGTGTTGTTTAGGAGATGACTAATTTGTGGCGCGGATGTGATGGAGGAGATGAGATTGTCTAGACGAAGATGATGGAGGTTAGAATGTATAGTCTGTTTAGAGAAAATAGGGGACGGAGAAAGAGATGGAATGGTTACTATGAGAGTAATTAGGGGTTTATATATTTCCCATATCTTGCAATCTTCCTATTGGACCGCAGCATTTTGTGGTTGCTTTTGGTTATACGTGGCTATTTTTGTAAGTGCCGATGATTACAAAGTTTGGTTTGTCAGGGTTTGGTGTAGATTGCTTTTGGACTGGTATAGTATATCTGGGCCGCCTTCTAGTTTCATTGGGCCGGGTATTATCTACATTTTATTGGGCTCATAGACCAAATGTAGGCAAATGATGAAGTTTCTGACGGGCCGTTCACTAATTACGCGAAGATATATTGTGGGCCGATTATTTTTGCATTTATTTCGGGATGACCATCTATATATCCGAATAATGCAAAATTAATCATGTCGGTTTTGAGTTACGGGGTTAATGGATTGAGTCGGGTATTTTCGAAAGGATCAAGTGACAAAAAGACGAACAAAAGTGACGAGACAAAAGACTTGACCAAGTGAGAAGATTTATTTTGACGAGACCGAAGAAAAATAGGTATATTTTTAGTGACTACGGATTTTTTTTGGATCGGGTATTAATTATTTGAAGTTGAAGACGGATTTTTCGAAGGCGTGTACTTATTTTATCTTCAGAGATAACTTGCTCGTGCTTAATCTTAGAATGAAGACTTGTTTATCTAGTTTTCGGGTTCGGGGTGGTTGGTTGACGACTCGGATAACTATCACTTAAAGGGGTTACATTGTTGTACTCGGTGTCACGCGTGTAGTCGACGTGGATAATTTCAAGAGGTGTTGTGCTTATAGACTTCTTTAGTGATGCATTGGGTACTTAGAGATTTCTCCACCGTTCTTCATTCAACAATAGTGCAAGCTTAAGTCACAAGATCGAAGGATTTTTATTCATCTTCATGTTTGATGTATCTGGTTCATTCTATCAGTGGTCACTTCAAATTGCTTTCATGTGGGTTGGTAAAGATGGCCATGTAGAGTTTATGAGAAGAGATTTTCGATCAACAGCTGATTCTCACCGAATATACTTAAGCTTATTTATTATTCTCTCGAGATTTTCAGGTTTATGTGCTTACGATTTATTGATGGTTCCGAGTTTCGAAACCATCAAGGGGGAAGAAGAAGACACATCGAACGCACAACGAGTACACGTGATGAACTTCATACCTTATTTTGATTTGAAGACATTCGGGAATGACATTTGTCATAGCCGTAGAGAAAATCAGTGTTTTAACTCGTGGCGTTATCAATCTCTAAACAGTACACTACTGATTCAATGTTTAATTGTTTGGTTGTTGCAATTATTCATCATCATTATCCTATATGCATTCTCGGGACTTAATTGACTCTGGTGCATCTCCGGAAGAAGATACGTGCATTTCCGGGACTTAATTGACTCTGGTGTTACGATGTCAACTTCTTGAATGGGATAAAGTGTCCACTTCAGTATTTGAGCTTCATAATGGGGATTGATTTACTTTCTTCAACTATGTGGGGGAAGAGATGTCTTGATTCTTTCTGGTATGCATAACTTGAACTTTCAGGGGGAAGAAAAATTCAGAAGAATTATTCAAGCGTGAGAAGAAAAGTTGTTGATCTACTTGGTGTACCCCTTACTTTCAATTCCTCTTAGCAACGTTATCATGTTATATGATGGGATTTGCTTGTTAGATTCCGTTGTGCGCTTAATCATTCTAAGCTTTATTGAAAGCTTTGAAGTTGCTTACGAGGATTGTCGATTTAGGGGGAAGCTATTTAAAAGCTTCTACATCAAGTTTATGTGGCATGAATTAGGGGGAAGCTAATTCAGAAGCTTCTCCTTAACCAGAAGTGTATGGGTTACTTAGCTCGTGCCGTTACAGTATTTCTACTACAAGTTAAAGATGAGTCGTTTTGAAGTAAAAGGCCTCAGAAGACATCATCAGCATTGGACGCTTTATGAAAGCTCTTGTTCTTATCATTATGTACTTGTTAGGAAAAAATATTGTAAGGAATTCTACACGTCGTCCCATGGGGGAAGATTGTTGGAAACTCACTTTATGTGACGACATTTAAGAATTCCCATTAGTTATCATAGTCACACACGTTTAGATTAGACTAGGTTCATGTATAGTTAAGCGTATTGTGTGTGACTATATATACCCCTCCTTTGCTTCCAAGGAGGGGTGTTGCTTGTGTTCATTTTGTCTTTCATTTTGTCAATACATATTTTCTTAACCTTTAAACACACAACCTCTCTTCTCTCTCAACTTCATCCATGGCTTCCACCATCTATCACCCTACTAGACCACCGGATCCTTTTTAGCAAATCCTCACGAGGCTACAGACTGACCTTAGTATAAGAGATCTAGCGAGATGATCGTCGATGATAGAGTATGCCTTTCAAACACGAGAACCGCTACCTATCAAATAATGTGCGTTCATTAAAAATTACTCAATAAATAAATCATACATAACAATATCAAACTCAAACTCATAAAATCACGATAAACTAAAGATAAAACGATACAAATAACCTTATTACACTCTTCTATATATTTACTTTACCATTCTACACTTTCAACAAAATCCGTTGCACATACTACATGTACTAGCTTATTTACCCCTTTTAGACTCGTCAAATGTTTATGAAACGACTCGAGAAATTAACTTACTATATATAGAAAGTCCTCCAACAAGTTTATCAAATGAAATTACTTTTAAAGTTCTTTACCTGACTCATCTTCAAACTACAAAATCCGGACAGATTTACGTTAATAATTCATACAACCGTTTTAACTTCTTTAAACGACTCCCTTTACAAAAACCGACACTTGGATTTGAAAATAAACTCACCCTCTAGGGTTTACACTTCATTATCAGTATGTGACGCATTTCAAAACTTCAATTTATAGTCCCCGAGATTTATTCAAATATCGACAACAACTATATGTAGTGCCGATACTCGTCTCCCAATACACGAATAATCAAAACATCATAACTTCACGCTCGTTTGGAGCTAGAAGCTCTACTTTATATCAAATCGAAGCTAATTGAATGCTCTACCACCCTAGGCAATTAGTTAAACCATTATCACAACATAAAATTCCCAAAAATACAGTTTACCTACTGTTGTAAAATACCTTTCAAAAACTTGTATAAAATCATATTTTTAGCTCAAACCAACCATAGTTATGATCATCCCATAACCCTAACACTAACATATATCAACTATAACATTTAAATTATCATCAAAATCAAAACCTTCAAATCAAAATCAAGTTTTTAACAAAACTTTAGCAAGAACATCTTTTGATCATCCTAAAAACAACATTCATGATCATAGTTCCCACCTACCAACTTGAAAAAAAAATAAACTTCTTGCATGTACCCAAATTTAACATCAAAATGATCTACTTACAATTATAGAGATGGGACTTGTGTTGTTTTTTCTTAGACCATGATAGAAATTGAGTAATAATTGATCAAAGTTGTGTTTTAGGGTAGAGGGGGGTCACGGCTAGACAAGAAAAAAAGAAGAGAGAGAAGTAAAAAAAAATTGTGAGTGGATTCTATGTGTTTTTGGTGAAAATGGGCCTTTTATATGGTGTTTGAGGGACCATTGTTGTAATTTTTCAATAGTTATGGCTTAAAATGAAAATAGTTAGCTAAAAATCGTGAAATAACTATTAGTCAATTTTGAAAATATTTACGGGGCTTGGGTTTTATTAAGATACTTTTAAAATTTTTAAAACGTACCTCAAATATAATAATATCGACTCCCGACTCGACTTAACACGTCATTTAAAAGAAAACATCAAAAATGACAAACATCGAACAACCGACAATAAAACGTAAAATATTTGGCATCCATCGACATCACGCTTGCTAATACTGTGACAATCCGTCAATTTATGGTTTATATTTTATTCTCAATATTTATTTGAAAACATTATTTTAATGTTATAATATGAACTCACTTATTTTTGGGAAGAAATTTGGGTTTACGTCTTGAAGTAGCATCGACTAAGTCTATACCGAAGGATTCTACGTTACGTGCTTACGTTTACATACACCATTTTTGGTGACAGTCCGATATTTCAGAAAATAAATTTATCCGTGAATATTATTTTGGAATTTTAAATTTGTGTTGGTTCATAAACTCACAAATTTACGAGAAGAGATTAGGAATTACGATTATAATTTAACGTCCTTTACGACTAAACCGGAAACCTTAGGATTACGTATTTATGTTTTCGAACTCTGTTTTTGATGAGACAATTTTTGTTAGATTCGTTTTGTGCCGTTGATTCATAATTTATAAAAACGTTTTTCGTAAAACGACCCAAGGGCACGTAAATCGAGGAAACTAGAATCGAGGAGTACCCGTAAATAAATGGGGATGAGACAAAATGACCTTTGCCCCACCCCCACTACAAACCGGCCATAACTAGCCACATACACCCTTGAGGTGTCAACCTTACATAAACAAGTATAACACTTGTTACTTAAAGCTTACCAAGTAAGCTATTCCACCTCAAAAACCATTAACTTGTAACCAACCAAACCATTCACTCCATTTCCATCCATGCAAAAACTCACAACTCTCCTCCCTCTCTCTCTAAAATTCGTCCAAGAACCACCATCAAACACCCCATTTTGATCAATTCTAGCCATAAACTATGTGTTATCTACACATATAATGAAGAAACCTTGAAGCCTTGAAGATTGGAGGTGATCCTAACATTCAAGATGGTGATTTGGTGATGTCCAAGGGCTGATTTCTATAAGGAGTGTACAAATATTGGTGGTCTTAAAAATTGGTGTTGATCTATCACAAGTTTCTCCATAAAAAATCGAAGCCTTGATGAATACCTACACAATCTTGGTGGTATAAAGATTGTTCTTCCCATCCTCTTGTTATTTTGATTATGTAATCATGTATTTTCTTTCTTATTGTATATGTATATGATGAATATATGATGATAAAAATGTTGTGTGGGGATCAAGTGTTGATAAATATGATTAAAGAGATGAAAAACCATAAGAAACAAGGCTAAAATCTTGCTTAAATTGTTGGCTGTATAAAAACAGTAAGTAACCAAGTTATAAACTGATAAAATTGCATGGTGGAATCCGTTTACAGTAAGTGTTAGATTTCATACACATGTGAGAGTTGGACATGCTATGGAATCATCAAAATGAGTGAGATATGATCAAAACAAGATGAGTGTACCAATCTGAATAGTCTGTTTACTGTTAAGGATAGTTAGACATGGAATGAGCAGTAGCTATAACTAACCTATTTGTAGCACATAATATGAAGTTTATGCCATCCAAAAATGAGCTTCTATCTCCTTATAGAACTCAAGATATGATAAAAATGGTGAAGATGAAACTAAAAATCAGATTTTGAAGAATTAATGTTTAGTAGTATTATATAAGCACTCAAACTAATATAGTATAAAATGTGAATTAAAACCCACTAACTTATAAATTTCATTTATCTAAATATGTATAAGGTTAAATAAATGGACACTTTATAAAAATGGTAGTTGAATAAGATTTATAAGTTATAAAAACTATAAACATGATTTTTACGACTTTTTTTGGCTATTACCGTAAAATTAACGTTTTTCGCCAATTAAAACTTAGACGATCAAACCCGTCTAATGTAAAGTTTTTAAAAGTCATATAATGATGTATAAGTACCTAATACAAGTAAAAACCGATAAAACCCGAACTATATGACATACGGACATTAACGAGCTAAGTTAGCATATTTGGACTAATAATTTAACTAAATAAGTTAAACACTTATAAAAAAATTACTTATTGGGCTTAACCTATTTGGGCCCAACATGTAAAGTATAAATACTGATAATACAAGTATAAAATGGATTAATACAAGTTAATGAACTTATAATAGGCTTATTGGACCTAAAACATGTACATAGGTAAAACTAGTAAACTAGTAAAAAGTTACCAATACATAAACACTAAAATAAGTAAATAAGAATATATAAACCCACTTGATCATCATCATATATATAAAATCATCATATGTATACATAATTATTATTTTAGTAAAGTCATTGGACAAAATTCTAAGACGAGTATTATTTGTCTAGGTTTCCGTGATTGAAGCACGTACCGTACATCCGAATCGCCGATAACTGCCTTCCCACATCAACGTGAGTTCATAGCCTCGCACTCTTTTAAATGTTTTTATGAAATGTTTTATAAACCTGCGAGGGAGATAACATGTTATTTTTTATGAAATAGGACAATAGTTGTCCCGATTGTTTGTTTATTGATTTGGACCCGAATGATTGTATGACCCGATGAATGATTAAATGACCCGATAGATGAAATAAAATGGATTATTAAAGTTAGGTTATGCCACTAAAAGTCCCATTAGCATGAATTAGGAACTACCGAGATTTGGTAGACGCTTATGCATATAATAGTACTATTTGGGGACGATCACCCCAGTTCGCGCCTTGACGGTTGATCCCCGTCGTGCCACATTGATTGGTAAGGGAATTTATGTATGAGAAGATTTACACAAGCGTGATTATTGTGACGACACGCTAATTTAGATGGGCAAATGAGTTTCGGGTTAGCTACCCGTTGTTTTTTGTAGTAAGGTAACAATGTCATGCGGCTTATAATAATCCAAATAACGAAAATACTGCTATAAGCATTGAATTACAATATATTGCCTGACTAGCAATATAGGGTTTATTTATCGATATTATGTTCGTGTTTTGGTTTTATATAACCATATCCATATAACGGTTTTTATTTAACTTTATACAACGTTATAAAACGTATTGTATGATGTTTTTACGACAATGGTTCTTATAATGATTTTTAAGGCAAATGCCTATATTATGATTTTTGATAAGGATTTGTATAAAATGACTTTGCCTATTTTATGGCCTATTACAAAGATTTGTACAAAATGATTTTCGGTAATAATTATGTACCGATGATATACTGATGGTTTTATTAAACTCTATGAATTCACTCGGCGTTATCGCTGACCTTTTCTTTTAACATGTTTTATCTCAGGTACTTGAAGGTAATTCTCGGGAAGACCACAAGAATTCATGGCCCGCATTTAATTAATAATTTCCATTCAAATGCTTTGTAAAACTTGTATGAAATACGATGACTTGGGACCTATGTAAATTTGATATTTATGAATGGAAATGATTTATTATTAAACGATGCGATTTTAAGCGTTGTCTATGATGTGAGTAATGTGCTATCCCGTAACACCAACGAGTCTTCCGCTGTATTGAAATGTATAAATTTGGGGGTGTTACAGTTTGGTACCAGAGCTCTCGTTATAGAGAACGAAAGATTTTTAAAACCAAGGTTTTGAATAAAACATTTCTAAATCTTTTAACTATAAACATTTTTCTCAAAATGTCTAAAAATCTTTTGACTATAACGGTGCCGAAGAATTCCCGAGTTACCGACAATGCCAGACTGAGAGGTGTTATTTTAATATATATATATATATATATATATATAACTTGGATTATATATATATGATGTAATTTTATTACAAGATTGTTTGATGATTATTTTGATATTTATACGAGGTATTTATACGACGTATATTGTCACAAGGAACCCTAAATCCCCTAGTAAATTAATCGAAGCTATTCTCGTAGGAATTCTAGCTATCCTAGATCTAAACCAAGTTGCGGATATTTATGATCCCAACAAAATGGTTGATATTCTTAGAAATGTAGATATTAGTTGATTGTGATATTGAAAAAGAATTGGCGAGATTAAATCTGATATCGATGTCATGACGATCTTCCCTTATAGCGTGGAGTTTGACAAAACGTTACTACCTAGAAAGATGTCATCTGATTCGTTGTCATCCAATTCTTAAATTGAAATCGAAAGGGGTGAATGTTGCACTTGAGGCTGTCATTGGAACCATTACCCAAAAGCCTCATGCCACTAGTACCTTTCCGAGAAGTCTAGTTGAATGATCAAGTCATTTCATACTAGTGACTCATTTGATAACTATTAATGAAAGAGCTATAGGATTGGAAATTAAGTGTTGTTCATATCGAGCTTTTATTGCCCTATTAAGGTCTAAGAATAAGGTTGAAAGTATTAGAGAATGATGTAGGATGTCGCATTGAGTATAAGTTGATTAAAACTTGAATAAAGTAAAATTTAACTTGTATGGAATAAGAAAATGTTAAGAAGAAGTCGTTAAGTTCTGTGATTGGATTATAAGGTTTTAAATGATTGTAGGTTCGTGTTAAGGGTTGTTCCTAGGCCATTGTCAAATGATGAGGATGCCCAGTGTCCAAGAAATAAATTGAAGAAATCTTCTTCTGAATTGGGACCGATGGATCTTCTGGGACATGTGGAACACCTAATGACTCTTGTAGATTAGTATTCATTGTGATATCTTTTAAAAATAATCCCTAACTTAACTGAGACATCAGTTGGTAGGATGAGTTCTTGGAATTGTATGACATAGTGACACGTAATGTGTTACGGTACAATTTTGACTTGTTTGTGATTAATTAAAAGACTACCTTTGATTGCTAAATTCTACATGTATCGATGTTATCTATCTTTTATTGCTTCATCCTAATGCTCGCATTAGTGATGCAACCATTGAACAAGTACTCATCTCGATTTGAGTTACGTTGTGAATTATTCTTCTTGTGTGCCATCGAGGTCATGAACCTCATGATTAATTGGCTAAGCTCATTTCCTATTATATTGAAGTTAGTTCTTGGTGAACAACTTTTCATCACTCTTTTGCATATCACTCATTGTTTTTATAAGATAAAACAGTATTCCTTGAGAAAAAAAAATTGAATTTTCATCACCGTAAGGATGATCTAAAGTGAGATTTATAAGTAATCATTATCGAAATGAAGTTGTTTATGAAACACTTTGGAAAACTTAATTGTTTTCATAACAAAGAAAATCTTTGTAAATTTATTCTTGATTCTTATTTAAGAATTAAGCATGAAAATGTTTTTATTATAAACATGATGATAAAATTTTAACGAACTGAGTATTGCATCATTAATCTTGAAATTGTATATAGTTACGCGCCTACATACAATTTGGAATGGACCATGCAAGGTTGATTAGTTGTCACCATGAAATTATTAATAAACACTAAATTTTCTTTGAAGATTGTGAAAGATTAAATTTTATGAGATCTGCAAGAAGTGCAAAAATAGGGACATAGTGTTAGGGACACCTGCATATGTGCCTGTAGCATCTATTCTTCTGAGTCGAATTTACTCATCTGTGGAAATTGTCTTATTTGACAGTTGACAATTCTTTCTTGTCCAATTCTCCCGTAGTGAGATTCTTAGGAAAAGTATCTGATTACCGAGTGCTGATACCCGACTGGATGTATCGACGTTCCTATCATTTCTTTTAATTTTATTTCATTTGAATGACCTGGGTAACGATCCGAGGAGCTTTCGAATGCGTACTCAAATTATGAAAACATGGGATTTATTCATATTCGTTAAATGTTTTCGTCTTTTTCTGAATTTAAATTCTCTCGCGTAAATTATGCGTTGACATTACTCTTTTAATGGTAGATGTGTCTCCATATATCCTTGAATTTGTGAAAGATTATGAATTATTATTAGTCTTTTGAGAAATTCATATCTTATCGACGGCAATGAAACTGGAAAGTTGGTAGTGCCAGTAGAGTGGATTGATTGATTATGACATGAAGACAATGTCTTAATTGATGGAAACTCGAGTAGAATTCCCCTAAAAGATAAGATGTTGATTATCAAAAGTTATTTAAATAATTCTTGATGGATGACCATATCCTGCATTTAGACTTGAAATTATACCATGAATGGTTATGAACTAGTCATAGATATTATAATCTAGAAAGAACTTAAAAGTGAATGTATTAAAAGATGTTTTTATGTTATCTGAAACTTTAGGAGGTATTTTCTGGTGAATTACCTAGACTTTCGCCATTAAGGCAAGTTGAATTTGGTATTGATTATATTCCCGGTGCTGCACCTGTGGCGTGTGCACCCTACGAATTAAAAGAATTACCGTACAACCGAGAGAGTTGTCGGAGAAAGCTTTTATTATACCAAGCTCGTCATCGTGAAGAGCTATGGTGTTATTATTCCTTATATTTATTGAATTACCGTGAACTAGGTAAATTGACGATTAAAAATCTATATCCACTACCCAAGATGATAGATTTTTTCGATCATTTACAAGGTTCTAGCGTATATTCAGGAAATTTGATCTACGGCATGGTTATCATCAACTTCGCGTCCGCGAAAAAGATTATCTATTCCAATCACTACATCCATAACTTGTAATGAACATTATGAGTTTCACGTGATGTCGTTTGGATTGATCAATGTACATGTAGTATTCATAAATTTGGTGAATCACGTGTGTAGGTTGTAATTTGATAAATTCATGCTTGTGATCATTAAGAACAATATGTTTGTTTATAAGAATAAGAAGGAGTTAATAATCATTTATAGACTGCCCTAAATTGGCCGAACAATGGAAACATGTACCTTGAATTTTTAACATGTGATTTAAGTCTTGATCCTTTACATAAAATGACCGTTTGATTAATGATGGTAAGATATATATATATATATATATATATATATATATATATATATATATATATATATATATATATATATATATATATATATATATATATATATATATATATATATATTGACTCTTCAAAAATTAGAAGTCATTTAAGACTTTTCGCTTTACCAAAAAGAAAGTGCAAATATGTTTTGACAAATGTTTTATCAAAAAGAAATTTTGAGGGATTATTCCCTTATACCCAGAACAATTAACTAAACTCCTGTTTAGGGGTAAATTAATTATTCCCTTATACCCAGAACAATCAACTAAGAAAATTTTGAACAAAGTATAAACAAAGATTTTTCGAATATTTACGGATCTTATTAATTATTTTAATTATTTTTGATAAATCAACAAAAATCTTGTTAATTAAATTCAAATTTATTTTGAACATTTTTATATAATTGGTCGAACTAAGAAATTTAAAATTTTTACGTTTACGTTTCATAAAATTAAATATTTATTATTTAATTACTAGTAATACTTATTGACGCTTTAAACGTCGAATTGAGTAAAACTGATAAAAATGATAGTTGAGACGAAACTAAAACTTAGAAAATATGAAGAAAGAATTTCTGAGTAAATTGTAGACATGATAATTATTTCATCAGGAAAGGTGAAAATAGATACTGACACATTATGTAGAAAAGATAAAGAACCAATTAGGACATGTTCCTTAATAATGAAGGTGCAAAATAAATTGCCGAACAATTTAAAATAAACGATGTTTGTAAAAAGGATAATACTGATAATAAAAAGGGGTTCGCGGCTAATGTGAACCATTAGAATTGAGAAGCCGATGGCGTTAAATGATTAAAAGGCCACTTATGGTTGCCTAAATATGGAGGATTGTAAGATATAGTTATGTCGAAATCTCGTAAGTATAAGTATTCTATTCCTGTCATTTCTGCTTAAATGTATCTTTATCTGAAGAAGTTGTACTAATGGCAAATTATAAAGGCATAAATTGCTTCATACATTAGTAAACGTCTAGCTATTGCAAAGGTCATCATCTAAATTTGATTCGATTTGGGTCATCGTCGACAGACTGACCAAATCTGCTAATATCATTCTTGTTAATGATTGATTCTTGATGAAGAAATTGACTCTTTTGTATTTAAAGGAGTTGTGTAAACATAGTGTGCATGTATCGATCATCTCTATCAAGATCCTCTCTTCGCATCAAATTTCTAGAGATTTGCTCAGAAGTCATTGAGAACGAATCTTGATGAGAGTACTGTGTACCACCCCAATCGAAGGGACGAGGTAAAGTAACGATACAAAATACTATAAGTGCTATTTTATATTTGAATGATTGACCTTTGGTAATAAACTTTAAAATCGTTTTCCTTTGGAGAGATTATCATTGATAATTATCGTATTAGGATCGAGATCGAATCTTGTGATGATGTATATTAGAGCATCTGTAAGTAGGAGTTGGGATGAAGACACCCGACATACACCCATTGTGAGTTGGACATGTCTTTTAGGTTTAAGGTTTACTATGATGGCGAACCTAACCTTACAAAATACTCGACCCACGAGACCTGAAATGATTGTTGAAATTAGGATCTGATTATTGACTGCCGGTAGTGGGCAGGAGGTTATGTGAATATGAAATGTAGATCTTGAAGTGCCAGATGGGTAGCGAAATTATGCCAAAAAATTTAACCATGGAAAAATGAATTGATGATCTGGAAGATCATGGGATATAAGTCCCCGTTGTATGGGACCATAGAGATGATGTAAAATATGTTATGAAAGGCATATAAGCTGGATCTACCCTAGGACTTCAAGGGCTGCGTAAATTATGATTCGTATATCTAACTTGATGAAATATCTATCAAGTGAGAATCTGATTGTTTCTTAGTAAAGTTTAGATCGGCGAAAAGTTGCATTCATCAAAAACCCGTGAACATCATGGATAGAGAAAGTAAGTCAACATTAAGCCTGATCTTATTCCCGTAGTTATGTTTGATGAAACTCGCGTATTGTAATGGATTACACTTGTGAGAAAAGATCGAATGTGGAGGAAATACCCACATGGCTTTAACTCTATAAGAAGCGAGTAGTAAAATAAGATGATCTTTGAGGACAAAGATCCTGTTTAGGGGTAAATGCTGTGACAATCTGTCAATTTACGGTTTATATTTTATTCTCAATATTTATTTGAAAACATTATTTTAATGTTATAATATGAACTCACTTATTTTTGGGAAGAAATTTGGGTTTACGTCTTGAAGTAGCATCGACTAAGTCTAAACCGGAGGATTCTACGATACGTGCTTACGTTTACATACACCATTTTTGGTGACAGTCCGACATTTCAGAAAATAAATTTATCCGTGAATATTATTTTGGAATTTTAAATTTGTGTTGGTTCATAAACTCACAAATTTACGAGAAGAGATTAGGACTTACGATCATAATTTAACGTCCTTTACGACTAAACCGGAAACCTTAGGATTACGTATTTACGTTTTCGAACTCTGTTTTTGATGAGACAATTTTTATTAGATTCGTTTTGTGCCGTTGATTCATAATTTATAAAAACGTTTTTCGTAAAACGACCCGAGGGCACGTAAATCGAGGAAACTAGAATCGAGGAGTACCCATAAATAAATGGGGATGAGACGACCTTTGCCCCACCCCCACTACAAACCGGCCATAACTAGCCACATACACCCTTGAGGTGTCAACCTTACATAAACAAGTATAACACTTGTTACTTAAAGCTTACCAAGTACGCTACTCCACCTCAAAAACCATTAACTTGTAACTAACCAAACCATTCACTCCATTTCCATCCATGCAAAAACTCACAACTCTCCTCCCTCTCTCTCTAAAATTCGTCCAAGAACCACCATTAAACACCCCATTTTGATCAATTCTAGCCATAAACTATGTGTTATCTACACATATAATGAAGAAACCTTGAAGCCTTGAAGATTGGAGGTGATCCTAACATTCAAGATGGTGATTTGGTGATGTCCAAGGGCTGATTTCTAAAAGGAGTGTACAAATATTGGTGGTCTTGAAGATTGGTGTTGATCTATCACAAGTTTCTCCATAAAAAATCGAAGCCTTGATGAATACCTACACAATCTTGGTGGTATAAAGATTGTTCTTCCCATCCTCTTGTTATTTTGATTATGTAATCATGTATTTTCTTTCTTATTTTATATGTATACGATGAATATATGATGATAAAAATGTTGTGTGGGGATCAAGTGTTGATAAATATGATTAAAGAGATGAAAAACCATAAGAAACAAGGCTAAAATCTTTGCTTAAATTGTTGGCTGTATAAAAACAGTAAGTAACCAAGTTATAAACTGATAAAATTGAATGGTGGAATCCATTTACAGTAAGTGTTAGATGTCATACACATGTGAGAGTTGGACATGCAATGGAATCATCAAAATGAGTGAGATATGATCAAAACAAGATGAGTGTACCAATCTGAATAGTCTGTTTTGTATGGACTGTTAAGGATAGTTAGACATGGAATTAGCAGTAGCTATAACTAACTAATCTGTAGCACATAATATGAAGTTTATGCCGTCTAATAATGAGCTTCTATCTTCTTATATAACTCAAGATATGATAAAAATGGTGAAGATGAAACTAAAAATCAGATTTTGAAAAATTAATGTTTAATAGTATTATATAAGCACTCAAACTAATATAGTATAAAATGTGAATTAAAACCCACTAACTTATAAATTTCGTTTATATAAATATATATAAGGTTAAATAAATGGACACTTTATAAAAATTGGTAGTTGAATAAGATTTATAAGTTATAAAAACTATAAACATGATTTTTACGACTTTTTTTGGCTATTACCGTAAAATTAACGTTTTTCGCCAATTAAAACTTAGACGATCAAACCCGTCTAATGTAAAGTTTTTAAAAGTAATATACTGATGTATAAGTACCTAATACAAGTAAAAACCGATAAAACCCGAACTATATGACATACGGATATTAACGAGCTAAGTTAGCATATTTGGACTAATAATTTAACTAAATAAGTTAAACACTTATAAAAAAAATTACTTATTGGGCTTAACCCATTTGGGCCCAACATGTAAAGTATAAATACTAATAATACAAGTATAAAATGGATTAATACAAGTTAATGAACTTATAATAGGCTTATTGGACCTAAAACATGTAAATAGGTAAAACTAGTAAACTAGTAAAAAGTTACCAATACATAAACACTAAAATGAGTAAATAAGAATATATAAACCTACTTGATCATCATCATATATATAAAATCATCATATGTATACATAATTATTATTTTGATAAAGTCATTGGATAAAAGTCTAAGACAAGTATTATTTGTCTAGGTTTCCGTGATTGAAGCACGTACCGTAGATCCGAATCGCCGATAACCGCCTTCCCACACAAACGTGAGTTCATAGCCTCGCACTCTTTTAAATGTTTTTATGAAATTCTTTATAAACCTGCGAGGGAGATAACATGTTAGTTTTTAAGAAATAGGACAATAGTTGTCCCGATTGTTTGTTTATTGATTTGGACCCGAATGATTGTATGACCCGATGAATGATTAAATGACCCGATAGATGAAATAAAATGGATTATTAAAGTTAGTTATGTCACTAAAAGTACCATTAGCATGAATTGTGAACTACCGGGATTTGGTAGACGCTTATGCATATAATAGTACTATTTGGGGACGATCACCCCAGTTCGCGCCTTGACGGTTGATCCCCGTCGTGCCACATTGATTGGTAAGCGAATTTAGGTATGAGAAGATTTACACAAGCGTGATTATTGTGACGACACGCTAATTTAGATGGGAAAATGAGTTTCGGGTTAGCTACCTGTTGTTTGTTGTATTAAGGTAACAATGTCATGCGGCTTATAATAATCAAATAACGAAAATACTGCTATAAGCATTGAATTACAATATATTGCCTGACTAGCAATATAGGGTTTATTTATCGATATTATGTTCGTGTTTTGGTTTTATATAACCACATCCATATAACGGTTTTTATTTAACTTTATACAACGTTATAAAACGTATTGTATGATGTTTTTACGACAATGGTTCGTATAATGATTTTTAAGGCAAATGCCTATATTATGATTTTTGATAAGGATTTGTATAAAATGACTTTGGCTATTTTATGGCCTATTATAAAGATTTGTACAAAATGATTTTCGGTAATAATTATGTACCGATGATATACTGATGGTTTTATTAAACTCTATGAATTCACTCGGCGTTATCGCTGATCTTTTCTTTTAACATGTTTTATCTCAGGTACTTGAAGGTAATTCTCGCGAAAACCACAAGAATTCATGGCCAGCACTTAAACAATAATTTCCATTCAAATGCTTTGTAAAACTTGTATGAAACACGATGACTTGGGACCTATGTAAATTTGATTATGAATGGAAATGCTTTATTATTAAACGATGCGATTTTAAGCGTTGTCTATGATGTGAGTAATGTGCTATCCCGTAACACCAACGAGTCTTCCGCTGTATTGAATTGTATAAATTTGGGGGTGTTACAAATACTCCTTATACTTATTAAATATAAGATATAGGCCTTTCAACATCGGTTTAAACTTAAACCTCCAAAAATAAATATCATTCAAACTCATCAAAAATTTCAAAAATAGTCGTAAAATAAGATTAAGCAATGACCTCGGTTCGGGTTATCACACTATTGTTTGTAAGCGCCATGGAAAAACACCGTATGAGCTTCTTCATGAATGAAAACCCGATTTATCATTTCTTCATGTGTTTCGTGTACTTTGTTATCCAACCATAAACAGTGTAAATTTGGGAAAAATTCAACCGAAGGCTGATATAAGAATTTTCATTGGTTACTAACCCGCGAAGAAATCTTACCAAATTTATAACCATCGTCTTGGCAAGATTATAGAAACTTTGGATGTCGATTTTGATGAGCTAACAGCGATGGCTTCTGAGCAACACAGCTCCGAACTCGCGCTTCATGAGATGGGAACCGGTACTATTAATTCCGGATTAGATCCCAACAATCCTACTTCTCCATCATTTACACCACCTACAAGGCCCGAGTGGGATGAGTTATTTCAACTGATGTTTGCTGAATTCTTTGATCCTCCCAGTGATGATGTTCCAGCTCCTTCAGTAGTAGCTCTGATTCCCGAAGTTGTTGCTCAAGATAATAGAGATCAATCAGATGCATCTACACTCACTATTGAACCAGATGCACCATTCCCTAGTAATTCTCAAACTACACATGAATCAACACCCCTACTCGTTCCTAATGATGTTGAAGAGGAGCACACTAATCACGATTTAGAATTTGCTCACATACAAGAGCTTCCATACTTTGGTTTACCAACACCCGAAAACTCTAACAGTGCATCTACCTCAGAGGAAGCTCTTGCTACCGTTTACTCCAGACCCCACCGGATTGAAACTCACAACACCAAGTGGACAAAGGATCACCCAATCCGAAATATTATTGGTGACATTGAACGACCAGTCTCTACACGCCATCAATTACAAGAACATGCATTATTTTGTTACATTCATGCCTTTCTCTCTCATATTGAACCTAAAACATGGCAACTAGCTATGACACAGTCATGTTGGATTGAAGCCATGCAAGAGGAACTTAATGAATTTAAACGACTTAAAGTATGGGAATTAGTTCTTCTACCCAACAACGTCAATGTTCTTAATTTGTTGTGGGTACACAAGGTCAAACTTGATGAGATGGGTGGAATTTTAAAGAACAAGTCAAGATTGGTCGATCGTGGTTACAAACAAGCATTGAGTATTGCCTTTGAAGAATACTTTGCTCCCGTTGCAAGATTGGAGGCAATCAGACTCTTCCTTGCGTATGTTGCTCACATGAACATGATTTTCTATCAAATGGATGTTAAGACGGCATTCCTGAATGGTGAACTAAGGGAAGAGGTCTATGTTAGCCAGCTGAATGGATTTGTGAACTCAGAGTATCCTAATTATGTGTACAAGCTCAAGAAGGCTCTTTATGGGTTGAAATAATCTCTACACGCATGGTACGATTTATTGTCATCTTATCTCTTCTCGGAAGGCTTCTCTAAATGCAAAGTGGACCTAACATTGTTCTTTCTCAAGGAAGTCAACGACATGATACTGGTAAAAATTTATGTTGATGATATAACATTTGTTGCCACTACCCAAGAATTGTCCGACCGTTTTGAGAAAATCATGTCCACACGTTTCAAGATGTCGATGATGGGAAAATTTTCATTTTTCTTAGGGTTACAAATTTCTCAGAATCCCACGGGAATCTTCATTAATCAATCAAAATATGCTCTTGAATCTTTGAAAAAATATCATTTTGAAAATTTTGACCCCGTGGATACTCCAATGGTAGAGAGATCCAAGTTACATAGGGATAGAGATGGGGTTGTTGTCGATCCGAAACTTTATCATGTAATGATCGACACCCTTCTCTATCTCACTGTTAGCAGACCTGATTTACAATTTGCTATATGCATGTGTGCCCAGTATCAGGCTCGGCCTACCGAAAAGCAATTATCTGTTGTGAAAATGATCTTTCGGTACCTTAAATGAACACTTCATCGTGGTCTATGGTATGCAAAAGATTCCTCTATTTCACTACTATCATATGCAGATTCGGATCACGCTGGGTGTCAAGATACTAGACGTAGCACGTCTGGAATTTTGCAATTACTTTGAGACAGATTGATTAGTTGGCCATCCAAAAGTCAGAAAAGCACTGCGATATCTAGTACAGAGGCAGAATACATTGCCATGTCCGGTTGTTGTGCTCAAGTTCTTTGGATGAGATCACAATTGACTGACTACGGTCTTGGATTCAACAAAATACCGATGTACTACGACAACAAAAGCGTTATTGCCCTTTGCTGCAACTACGTTCAACACTCCCGGTCGAAGCATATTGACATACGCTACCATTTTATCAAAGAGCAAGTGGAGAACGGAGTAATCGATCTATATTTTGTCAACACTGAGTATCAGCTGGCGGATATTTTCAAAAAGGCTTTAGATCGAGGACGTATCGAGTTTTTGATCGACAAGCTGACGCTATTGCCATTTACTGCAACTACGTTCATCACTCTCGGTCGAAGCATATTGACATACGCTACCATTTTATCAAAGAGCAAGTGGAGAACGGAGTAATCGATCTATATTTTGTCAACACTGAGTATCAGCTGGAGGATATTTTCACAAAGGCTTTAGATTGAGGACGTATCGATTTTTTGATCGACAAGCTGGGCATGAAATCATTCTCACCGGCGACTCTTAAGGAGTTGGTAGAAGAAACTGCATAATAGTGGTGGTAAACTATTCTCGAGTATCCTTTTATCGTGATCATGTATATGTTGTGTATATTTTAACCACCAAAAAGAAAACTACAAAAATATAAAACCTACAAAAACCATAAAAAATATAAAATCAACAAAATCCAAAAATATTTTTCATTTTTCAAAAAGGCATATCTTTTAGTACGATAATATTTACGGCCTTAGAAATGTTGATTAATATACAACAAAATCATTTGGAATATTTACGTATTAAAATAATCATTTATAAATGATTATTGTAAAAAGGTTATATTTACGGTAGGGGACTATACGTCATCATGTCCTCCAGTCTAGTGGTTACAGCCGTAGGTGTGACTACTAGACTAACAAATCCTAAACGGACGTACCACAAAAGAATGAAATTATATCTAAGTAAATTTTCTATGGGCCACGGTATGACGGAACCACTTTAATGAATATATTGAATTGTGAGTCGTGCACGGAAGAACAGTGTACCATGTAAGCAACTCTTCACCTGACTCATTCTAAGAAAGTGACCAAGTGGGCCTGACCCTCGAGCCACTCAAAACTAAGTCTGATAGGACCGCGTGGGTCCGTCTGACGTTACAACTACTCACTAATGCCTAACCATTAGATCAAGGTAGTGGAAAACACGTGGCAATGATGCACCGATACACGAGAATCGAAGCAACACTATATATAACATGAGGTGTGATTGTACACATACAGTTGTTAATATTACTTCCGCCATTGTTGCTTCTTCATCCTCCGCATACCCACATTCTTACACGGATATCCCGCTTAATAGGTTAGCTCACCGCGGCCTTCTCACATTCTTACTAACTCATGGTTAGGGGTGTATCCACAATCCTTCTCACATTCTTAGAATTTTTCTCTGAATACTTCATTCCTCCTGGTGTCCATCCAACCTTACCTGGGGAATTGGAAGCTATTACCAATAATCTCCCCGGTAAAATCGGTTTGTACACTCACTTGTTTGATACGACTACGGTATTCCATTTTTTAGAATCCTTGTAGATATCCTTAGACACTATGATTTCTATTTATCCCAACTTCACTGTATAGCGTGTAAGATAAATCAGTTTGAAGTAAACTGTGAAGCCTTAAACATTAACCCTACCGTGAGTTTATTCAGGGTCTTTTATGTACCAAAAATATTCAACGGCTGGATTTCCTTAAAAAACGATCTCCAGTCGCTCCCTAATGTTATCACAAAGCGATGGATTCCCTTAAAAATTTGTACAATAGATTCTTTTTTGTAGACGCTACACTTTTCCCACGCCCATTCAAACTAAAGTACCACGTAGGCATAGATTACCCCCTGTCGCAAACACATATAATGAGAAAGACGTAAGAACCTTGGATACACACTAGACACAATTCCACAAAGGGTTGCCCGAATCGTTTTTATGCCGGATGGGCATCAGCCGCAACTACTTTGAAAGGCCATACTAGTACCCTATTTTCTTGAACAGTCGCAACGAGGGTGGGTATAATATTTGTCTATTCAACTCAAAACATCCTAATTACGATCGTAACTGTTTCAAAGATGAATCTATTCGGAGTACTTTTCCAAGGT
Source organism: Glebionis coronaria (assembly GCA_025667525.1). NCBI lineage: Eukaryota > Viridiplantae > Streptophyta > Magnoliopsida > Asterales > Asteraceae > Glebionis > Glebionis coronaria. The sequence goes on along the minus strand of CM046878.1, from coordinate 443,440,963 downwards.
AATCCTTAAGAAGTGACAGAAGGACACCGTCCCTGGCTGGAAAACGAACCACCGCTTCTCGAGGCCATCAGAAACATTACCATTCCTCTAATGGTAGAACCTAAGCCGTCTCAGATGTGGGGGATTCATAAATTTTGAAGTCCCCTCTGGATTTTGCTAACGAGGACGGTGATAACCCCCTATTAGAGAATGAGGAAACCTCCTCTACCGCGGCTGGGGAAACTGCACAACCAACTGAGGAAGATATCGAGGAGGAGGATATAGATGAAGAGGAAGAGGCGATTACGGATTATGATAAAGGGGACATACCAACAACTCATCATTAGAGGAAGCGTAAGACCGTCAAGAGGGAAGTCCCCGTAATGGAATATGACGAAAAATGCGCCTATAAAAAACTATGCAATGATCATCCACTATACCAAGCTGGAAGCATCGGTGGTGACACCATAGGAGCAGATAGGAGCAAGAAAGGACCAACTGTCATCTTAAACCCAGCTCCGTAACTGTCGCCCCACCTACATCCTCTGAGCTTGCCAAAAGCAACACGTAAGTGGAAGTTTGCTTTGTATTTGATCTGTGCATGCCTTACTATTCTAACGGATGTTTTCCTTTTCTTTTTCTTTCTTTGTAGGGATGATCGATCTAAGGCCGCGCCAAATACGGAAGGCACGACTAGGGAGAAGTCACCCATTCCTGAGACATATCGAGGATATTCCAAAGTATCCCTCGCTCACTGGCCATACTCAAGAGACCGTGATTAGCGAATCGTTACAAAATGCCTTCCGTCCTATATGGAACCTTACGAATAAGGATATTCCGGACTCACCTAACTCTTGTAAGGAGTTTGTTGATCACGCAACCCCTCCTGCTTATGCGGCTGCTCTTCACAAACTGTCTCATGAAGAACTACTGGAATAGTATAACGTGTCGGTCGCGTACTACGTCGCCATCGGTGCTACTCTGAGGAGAAGATTTGAAGAGCCCTTCGTAGGTTGGAGAGCGCATACAGGAAGGTAGACGGAAGAAACGCATTGATCAAGGTCCAGGATGAGAAAATAGCCCACCTATCCAAGTCTGAGGCTACCGTCTCCACCCTGCGCGCCTAATTTGATACCGAAGAACCATTCGTGAGCAGGCCGACCATGCCACCAACTTTGAGACCCAAGTGGCAGAGTTACAAGCCGAGCTAAAATCCTCCAATGACAAGGTATTCGTCCTTCCCTATCACCGTAGTCACATATCTATGCCATCTTTATGCTAAATAGATTACTATCTTTCCACAGGTAGCTACCGCATAATCGTCTATCCAATGTTTGATTGCTGATGTGGCCACCCTCTCCCTCGCCCGTGACAAAATACAAATCCTTGTAAAGGGTGAGGCGGGAATAATTGCAAAGGTGATGCAATCCAGAGCCGAAAAAAATAAGTTTGTAGACAAGAAGCTGGAAGAGCGTGAACTCCGCCTGGACGCGCTAGCCATCGACTTTGATGAAGAGCTATACCGAAACATGCTCACAGCTATTGTTGGGTACAGATGGATGATATGGCAAGGGTTATGGCTTGCCGTGATGAAGGTAGTTGAGTCCCCCGAGATGGTTATGCCATTTGCGAATGTCGTGTCTGACGGCATAGACATGGGCAGGCATGAAGGGTTCTTGGTTAGTGCCAAGATTACACATGAGAACAAGCCCATCGAGACACACACCTATTTCTAGCCGGATGTAGAACGGGTGATGAGCGCCTCCATGATCTCCCTAAAAGACACCCAATATCCGTTATAAGTGAACTAGAGGCCCTCAAGGACTTAACAAGATCATTGACAGGCTCCTCTGAATGGCGATTTCGGTTTCCAGAACGCATCAGATTGGTGAGTGGATCTGCAACCAAGCCATCAACAATTACGGATCCCTGTGTATACAGATCATCCTCCCCCCAAGGAAGCATGGGCTCTGAAGGGAGAAAGTCCTTAGTCGAGGCCATAAATTCCAATCAAACCAGGGCAAGGAAGAAGAGTGAGGACCGAATTGTATGCAGGACGCCCACTGCTGAATTTGCTCACCTTCCCCGATCTGATGGGCTTGACGTGTCAGTCCCAACTGTGGTTGGGTTGGCCGTAGCTTTGGAAGACGAACCGGCACCGAGAGACCCTAGCACGACATCCATCAGCCAATAGAAGAAAGCTCTATCTGAGCATGTTCCACCCCAATAGTCTTTTTTATTATTTACACCATATGTGGTGTTAAATCCTGAACATATATTTATGTAATTGTAATATTTTGGCCACAGATGTCTGTGACATTTTGTCTTATGCAAATATTTTCTTGATATTATGATTTAGTAGATAATGTATATCCCTAAGCATAACGTGTCGTGACTGATTATAAATAGACAAAACATATAATGTTACTAGACGCGCACAGTGTGTCTTTGGCAAGTCCGTCACTTATGAGTGCAGTATGCTTTATCTTATTACAATGTCTTGAGAATAAGGTGTCTAGTAAGGATTCATTATCCATGGTCGATGGGATTGCATCCCTCTTACTCAATAAGTTGATTGAGAAATCTGTGAGACCCCCAAAACCAGGCAAGGAAACAACTAGGCAGCAAGGGGGTTCCACACCATGGTACAAGAAACAATGAAATATTGTTTACACAAAGATGACGTAATAAAACATATACATTACATCATAAAAAGATCAGAGTTTATAAACAAAAGGTCCCGGAGTTTTATATGCGGAAAAATCTGTTATTTAATTATCGTTTTGTAAAATATAGTTACCAAGAATATATGATAAACTTTCTGACAGTTTTTTTTTACAAAAATCAAAGTTTATTATTCACAGAAATCTCCAAGCGATGATAATATCTTGCGGGCTCCCATCTAAGGAAAGCTAAGTAATAATATATGAGATTAAACATGTAAAATAGTCAACATAAAGTTGAGTGATATTCATAGGTTTAGCAGTAAAGGTGTGGAACACAAGCATTCATTTGTAAACAAGAAATAGAGGAAATGGTTATGTACATTAACCATATTCCGAAACATTATTATTGCTATTTAGTTCATGAACCGAAGCTTAACTCATGTAAGTTCCTCTAGTGAGTATTCAGCCTAAATACTCAAGTATAAACAAATGTAAGTGCATCAAGGTAATCGGGACGAGGATTGTCAATCCCGATGGATCCATCCACAACATTCGCGCTTAGCAACACAAGTAAATTAACGGTTCATGATCAAGAGAGGCAACATAAGGCTATAAAAGCAATAATATAAATGAAAAATGTTGGAAAGCATACAAAATCTGGATAGCATACAGTTTTTTTAAATGGATGTGTTCCACCATGTAAAATCTCACCCCGCGTTTAGAAACAATGTGCAAGTAAAAGGGGCTATGAACTCACCTTAGTACAAGTGTGACGGATATGAGAACCGGGCTATAGATGGCTTACGGTAGTACTCAAAGGGCATTTGTGACCTACAAAAGTGATCACAACCCTTAAGTACGCGTTTTATATGCTTATAAAACAATTATACGAAAATAATTCGATAAAAATATATTACGGGTAAAAACTTGCACCAACACCTAAGTCAAAGTGAACTAAGGATAAAAAAAGCTTACAACCTATAGAAATATTGTATTATACATGTTTCAAGTGTTAGACCAAGTATCCAATACGGTGTGCACACAAAACGTCTCAAGTTTACATAACAAAAGACGTAAAAGTCAAAAAGTTCCGGTAAGGCTGTCTTGGGACGAGTGTATCTCCCAAACCATAAATCCAATGGCTACGGGATATAAACCCCTGGAACAATATTGGAATCTAGTTTCCAAAATGTCCAACCATTTGATCTAAGAGTTTACAGAACTTTCTAAAAGTCCAAAACACTAATAGCCCTACCATAAGCACTTATTGGTCAAACTGCACTAGTCAAACTTGTAAACGAAAAATCCGTTAACCTATAAGGTTTAAGGTACTGAGATTTCCACCATTGGAAAGCCTCATAAATATACTAACAACTGAGACTGACCACAAGTCAAGAGCTATTACCATTTATCGGGAAAGTTGCGATCTTTGAAAGGTTACAAAATCAGAATTTGGTTTTTAAACTCGGGTTTATCGTTTTAGTCATAAAAATTATTTGGTGATAGCTATTAATATGAGGTCAGTGGGAGGACTTCACATATGATCCCTACTACTGTATCAAACCTTAAAATGCACAAATGGGGGTCAATAACCTGTAGCCACAAGCTATGCATACCTGCTGTCCGGGAATAGGCCTTCGACCTTAAATAGGTCATAACTTCCTCATCCGGAGGAGTTGAGTGCCTATCCAACTCACCACTAACATGTAAAAGGCCTAAAGAATCTATTTAAGCTATACATATTCAGGTAACCTTGAAAAATATGGGAGTTTGGACTGATATACATGTTTTCCGAAATTTGCTTTTAAAATCTTAATTTGATCATAACTTCCTCATCCGGAGGAGTTGTGTGCCTATCCAACTCGCCACTAATATGTAAATGACCCAAAGAACCTATTTATGACATAAAAAGTGCAGGTTATAGTGAAAAATACACGAGTTTTGGACAGATCAAAATTCTGTCCGAATTTGGGCACTATGAAAACTTATCAAAACAACTTCAATCATACCCATAACAATTAGAATCCTCATCACACTAATCAAAATCAATCAAGGAACTAACAATATACTATATCAAGGCTATATCCACTCCATTCATGGTATGATTAAAACTTAGCATTCAACAAGGATCACAACTAGGGTTCCAAACACAAAATTAACAATGCCTAAACCATAATAACACAATACAAACCTATTGAAATAATCAAAACCCCTCCAATTCTCATAATTCTTTATTTCACCAACTCCATTGCATGAAGGATTTTTAAGTGGGGGTTTAATAAGGGTTTACCACAATGATTTTGGTAGTGTTTAATTATAAGATTGATGAAGAAAAAATTGAAGGATTGAGGCTGTTTTGGTGTTACTAGTCGAACAGGAAGAAAACAGAGAGATGGAGACAATTCCGGAAGTAAAAAAAATATACTGGTAATGTTATGTTGGTGTTTGGATTGGACGGCCAAAAAGAAAAAGGGGAAAAAGAGTGGGCTTTTTGGCCCACTTGCCTATTCTTGTTAATAACTTAAGCCCAAGAATAAAATGTATCTAATCCTAGCCCAACTCGATTTCTTAAAATGCTAATCGTTTTGACTCGGTGCAAGTTATAATACGAAAACAAAATATTTTATAGAACATAGTATTTTGACTTCATAAAGTCGAAATGTTTAGCCATCGGTTCTCGTTCCGTCGATTCAGGTAAACTTTTGTAAAACGCGCTCGGGTGCTTTTAAATAAAAAATTTTGATTTAAATAAATACAGAAAAATAAAATAAAAATTTTAGAATTCCGAATAAAGTATTATCAATGATCAGGAAAATAATTAAAATATAAGTTATTTAAAATTATCCAGATCTCAGGATTTACGTATGAAAAATACAAGAAAGTATAACATGTTGGAAAATTCAAGAAACATAAATAAAAGAATAAAATAATACAGGTAAAGTACGAGTTCTCACAGTCGACCCTCCTAAAGGAACTCTGTCCCTCAGAGTTCAACTGGAGACAGAAGAAGATGCGAACAAATGGAGACACGTAGTTTAGAATTAATTCTTCGTTTTCCCAAGTAATTTTTGCACCATGGCGAACTTAGCAATTGTAATCCAACTACGCTTCAGTTTCTTAACTTCTTTATGAATTTATGACTTACTCGGATTAAAATAATAATCTTTCAGTATGAAGATATATAAATAGATGGATTGAACACGAGATTTTCTTAAACGGTTAAGGTTCGCTAGAACAAGTTAAGATCGATAATCGACAAGGAATCCTAAATCGTGTCAACTGCAAAACATGATAATTTTAAAACGTAACAATCTGATTACAAGAGAAATAGAAGAGGGAAAAATGAATTACGTATGAACATTTAAAATGCAAGTTGTCACAATTATCTATCTAGGATTTGGTATTACTTTTAAACTCAACGTAAGTATTTTCTTGATTAAAAGAAATTTTTACAAGGTTTAGTGACTTGAAATCAAACTATATATATTTAGTGAGTAAGCATTTGCTAAGTCCTTTTTCTTGATCAGGATTTCAAAGCCAAAAAGTAGAACAGTTCAAAATATTTATCTTGATCAGCTTAAGAACTTTTTGGACGACTGTATGAACTTATTGTTAAAGACTAAAGTTTATTGTTACCGTTTAGAGAAAATCAAATTTCCAAATTATTTAGAATTATTGTTAAAAATTATAAATTAAATTGATAATTTCATTAGGTTAAAAGTAAAGTGCGATATAATCAAATACTTTAAAAGATACAGCTTGACATCCTTTTTAAACACTAGTTATAAATTTACCAAAGAGGATGTATAGATCCGATATTAAACGTGAAACGGGTATTTTGGCAAAATAAACATTTGATAAAATGTGTAGAACGTTCTTAACAATTTGTAACAATTTTTAGAAATCCAAGTAGGTGATTATGGTATCAAATGATAAACATATGACATGTTCTGGTTTTCAAATGGTGACAAGATAGCAAACGAGTATGAAACAAATAATAATCAAACAATTGGTATACGAGTAATAGCACGAGGGGATAAACGTAATTCGTACCAAATTTATTAACCAACAGGATTGAATAGATGCATCGATGTTAAGGACAATAAGAAACAAAGGTTTTAGCAAGATTAATTCATGAGTGTGGTTGGTGTCACCAACAACTTATTAAATTCTCGGTGGTCGATACACGATCGAAAGGGAAAAGCCACACAACAAATTTTCGAATCAAGGAAAATTCTTAAGAAGTTACTTGAGAATAATTCCAGTAATATGAGTAACATTAGCAATGAGAGGCGAAATCAATACGTGGTTCACACGAATAAATTTCTAAACAGTAGGGTCTGACACACATCATGACGAATACACGAAATTATCATTCACGTCCAGTCATAAATTATTATCCGCGTCCAGAGACGTTTCGAAGGTCTACCCAAAATATATAGAGAAATTCGGTTGATGTAGAAGCATAACAACATTGAAACTCTCAGGTCTGGTATCAATGGTAAGAAATTAGACAAGTGGTAACGAGAATCATATCACGAAGGAAAATGAGGTAACAAGTAATACAAAGATCGTTGAGTAAGAAAATATGTGCTTGAGGCATGTACTTTGTTCAAGAAAAATAAGGGATCATATGGGTATGTCGCGAATTGGTGTTACCCGCATAAGATGTAATAGTTTTCTTAACTTTATTTTATCTAACTTTTCAGAAACACAAGTAAAAAGTTAGTTATTTGACAAGATATTTTAGGTGACTACTATTTGGCCTCGCATGGCTCCTTCTAAATTACGCATAGGTGATCAAGCCATGCATAATTTAGGACTAGCAATGCGATGCTCATTTTCATCAAACCAGTATTACATGCCATATGATTTAAAATATGTATATAATGCCATTTGTAAAAACATGAATCAAGATAATTTATGAAACTCTTCGCTAGTAACTAAATGGCTAGATGTTTAAATGAACCATTTTATTGTTACAAGAATTATTTATAAGACCAATTGTTAAAAAATTTGTGAAATTACATCGTAAAACAATAATCAATGTAGAACATTTTGTAAAACGTTTCACAAATGAATACAGTTTAATTTCATTTGGTGACACGATGATAGCTTACAAAATAGTGAGTGAGTTGCATGAGGGTAATAAAGAGTAGTTCAAGAAAATCAATGAAATGGTTAAAGTTGGTAAAGTTTCAAGAGATTTAGCCGGAATCGTCATGAGGCACGTGTCAAAAATGATGATGCAAGATGTGAAAATGAGAACTTCAAATCTTGACCCAAATCAGTGGTGTGATAAAAGAAAAGAAAGATAAAATGAAATGAAAAATGAGTCATGCATAAAATAAAGGATAAAGGAATCCATACGTGTGCAGATAGAGATCCGGCTAAAGAAAGACAATAGTAATACTTTAGGAATTATCTGCGACATAATACGTAAAAAGTCAACAAAAGTCAAAGTATTACCCGAGTATGACTCAATAATAAAAAGATGTAAAAATACATGTAAGTTACTGGAATACAACAAAATATGGTCATACAAACTTGCTTCATCAAGTTATATAGCTTAGAACTCATTTTTATAAGTTTTGACTAAACGTAACGAAAATAGTCAACTTTTGGCTTTTCTTATTTGAGGCAAATTACTAATCATTAGACCTCAATTTCACTTCAGTTATAATGTTATACATCCTAAGTATCAGTATCGATCATCCCAAATCCATTCCATAAGGTTTAGGCTTGCTTAAGGGGCGTTTGGTAATGAACTAGTCATTTACTCGCTTAATGAAAAAGTACAGAAAACTCCTTTTCGCGAGTCTTAAAAATCCTATCTAGACTCTTGGAAAAAAATAAAAAAAAAATCAGAGAATTCATATACATCATGAACTTAATATCTTGTGAATTTCAAGAAAAGTTTTGAAGTCTAGATACATTTTTAAAAATAAAAACCAAAACACATTCTGCGCGAAAAAGTCAAACATCATAGTTTGTATTTTGCACTTTTGAGGGTCAAATGCCCACTTTAAAGCTTCCGTTCACGAGATGGTGACTGAAAACATCATTCCGGACAACTTTGTAGTTTTATCCGAAGGCTGAAAACACCTTTTCGACACACTTAAACCTAGGACAGCGGTTATATAAGCAAAACTTTATAAATTTTCTAATTAGTCAACTATACCCACTTATGTGTCAAAAACTTAGATGTAACTAACGGACACTAAACATTTGCATAACAGGTCATCATTATAAGTTTCTCAAATGCTTCAAGTGAGAAATCATGGCTAAACGCTCGATAACCATATCAAATGCGCTAAACCAAACGCTAGTTTAGGTCGGTTGCTCCTTATTGGACTAGTTTCTAAAAATGCCCGCCATTTCTTCGTTATGAAGAGATAGACGATGAACCTTATACCGTCGGAAAGGTATTTTCATACCTGACATTCCTAGCTATATGAAGTTATCTCAGTGTTTCAAATGGGTAAAAAATGCATCTTAGAGAAATGTTAAAATTTTAGAAAATCGGTTATAAAATTAGCGATCACCGTTTTAGTCATAAAATTCAATTGGTGATGGTTATTAACGCAAGCTCAGCGGCCAAGCTTAGCTTATAAAGTCTATTAACTACCCAATGCAAAACATAAGGGCTAAATAGGTCCGAACCTGTAGCAAAACACCAAGCATACCTGCTGATCCAGAATGGGTTTTCAACCGTAATCCAAACAGATAGATAATTGTGACAACTTGCATTTTAAATATTCATACGTAATTCCTTTTTTCCCCCTCTATTTCTCTTTTAATCAGATTGTTACGTTTTAAAATTATCATGTTTTACAGTTGACACGATTTGCGATTCCTTGTCGATTATCGATCTTAACTTGTTCTTGCGAACCTTCTCCGTCTAAGCAAATCTCGTGTTCACTCCATCAATTTATATACCTTCATACTAAAAGATATTATTTTAATCCGAGTAAGTCATAAATTTGGAAAGAAGTTAAGAAACTGAAGCGTAGTTGGATTACAATTGTTAAGTTCGCCATGGTGCAAAAATTACTTGGGAAAACGAAGAATTAATTCTAAACTATGTGTCGCCATTTATTCGCATCTTCTTCTGTCTCCAGTTAAACTCTGAGGGACCAGAGTTCCTGTAGGGGGTCGACTGTGAGAACTCGTACTTTACCTGTATTATTTTATTCTTTTATTCATGTTTCTTGAATTTTCCAACATGTTATACTTTCTTGTATTTTTCATACGTAAATCCTGAGATCTCGATAATTTTAAATAAATTATATTTTAATTATTTTCCTGATCATTGATAATACTTTATTCGGAATTCTAAAATTTTTATTTTATTTTTCCGTATTTATTTAAATCAAAATTTTTGATTTAAAAGCTCCCGAGCGTGTTTTACAAAAGTTTACCTGAATCGACGGACGAGAACCGATTGCTAAGTATTTCGACTTTATGAAGTCAAAATATCATGTTTGTATAAATATTTCATTTACGTAATATAACTTGCACCGAGTCGGAACGACTAGCGTTTTAAAAATTAAGTCGGGCTAGGACTATATTGGACTTGGGCTAGTGTATCTCTTAAAGATATCAAATTTGGGCCAAAAAGCCCATCTTTTTTTTCTTTCCTCCCACCGTGGGTTAATAAGCAAACAAACACAGCCCTTACATTTTAGTTACTAAAATTTGATCATTCCCTCACTTCCTTCTCTTTGTTTGACATTCACCATCACCAAAACTATTCAATCTGCATCAAAATACAATTACAACTCAATTAAACACCACCAAAGTGATCCTTGATTAATTATAATCATAAACCCACTCAAAAACACCTCATGCAATGATTTTTATAAAATCATGAATCACTAAAATTGGAGTTATTTGGTGTTTGATCATACAATTAGGTTTGTATTGTGTTATTTATGTTTAGACATTGATAATTTTGTTAGAACCCTTGTTATGATTATTTTTTTTGGATAAGCTTTGATTTTGCACATGTATATTTTTAAATTCTAGTGTTTTGATGTGTTTAAGTTAGTATAGGATGTATTTTGGTTGTTTGGATTGAATAAGAGGTTTTTTGGTATAGAAATCATATTTGCAAAATTCGGACAGAATGTTGATCTGTCCAAAACTCGTGTATTTTTCACTATTACCTGCACTTTTTATGTCATAAATAGGTTCTTTGGGTCATTTACATATTAGTGGCGAGTTGGATAGGCACACAACCTCTCCGGATGAGGAAGTTATGATCAAATTAAGATTTTAAAAGCAAATTTCGGACAACAGTTATATCAGTCCAAAACTCCCATATTTTTCATTGTTACCTGCACTTTTTAGTTTAAATGGATTCTTTAGGCATTTTACATGTTAGTGGTGAGTTGAATAGGCACTCAACTCCTCCGGATGAGGAAGTTATGACCTATTTAAGGTCGAAGGCCTATTTCGGGACAGCAGGTTTTCATAGCTTGTGGCTATAGGTTATTGACACTCATTTGTTCATTTTAAGGTTTGATACAGTAGTAGGGATCATATGTGAAGTCCTCCCACTGACCTCATGTTAATAGCTGTCACCAAATGATTTTTATGACTAAAACGGTAAACCCGAGTTTGAAAACCAAATTCTGGTTTTGTAACCTTTCAAAGATCGCAACTTTCCCGATAAATGGTAATAGCTCTTGACTCGTGGTCGGTCTCAGTCGCTAGTATATTCATGAGGCTTTTCAATGGTAGAAATTTCAGTACCTTAAATCTTATAGGTTAACGGGTTTTTCGTTTACAAGTTTGACTAGTGCAGTTTGACCAATAAGTGCTTATGGTAGGGCTGTTAGTGTTTTGGACTTTTAGAAAGTTCCGTAAACTCTTAGATCGAATGATTGGACATTTTGGAAACTAGATTACAAGGTTGTTCCGTGGTTTATATCCCATAGCCATTGGATTTATGGTTTGGGAGTGACACTCTTCCCAAGACAGCCTTACCGAAACTTTTTGACTTTTACGTCTTTTGTTATGTAAACTTGAGGGGTTTTATGTGTAAACCGTATTGGATGATTGGTCTAACACTTAAAACATGTATAATACATAATTTCTACAGGTTGTAAGATTTGTTTATTCTTATTTCACTTTGACTTAGGTGTTGGTGCAAGTTTTTGCCCGTAATACATTTTTATCGAATTATTTTCGTTTAATTGTTTTATAAGCATATAAAACGCGTACTTAAGGGTCGTGATCGTTTTTGTAGGTCACGAATGCCCTTGGAGTACTACCGTAAGCCATCTACAGCCCGGTTCTCATATCCGTCACACTTGTACTAAGGTGATTTCATAGCCCCTTTTACTTGCACATTGTTTCTAAAGGCGGGGTGAGATTTTACATGGTGGAACACATCCATTTAAAAAAAACTGTATGCTATCCAGATTTTGTATGCTTTTCAACAGTTTTCATTGATATTATTACTTTTAGTCTATAGCCTTAAGTTTTCTCTCTTGATCATGAATCGTTAATTTACTTTGTGTTGCTAAGCGAATGTTTTGGATGGATCCATCGGGATTGACAATCCCCGTCCTGATTACCTTGATGCACTTACATTTGTTTATACTTGAGTATTTAGGCTGAATACTCACTAGAGGAACTTACATGAGTTAAGCTTTGGTTCATGAACTAAATAGCAATAATAATGTTTCGGAATATGGTTAATGTACATAACCATTTCCCCTATTTCTTGTTTACAAATGAATGCTTGTGATCCACACCTTTACTACTAAACCTATGAATATCACTCAACTTTATGTTGAGGATTTTACATGTTTAATCTCAGGTATTATTACTTAGCTTTGCTTGGATGGGAGCCCGTAGGATATTATCGCAGCTTGGAGATTTCTGTGAATATTAAACTTTGGTTTTATCTAAAAAAACGTCAGAAGATTATTTTGTATTTTTGTTACTATATGTTATAAATTATGATGAAATATAAATTTTTCCGCATATAAAACTCTGGGACCTATGTTTAAAATTCTTATCTTTTATGATGTAATGTATATGTTTTTAATACGTCAACTTTGTGTCAACACTATTTCATTGTTTCTTGTACCATGACGTGGAACCCCCTTGCCGCCTAGTTGTTTCCTTGCCTGATTTTAGGGGTCTCACAGATTGGTATATTAGGTTCACCCAATCCTTTTGTTTCACATAGAAACGAATAGTACATGTATGCACGATGATAATGAATAATTAACTAAAGAAAATGTAACTATTCTAGATGCAAAGACAAAAAATTGAAGAAAGAATGGGTCGCGGTGTTAGCTAGGCACTACGACATTTTATTAATACTTGCAAGTTATGGAAACATAAAAGACCTAACACGAAAATAAAAGACCTAACACAAGAATGAAAAACAAAATTACATGGATATTTATTAGGACTGACTACAGGTATAGATTATCCATGCGGAGGCCAAGGGCCTATAGATAACACCTCTTGAGATTGCAGATGTTCCATGTACGGCCTAAATCACGACCATTCATGTCATGTAACTTATACACGCCTTTTCCCAGAGCGTCTGTCACCTTGTACGGTCCTTCCCACTTTGGTACGAGTTTTCCTGTGTTTTCCAAGCGGCTTGCTTCATTTTCAAGATAACAAAAAGCACCTTGTTTGAAAGATACACCTCTGACCTTAGCGTTCATAATACCCTTTCATTTCAGTGATTGCCGCTAACTCCCGTTTTTCTTCTAGTAAGTCCAAGTTGACCCGTAGCTCTTCTTCATTCGTGATGTAATCTACCTCCACCGTGTGGATCGTTGACATTCCGATCTCTGATGGAATTACTGATATAGTACCGAAAGCTAACACGAATGGAGTATCCCTGTTAGCTTTTTTTATCTTTAACCTAGGCGCCAATAGAACATGGGGTAACTCTTCTACCCATTTAGTACTTTTTCCGTCCAAGCGCTCGTTAATTTCTTCTCCTAGGCTTCTATTAGCGCGCTCCACCAAACCATTGGTCTGTAGATGCTTGACTAATGCGAACTGTTGTGTGATGTTTAACGTCGCGCACCAATATTTGAACGGATTATCCACAAATTGTTTCCCATTATCAGAGAATATCTCCCTTGTCAAACCAAAACAAAAAACAATATTTTACCAAACAAACTTTTTTACATGCTTTTCTGTGATGGTTGCTACCGCTTTGGCTTCGATCCATTGGGTGAAATAGTCCATGGCTACGATCAAGAACTTGACGTCTCCGGCCGCTACTGGAAAAGGACATGATAAATCAATTCCCCACTTGTAGTACCGCCACGGGGACGTAATAGGTCTCAACACTTGATGTGGATGACGTGGTACTGGCCTATGAACTTGAAAGTCATTGCATTTGAGGATCAGGTTCTGTGTGTCGCTGTGCATAGTTGGCCAATAATACCCTGTTTGTAGCACTCCTGCCACGGCTGAACTAGGCCATGCATGCATGCTACACGACCCTTCATGAATTTCACTGATTCGTAATTGGCCTATCGTGGCCCGACTCAGCGTAAGCAAGGTTGTAAAAATGATCGTTTGTATAGAATTCCATCATGGACCTCAAACTGGTGCGACTTTATCCAAATACGTCGTGCTTCGGTTTCATCGTCTAGAAGGATCTCATTAGTGAAGTATTCGATGATTGGGGTCATCCAAGTAGATCCCTCTTCATCAATGATTGTAGAGACTTCCTCTCATGCAATTGAATTATCCACAAGGATCTTTACCAATACCTGTTTCGATAAGTGAGCGAAGCTAGTAGACGCGATTTTGCTTAAAACGTCCGCTTTTTTGTTTTCACCCCTTGGAACTTGCCGTATGGTGAACTTGTTGAACCTCGCAATGAGTGACTGGACCTTATCTAGGTATTGGACCATATTGTCCTCCTTGGCTTCATATTCCCTTAAGATATGGTTTCCTACCAACCGCGAGTCAACATATGCCTTTAGGTTGCGTACGCCCATTCGAGCAGCTATCCTTAGAATCGTGATCAATGCTTCATACTCAGCCTCATTGTTTGTGGCTGTAAATTCAAAACGTAGGGCTTAAGTGAATTCCATACCTTTCGGGTTTATGAGTATGAGGCCGACCCTCGACCCATCCATATCTGAAGATCCATACGTGAACAAGATCCATGGATCTTGGTTTCTTCTTCCTTTGGTGCCATTGTAATTTCTTCGTTTGGTTTTTCTATGATGAAGTCCGCCAGGATCTTCCCTTTTACCGCGGTACACGACCTGTATGAGATGTAAGGTTCTCATAGCAGGACGATCCACTTCTGCAACCTTCCTGCCACGTCCGGTTAGATATTACCTACTTAATCGGCTGATCTGTGATCACTAAAATAGGATGTGCTTGGAAGTAACAACGTATCTTTTTTGCGGCATAAACTAATCCTAGAACAAGTTTTCTCCATAGGGGCGTAATTCAATTCTGCCCCCTGCAGTGTTCTTCTCATATGTAAACTGGTGTTTGAACTGAGTCTCTGTTGGTAATCAGCGCTGCGCTGTTTGCTCTGTGCGTAGCGGATAAGTAGACGATTAGTTCCTCCTTAGGACGTGGTGCAACAAACATTTGGAGAGCCGCCAGGTGTTTCTTCAGTTGTTCAAAATTTTCCTTTGATTCCTTTGTCCAATGAAAGTCCCCTTTTTTCATGCACTTCGTGAGTGTTTTGAATAAGGGAAGTGATTTTTCCGGCGACTTGGAGAGGAATCTGTTCAGCCTTGCCAATTTTCCATTTAGGGACTGAACTTCTTCTAGTTTCCGATGGGATGGGAGTTGTATCACAGCTCCGTCTTATCTGGACACAACTTAATCCCATTAGGATCTATCATGTATCCTAGAAACATCCCCTCGGTTTCTCCAAATGTGCACTTTTTGGGGTTCAACTTCATGTTGATCTTTCGTAGCGTCTCGAAGGTTTCCTAGATGTCCCTGATAAGTTCGTCTTCCGTATGGGTTTTGATAACCAATTCATCTACGTAGACTTCTAAGTTGCGACCGATTTGGCTGTCGAAAGCTTTATCGACCAGCTGTTGGTAGGTGGCGTCCACGTTCTTCAGACCGAATAGCAATAGACGCCCTAGCTAGTGTGGAATGCTGTTTTTTCCTCATCTTCTGCTGCCATCTGAATTTGTGGTACCCTAGGAGTCATTTAAAGGGATATCTACACAAGGATTCGACCTTCCAGTCGATTTCTGGTAGAGGGTAGCAGTCTTGTAGACAAGCTTTATTTAGATCTATAAAGTCTACACACATGCGCCAACTACCATAGTGCTTTTTTACCGTGACTGGATTAGAGAGCCATTCATGATAGTAAACTTTACGCATGATGCATGCGTCAACCAGCTTTTTTACTTCTTCGAGTATCACGTTGTTTTGTTCTGGGGCCTGCCCGCGTTTTTTTGCTTTACCGGGGGATACCTGGTGCGGATCTATAGCTTGTGCTCCGCTATCGAACGGGGCACACCTATCATATCTTTTGGATCCCATGTGAATGCATCGAGGTTAGCCTTGATGAGGGTGCACATACCGTCTTTGCCTTTGATAGACAGAGTCCCTCTACATCCTGGTCCGGGTAGTCTAGGTGGATTGCTACTTTTAGATTTTCCAGTTATGATTCCTTTCCTCGAGCGACCGATCGTGGTGGTGCAACTATTGTGTGGCACTCTACTGGCGGTACTATAGTAACGATCCCGCCTTCTACGGGAAACTTTAGCATACCATGGGATGTAGATGGTACGACTCGGATGGCTAGGATTCCAAGTCTTCTAGTGATACCATTCTATGGCGATGGCGAGCGTATCACCATGAAATTCATCCATGCCGTGGTTCAGTGTTCTTCATCTCCAATCGTCACCAAGACCGTAGCTGACCCAGTGGCCAGATTATTTCCCTGCTAAAACCTATGAGTGATGACGTGGCCGGCATCAATTGGTTTTTTAGTTCTGGCCGTAGCCGCACAAAACAATGCTCATAAAGGACTTCTGTTGATGATCCTTGATGAGATGGCATTTATACATGATCTCATCGTTCTTTTCAGGCTTTAAATGCATAAAAATGTCATAATATACCATATATATGCTTGTGTTTGTTTACTTGTGTATTTTAGGTATGGATATCGTGAAAAAGACAAAAGATCACAAGTTACAAGGAAAAACGGACACGAGAAACGAAGCCGTATAAAGAACCGGGCCCTAATCATGGAATACTCAACAAATACCCTTGAATACTTGAAGACAAACAAGATTGATCCTCATTTATTGAAGAAATGACACTTAAAACCCTTGTATATTGATAATTACAAGTTTGGTCCCTTAAGTTTGTCAAAATTACACAAAAGGTCCTTCAACTTTGATGAAATGGCAAGATTAGTCCCTCAACAATTTCAAATTGTCAATTATGGTCCCTCATCAAGCCAAAGACACATTGAAGACCTTTGAAGATCAACATTGTCCAAAATCAGCCCTTGAAATATGCAAAAGTGTCAAAAATAACCCTTGAAACACTTTTTAGAAAGTTTTGTGCCAAAATTGCCAAGTTGTGAAAGTTGTTACAAAGGAAATGGACGCTGATAGACTTTTATTCACAAGTGACAAAAGAAAGGAAGAAAAAGGACCAAAACTGCCAAGATTGGAAGTTTAAATCCCTAAACACGCGCCAAACAACTTTCTCCCCAAGAAAACGGATCAAACGTGTCACTATTCACACGTATGAACCCAGGTTTAACTTTTTACCAACAAGGGGGTTTTTACAATTACCTACACCAAAACACAATTAACCTTCACACGAATCTATCCCATGCCTAAACTCACACTCCCACTCACCCAAAGGACCCCACCATTCAAACCGTTTCACCCATCACATGACTACTTGCCCTCCAAGTCATCCAACGTGGCAAAATCAACAACTAAGGATCAATGCTTCATTCCAAAGCTAAAATGAACATCCAGGATCACTTTGGACAGCTCACACCAAGAAAACGTCTAGAAGGACTTAGGGCATATAGGGAATTTCACTTCTAGGGTTTGTGAATAGTGCTAGCCTTGGCATTTGCCAATATAAAGACTCCTCAACCTGTGAGAGAGCTTTGTTCCAGTTTTAGGCTATTATCTTTGTAATTCCTTTTTAATTTTAAATAAAAATTGAATTTCTGAAATTTTGAAATCTCTTTTTGATTTAATTAAAAGTTTGGTGTTTGAGTAGCCTAATTCTGAGTTCCATTTGTTTGATTGGACCTTCCTTAACCTTGTGGTTAAGGCACGTCTAGGTTTGAAAGGTTTTCAAGGTTCATAAGCCTTGAAATCCTTGTTTCTGATTTTGGCTTATTTTGTGTACTAACCCTTAGCCATAAGCCTTGAGCTCTTTCAAGCTTGTTGACACCAAGCCTGAGAAGGGATCTAAGCCTTTGGTTGAGTTTGTTTGTTGCTTGTGTTGAAGACATATCATAATCAAAGCCTTGTTCTGCTTTGAACATCAGCAGGCTTTAATCATCTTTATTGAAGTACCTTGGTCTTGTTCTAGTTGTTGAACAAGGTCCAAGGAGCATAGCTGGCCTTCCTAGGATGTTGTGGAAGGCAGGTATAATCTCTTGGTTAAGATTCCCCTAAAAATTTCATGTTTATGACTGTTTTGAATATGGTGCTTTGATTTTGAGTATTGGTGTTTGTGCTGGTGATTTTTGAGTTTGATTGTGTTAGTTGCTATCTAGGAAGTGTTTTTGATCATTCAAATCAGTAGGTTATTAGTTAAAATCACAAGTTTCTTTGTTAAGTGGTAGATTAAGGAGTGTTTGGGTCTACTGCATACTTTGGATTTGTGGTTTGCTAATTGCTTGTATTGTGGTTGCAAGTGTTGGTATCTGTTTGTTAGGTGCATATGTTCATCTGTTTGCAGGTTTTGTGGGTTTGAACACATAGATTCATAATTTGGCTATAAAATCTTAAATACTTGGTAAAATTGGCTAGGATTTTGAGGACACCTAGATCTAAGCTTAGGCTAGGGCTAACAAGTGCTAAATCTGAGTTAATCACACCAGGGAAGAAGGATTTGAGGCTTGAAATTGGATCAAGTGTCAAGTAGTTCAGCAAAACTTGTCTGCATATTGTTCATTGTTCATCAGAAACATTTTGTGCTTTGATCTTGTTGATTACTTTGATTCAGTGTTTGATTCTTGTTGCTTTGTGTTTGTTCTTAGTTTATATAGCTTGTGTATGCATCTTGTTAAGTTTGGTTGGCTTATTCAGTCTAAATCTGCTTATTAAGTGCTTAACTACTTATTTCCATATCTGGTGCATATCTGGTGACTGTTTGGCTTATTGTGGTTTATTGTGTGAACCAAATTGTCATTTTCTTGTTGCTATTGACTCCTTGTGATTCACTGATCACAAGGGTGCCTTTGTTTCCAATTGAATCAAACCAGAACTCTCAAATAAGCTTGGTCAAATAGTCAAAGCAGTGGGAACTCCTTTCCCCTGCTAGTTTCCACTGATAGTGTAAAATTGGGTTCAGCTTATCAATAAGCTATAATAGCTTATTTTAACCAGCAACAACTTTGTTTTTGTAATAGGTGCTCATATTTTGACCCATTTGTTCATACTGGAGCATTTGGTGGGTTGACTTTAGGGTTTGACTAGAAAACCAACTCTATTGACTTTTTCATAAGTTCATTTATGCTTATTCTGGCTTATTGGTTGTGCTTATTGGATTTTTGTTGATTGATTCTGCTTATTGAGTCCATTTGTGATCTTTTGCAAGTTGAATCAAGTCCTGAGGTGCCCTAAATCTCTAAAACGACTATTTTGTCTTTTAGTGAATTTTTATTTTCTTATTTCTGGCTTATTAAGTGAGATTTTTCAAAATTTCTTTTTACAGATCTCATAAGCATCCCAAAAGAAGGTTGTGTGTCAAATTAGAGCTTATGGCATTAGCTTATGGCTTAATGGGCTGAAAAGCCCAATAAGAATAAGCTGAGTGTTAAATAAGCTGTGATAAGCTCATATTCAGCTTTTGGGCCTTTAGAGTTTTGTTCTTAGAATTGAATTTTGAGTCAGATAGGGCTTTTCCAAGTCAATTGGGTCAAGTTTGACTTTTTGGGCCCAAAAGCCCAATCTGGTTGACTGTTTTTGGTTTTGGCCCATTTGAGGGCCCAATAAGGGTATTCTGGTAATTTAACTTTGATTTTCTGATTATTTAGGTTAAAATAAACTAGTTTGCAAGTTTTTAGAATTTTTTATAATTTTTGGATTTTTAATATCATTTTATTATTATTTTATTATTATTTTTAAAATTTCACATTTTCCAACTTTTTACATTTTTCTTAGATTTAATACATTAAAATAGGAATTTAGCAACTTTTAGAATAATTTTATCTCTTTTAGATTAATTTTTATAATTATTTTAAGTTTTAATCGTTTTTAAATCATTTTAAATAGTTTTTATTAGTTTAAAAATTTCTAAAAATAGTTTTTAATCTTTTTAGGTCATTTTAGAGGTTTACCAATTAAAAAATCTTTATTTGAGCTTTTTGATAATTTATTTGATTTTTAGGGCTTTAATTAGCATTTAAAAATTGAATATTTAATTATTTAAAAGGTTTGAAAAAGTTTTGATCATTGGTAAACTCTTAGTTTATTTATTTTGATTTTTGGTGAATTTTTGGTAATTTTTAGAATTAATTTTTATTTTTGTGGTTTTTAAGGTTATACGTTTTAACTTTCTAGTAGTACTTATTTTTATTTTTACGACTTCGTCATCTTCTTTTCTCATCCCCTTCTAAACCAAATATTAATCTCAAATCTTGTACAAATTTCTCACACACATATACCTCCTTGGGAAACGAACTTACATACCTTAAGGGTCATTAGTGTTGATTTTCCTAAATCATCACTCGATACTTACCGCTTTTACGCATTTTTCCTAAAAGGTCGTATTTTATCTACAATCATTTTGGCGCCGCTGCCGGGGAGGTGTGTCGTGATTAATTTGAATTGTTGTTTTTAATATTAACCAAATAGTATTTGTATTAGTAGAACTCTACTAATACGTATTATCGGTTTTCTTGGTTTTTCTTGTACAAATATTATTACTATATTGTATTAAGTATTACAATAAATTCACAATATCTCCAAAAGTGTGAAAACACAACCTTAATTGGGATTTCATCACTCAATTATTGTATTCGAATCTCAAACAAAAAGAAAAGGGCAAAAATAGATAAATACTTTCGTGAAGCTCGATTTTGAAAAATACAAACTATAAGGTGGGTATAAGGCGGGTATTATAAAATATACCCTAAGGAAAAAGGCTCTTAAGTGCTTCGCGCCGCCTCGTTTCCCCGCTTGCGTGTGAGTATTTTAAGATTGAAGGCTAATCGAGGGTTTTGCCGCCCAAAGTATTATTACGTATAATATATTTGCTTGGTTTCTTTGTGATTAAACCCTCTTGAACAATTTGGTTTTCACCAAAGTTCTAAAGTCATTCGAAGGCGTTCACTCCACGTGATCGTTTTCATTCCTTTGAGGCTTCTTTAATCAAGAGTTTGATTCGAGGAGAGATTTTGTAGATTGTTGTCTACGAAGATACACCAAAATCCAAAAAAATTAAATATCATCAAAAACACAAAAAATTTGAGAATCCACAAAACACCCAAAAAGAATCTTCTTTGCTCACCTCCCATTCTTCGTGAAGTTTATGATTACTCGTAATCAAGTAAAACGAGCTCGTAAACGACTTCAAAAGCAAGCCAATCAAGAGACGTTGATTGTTGAACAACCTCCAATTGTTGAACCTATTGTAGAACAAGAAGTCGTCATGGCTAATCGTACTATGATGGAGTTGCTACAAGCACCCACCGAGGGTTTTGGAGAGGCTATTGTGATTCCCGCCATCCTTGCGGAGAATTTCGAGATTAAGACGGGTTTAATGTCGATGTTGCAAGCAAATAAGTTTAGAGGTCACGAGAAAGACAACCCGCACTATCACATTAGGAATTTTAACCGTCTCACCGCCACTAGCAAGTTTAAGGATGTTCCACATGACGCCATTAAGATGATGTTGTTTCCATACTCGTTGGATGGACCCGCAAAAATTTGGCTCGAGAAAGAACCACCAAATTCGATTTTGACATGGGCCGATCTCGTTTCTAAGTTTGTGAACAAGTTTTTTCCACCATCTAAAACAACACACTTGAAAAATGAGATTTCACGATTTGTGCAAAGAAATAATGAGAGTTTTTCAATGGCATGGGAACGATTTAAAGAAATGTTACATGAATGTCCACACCATGATTTTTCGGAATTGCATCAAATTGATACTTTTTATAATGGGCTTAATGATCATGAACGAGATTATTTGAATGCCGCCGCGGGTGGTAATTTTTTGTGTAAGACGACAAATGAGGCTTTACAAATCATCGAGAATAGATGTAAGGTTTATAGCCCTCGTAACACACCGAGTGTTGCCAATTTGGGTTCGTCATCATCGTCACAATCGTCTCGTAGCATCAATGCCTTACATGATGAAGCTAATGAGGAAAATCAATTTTTTGATAGATTTGCTAATCTTATGTCCCATTGGAAAGCTCAGGAAGCTTCAAATTCCGCTTCGGTTAAAGCGGTTGCTAAGAGTTGTTTATCTTGTGGAGGAGCTCATGATCTTTCCGAGTGCATTACTGCGGATGGTAACACTTCGAGTGCTTATGTAGCAACGGGAACTTACAACCAAAACGGTCAAGGTTCCCGCCAAAATCAAGCTCCACCAAATCAAAATGTTAACAATTATCGAAACAACAACCAAGGTAATTACCAAGGCAATTCACGCAATTACAACAAAGGGAATTATCAAAATGGGAATGGACAAATTTCTAATCAAAACCAAAACCGTGATTTTCAAAACACTACACAAGGTTTTCAAAATGCTCACACTAAAAATTTGCAAGGAGAATTTTTGGATTATGCTAAAGCAAATGATGCTAAATTTGATAATATGCAACATGAGATGATTAGCTTAAGATCCGAGTTGAAATACGAGCTTAAAAATGAACTTGCTAATGAACTTAAAACTCATGCAAACAAAATGGAAGGAAATGTCCAACGTCTTCAACAAAATCAACAAAAGATGGAATTAGGACAACATGAGATTAAGCAAGAGTTATTAAAAGCGGATGCTAGGGAATCAAAATTTGAGGACCGAATGGCTAAGATGTTTGAAGCAATCATGTGTAAACCCTCTTCCTCGGGTGGTCTTCCTAGTGATACCATTGCAAACCCGAAGGGAGAAATGAAGGTTATTACTACACGAAGTGGTAAAACTTTCAAGGAACCAATCTCTCGTCCAAGTACTTCTACGGAGAAGGAAATCGAGAAAGAACCCGAGGTGATGGTGGAAAAGGAGCACATTACAATCCCACGAAGTACCGCTCATACCACACCTACGGTTGAACCAATACCAATTGTGGAACCCGAGTTTCCAAGGTCGTTGCCTAATGACCAACCCACACCACCTTTACCCTACCCTTCGAGACAAAACAAAGAGAAATTGCAAGAACGTAACAAACAACAAATCGATCTTTTTATAAAAATGTTTCAACAAGTGCATTTTGATGTGAGTTTAGCCGACGCGTTGTTGTATATGCCTCGTTTCGCTTCCACTTTTAAAAGTATGATGAGCGATAAGGAAAAGCTTTCAAAGCTTGCTAATTGTTCTTCGGTTTATCTTAACCGCATACCTGAAAAAGTTGGTGATCCCGGAAAGTTTCTCATTCCTTGGTTGTGCTTGTTGGATTTTTGTTGATTGATTCTGCTTATTGAGTCCATTTGTGATCTTTTGCAAGTTGAATCAAGTCCTGAGGTGCCCTAAATCTCTAAAACGACTATTTTGTCTTTTAGTGAATTTTTACTTTGCTTATTTCTGGCTTATTGAGTGAGCTTTTTCAAAAATTCTTTTTACAGATCTCATAAGCATCCCAAAAGAAGGTTGTGTGTCAAATTAGAGCTTATGGCATTAGCTTATGGCTTAATGGGCTGAAAAGCCCAATAAGAATAAGCTGAGTGTTCAATAAGCTGTGATAAGCTCATTTTCAGCTTTTGGGCCTTTAGAGTTTTGTTCTTAGAATTGAATTTTGAGTCAGATAGGGCTTTTCCAAGTCAATTGGGCCAAGTTTGACTTTTTGGGCCCAAAAGCCCAATTTGGTTGACTGTTTTTGGTTTTGGCCCATTTGAGGGCCCAATAGGGGTATTCTGGTAATTTAACTTTGATTTTCTGATTATTTAGGTTAAAATAAATTAGTTTTCAAGTTTTTAGAATTTTTTATAATTTTTGGATTTTTAATATTATTTTATTATTATTTTATTATTATTTTTAAAATTTCACATTTTCCAACTTTTTACATTTTTCTTAGATTTAATACATTAAGATAGGAATTTAGCAACTTTTAGAATAATTTTATCTCTTTTAGATTAATTTTTATAATTATTTTAAGTTTTAATAGTTTTTAAATCATTTTAAATAGTTTTTATTAGTTTAAAAATTTCTAAAAATAGTTTTTAATCTTTTTAGGTCATTTTAGAGGTTTACCAATTAAAAAATCTTTATTTGGCAAACAAATACCCTTGAATACTTTAAATCTAAAAATAATAAGCCACAATAATTATAAAAATTAATCTAAAAGAGATAAAATTATTCTAAAAGTTGCTAAATTCCTATTTTGTCATCAGAAAAGGAATTACAATGTTGACATACAAGATATGAAAGAATGCCTCGCCTTGGACGATCTTGGTGCTAGTATTAATTTAATGCCTATTGAGATTTTCAAATCGCTTTCGCTTCCGGCTCTTACCCCTTCGAACATGTCTATCGAGATGGCCGATCATTCTACGATTTTAGCATGTGGAGTAGCCAAGGACGTTTTCGTTAAAGTCGGAAAGTTTTACTATCCCGTTGACTTTATTGTTGTAGACATTCCTATCGATCGAAAAGTTCCTCTCACTTTGGGTCGTTCATTTTTGGATACATCAAGAGCACTTATCGATGTTAATGCTCGAAAAATCACCCTTCGTTTCAATGAGGAAGAACTTGTCATCAATGCAACACAAAACTCAAATCTTTCTCATGTCTATTCTATTGCAACTTTAAACCATGGTGATTCAACCAATGTCGTTTGCAAAGAATTTTCACCAAGAGTTTTAGGAAATGTCGCCAAAAACAATTTACCATTTCCTCCGCCGGTGGAGGTTATGAGTGAGCCTACAAAGAAGAAACCGTCAATACTTGAATCGAAAAATCCTTCGCCTCACCTCGAACATTCATTCTTGAAAAGTATTGATAAGTTGTCGGTTTCTACGGAAGATCTTTCGGATGATGAATATGTAGACCCCGATGGGGAGGTTTTCTTCGTCGATAAACGTTTTGAGAACTTGCCTCCACCAAAACCAAAACGGTTTACAAATGTGAGAATTTTTAGTGTGACTAACATCGTCTTATAAACACCAAATATTTTCGACATAATCAAAAAGGGTTTTCATAAGGAGAGTTTAAAAGATAAAAAAGGAAAAGATTTTAAATGTGATTTAATTGATTTTTCTACAAATCTAACTCCGTCATCACCACGTGTTTTGATTGCTACAAGCTCGTCTACTCCTTTTGACGATGCTTTGTGTGGTTCTAGTATGGGGGAAGCCCCTTATGTTCCCTCATCCTTGTCCACCGAGGACGAGATATTCGATCCCGGAATTTCATATAAAGGGAAATCTCGGTCTTCCACCGATGCAATAAATGGAAAATCTTTCTATTTGATTGGTGCGAGTCTACCTCGAGTAGCTCAAAAGTTTGTCATACCCATTGTCCCACCCTTCTACTTCTCATCTCTTTTCTTCAAACTCTTTGAGTTTATGGCACATGTTGAAGTGGCGTTGATTTGTTTTTCCAATGAAAACGATAACGCCATCTTCGATCCCGGTATTTTGCACCATTTAAGGACTTAGTCCTTAATACCGGTTGCTTTTTGGGCCTTGTTTATCATGTAAGCCCCACCAAAAATTGACCATACCATGATTTTCCCTAAATGTTCACATTTTGAGGGGATCGACTCGAGCTCATGACTCGGTAATCAAAAACGAGGTGCCTCGTGGGGGAGATCCCATGCTTATCTTTTATGCTCACTATTCACTAATAAGGGGACTTGTACCCTTTCAACTCGTGGTCTCGTGGTTGTTTGTGATTGTGTTATCTAGATCATCATCATCATCTACGATTGAAGACTCTCGTGTTCGTTTACGTGAGCCTCCATCGTTCGTTTGAAGAAGTTTTTCATGAATCCATGACATATCCTTTATTGTTCTAACAATTATCTTTTAGCATACTTAATAAACGGCTTTAGATATATTGTTGATCACCCTTTCCATGCTAGATCCTAAGCATTCGACTCTTCGTCTCTAGTATGAGGGTGCTCCACCTTTAGACTCGAAACATTGAGGACAATGTTTACTTTTAGTATGGGGGGTGAATAGATACTTGCTTTGCTACGCCCTCACGCTTTCCAGCTTTCAATGTTTTGTTTTGCTAATAAGGCTAAAAATGGCCAAATTTTAAAAAATTTCTTAGTTTTCATAAGTGTTTTTAAGACACGAATGTATATTTTCCGTTGGGTAGAATAAGAGTTAATTTTTGACTTGATGGGCATTTGGAGCCATTTACATTCCTTAACCCGCTCAATTCAAGTTTTGCTAGACTTTTATATTGGGAGCTTTAAAACGCGAAAGTCTTAACTCTTTCGGGTTAAGAACACGAACTTTTCGCAAGTTCCTATAATTGATCCTAGAAAGTCACTTATCAAGGGAACTTTAAAACGCATTCTCTAAACTTGAAAGAGTCCAAGAAAGTGCAAGATCCTATAGGTGGCTTGAAAACCCAAAACTTTGATTTGATATAGTCTTAATGAAAGATAATCCAAATTTGGCTTAATTTTGACTTGCATGGCTAAGTATTCACGAGTCTCTTTAGTTAGAGGTCTTTATATAGTGAAGAACGAGAAATGATAGAGTTAGACAAGTGATCATGCTAAACGTAGAACATGAAAGTGTTCTTTCAAAAACTCATATGTTTTTAATTGTGGCTTTTTCTTCCCATAAGATCAATGCATTAGGAATAAATCATAATTGCAATAAGTAAGGTCGTACGATTTGAAAGGTTACTTAGCCTCTAGCGCAAGATCGTTTAAAAGTTGCTCGGGGTTGAATAGAGTTCATAGCCAAGGCATAACTTATTGAAGCGGGACACGAAGATTGGCGATCATCCAAAAAGGCCCTAACAAGGCATGAGGAGCTCTATTTTTGCTAAAGATCCAAAGATGATGTGAAGTATCATTATTCCTAAATCAATATGAAGGATCGAGACACGCGACGAGAAGCAATTACTCCCCTAAAGATCATGGAGAAAGTCTACCCAAAAAGACCCTAACAAGGTATGAGGATAAATATATCCAAGTCCGAAAAGGAGGCGGATCGTTGTATATCAAAATCCAAAGTAAAGATTGAAAAAAAAATGATGAAGTCGTGGTCCAATATGAAGAATCTCTCAAAAACGTCAAGTGAAAAAATTCCAAATATATGAAGAGAAGACCATAATTTGGAGAACGTCTTCCCAAGATTTGAATTATGAAGTACATGCCAAATATCGGTCCGAGAAAGGTCTCAAATCGTGAAACGAGTTATGCCAAGATATGAACTTAAGGAGATACACGAGAAGCCATTTTAAAAGATTTTGTCCTTCGGCTAACTATTGATCAAATCGTGCTACTTTGCTTGCGGACTAATAACTACTCAAATAAGTCAATATGAATCACTTGTGATCCATGACAAATAGATAAAAAATGCTAGTAACCCATTTCTTTTTATAATAACTAGGATTGCGGGGAGAAAAAGTATTACACAATTTGGACGTATGAGTAGTGTTAGCATTGTGACTTGTACCAAAAATGATCTCGTTTTTGCACTTAGCATGGAATGTATGACAATCAAGGATGACGAAGTTTACTCTAAGGGACATTTACTTGTTTCTATTCTTTGACCCTAAAAGTCACTTTTTGTGATGAAAATCATACATTATGTCTTTACACATCTTCGTAGCATGTTGCAAGTCTTTTACTTTTCAATAAAGGTTAATAAAATTGAACTTTGGTGATGCTTAGATACTTTATTCTAGCATTGCGTGAGGGCACGGCAATGGCTTAGTATGGGGGAGTGTTGAGATGGCATTTATACATGATCTCATCGTTCTTTTCAGGCTTTAAATGCATAAAAATGTCATAATATACCTTATATATGCTTGTGTTTGTTTACTTGTGTATTTTAGGTATGGATATCGTGAAAAAGACAAAAGATCACAAGTTACAAGGAAAAACGGACACGAGAAACGAAGCCGTACAAAGAACCGGGCCCTAATCATGGAATACTCAACAAATACCCTTGAAGACTTGAAGACAAACAAGATTGATCCTCATTTATTGAAGAAATGACACTTAAAACCCTTGTATATTGATAATTACAATTTTGGTCCCTTAAGTTTGTCAAAATTACACAAAAGGTCCTTCAACTTTGAAGAAATGGCAAGATTAGTCCCTTAACAATTTCAAATTGTCAATTATGGTCCCTCATCAAGCCAAAGAAACATTGAAGACCTTTGAAGATCAACATTGTCCAAAATCAGCCCTTGAAATATGCAAAAGTGTCAAAAATAACCCTTGAAACACTTTTTAGAAAGTTTTGTGCCAAAATTGCCAAGTTGTGGAAGTTGTTACAAAGGAAATGGGCGCTGATAGACTTTTATTCACAAGTGACAAAAGAAAGGAAGAAAAAGGACCAAAACTGCCAAGATTGGAAGTTTAAATCCCTAAACACACGCAAACAACTTTCTCCCTAAGAAAACGGATCAAACGTGTCACTATTCACACGTATGAACCCAGGTTTAACTTTTTACCAACAAGGGGGTTTTTACAATTACCTACACCAAAACACAATTAAACTTCACACGAATCTATCCCATGCCTAAACTCACACTCCCACTCACCCAAAGGACCCCACCATTCAAACTGTTTCACCCATCACATGACTACTTGCCCTCCAGGTCATCCAACGTGGCAAAATCAACAGCTAAGGATCAATGCTTCATTCCAAAGCTAAAATGAACATCCAGGATCACTTTGGACAGCTCACACCAAGAAAACGTCTAGAAGGACTTAGGGCATTTAGGGAATTTCACTTCTAGGGTTTGTGAATAGTGCTAGCCTTGGCATTTGCCTATATAAAGACTCCTCAACCTGTGAGAGAGCTTTGTTCCAGTTTTAGGCTATTATTTTTGTAATTCCTTTTTAAGTTTAAATAAAATTTGAATTTTTGAAATTTTGAAATCTCTTTTTGATTTAATTAAAAGTTTGGTGTTTGAGTAGCCTAATTCTGAGTTCTATTTGTTTGATTGGACCTTCCTTAACCCTGTGGTTAAGGCACGTCTAGGTTTGAAAGGTTTTCAAGGTTCATAAGCCTTGAAATCCTTGGTTCTAATTTTGGCTTATTTTGTGTATTAACCCTTAGCCATAAGCCTTGAGCTCTTTCAAGCTTGTTGACACCAAGCCTGAGAAGGGATCTAAGCCTTTTGTTGAGTTTGTTTGTTGCTTATGTTGAAGACATATCATAATCAAAGCCTTGTTCTGCTTTGAACATCAGCAGGCTTTGATCATCTTCATTGAAGTACCTTGGTCTTGTTCTAGTTGTTGAACAAGGTCCAAGGAGCATAGCTGGCCTTCCTAGGATGTTGTGAAAGGCAGGTATAATCTCTTGGTTAAGATTCCCCTAAAAATTTCATGTTTATGACTGTTTTGAATTTGGTGCTTTGATTTTGAGTATTGGTGTTTGTGCTGGTGATTTTTGAGTTTGATTGTGTTAGTTGCTATCTAGGAAGTGTTTTTTATCATTAAAATCAGTAGGTTATTAGTTAAAATCACAAGTTTCTTTGTTAAGTGGTAGATTAAGGAGTGTTTGGGTCTACTGCATACTTTGGATTTGTGGTTTGCTAAGTGCTTGTATTGTGGTTGCAAGTGTTGGTATCTGTTTGTTAGGTGCATATGTTCATCTGTTTGCAGGTTTTGTGGGTTTGAACACATAGATTCATAATTTGGCTATAAAATCTTAAATACTTGGTAAAATTGGCTAGGATTTTGAGGACACCTAGATCTAAGCTTAGGCTAGGGCTAACAAGTGCTAAATCTGAGTTAATCACACTAGGGAAGAAGGATTTGAGGCTTGAAATTGGATCAAGTGTCAAGTAGTTCAGCAAAACTTGTCTGCATATTGTTCATTGTTCATCAGAAACATTTTGTGCTTTGATCTTGTTGATTACTTTGATTCAGTGTTTGATTCTTGTTTCTTTGTGTTTGTTCTTAGTTTATATAGCTTGTGTATGCATCTTGTTAAGTTTGGTTGGCTTATTCAGTCTAAATCTGCTTATTAAGTGCTTAACTGCTTATTTCCATATCTGGTGCATATCTGGTGACTGTTTGGCTTATTGTGGCTTATTGTGTGAACCAAATTGTAATTTTCTTGTTGCTATTGACTCCTTGTGATTCACTGATCACAAGGGTGCCTTTGTTTCCAATTGAATCAAACCAGAACTCTCAAATAAGCTTGGTCAAATAGTCAAAGCAGTGGGAACTCCTTTCCCCTGCTAGTTGCCACTGATAGTGTAAAATTGGGTTCAGCTTATCAATAAGCTATAATAGCTTATTTTAACCAGCAACAACTTTGTTTTTGTAATAGGTGCTCATATTTTGACCCATTTGTTCATACTGGAGCATTTGGTGGGTTGACTTTAGGGTTTGACTAGAAAACTGTGACAACCGTGGTTTTGAGGTTCGTTACTTGGTCTTACTTTTAGGTTATTTTTATGTGTGCTTATTTTATTTGTGTGTTTACGTGTTTATTTTGTGTGAACGAGGTTGGTGTGGTTATCGTTTATGAGTATAGAGTACTCATAAGTAAATCGAGGAACGGTTATTTCATGTTCATGAGCTCACAAGTGGTGACTATGAAATGAAATAGTTATATTTTGGTGTTTACGTATACGTATATGTATTATAGAAAATTGTATTTTTTACGATTTACGATTTAGCATTTAGAGGTCTCGGATGAGGTAATTAGCCATATGGATATTTTTCGGGATGGTTTTAAGTCATTTAGGACTTAGTTATAAAGTTTATTTCAAAATTTGAGATTTTTTATAAAAGTGTATATTTTACGTCTTTTACGGTAAAACGCGTAAATTTGACTAGTTTTACGGTTTTGAAGTTTTGGGAGTTTTAGGAGCTGAAATAAATTAAGGTAAATTAAGGTAATATTAATAAGATATTAATTAACAATAAAAAGAAAAAAAATAAAGAAAAAAAAACGAAATTAGGGGTGTTTGGGTCGGTTTAGAAGAGAAAAAAAAAAGAAAAAGAGGAACAAAAGGAAAGTGGACTTATACTTGGACTAGGATTTTATGTACACCCTATATATTATATTATTTACTACCAAAAAGATCATAAATCCCTGGAGACAAATAAAAATTCATGATTTTCATAGAGGAGAATTAGGGTTCTTCATAAAAATTAGGTTTTCTTCATCTTCCATTGTTCTAAAGGTAAAACCTTCAAAACCCTTTTCAATTAAATTGTTTTTATGTTTTCTTTAATCATCTTATGATAGATTTAGGTTAGGGTTTAATATAAAAACAGTAATTTAATGTTGTATTAATCATAATATGATGATTACATAAATTAGGGTTTGTAATTAGAGGGATTAGGGTTAATTAATGAGGTTGATTTTCTTAAACCCGTTTTTAAAAACTGGGCAGAATTTTGGTGTCATTGTTTTGATCATATCTAGAGTTCTAGGAACATTCAAGATGCGATCAAGCTAGCCCTGGATAGGTAATTGAGTTGGCTTTCTAAATCAAGAAACGATAACTAAATTGGAGGTCGGGAAGTGGGTCAAAAACAGGTTACAACAGTCGGAGGTCAAAACAGTTTTGAATTCAGCCTGTTTTCTTTTTAAGTTTTGGGTTGTTTGGGGTACTTAGGATTGCATTGGGATCTTCTCACGAACATGAGAGATGGTTTATATATTTTAGTAAGTATCTGCACTTGGGCTAAGGTTGTGGTTTAGGGTAAGACCCCTTAATGGTAACAAACTTTTAGTATGTTTAAAATCAGGAAATCTGGAATGACAAAAGTAGATATATGTATATCGGGGCCTTAACAGTAGCTTTAAGGTTAGGGCAAGTGAGAGTTGTTATCCAACATATGTAAGGGTATGAATATTCCTTTTACAGAAACCATGGGTATGTTTAGGTGGGCGTTTGGCTTATAGTTTGGAGACCTAATACTGGGACTGTTTTTGGTAAAATGTTAACGGGATGTATTATGGAGTAAAACAAGTTAAGGGCTTTATAGAGGGGTGTAATGGGATTCTTAGAGCATTTAAATGAGGTATATATATGGTAGTAGGTTATATGTACATCATAGGTTGATAAGCCATCTTAGTGATTGGGTCATGTATTGATTGTGTGTTTTTGGTTTGTTAGCTTGTTGCTAGTGCGAGGACTCGTGAAGAAGCTATCAGGTGAGTTTCATAGTCCCATATTTACTATTGATTTTGACTTCCAGATGGGATGGAAGAGACATTGTGTTGAATTATTTTCTAAATTAATGTTGTGAATGTTTTTAAGGTTTGAGATGGACTTGTGTGTACATTTATGTGATTAACTGCTATGTGATTCTTGTTTGTGTATGATCTGGATTGGAAAGGTACATAGGTGTATGGGCGCCTATGGGACCAATGGTTTGACAAGGTAGTGGCCTTGTGGTTTGACAAGGTAGTGGCCTTGTGGTTTGACAAGGTAGTGGCCTTGTGGTTTGACAAGGTAGTGGCCTTGTGGTTTGCCAAGGTAGTGGCCTTGGGATAGGTACATAGTGTGATCATCTATGGTACCATGTTGTTTGGCAAGGTAGGAGCCTTGGTTTTGGTTTGAAATGTTTGATCTTGAATTGTTAGTTGTTAATACATAATTGTAGCGCATTGTCCATATGTTTTTAAAGTTGGATATTGTTCACAGCTTATGACTTGTTTTGTGTTGGAGTCTAAACCTATGACTCTCACCAACTTTATGTTGACGTGTTTTAGTGTCTCTTTCAGGTGATAACGTGGTTAAGCATGAGAACTTATGTGGCTAGGATTGGAGTCGAGTAGGAATGCATTTAGAAGGAGATCCCCGTTCCTTCTTAGTTTATTTTGCTGTTTGTTTCTTTGAGTGATATTATGAACCTATATGTTGATTGTTAGTGTTATTTGTTTGTCTTGGGTAAGAGGTAGGACTGTTACCTACTTACCTAGACTCCTGCATTGTTGAGATATTGTCATGACATTGTGTCGCCATTTATGTCATTATATTTTTCATTTTAGTTTTCTCTATAGAGACACCGTTTGTTGTGATGATATCCATACGTCGCACCCCATATTCCGCCATGGTGGGGTGTTACAGAATGGTATCAGAGACAATGGTTATAGAGAATTAGGTTGCCTAGTCGCGTAGCCTAGTCTATAGCTTAAGGGTCCCTGCATATAGGCGTCATAGGAGTATGTGTGCATTTTATTATAATTGATGTGTTTGAATGTTATTTATTGTGATGTTTTGACTGGTATGAATTGAGCCATAGTAAATTCATATTTAGCCACATGTTATTTTCTTTTCAAGTTGTGAGTAGTGCGGGTTGAACCATAATCATCCACGCTAGTCATTGCCGTATTTTGCTTATATTGTGCATTATAGTACATAATTTGTTACATAGTAGTTTCTAACTTTTATTGGGTTATTTTATGTACTTGAGGTATGTTTTTTTTGTCTTTTGATGTTTAAGTCATGTTCCCTAAGAATTATGTGGTTGTTCGAGTTAGGAGGAGTAGGTGGATATGAAGGATTTTAAGCGGTTTCCACTCTTATGGGCGACATGACTTATAACTGATTATGTTTTGTTTTGGATTTAGTCTATACTGTTTTAGCTAGACTATGGATTTTTGTATTCCAAGAGTTTTACTATGTTATTTTAATAAATGGAGTTTTGGATCTTATTGTTATGTGGTTATGAGCTTATGTGAGTAGATGGATTTATGTGTTATTTGTTGTATTGATTCTTATAAGTGTCATCATAGGAGGGAGTGCATTGGGGAAAGGGTAATTGTATAAGTATGGTGGCCAACATAGTTATACAAGTACCACAACTTCAATGGGTTCCCAAGTATGGTTGCATGAAAGAGGGTTAGTACATGCTTGTATATGATGAGATGTAGATTTTGGGTATACGTATAATATATGGGTTTATGTAATGGATGCCTATGATATGGCTATTATTCTTTTTGTCTTATATGTTTTGGGTTATAGTTGTGTTGTGTGATTATGGGGTCACACGATATGGTTTGGTTTTGGAGGTGGGATTATGCCTTGTTGTGGCACGGTGAGATGGTGATTACTCGTATGGAAAAACGAGCGTATAAAGCGATTGATTGACTTACGTGTATGATAACGAGTATGTTTGGGGGATTCAATAGGTATACATATGCGGATGTATATATACTACTGTGTGTTAAGTTATGGTATATGGTCGTTCAATAGTTATTATAACTTGAACGTACCTTGTGTTTGTTCGTGTTTTATGGTGCTGGAGTTTGGTGGAGTTTCAACGACGTTTTGAATCTTTTGAAGTGTGTCTTGTGGCGTATTATTTGAGTTCGTATTTCACGTGTACGTTTTAAAATTGTGTTCTTGGTTTTAAGTCTGTTGAAATAAATTGAGATTTCTTTTGGGATAATGAAATCTTTTAGGTTGAGTCTTACATTTCTGTTGGTTGGTATATGGAAAAAGGGGGACTTGGAAATCTATATAGGGTTAGATAATTGGTTGTATTCGGTAAAATAAGGGTAAGGTGTTGGAGTCGTGTTTGAAACAGGATGTAACATAAGATTTCTTTTAATCAACACTTATTTATTTCAAATTCTAAGACTTTCTTTAAAATAAAGCGAAGTAAAATTTCTTTCTACTTACATAGTTTATATAATTGGGTATAACCGATTCACGTCATATATAATTATTAAGACAAGGTTAAATGGAGTCTATGAATATTTCACATACAATTATATCTTTCATTGAAAAGGATTGCATTGATCACTAAGTCTATTCTTTAGTTTTTAAAACAACTAGCATAAAATTGTTTTGGTCATAACTTGTTCGTTTTTAAAGCTTTTTGGGTGATTCAAAAGCCTAAAATTATGTACTCGGAACGTACTTTTTAAATATCCAGAATGTATAGTCATGGGAGGTCAGTGGACTGGTCGGAATTGTTGTACAAGTGTCGGGTTCAAGGTTGAGTTTGAATAGTAGTTTTATTTTTATGATTTGGGATGCACAGGATACCTAGTCTTTCAGTTGAGTTTTGAGATCGTCTAGAAGGTTGTTTGTTGATGGTTTGAGTCACATAGATGTGGGGAGGAGAAAAAAAAATAAAATAAATAAAAATATATTCTTTTAGAAAAGCCGATCTTTTGCACGGTTTAAATAATATATCGCGGGGCGTAATATGTTTGGTTGCCATTGGGTGTTTCTTGGATTATTTTTCGTTGTTATGGGTCATGTTGAGTTGATACACATTTTGGGTTTGAGTTTTCTTTGGAGTCTTGTGGTTTTGATTTGTTTTAATTGGTGCACGTGAAATGTCGTTAAGTTATCCGTAGGTTTGATTCGTTGATCGTATCTGGTGGATTCAGGATGTACTTTTGGTTACGTATTGTTCGGGAGCGTTGAGGTAGTCGTATGAAAGACTTGGTTGCGCCTACACGATTTAGTAGGTGACCATTAGAGAACGGTCGGAATGCCCTTAGTGGGGAGGAAAGAAGTTCGTAGACGAACTAATGTGGTCATGAGGTCTCTTAGGAGTGTCAAGGGAGATGAATAGAGGTTGCATAATGTATGGTTATTGGCACAACTAACGTGCCATTGAGAGTGTTGGAAGGGGATATGGTTCGTAAGGCATGTATGCTTTCTGAAAATTTCCTGAAACTTAGTAAGGTTGCCTATTACTTTGAGGTAGAACGATGAATAGAGCAAGTAGGAGAGGTGAGAAGAGTTGTAGTTAGTGTCTTTCCAAGGAAAATCGTTGATGGAGTGATTTAAAAACAAGAGCTGTTAGAAATTGCAAGAAATTTATTCGTGTTGCCGCTAAGAGAGGGTGTGAGGAGGACATAGTTGAAATTGCTAAGGATGTTGTATGAACGCTTTGGGTTTACGGTTATGCATTTGGCTTCGCCAAAGCACTAGCGGTTCTCATGGAGTCAATGAACCGAGTGTGCATGAACGTATATAAACGAGTTGTCATCGGGAGCATCGACGACATTTTGACCTACTCAAATCTTAGAAGGAGGATGAGGCGAATTATGTGTTGGATTTGAAGTTGTTAGGAAAGGGAGTTATACGTGAGATTTTCAAGAGTAAGTTTTAGGATTAAGTTTACGAGGATGAGCAGTAGAGGTGGTGGCATATAATGGAATCAGCAAGGGTGAAGTGAAGAAGGATGAGGGAGCGTTTTGGAGGCTGAAGAGGTGGATTGGATAATGAGCCGATCTTGGCATTATCGGAAGGACCGGATGAATTCGCGAAGCATGACGATACGTGGAGCAAGGATTTGGACGCGTACGAGGACGACAAAGAAAGGCGATCGAATATACGTTGCAGGAACTGAAGATTTGGAAGAACTGGATAGACTTAGTTAGTGGAGCTGGACTGTTATATCTGCCTAGAATGTTAGAGGCATTTTGGTGTACGAGACGTAGAGAATGATCTATACGGATCATGAACGTCTCCAACACATATTTAATCATCTTGATTGAACATTTGGAAAAGGTGGTGGGTGGAGTTAAGTGATGAAAGAAAATTGCAAGGCCAAGTACCATCTGGGAAAGGCAAGCATGTTTGATGAGGCGTAGAATAAGAAGAATGAAGTGAAGCTGAGACGAACTTGAACTATAGGGATGGCGTATTAGGGCGGTTTGGGTAAAGGATATAGGTTGCACAAGTTGAGTTGTCTAAAGTAGAGAACGCGTCAACGTGTATGTTGCGTGGTTTGGACAATCGTATGGAGAAAAGGGACGTAGTCGATAAATGCCATTTGAGGCACTGTATGAAAGGATAGGGTGAGTTGTCCCCAATGTGGACTAGAATTGGTAAAAGAGGCTACCGATGTGGAAATGGTGTTTGTGGAAAGAATGAGAGCAACAAGGGATGTTATGTAGAAAAGGAGGAAACCACTAGGGCTAGTGACAAAGTATGTAGGAAGTTTCACCCATAGTAACGGGTGGTACGTTTTGGTAAAATGGAAGAGTTGAGTTAGAGTTTTGTAGGTCTATTTATGATCGTTGGAAAGATCGGACCATTAGCTTATGAGCATAGAATTACCTGGGGGAAATGAGTTGTATACATGATACATTTCATGTATTAAGATTGGTAAAGGTTGTTTGAGAATGCATTTTGCATGAACGGTTATTCGGGACTGGTATTAATAAGAGTCTTTGTTTTTATCAAAGAATCATCTGTGAGATTTATTGACCGTGAGGTCAAGATTTTGGCGATGAGTTTAATTATTTTTGGTTTGTATATGTGGTATTTTGAAACTTGAACTGAGGTTTACGTGGAAATGAGAGGAGTTCATTTAGAACAAGTATCCTCATGTGATTTGTGGTTGTGTGTTTGATCCTAAGGAGTAAATCTCGGGACGAGATTTCTATTAGGAGGGAGTGATGTGACAACCGTGGTTTTGAGGTTCGTTACTTGGTCTTACTTTTAGGTTATTTTTATGTGTGCTTATTTTATTTGTGTGTTTACGTGTTTATTTTGTGTGAACGAGGTTGGTGTGGTTATCGTTTATGAGTATAGAGTACTCATAAGTAAATCGAGGAGCGGTTATTTCATGTTCATGAGCTCACAAGTGGTGACTATGAAATGAAATAGTGATATTTTGGTGTTTACGTATACGTATATGTATTATAGAAAATTGTATTTTTTACGATTTACGATTTAGCATTTAGAGGTCTCGGATGAGGTAATTAGCCATATGGATATTTTTTGGGATGGTTTTAAGTCATTTAGGACTTAGTTATAAAGTTTATTTCAAAATTTGAGATTTTTTATAAAAGTGTATATTTTACGTCTTTTACGGTAAAACGCGTAAATTTGACTAGTTTTACGGTTTTGAAGTTTTGGGAGTTTTAGGAGCTGAAATAAATTAAGGTAAATTAAGGTAATATTAATAAGATATTAATTAACAATAAAAAGAAAAAAAATAAAGAAAAAAAAACGAAATTAGGGGTGTTTGGGTCGGTTTAGAAGAGAAAAAAAAAAGAAAAAGAGGAAAAAAAGGAAAGTGGACTTATACTTGGACTAGGATTTTATTTACACCCTATATATTATATTATTTACTACCAAAAAGATCATAAATCCCTGGAGACAAATAAAAATTCGTGAGTTTCATAGAGGAGAATTAGGGTTCTTCATAAAAATTAGGTTTTCTTCATCTTCCATTGTTCTAAAGGTAAAACCTTCAAAACCCTTTTCAATTAAATTGTTTTTATGTTTTCTTTAATCATCTTATGATGGATTTAGGTTAGGGTTTAATATAAAAACAGTAAGTTAATGTTGTATTAATCATAATATGATGATTACATAAATTAGGGTTTGTAATTAGAGGGATTAGGGTTAATTAATGAGGTTGATTTTCTTAAACCCGTTTTTAAAAACTGGGCAGAATTTTGGTGTCATTGTTTTGATCATATCTAGAGTTCTAGGAACATTCAAGATGCGATCAAGCTAGCCCTGGATAGGTAATTGAGTTGGCTTTCTAAATCAAGAAACGATAACTAAATTGGAGGTCGGGAAGTGGGTCAAAAACAGGTTACAACAGTCGGAGGTCAAAACAGTTTTGAATTCAGCCTGTTTTCTTTTTAAGTTTTGGGTTGTTTGGGGTACTTAGGATTGCATTGGGATCTTCTCACGAACATGAGAGATGGTTTATATATTTTAGTAAGTATCTGCACTTGGGCTAAGGTTGTGGTTTAGGGTAAGACCCCTTAATGGTAACAAACTTTTAGTATGTTTAAAATCAGGAAATCTGGAATGACAAAAGTAGATATATGTATATCGGGGCCTTAACAGTAGCTTTAAGGTTAGGGCAAGTGAGAGTTGTTATCCAACATATGTAAGGGTATGAATATTCCTTTTACAGAAACCATGGGTATGTTTAGGTGGGCGTTTGGCTTATAGTTTGGAGACCTAATACTGGGACTGTTTTTGGTAAAATGTTAACGGGATGTATTATGGAGTAAAACAAGTTAAGGGCTTTATAGAGGGGTGTAATGGGATTCTTAGAGCATTTAAATGAGGTATATATATGGTAGTAGGTTATATGTACATCATAGGTTGATAAGCCATCTTAGTGATTGGGTCATGTATTGATTGTGTGTTTTTGGTTTGTTAGCTTGTTGCTAGTGCGAGGACTCGTGAAGAAGCTATCAGGTGAGTTTCATAGTCCCATATTTACTATTGATTTTGACTTCCAGATGGGATGGAAGAGACATTGTGTTGAATTATTTTCTAAATTAATGTTGTGAATGTTTTTAAGGTTTGAGATGGACTTGTGTGTACATTTATGTGATTAACTGCTATGTGATTCTTGTTTGTGTATGATCTGGATTGGAAAGGTACATAGGTGTATGGGCGCCTATGGGACCAATGGTTTGACAAGGTAGTGGCCTTGTGGTTTGACAAGGTAGTGGCCTTGTGGTTTGACAAGGTAGTGGCCTTGTGGTTTGACAAGGTAGTGGCCTTGTGGTTTGCCAAGGTAGTGGCCTTGGGATAGGTACATAGTGTGATCATCTATGGTACCATGTTGTTTGGCAAGGTAGGAGCCTTGGTTTTGGTTTGAAATGTTTGATCTTGAATTGTTAGTTGTTAATACATAATTGTAGCGCATTGTCCATATGTTTTTAAAGTTGGATATTGTTCACAGCTTATGACTTGTTTTGTGTTGGAGTCTAAACCTATGACTCTCACCAACTTTATGTTGACGTATTTTAGTGTCTCTTTCAGGTGATAACGTGGTTAAGCATGAGAACTTATGTGGCTAGGATTGGAGTCGAGTAGGAATGCATTTAGAAGGAGATCCCCGTTCCTTCTTAGTTTATTTTGCTGTTTGTTTCTTTGAGTGATATTATGAACCTATATGTTGATTGTTAGTGTTATTTGTTTGTCTTGGGTAAGAGGTAGGACTGTTACCTACTTACCTAGACTCCTGCATTGTTGAGATATTGTCATGACATTGTGTCGCCATTTATGTCATTATATTTTTCATTTTAGTTTTCTCTAAAGAGACACCGTTTGTTGTGATGATATCCATACGTCGCACCCCATATTCCGCCATGGTGGGGTGTTACAAAAACCAACTCCATTGACTTTTTCATAAGTTCATTTGTGCTTATTCTGGCTTATTGGTTGTGCTTATTGGATTTTTGTTGATTGATTCTGCTTATTGAGTCTATTTGTGATCTTTTGCAAGTTGAATCAAGTCCTGAGGTGCCCTAAATCACTAAAACGACTATTTTGTCTTTTAGTGAATTTTTACTTTGCTTATTTCTGGCTTATTGAGTGAGCTTTTTCAAAATTTCTTTTTACAGATCTCATAAGCATCCCAAAAGAAGGTTGTGTGTTAAATTAGAGCTTATGGCATTAGCTTATGGCTTAATGGGCTGAAAAGCCCAATAAGAATAAGCTGAGTGTTAAATAAGCTGTGATAAGCTCATATTCAGCTTTTGGGCCTTTAGAGTTTTGTTCTTAGAATTGAATTTTGAGTCAGATAGGGCTCTTCCAAGTCAATTGGGCCAAGTTTGACTTTTTGGGCCCAAAAGCCCAATTTGGTTGACTGTTTTTGGTTTTGGCCCATTTGAGGGCCCAATAGGGGTATTCTGGTAATTTAACTTTGATTTTCTGATTATTTAGGTTAAAATAAACTAGTTTGCAAGTTTTTAGAATTTTTTATAATTTTTGGATTTTTAATATTATTTTATTATTATTTTTAAAATTTCACATTTTCCAACTTTTTACATTTTTCTTAGATTTAATACATTAAAATAGGAATTTAGCAACTTTTAGAATAATTTTATCTCTTTTAGATTAATTTTTATAATTATTTTAAGTTTTAATAGTTTTTAAATCATTTTAAATAGTTTTTATTAGTTTAAAAATTTCTAAAAATAGTTTTTAATCTTTTTAGGTCATTTTAGAGGTTTACCAATTAAAAAATCTTTATTTGAGCTTTTTGATAATTTATTTGATTTTTAGGGCTTTAATTAGCATTTAAAAATTGAATATTTAATTATTTAAAAGGTTTGAAAAAGTTTTGATTATTGGTAAACTCTTAGTTTATTTATTTTGATTTTTGGTGAATTTTTGGTAATTTTTAGAATTAATTTTTGTTTTTGTGGTTTTTAAGGTTCTACGTTTTAACTTTCTAGTAGTACTTATTTTTATTTTTACGACTTCGTCATCTTCTTTTCTTATCCCCTTCTAAACCAAATATTAATCTCAAATCTTGTACAAATTTCTCACACACATATACCTCCTTGGGAAACGAACTTACATACCTTAAGGGTCATTAGTGTTGATTTTCCTAAATAATCACTCGATACTTACCGCTTTTACGCCTTTTTCCTAAAAGGTCGTATTTTACCTACAATCAATCCTCCATCAATCTACATGCGACGAACGATGTGGTCCCCTATGTTCACCTCTATTGTAAGAGGTCCTTCAGCTACACTGCTTGTTGTTATATCAAGGAATGAAATCTCCTTTTGGCGAGAAAGTTTTTGACTGACCTTTTGCTTGGTCCTTCGTTGCCACGACTATACCATGAATATGGTTGTGGGCTTATCCTATCTTTCCCATCTTTCTAATCCTTGATGAGGTGCTTTAGTTTTCCTGACTTCACCAATGATTCAACATGCTTCTTTAGCTAAATGCACTCATCCGTTCCATGACCCTTGTTGATGAGATGGCATTTATACATGATCTCATCGTTCTTTTCGGGCTTTAAATGCATAAAATGTCATAAAAATACCATATATATGCTTGTGTTTGTTTACTTGTGTATTTTAGGTATGGATATCGTGAAAAAGACAAAAGATCACAAGTTACAAGGAAAAACGGACACGAGAAACGAAGCCGTACAAAGAACCAGGCCCTAATCATGGAATTCTCAACAAATACCCTTGAAGACTTGAAGACAAACAAGATTGATCCTCAATTATTGAAGAAATGACACTTAAAACCCTTGTATATTAATAATTACAAGTTTGGTCCCTTAAGTTTGTCAAAATTACACAAAAGGTCCTTCAACTTTGAAGAAATGGCAAGATTAGTCCCTCAACAAATCAAAATTGCCAATAATGGTCCCTCATGAAGTCAAAGATACAATGAAGACCTTTGAAGATCAATAATGTCCAAGATCAACCCTTGAAATATCTCAAAATGGCAAAAATAACCCTTGAAATCCTTTTTCCAAAGTTTTGTGCCAAAACTGCC
Source organism: Glebionis coronaria (assembly GCA_025667525.1). Taxonomy (NCBI): domain Eukaryota; kingdom Viridiplantae; phylum Streptophyta; class Magnoliopsida; order Asterales; family Asteraceae; genus Glebionis; species Glebionis coronaria. The sequence continues at coordinate 443,398,589 of CM046878.1, read as the reverse complement.
AAGTGGTGAAAGTATTTAACAAAGGAAATACGTTTTCTAGGCTGAAAAACCTTATTTACCAAAAGTCCCAAAGAACAAGGACCAAAGGTGTCTATTTCAAACTTTCAAATCTGAAAATGCGCCAAACAAGTTCCACTCCACCAAAAACGGATCAAAGGGGTCCACTATTCATGTTCTTCCACCCAGATTTTACTTTTACCCAACAAAGGGTTAATCCAAATTACCTTGACCAAAAAGTGATTAACCATCACACGTATACATCCCACACTTGAACTCACCTATCACATCACCATGGACCCCACCTCCAATTCCCTTTCCACCAATCAGAATGCAACTTAGCCCCCAAGTTATCCTACGTGTCCAAATCAACAGCCTAGGATCCTTGCTTCATTCCAAAGATAAAATGAACAGCCTTGATCAATTTGGACAACTCAAAATCAGAAAACGTCTAGAAGACTCAAGGGCATAATAGGTAATTCAGTTCTAGGGTTTGTGAATAGTGTTTAGCCAGGCATTTGCCTATAAAAGGAGACCTCAACATGTGAGAGTCCCTTTGTTCCAGATTTTAGCTTTTAATCTTTGTAATTCCTTTTTATGAAATAAAGTTTGAATTTCTTAAAATTTTGAGTTCTAATCTGTTATTTATAAAAGTTTGGTGTTTGAGAAGCTAAAATCTGAGTTCCATTATCTTGTTTGAAGGTTTTTGAGGCAAGGTTTTAAGTGATAAAGCTTGTGCATCAAAAATCAGAAAGTTGGCATTATTTTTGATCTCACTTTGTGGTTTGTTCATCTTAGCAGCTTGGAAGCTAGTACTTGTTCTGCTAGTACCTAAGCTCAAACAATCCAGGGCCTGGATGTAGGTCTTGGAGGTTTGCAACTTCTTCCCTTTTCATTTTCTCTTTAAGTTTCTGATTAATTGTGATTTTTGTGGATTTATACTTGAATCTGTGTTATTGTGGTTGATTATTGTTGATTTGGTTTGGTTTGATGTTATTGAGGTGTTAGTGATCTGATTTGTGGGTTGAATCTTCATAAGCCTTTGAAAATTTGTGAAATCAAGTTTTAAAAGGGTGTTTGGGATTACTGCATAAGTTGGATTTGTGGCTTGTTAAGTGTTTGTTTGTTGGTTGCTAGTGTTGGTATCTGTTGGTTAGGTGATATTGTTCATCTGTTTGCAGGTTTTGAGGTTTTGAACACATTGATTCTTTAATTGGCTATAAAATCTTCATAACTTGGTAAAATTGGCTAGGATTTTGAGGACACCTAAATCTAAGCATAGGTTAGGGATAACAAGTGCTAAATCATAGTTAATCACACCAGGGTAGAAGGATTTGAGGTTTAAATTGGATCAAGTGTCAAGTATATCAGCAAAACTTGTCTGCATATTGTTCTTTGTTCATCAGAAACATTTTGTGCTTTGATCTTGCTATTTTCTTTGATTCAGTGTTTGATTCTTGTTGCTTTGTGTTTATTGTTAGTTTATATAGCTTGTGTATGCATCCTGTTAAGTTTGGTGGGCTTATTGTGGCTAAATCTGCTTATTAAGTGCTTAACTGCTTATTTGCTTATCTGATGCATATCTGGTAACTGTTTGACTTATTGTGGCTTATTGTGTGGATCATTTTGTGATTTTATTGTTGCTATTGACTCCTTCTGGTTCACTGATCACAAGGGTGCCTTTGTTTCCAATTGAATCAAACCAGAACTCTCAAATAAGCTTGGTCAAATAGTCAAAGCAGTGGGAACTCCTTTCCCCTGCTGGTTGCCACTGATAGTGTTAAATTGGTGTCAGCTTATCAATAAGCTATAATAGCTTATTCCAACCAGCAACAACTTTGTTTTTGTAATAGGTGCTCATATTTTGACCCATTTGTTCATACTGGAGCATTTGGGTGGTTGACTTTTAGGTTTGACTAGAAAACCAACTCCTTTGACTTTTACATAAGTTCATTTGTGCTTATTCTGGCTTATTGGTTGTGCTTATTCGATTTTTGTTGATTGATTTTGCTTATTGAGTCCATTTGAAAGCTTTTGCAAGTTGAATCAAGTCCTGAGGTGCATTATTTCTCAAAAACGACTATTTTGTCGTTTTGTGGATTTTTGCTTTTCTATTTTCTGGCTTATTGAGTGTGCTTTTTGGAAATTTCTTTTGACAGATCTCTTAAGCATCCTAAAAGAGGGTTGTGTGTCAAATTAGAGCTTATGGCATTAGCTTATGGCTTAATGGGCTGAAAAGCCCAATAAGAATAAGCTTTGTGTTCAATAAGCTGTGATAAGCTCACATTCAGCTTTTGGGCCTTTAGAGTTTTGTTCTTAGAATTGAATTTTAAGTCAGATAGGGCTTTTCCAAGTCAATTAGGCCAAGTTTGACTTTTTGGGCCCAAAAGCCCATTTGTGTTGACTGAATTTGGATTTGGCCCATTTGAGGGCCCATTAGGGGTATTTTGGTAATTTCACTTTGATTTTCTGATTGTTTAGGTTAAAATAAACTAGTTTGCAAGTTTTTAGAATTTTTTATAATTTTTGGATTTTTAATATTATTTTATTATTATTTTTAAAATTTCACATTCTCCAACTTTTTACATTTTTCTTAGGTTTAATACATTAAAATAGGAATTTAGCAACTTTTAGAATAATTTTATCACTTTTAGATTAATTTTTATAATTATTTTAAGTTTTAAATAGTTTTTAAATTATTTTAAATAGTTTTTGTTAGTTTAAAAATTTCTAAAAATAGTTTTTAATCTTTTTAAGTCATTTTAGAGGTTTATCAATTGAAAAATCTTTATTTGGGCTTTTTGATAATTTATTTGATTTTTAGGGCTTTAATTAGCATTTAAAAATTGAATATTTAATTATTTAAAAGGTTTAAAAAAGTTTTGATCATTGGTAAACTCTTAGTTTATTACTTTTGATTTTTGGTGAATTTTTGGTAATTTTTAGAATTTATTTTTATTTTGGTGATTTTTAAGGTTCTACGTTTTAACTTTCTAATAGTGATTTTTTTTTGTTAATTTTTATTTTTACGTCTTCGTCATCTTCTTTTGATCCCCTTCTAAACCAAACATTAATCACAAACATTTAACAAATTTCTCACACACATATACCTCCTTGGGAAACGAACTTTCATTGGGTCATTAACACTTGATTTTTCCTAAAGTCATTTGTTCAATACTTACCGCTTTTACGCCTTTTTCCTAAAAGGTCGTATTTTACCTCAATCATTTTGGCGCCGCTGCCGGGGAGGTGTGTCGTGATTAATTTGCATTGTTGTTTTTAATATTAACCAAATAGTATTTGTATTAGTAGAACTCTACTAATACGTATTATCGGTTTTCTTGGTTTTTCTTGTACAAATATTATTACTATATTGTATTAAGTATCACAATAAATTCACAATATCTCCAAAAGTGTGAAAACACAACCTTAATTGGGATTTCATCACTCAATTATTGTATTCGAATCTCAAACAAAAAGAAAAAGGCAAAAATAGATAAAAATACTTTCGTGAAGCTCGATTTTGAAAGATACAAACTATAAGGTGGGTATAAGGCGGGTATTATAAAATATACCCTAAGGAAAAAGGCTCTTAAGTCCTTCGCGCCGCCTCGTTTCCCCGCTTGCTTGTGAGTATTTTGAGATTGAAGGCTAATCGAGGGTTTTGCCGCCCAAAGTATTATTACGTATACTATATTTGCTTGGTTTTCTTTGTGATTAAAACCTCTTGAACAATTTGGTTTTCACCAAAGTTCTAAAGTCATTCGAAGGCGTTCACTCCACGTGATCGTTTTCATTCCTTTGAGGCTTCTTTAATCAAGAGTTTGATTCGAGGAGAGATTTTGTAGATTGTTGTCTACGAAGATACACCAAAATCCAAAAAAAAAAATTAAATATCATCAAAAACACAAAAAAATTGAAAATTCACAAAACACCCAAAAAGAATCTTCTTTGCCCACCTCCCATTCTTCGTGAAGTTTATGATCACTCGTAATCAAGCAAAACGAGCTCGTAAACGACTTCAAAAGCAATCCAATCAAGAGACGTTGATTGAGGAAGAATCTCCAATTGTTGAACCTATTGTAGAACAAGAAGTCGTCATGGCTAATCGTACTATGATGGAGTTGCTACAAGCACCCACCGAGGGTTTTGGAGAGGCTATTGTGATTCCCGCTATCCTTGCGGAGAATTTCGAAATTAAGACGGGTTTAATGTCGATGTTGCAAGCAAATAAGTTTAGAGGTCACGAAAAGGACAACCCGCATTACCATATTAGAAATTTTAACCGTCTCACCGCCACTAGCAAGTTTAAGGATGTTCCACATGACGCCATTAAGATGATGCTGTTTCCGTACTCGTTGGATGGACCCGCAAAAATTTGGCTCGAGAAAGAACCGCCAAATTCGATTTTGACATGGACCGATCTCGTTTCTAAGTTTGTGAACAAGTTTTTTCCACCATCTAAAACATCACACTTGAAAAATGAGATTTCACGATTTGTGCAAAGAAATAATGAAAGTTTTTCAATGGCATGGGAACGATTTAAAGAAATGTTACATGAATGTCCACACCATGATTTCACGGAATTGCATCAAGTGGATACTTTTTATAATGGGCTTAATGATCATGAACGAGATTATTTGAATGCCGCCGCGGGTGGTAATTTTTTGTGCAAGACGACAAATGAGGCTTTACAAATCATTGAAAATAGATCTAAGGTTTATAACCCTCGTAACACACCGAGTGTTGCCAATATGGGTTCGTCATCTTCGTCACAATCGTCTCATAGCATTAATGCCTTACATGATGAAGCTAATGAGGAAAATCGGTTTTTTGATAGATTTTCTAATCTAATGTCCCATTGGAAGGCTCAAGAAGCTTCCAATTCCGCTTCGGTTAAAGCGGTTGCTAAGAGTTGTTTATCTTGTGGGGGAGCTCATGATCTTTCCGAGTGCATTACCGCGGATGGTAACACTTCGAGTGCTTATGTAGCAACGGGAACTTACAACCAAAACGGTTAAGGTTCCCGCCAAAATCAAGCTCCACCAAACCAAAATGTTAACAATTATCGAAACAACAACCAAGGTAATTACCAAGGCAATACACGCAATTACAACAAGGGGAATTATCAAAGTGGGAATGGACAAATTTCTAATCAAAACCAAAACCGTGATTTTCAAAACACAACACAAGGTTTTCAAAATGCTCACACTAAAAATTTGCAAGGAGAATTTTTGGATTATGCTAAAGCAAATGATGCTAAATTTGATAACATGCAACGTGAGATGATTAGCTTAAGATCCGAGTTGAAAAACGAGATAAAAAATGAACTTGCTAATGAACTTAAAACTCATGCAAACAAAATGGAAGGAAATGTCCAACGTCTACAACAAAATCAACAAAAGATGGAATTAGGACAACATGAGATTAAGGAAGAGTTATTAAAAGCGGATGCTAGGCAATCAAATTGAAGATCGAATGGCTAAGATGTTTGAAGCAATCATGTGTAAACCCTCTTCCTCGGGTGGTCTTCCTAGTGATACCATTGCAAACCCGAAAGGAGAAATGACGGTTATTACTACACGAAGTGGTAAAACTTTCAAGGAACCAATCTCTCGTCCAAGTACTTCTACGTAGAAGGAAATCGAGAAAGAACCCGAGGTGATGGTCGAAAAGGAGCATATTACAATCCCACGAAGTACCGCTCATACCACACCTACGGTTGAACCAATACCAATTGTGGAACCCGAGTTTCCAAGGCCGTTGCCTAATGCCCAACCCACACCACCTTTACCCTACCCTTCGAGATGAAACAAAGAGAAAATGCAAGAACGTAACAAACAACAAATCGAGCTTTTTATAAAAATGTTTCAACAAGTGCATTTTGATGTGAGTTTAGCCGACACGTTGTTATATATGCCTCGTTTCGCTTCCACTTTTAAGAGTATGATGAGCGATAAGGAAAAGCTTTCAAAGCTTGCTAATTGTTCTTCGGTTTATCTTAACCGCATACCGGAAAAAGTTGGTGATCCCGGAAAGTTTCTCATTCCTTGTGACATACAAGATATGAAAGAATACCTCGCCTTGGCCGATCTTGGTGCGAGCATTAATTTGATGCCATTTTCCATTTGGAAATCGCTTTCGCTTCCGGCTCTCATTCCTTCGAACATGTCCATCGAGATGGCCGATCATTCTACGATTATGGCATGTGGAGTAGCCGAAGATGTTTTCGTGAAAGTGGGGAAGTTCTACTATCCCGTTGATTTTATAGTATTTGACATCCCCGCGGATCCTCAAGTTCCTCTAATTTTAGGTCGATCATTTTTAGACACTTCGAGATCGCTTATCGATGTTCATGCAAGAACTATCACTTTGAGATTCAACGAAGAGGAACTTGTTATAAACGCTACTCAAAACTCGAAACCTTCTCATGTTTATGCAATCGCTACCATCAATCACATTGACATCGTTGATGTGGTTTGCGATGAGTTTTCACAAGAAGTGTTAGGTTTTTCCGATAGCTCGTCAAGTGGCAATCCCACTATTTTGGATCCGATTCTTGCGAATTCCACACCAAATCTCACTCCATTCCAAGGAGGCAATTTCACTTCAAATGAAATTGACAATGAAGATGAGGTGTCGATTAGTGATGATACTTCTATTCCACCATTTCTTTCGCCGATGGAAGTTATGAGTGTTGAACCAAAATCTTCAATCGAGGAACCACCTATCCTTGAATTGAAAGATCTTCCTTCTCACCTTGAATACACATTCTTGGAAGGTGATGACAAGTTGCCGGTTATTATTGCAAAAGGTCTTGCTAATGATGAAAAAACCGAGCTCTTGAAAGTTCTTAAGGCTCACAAAGGGGAAATTGCGTGGAAAATATCCGACATTAAGGGTATTGACCCAAAATTTTGTACTCACAAGATTTTAATGGAGGAAGACTACAAACCCGCAATCCAAAGTCAAAGAAGGGTGAATCCCAAAATTCACGATGTCATTAAAAAGGAGGTCCTTAAACTCCTTGACGCGGGAATGATTTATCCTATATCCAATAGCCCATGGGTGAGCCCAATCCATTGTGTCCCTAAAAAGGGAGGAATGACCGTTGTGTCTAATGAAAACAACGAGTTAATTCCCACTCGTGTTGTGACCGGTTGGAGGGTGTGTATTGACTACCGAAAGTTAAATGACGCCACTCGTAAAGACCACTTTCCTTTGCCCTTCATGGATCAAGTGTTGGAGCGACTTGCGGGAAATGAATTCTATTGCTTTTTAGATGGTTTTTCCGGTTACTTTCAAATCCCTATCGACCTTCGTGATAAAGAGAAGACTACGTTTACGTGTCCTTATGGAACGTTCACTTATCGTAGGATGCCTTTCGGACTTTGTAATGCACCCGGTACGTTTCAATGGTGTATGATGGCGATTTTCCACGATATGATCGAGAAGTCGATGGAAGTGTTTATGGATGACTTCTCGGTGTTTGGTAATTCGTTCACGCCATGTTTATCTAATCTCGAACAAATGTTAAAACGTTGTGAAGAAACCAATCTTGTGCTTAATTGGGAAAAATGTCATTTTATGTGTAAACAAGGAATCGTCTTAGGACATAAGGTGTCGAAGGCGGGGATTGAGGTCGATAAAGCTAAGGTAGACGTCATCGCCAAGTTACCTCATCCCAAAACCGTTAAGGGAGTTAGGAGTTTCCTAGGCCACGCGGGCTTTTATCGTCGTTTCATCAAGGACTTTTCGAAAATCTCTCGTCCTATGACACACCTTCTCGAGAAGGATGCTCCTTTTAACTTCAATGAGGATTGTGTTAAGGCTTTCGAAACTCTCAAAAGGAAACTTACCGAAGCTCCCATTCTTGTTGCTCCTAATTGGGAATTACCCTTTGAAATCATGTGCGATGCAAGTGATTATGCTATAGGGGCCGTCTTAGGGCAACGTTATGACAAGCATTTTCGTCCTATCCACTATGCTAGTAAGACGATGACCGAGGCTTAATTAAAGTACACCACAACGAAAAGGAATTCCTTGCCGTGGTCTATGCTTTTGAGAAATTCCGACCTTATCTCGTCTTAACTAAAAGCATTATGTATACCGACAATTCTGCTATCAAGTATCTCTTAGCTAAGCAAGATGCTAAGCCGAGATTGCTTCGTTGGATGCTCCTCCTCCAAGAATTTGGTGTCACCGTACTTGACAAAAAAGGAGCCGAGAATCTAGCGGCCGATCATCTCTCTCGTCTAGAAGATCCTCACAAAGATGTTTTCGAGAACAAGGAAATTACCGAAACATTTACTCTTGAGACTCTCGGTGTAGTGAATTCTAAAGACACAACCCCATGGTTTGCCGACATTGCAAATTACCATGCGGGCAACTTCATAATCAAGGGTATGACGACACAACAAAAACGAAAATTCTTTCGTGACATCAAGTTCTAATTTTGGGACGACCCTTATCTCTTTCGGATTTGTGCGGATCAACTCATTCGACGTTGTGTGTTTGGTGCCGAAGCTTCTAATATCCTTAGAACTTGTCACGAGGGACCCACGGGTGGTCACCACGGTGCTAATCTCACGGCTAAGAAAGTGTTCGATGCCGGTTTCTTTTGGCCTTCTATCTATCGTGATGCACACGCACTTGTGAAGTCGTGTGATTCGTGCCAACGTCAAGGAAAATCGTCTCAACGTGATGAAATGCCACAAAACATAATTCAAGTATGTGAGATTTTCGACATATGGGGAATAGACTTTATGGGGCCGTTCCCATCGTCTCATGGCAACAAATATATCCTCGTCGCGGTGGACTACATTTCTAAGTGGGTGGAAGCTAAGGCTTTGCCTACTAATGATGCTCGTGTGGTAGTGAAGTTTTTGAAGCAACTATTCTCTCGGTTCGGAACCCCTCGTGCTATTATAAGCGATCGTGGAACCCATTTTTGTAATGACCAATTCGAAAAGGTTCTAAAGAAATATGGAGTTACACATCGTCTTTCTACGGCTTATCACCCGCAAACGAGTGGGCAAGTCGAGGTTTCGAACCGAGCTTTGAAGAGGATTTTAGAGAGGTCAATTGGAGAAAACCGTGCTTCATGGTCCGACAAACTTGATGACGCTTTATGGGCCTTTAGGACCGCTTATAAGACACCTATCGGTTGCACTCCTTATAAGTTAGTATATGGGAAGAATTGTCATTTGCCCATTGAGTTGGAGCATAAGGCATATTGGGCCCTTAAGCATGCAAACTTTGACTTGAAGACCGCGGGAGATCACCGGAAAATACAATTGAATGAATTGGATGAATTAAGAGATAATGCTTATGAAAATTCATTAATTTTTAAAGAAAAGACTAAAAAGTTTCATGATTCAAAGATTAAAAACCGGGTTTTTAACGTTGGTGATCAAGTGTTGCTTTTTAACTCTCGTCTTAAGATATTTTCCGGGAAATTGAAATCTCGTTGGTCGGGTCCGTTCACCATTACACAAGTGCTTCCATATGGGACCATTGAGCTAGCTCAAGATGATGGTCCTAATTTCAAGGTGAATGGACATAGGCTTAAGCACTACTTTGGTGGGGAAATTCCTTCAATGGTTGCCCTCGACCAAGTTACCTTCCCCAATGATAATTAGCATTGAGGGGATCGAGTCGATCTCATGACTCGGTAATCAAAAACGAGGTGCCTCGTGGGGGAGATCCCATGCTTATCTTTTATGCTCACTATTCACTAATAAGGGGACTTGTACCCTTTCAACTCGTTGTCTCGTGGTTGTTTGTGATTGTGTTATCTAGATCATAATCATCATCTACGATTGAAGACTCTCGTGTTCATTTACGTGAGCCTCCATCGTTCGTTTGAAGAAGTTTTTCACGAATCCATGACATATCCTTTATTGTTCTAACAATTATCTTTTAGCATACTTAATAAACGGCTTTAGATATATTGTTGATCACCCTTTCCATGCTAGATCCTAAGCATTCGAATCTTCGTCTCTAGTATGGGGGTGCTCCACCTTTAGACTCGAAACATTGAGGACAATGTTTACTTTTAGTATGGGGGGGTGAATAGGTACTTGCTTTGCTACGCCCTCACGCTTTCCAACTTTCAATGTTTTGTTTTGCTAATAAGGCTAAAAATGGCGAAATTTTAAAATTTTTCTTAGTTTTTCATAAGTGTTTTTAAGACACGAATGTATATTTTCCGATGGGTAGAATAAGAGTTAATTTTTGACTTGATGGGCATTTGGAGCCATTTACATTCCTTAACCCGCTCAATTCAAGTTTTGCTAGACTTTTATATAGGGAGCTTTAAAACGCGAAAGTCTTAATTCATTCGGGTTAAGAACAAGAACTTTTTGCAAGTTCCTATATTGATTCTAGAAAGTCACTTATCAAGGGAACTTTAAAACGCATTCTCTAAACTTGAAAAAGCCCAAGAAAATGCAAGATCCTATAGGTGGCTTGAAAACCCAAAACTTTGATTTGATATAGTCTTAATGAAAGCTAATCCAAATTTGGCTTAATTTTGACTTGCATGGCTAAGTATTCACGAGTCTCTTTAATTAGAGGTCTTTATATAGTGAAGAACGAGAAATGATAGAGTTAGACAAGTGATCATGCTAAACGTAGAACATGAAAATGTTCTTTCAAAAACTCATATGTTTTTAATTGTGTCTTTTTCTTCCCATAAGATCAATGCATTAGGAATAAATCATAATTGCAATAAGTAAGGCCGTACGATTTGAAAGGTTACTTAGCCTCTAGCGCAAGATCCTTTAAAAGTTGCTCGGGGTTGAATAGAGTTCATAGCCAAGGCATAACTTATTGAAGCGGGACGCGAAGATTGGCGATCATCCAAAAAGGCCCTAACAAGGCATGAGGAGCTCTATTTTTGCTAAAGATCCAAAGATGATGTGAAGTATCATTATTCCTAAATCAATATGAAGAATCGAGACACACGACGAGAAGCAATTACTCCCCTAAAGAATGGAGAAAGTCTATCCAAAAAGACCCTAACAAGGTATGAGGATAAATATATCCAAGTCCGAAAAGGAGGCGGATCGTTGTATATCAAAATCCAAAGTAAAGATTAAAGAAAAATGATGAAGTCGTGGTCCAATATGAAGAATCTCTCAAAAACGTCATGTGAAGAAATTCCAAATATATGAAGAGAAGACCATAATTTCGAGAACGTCTTCCCAAGATTTGAAGTATGAAGTACATGCCAAATATCGGTCCGAGAAAGGTCTCAAATCGTGAAACGAGTTATGCCAAGATATGAACTTAAGGAGACACACGAAAAGCCGTTTTAAAAGATTTTGTCCTTCGGCTAACTATTGATCAAATCGTGCTACTTTGCTTTCGGACTAATAACTACTCAAATAAGTCAATATGAATCACTTGTGATCCATGACAAATAGATAAAAAAATGCTAGTAACCCATTTTCTTTTATAATAACTAGGATTGCGGGGAGAAAAAGTATTACACAATTTGGACGTATGAGTAGTGTTAGAATTGTGACTTGTACCAACAATGATCTTGTTTTTGCACTTAGCATGGAATGTATGACAATCAAGGATGACGAAGTTTACTCTAAGGGACATTTACTTGTTTCTATTCTTTGACCCTAAAAGTCACTTTTTGTGATGAAAATCATACATTATGTCTTTACACATCTTCGTAGTATGTTGCAAGTCTTTTACTCTTCAATAAAGGTGAATAAAATTGAACTTTGGTGATGCTTAGATACTTTATTCTAGCATTGCGTGAGGGCACGACAATGGTTTAGTATGGGGGAGTGATGAGATGGCATTTATACATGATCTCATCGTTCTTTTCGGGCTTTAAATGCATAAAATGTCATAAAAATACCATATATATGCTTGTGTTTGTTTACTTGTGTATTTTAGGTATGGATATCGTGAAAAAGACAAAAGATCACAAGTTACAAGGAAAAACGGACACGAGAAACGAAGCCGTACAAAGAACCAGGCCCTAATCATGGAATTCTCAACAAATACCCTTGAAGACTTGAAGACAAACAAGATTGATCCTCAATTATTGAAGAAATGACACTTAAAACCCTTGTATATTAATAATTACAAGTTTGGTCCCTTAAGTTTGTCAAAATTACACAAAAGGTCCTTCAACTTTGAAGAAATGGCAAGATTAGTCCCTCAACAAATCAAAATTGCCAATAATGGTCCCTCATGAAGTCAAAGATACAATGAAGACCTTTGAAGATCAAGAATGTCCAAGATCAGCCCTTGAAATATCTCAAAATGGCAAAAATAACCCTTGAAATCCTTTTTCCAAAGTTTTGTGCCAAAACTGCCAAGTGGTGAAAGTATTTAACAAAGGAAATACGTTTTCTAGGCTGAAAAACCTTATTTACCAAAAATCCCAAAGAACAAGGACCAAAGGTGTCTATTTCAAACTTTCAAATCTGAAAATGCGCCAAACAAGTTCCACTCCACCAAAAACGGATCAAAGGGGTCCACTATTCATGTTCTTCCACCTAGATTTTACTTTTACCCAACAAAGGGTTAATCCAAATTACCTTGACCAAAAAGTGATTAACCCTCACACGTATACATCCTACACTTTAACTCACCCATCACATCACCATGGACCCCACCCCCAATTCCCTTTCCACCAATCAGAATGCAACTTAGCCCCCAAGTTATCCTACGTGTCCAAATCAATAACCTACGATCCTTGCTTCATTCCAAAGCTAAAATGAACAGCCTTGATCAATTTGGACAACTCAAAATCAGAAAACGTCTAGAAGACTCAAGGGCATAATAGGGAATTCAGTTCTAGGGTTTGTGAATAGTGTTTAGCCAGGCATTTGCCTATAAAAGGAGACCTCAACATGTGAGAGTCCCTTTGTTCCAGATTTTAGCTTTTAATCTTTGTAATTCCTTTTTATGAAATAAAGTTTGAATTTCTTAAAATTTTGAGTTCTAATCTGTTATTTATAAAAGTTTGGTGTTTGAGAAGCTAAAATCTGAGTTCCATTATCTTGTTTGAAGGTTTTTGAAGCAAGGTTTTAAGTGATAAAGCTTGTGCATCAAAAATCAGAAAGTTGGCATTATTTTTTATCTCACTTTGTGGTTTGTTCATCTTAGCAGCTTGGAAGCTGGTACTTGTTCTGCTAGTACCTAAGCTCAAACAATCCAGGGCCTGGATGTAGGTCTTGGAGGTTTGCAACTTCTTCAATTTTCATTTTCTCTTTAAGTTTCTGATTATTTGTGATTTTTGTGGATTTATGCTTGAATCTGTGTTATTGTGGTTGATTATTGTTGATTTGGTTTGGTTTGATGTTATTGAGGTGTTAGTGATCAGATTTGTGGGTTGAATCTTCATAAGCCTTTGAAAATTTGTGAAATCAAGTTTTAAAAGGGTGTTTGGGATTACTGCATAAGTTGGATTTGTGGCTTGTTAAGTGTTTGTTTGTTGGTTGCTAGTGTTGGTATCTGTTGTTTAGGTGATATTGTTCATCTGTTTGCAGGTTTTGAGGTTTTGAACACATTGATTCTTTAATTGGCTATAAAATCTTCATAAATTGGTAAAATTGGCTAGGATTTTGAGGACACCTAGATCTAAGCATAGGTTAGGGCTAACAAGTTCTAAATCATAGTTAATCACACCAGGGTAGAAGGATTTGAGGTTTGAAATTGGATCAAGTGTCAAGTATATCAGCAAAACTTGTCTGCATATTGTTCTTTGTTCATCAGAAACATTTTGTGCTTTGATCTTGCTATTTTCTTTGATTCAGTGTTTTATTCTTGTTGCTTTGTGTTTATTGTTAGTTTATATAGATTGTGTATGCATCCTGTTAAGTTTGGTGGGCTTATTGTGGCTAAATCTGCTTATTAAGTGCTTAACTGCTTATTTGCTTATCTGGTGCATATCTGGTAACTGTTTTGCTTATTGTGGCTTATTGTGTGGATCATTTTGTGATTTTATTGTTGCTATTGACTCCTTGTGGTTCACTAATCACAAGGGTGCCTTTGTTTCCAATTGAATCAAACCAGAACTCTCAAATAAGCTTGGTCAAATAGTCAAAGCAGTGGGAACTCCTTTCCCCTGCTGGTTGCAACTGATAGTGTTAAATTGGTGTCAGCTTATCAATAAGCTATAATAGCTTATTCCAACCAGCAACAACTTTGTTTTTGTAATAGGTGCTCATATTTTGACCCATTTGTTCATACTGGAGCATTTGGGTGGTTGACTTTTAGGTTTGACTAGAAAACCAACTCCTTTGACTTTTACATAAGTTCATTTGTGCTTATTCTGGCTTATTGGTTGTGCTTATTGGATTTTTGTTGATTGATTTTTCTTATTGAGTCCATTTGAAAGCTTTTGCAAGTTGAATCAAGTCCTGAGGTGCATTATTTCTCAAAAACGACTATTTTGTCGTTTTGTGGATTTTTGCTTTTCTATTTTCTGGCTTATTGAGTGTGCTTTTTGGAAATTTCTTTTGACAGATCTCTTAAGCATCCTAAAAGAGGGTTGTGTGTCAAATTAGAGCTTATGGAATTAGCTTATGGCTTAATGGGCTGAAAAGCCCAATAAGAATAAGCTTTGTGTTCAATAAGCTGTGATAAGCTCACATTCAGCTTTTGGGCCTTTAGAGTTTTGTTCTTAGAATTGAATTTTAAGTCAGATAGGGCTTTTCCAAGTCAATTGGGCTAAGTTTGACTTTTTGGGCCCAAAAGCCCATTTGTGTTGACTGAATTTGGATTTGGCCCATTTGAGGGCCCATTAGGGGTATTTTGGTAATTTCACTTTGATTTTCTGATTATTTAGGTTAAAATAAACTAGTTTGCAAGTTTTTAGAATTTTTTATAATTTTGGATTTTTAATATTATTTTATTATTATTTTATTATTATTTTTAAAATTTCACATATTCCAACTTTTTACATTTTTCTTAGGTTTAGTACATTAAAATAGGAATTTAGCAACTTTTAGAATAATTTTATCACTTTTAGATTAATTTTTATAATTATTTTAAGTTTTAAATAGTTTTTAAATCATTTTAAATAGTTTTTGTTAGTTTAAAAATTTCTAAAAATAGTTTTTAATCTTTGTAAGTCATTTTAGAGGTTTATCAATTGAAAAATCTTTATTTGGGCTTTTTGATAATTTATTTGATTTTAGGGCTTTAATTAGCATTTAAAAATTGAATATTTAATTATTTAAAAGGTTTGAAAAAGTTTTGATCATTGGTAAACTCTTAGTTTATTATTTTTGATTTTTGGTGAATTTTTGGTAATTTTTAGAATTTATTTTTATTTTGGTGATTTTTAAGGTTCTACGTTTTAACTTTCTAATAGTGATTTTTTTTTGTTAATTTTTATTTTTACGTCTTCGTCATCTTCTTTTCATCCCCTTCTAAACCAAACATTAATCACAAACATTTAACAAATTTCTCACACACATATACCTCCTTGGGAAACGAACTTTCATTGGGTCATTAACACTTGATTTTTCCTAAAGTCATTTGTTCAATACTTACCGCTTTTACACCTTTTTCCTAAAAGGTCGTATTTTACCTCAATCACTTGTCATTATGGAACTCGCAAAACCGGTTTCCTTGACGACAGTCCACTAGAGTTGTCATCGGAGGAGGTCATAGGAAGTTCGCCCCTTTTGACATTAGTATCTCCCTTGGAGTTATTTTAAGGGTGGTGAACTTGTCGTTCTCGCGCCCTCCTTTTGGTTGACTACGATAATCAAGACTTCGGTTGTTTGTTTGAGTACTCGACTGTCGCTTGGGCTGATCTTGTGCCCTATAGTTCTGGTTCCCTTTTCTGCTGTGAGCAGCCGCGGTTTCTCCTTGTACAAAGGATCTAACTCTCTTCATTAGTTCATCGAAAGTTATCAGAATCCTGTCGTTCAGGCGTTTGATTAGTTCTTGATCCGTTATTATATATATATTCGGAGATTTTTAGAACCTCTGGACATGCCCTGATTTTGGTGCATTCGTCCTTGTAGCGCTCTGTGAAATCTTCGGTAGATTCACCTTGTAGCTGCTTTACCGTGGCCAGCAAGACTGGGTCCCTGTTATACTTCTTTCTCTGAGTATAATTCCTCCTAAACACTTTTCGTAGTTGTTCGAAAATATCTATGCTTCGACGGGGAAGTTTTTCGAACCAGTCTCGAGCGTTGCCAATCAGCGTTGAGTTGAACATGTGGGCACCATAGGGTCATCGGCCATCGTTCAATTTTGGCTCGTGTCTCGAAAACTTTTAGATGATCATCCAGATATCCGGTTCCATCATAGGTCTTGGCGCATAAAAGCATGCGTCGTTTTTTGTCTTTTGAATAGTTCTGGATGTGGCTTATAAACGCGTCCAACTTTTCTCGACACCATGGGAGGGAGAGGTCCTCGTTTTCACATTGAAAACATCGGTGTTAGTGTCTCTGGTTTTACCTATCACTATCTGAGGATTCGGAGGAGGAATACCTAGGCCTACGACTCCTAGGGTGATGATCATCGGAATCAATTCCGGATGAATCGTAGCTCGGTGAGTGCCTTCCCCATTTCGAATGACTGGGATGACTCCTGCTCCGAGGAGGTGGAGTTGAGTCCCTTCTGCCAACTGATGGGATAATTCTTCTAAAGACGCCAGTCCTGCGGGTGTTCTCTTTTGGTGTCTCTAGGGCTGAGTGTCCCGTAGATCCATAGAAGTGATCTGTATCCACTTGGTATGCCTCCAGGTCTTTGAGGATTCGGTCGCCAATATGTTCGAAGACATTATGTAGTTGAGTTTGATCCTCTCTCTGAGGTTGTTCCTCTATTTTACGCCTCCTCCACCTCTTCCGAGGGCGTTGTGGCGTATCGCCTGCATCGTTATCAAAGCAAATCCTAGAATGGAGGCTCCTTCTTAGGTTCAACCTTGCTGTGATGGCTGGGATAATTGTCTTGAAGTTATACATGACGTAGTCTTCGACATTTCCGTCTATGATTGAGGCGATCTTATCGCCTTCCGTCTCCGTAACGGGTTGTTTTTGTGCCCCTTTATCAGGGGAGGAGGTGATGACCCTGGATCAGGGTTGTTCTTGACCAAGGTTGGTGTGGGAGTGCTGAACAACGGACCAGTTCCTCACTGATTCATCATGTTTTGGTTGTTTGATCCACCTGTTGACCCTGTGGGTGACTAGGTGGAGGCTATGTGCATCTATGAGGTTGATGCTTTCTTGCCAATGTTCTTTGGGGTTCCCATATGCGGATTACCCTTCGTCATTGGTAGAGTTTTGTGCAGGGTCCCACAGATGGTGCCAACTTGTTGATACAAAAGTTGGATGGACCTTGACTAACCCGAATTAGGCTTAATTCGGGTATCCGGGACTCCAGATCTCATACCAAGTGAACTTCTAACAAAACCCTGCACACTAAAAGACAACACGCTGTTAGACTTACCGTGGGAAGGAATCCCACGATCAGACTCCGGCGTGAGAGTAAGTAATTGGTTTAAAGTTTAGTAATCGGTAAGGGTTAAATCTGTTAGCCTCAAAATATTGAGTTAAACAAGAATGTTCGGTCATAGGTTTATATTGTAATATTTATTAGAACGTTGTAATAGTTAGTTAAAATAGTTAGTTGTAATAGCTATGATACCAATTGTTGTCCCATGATATTTGATGATTAAAGATACACAATAGAAGAAAAGAGATTGATTTTTAGAGAGAGAAAGTAGTGAGAGAAAGTAGAGAGAAGGAGGTGATAAAATTGTGAAATTAGATTCAAGAAAATGAGAAACTTCCACCCTCCTAACATGCTAGGAGGGTACTTATATAGTCCACCCACATGCGGGCTCTCTAATGGACTATATTGTTTTGGGTCGGGCTTGAATAAATGCTTAGTACCTTGAAAGAGGCCTTTTAAGCTAACCATCAAGCCCGTAATGTCATGACTATTTTAACTAACTATTACAACGTTTTAATAAATATTACAATATAAACCTATGACCGAACATTCTTGTTTGACTCAATATATTGAGGCTAACAATCTCCCCCAATGTGAGGTCATTCCTCTTCGATATTTGGAATTCAATAGAGATTATGAATTTTGTCATAAATGAGTCTTGAACGTGTAATAGTAGTCTTGTTCCTTCATGATGTGATCTTTGATCCTTTGTCATTGTCTTTCGACTTTGTCTTTTATCTTGAGATCTTCAAATTATCCTTGACTTATCTTTTCCATCTTGCGATCTTGTGTCTTTATCCTCATACTCATACTTTGCACAATCTTGAAAGCTTGCTAACAATCTCCTTTGAATAGAGGTCATTCCTCTACATTAATTGTTAAAGAAGATTTTGATCATCAGAGTTGCGGAAGTCTTTAGCTTTCTTGATTGTTGAATGTCTTTGGGCATGAGTATGTGATTTTGAATCTTTGACTTTGCTGACTACACCGTAACGCCACCTTCTCGAGACAAAACATAGACACGGACTGAATGGCTTTGACATTTGTCCTAAATCGGTAGCATTTTACCTCCGGTCGGTAAAGACCGTTACACGATATTAGCTATCGTACCTGTGATAGGTAGATTCAATTAAGAACCTCCTTGACAGGGTTTCGCGGCAGTACTAGCCGTTCTCTTTACTTGACCGTCTCAAAGCAAGACTGCGAACGTAAAGAGTGAATCAATTGGATAAATATTCGCTTGATTAAAGTCGTAAACTCAAAATCCTGGAACAAGTTTGATTCATTAAGAATCTTACCATTGTTGCTTTCCAGTTGACACAAGCTTGATTCATAAGAATCTCGTAAGTTACATACCGTAGCGCTGTTAGATGTTGACGCTAGAAGGATTTCCATTCATCACTGTGAATATTAATAAATATCACTCTGAATGTTCTGGCAAGACCATAAAGATATTGCGTAGAAACCTGAAACGAGTTTGAATCGATAAAGAAACAAACCACTGTTGCTTTACAGTTTTACATATGTTCAATTCATAAAGAATCTTACACATGACCTACCGCAGTGCTATTTGTTGTTAACACTTAAAGGATTTCCACTCATCATTGTGAATACTAAGTAGTATCACTCTGAGTGTTCTAGCAATATCACAAGGATATAGCATAGGACTTTCTTGATTTTCATCCGTGTGTCCTAACGAGATTTGATTGATCTCTTGGCTCTAGACTCGATTTGTGCACTTTTAGTAGTCGTAGGCTGGAGCAGATGCCACCTATTTAATATCAACTATCTCGGAGTGATAAAGTCAATAGAAATTGTGTTGATCTTCGTGACAATAAAACAAACTTCTTTTAAGAGAAGCCTGAGTTAGCTGGGGAGGGGTTGTGCAATACATCACTGGGTCCATGATGCGTTGTCTTCATGATGTGTTGACCCAGTTTCTGCCTAAGTTGTATGGAGGGCTAGTTTCTTTACACCCTTTATCCTTACATTTCTTTTTCATTCTTCAACCCCTTCAATGCTTACCAAGACATCATTAATAGCACCTTGTTGTGATTGCTCCAGTGCTATCATCAGTACTTAGTCGGCATTCAGCTTCGTTCACATTCTACTCCATCTTTCCTAAGGACTTCTAATTATCTATTGGATTGTCCCTGGGAAGATGCCTCCAGTTCTGGTTGGATCATAGGACTTAAACCTAACCACCCTTTTGACACCAATAACGTCGTGAATTAAAGATTTTGTGGGTATTTGATCGTAACCATGAGTGCTTGAGTCTTTAGATCATATTTTAATCACATTTCTCCCCCTATCTCTAATATATAAAATCGTTTGATATTAGAGATACCAAATTTGATTAAAATATATATTGTGTAGAAGAGTCTTGAAAAACTTTCGAGAGAAAAATGTTTCAAACTTAGCATGAATTTGGAACGTTCCCCCTCAAAAATTGATCCAATGGAATTGTCATTACGAGGATATGATCCACATTAAACTTTTGAGGATAGGAGTTGTTGAACACACAACTTTTGAAAGATTTTGAATATCATTGAGAAATTTATGAAAAAATTATGTTCAACGCTTTTTGAAAAATCAATTCTTTTTGGCGAAAAGTTTTTTCTAAAGCATAAACTTGAGTTCATAGACTTTGAATGTCTTATCGAATCCACTCAAGTGTAAGAAGATTTAACTTCTTTTGCTGAGGGTAAGGGCACGAAAGCGTACACTCCCCCGTGAATGTAGATCCGGGTTGCAATCTGAAAGTGATTACAAGCCATTGTGTTGAGCTCAAGACGTTGAATGTTTTGTGACAAGCTCAACCCAAGATAGATTGCTCTACCCGTTGTTGGAAATATTGTCCAAAAGAGACAATTTCAAATAGAAAAGACATGTTTTGAAAAATATTTACAACTTTCATTCAAGCTTTATGTACACACCCGTGTCATTATTGAGCGACATTTCTAGGCACGTCCATATTATCGATACTGAAAGACATGTCGAGAAGAATATTTTTGGATTTTCAAGGATTATTAATTTTGTATTTTGCTTTTTCGTTAATATTTACAAGTAGATGTTTGATAAATGAATCAAGCAGGCTTTTTTGCCAGAATCTCCAGTTCTGCTGAAGTCAAACATCTCATACCAATTTGCCTAACTAGATACGCAAACCTCTATTTTGAAAGAGCTTTTGTAAACAAGTCAGCTAATTGGTAATCAGTTCCAACAAAGTATAACTCAACAATACCCTTTTAACCTTGTTCCTTAATGAAGTGATATCTGACATCAATGTGCTTCGTATGGGAATGTTGTACCGGATTGCAAGAGATGGCTATGGCGGACTTTGAATCACAATACATAGGTACTTTATCAAAGTGGAAGCCATAATCCGTGAGTTATGTTCTCATCCAAAGAACTTGAGCACAACACGCAGATAGAGACACATACTCCGCTTCGGCTGATGACAATGATGTGCAATCTTGCTTCTTGGAAGACCATCCCACAAGCTTATCTTGACCTAGAAATTGTGCACCACCAGAAGTACTTCTACGTGTATCAAGACACCCTGCATGATCAGATTCTGAATAGGCCGTTAGAAAGAAACCGGTTTCCCTCAGATACCAGAGTCCCATGTGAATGGTATTCTTAAGGTACCGAAAGATCCATTTAACCTCCTTGAGGTGCTTTTCAGTGGGTCGAGCTTGATATCGTGCACAATAACACGTAGCATGTGATATATCTGGTCGGCTTGCTGTTAATGAGGGAGCTGATCATGGAACGATATCTCGTTTGATCTATGCCATCTCCCTACAAATCAGCATTTAGGGATGTGGTTGATAATGGTTTCCCAACGGGGTCACATGATGTCATACCATGCTTTTTTATTATCTCTTGACAATACTTAGCATGGTTAATAAAGATACCACTTGGGGATTGGTGAACTTGAATTCCTAGAAATAATTTTAGTTCGCCCATCATAGACATTTCAAATTTGCTGTGCATTACTTTTTCAAACCATTTTGAAAGTTTTGGGATTGTAGACCAGAAAATAATGTCATCAACATAAATCTGCACAAGCAAAATGTCATCCCCAAATTTATAAGTGAACAAGGTTAAATCAATAGAACCTTTTGAGAAACCTTTGGAGACCTGAAATTTCGAGAGCTCGTCGTACCACGCCCTTGGAGCTTGCTTGAGTCCATAAAGTGCTTTGTGGAGACGATACACCTTGACTGGATAATGAGGATTGACGAATCCTTCCGGCTGAGTGACATAGACTTCTTCCTTCAAAGGACTGTTTAGAAACGCCGTCTTTACGTCCATTTGATAAACGATGAATCCCTTATGTGCAACATAAGCAAGAAAAATCCTGACCGCTTCCATTCGAGCAACTGGTGCAAATGATTCTTCAAAATCAATACCCTCTTTCTGTCCATACCCTTTAGCCACTAGCCTAGATTTATTCTTGATGATCGTGTTCTCTTCATCCATCTTGTTTTTCCAGATCCATCGAAGATTTAATGGTATTACATCGTGTGACACCCTAGGCAAATCCCACATCGGCTGTGGCCAGGAGAGATCCATGGTTCATAAGATAACAGTCGCCTTCTCATGACACAACGCGTTTTGTGGTCTACTGCAAGTGGGGTTCTTAGGAACTGGCAGTTAAGCGTGCTCATGTCAGAGTAGTACTAGGTTGGGTGACCAGCCGGGAAGTACATACAAGAGGGCCACAAAGCAAAGCCGTGAGCCTGCTGTATTAAATTGTTGTATATTGTGACACCCTAGGCAAATCCCACATCGACTGTGGCCAGGAGAGATCCATGGTTCATAAGATAACAGTCGCCTTCTCATGACACAACGCGTTTTGTGGTCTACTGCAAGTGGGGTTCTTAGGAACTGGCAGTTAAGCGTGCTCATGTCAGAGTAGTACTAGGTTGGGTGACCAGCCGAGAAGTACATACAAGAGGGCCACAAAGCAAAGCCGTGAGCCTGCGGGCAAAGCGGACAATATTATGGTCTGAGTAGGCGGGATGTTACAAGTTGTATCAGAGCCACTCCTGAGCCGTTCGGGATGGTGGGGCAAACCTCATCGAGGACGATGAGTCCCGAAGGGGGGGGGTGATTGTGACACCCTAGGCAAATCCCACATCGGTTGTGGCCAGGAGAGATTCATGGTTCATAAGATAACAGTCGCCTTCTCATGACACAACGCGTTTTGTGGTCTACTGCAAGTGGGGTTCTTAGGAACTGGCAGTTAAGCGTGCTCATGTCAGAGTAGTACTAGGTTGGGTGACCAGCCGGGAAGTACATACAAGAGGGCCACAAAGCAAAGCCGTGAGCCTGCGGGCAAAGCGGACAATATTGTGGTCTGAGTAGGCGGGATGTTACACATCGTATGGTCTGTCAACAAGTTCCCAGACGTTAAGTCTTTCAAATTGTTGAAGTTCATCCGTCATCGATTCAATCCAAGCATGATCAGCCGTGGCTTCTTTGATGTTTTTCGGTTCAGCTGAACTCACGGCGAGTGCGAACATACAAACATCACCATCGGTGTTAAGCTGTCGTCTTGTACGAACGGGCTGTGAAGGGTTTCCAATTACTTGAACCAAAGGATGATCTCGGGTCCAATGATGTGTTGAAGGATGTCGTTGGTAGAACGTATGCATATTTGACGGATCAACATGACGAGTAGAAGACTCTCCAGTTTCGTGTACCGGTGTACCGAATGGGTTGATAAATTCGTCTTCGTCAGATAATGCATTGTCTGCTTGATTTGTGTTCTCTGGAGCAATGACAGTAGTTGTTGATGTTGTGGGAGCGATTGTTGATGTGATATTCTGAGGAGGTAAATCTGCAGCAACCCGTGTTGAAGTAGATGAAGTTGTATCCTTTTGTTGATGATGATCGGTATCATCATACTTATCATGAGTGATAGCGGAAGACTTCGATACAACATGTTTCTCCCCCGTGAAATATTCATCATACATTGGTCCATATAACATTTCCAACTCATCAATTGTCGTGTTAACTGTCATATCTGCTCGTGGAACATTTTGTAGAACCAGCTTTGAACTTGACGGTTCATTGTTGTGGTCTTGAGTTCCGAGTTTTGTGCGGTTGTGAACGGAAGTCGTTTGTCGTTGTGGACCGGGACTTAAACTATTTTGTTCAAGTGCCATTTCTTGTAATTCATCAAATCGGATGTGAATGGTCTCGACTATCAATTTTATTCTCTTGTTGTATACTCTATACCCCTTAGACTGAGTTGCATATCCTACAATAATACATGCATCACCTTTCTCTTTCATCTTATCCAAATTTTCATCATCTCCTATTATGTAACAAGTACATCTAAAAATGTGAAGGTGTTTGAGTGAAGGTTTTCGATCATGAATTATGTGATATGGTGTCTTTTCGTGGCTTGGGATAATTAAGGAGCGGTTTTGTGTGTAGCATGCGGTTGACACGGCTTCGGCCCAAAAGCATAGTGGAAGTTTTGAAGCGGATAATAATGTTCGAGCAGCCTCAACTAATGTACGGTTTCGTCGTTCAACAACGCCGTTTTGTTCGGGTGTTCAAGAAATAGATGTTTCATGTTCAATTCCTTCGGCTTCAAAATAGTTTCTCAGATTTGAATTCAAAAATTTTGTACCTCTGTCAGTACGAACCACTTTAACTTGAGCTTGAAGACCACGTTGTATCAGTTTAAGGAAGCTGATGAGAACTTCGGGTGTTTCGTCCTTGGACCTTAAGAAGTGAGTCCATGTGTACCATGAGTAATCATTGACAATTACCAGGATATATTTCTTTCCATTGATACTATGAACATGCATGGGACCACACAGATCCATATGGAGAAGATCTAACCGTCCTTTAGAGCTTGGTGTGGTCTTTGTTTTGAAGCTACTTCGTTTAGCTTTACAAAGCTCACAAGAAGAACAAAGATGATCTTTGATGAATTTCAAACTTGGAAGGCCTCTCACAATATCTTTCTTGGAAAGCAAGTTGACTGTAGCAAAGTTGAGGTGAGATAGACGTTGATGCCATAACCATGCCTGAGTAGTTGAAGCTTTAGCCATGAAGCAAATTGGAGTTGATGAAGTTGTGTCTTGAAGTGAAATAGTGTAAAGATCAGTACCCCGTATACCGGTAAGTAAGTCATTTCCATCATAATCACGAACAAAACATGTCTTCTTTCTGAAAGCAACCTCCAAATCTACATCACAAAATTGACCAACCGAGAAAAGATTATGATTGATCCCTTCGACGTAGTATACCCTTTTGATCGTTATTTTCCCCTGAACCAAATCTCCATATCCTAGGATCGGTGCAAATTGATCATTTCCGAATCGGACCGTACCCAGGAACTTCTCCACGAAGTTAAATAGAAGCTTGAGATTCCCCGTCATGTGCTTCGTGCATCCAAAGTCCAGTATGAATAGAATTATTTGTATCACTTGAAGAAGAGTTAGAACACGATGGAGCAATTTCTAAATTGGATACCACAGTAGTTGTGATTATAGAATCATTAGTGTCCTTAGCAACATTTAAATGCATACTAACACTCATTGTCACATTTTCTGTCCTAACTTTAGGCATCCATTTATATCCTGGAGGACATTGATTAGCAAACCACCATTTCCAAGACTTGCTAGCAGACTCATATAATTCCATAATTCTGCTTCTAGGATTCTTACTGGTGTAGTCTGATGCATTACTTTTCTTAGTGGGGGTTGCACCAGAATGGTTCACTTTGCGTTTGGATTTACTAGCACTAATAGGCATCACAACTTGCGTCTTAGTTCTAGTATCTACGCCTTTGACATTATTGATAACACACATAGAATGATTAGCATTAGCACATTTTCTACATTTGACACAAACAAATTTCACATTCATAGCATTCAAATCATTCAAATAATTCAAATCGTCATTACACGCGATTACAGACTTTTTATTCTTAAAAACATTCAAATTACTAGGGTGTTCTTCAACTTTCTTCATCTTCCCTTGACTCTTGTGTTTCCAGACCTTATCATTCACTTTAGTGCTCTTAAGCTGAGGCCGCCAAACACTAGCATTGGAGACTACTCCTGTAGTAGAAGACTCACGAATATGAGTGTTTCTAGAAGTCTGAGGCGAGTGACTAACTTTGTTTGTGGGTTTAGTGGTCATTCTATACATCCCTGGTTTAATCACATTATTATGCTTAACGCTTGGTGCTATAACATTCCTTATGGGTTGATTATGTGGTAACCTTTCCTTTCCATCCATATTGGGGGCAAACACAGGTTTTGCAAACTAAGAATTTGAGAAAGCAGATGGTTTTCCAAGATAGAGGATCTATTCACTCTAGAGGCATTGGGTTGTCTAACAACTGGTTGCTTAACGCTAGGTTCCACAACTTTCCCACCCATCTTAGCAACGAGTTTCTTCAACTCTGCTATTGCTATGTCTTTTTCTTGTAACTGAGCTTTCAAATCACAAAAATATCAAGACTTTTTTCGTTTAATAATCGACATGACTCAGATAATTTTACTTCTAAAGGTGTATCATTTGAAAAGCTGCCAACTTTTTTTGCAAAGCAAGTTCAAGTGAGTGACAATGTTTTTGAAGATAATCATATCTATGTTGAAGTAGCGAAAACTCTTTTGGGTCAATTTTATTCGATCAGTTTCAAGACGTTCACATTCTTTAACTTGATCACGATATTTGCATGCAACATCAGAATATTCATTAATATCAGCACAAGATGTAACATAAGCACACATAATATCTTTTGAGAGACATTCATGTAAGAGTAGATCATAAGCTATAGAAAACCCGTCTCTTTCAGGTTGATGGTCGTTCACTTCTTGTTCAAGAGATTCCACATATTTCAAATCATCGAACATTTCTTGCTTAATTAATGTTTCAAATTACAAAATATGTTTTTGCGTTCTTTCCGCAAGCGGAATCAAAATACTTTTTACAAGCACAGTTAAATCGTGAGGAATTTCTTTGTCTCCTTTCGAAAGTTCACGTTTTTTCCAGTCATCATCAACAACCTTTTTGAAATATTCAGTGTTACTCTTGAGAATACTAAGTGCTTGCTTACTCTTGCTTACAGAAGCTTTAAATGGCAAGTATTCAATAAAGTTTGAAACATTAGTTTTCTTAGTGGCAAAAGCTTGTCTCCATTTAACTCTTATTTGTTCACATTCGAAAAATATTTGCTCATGAGTTTTCTGTGTTTTCGGATTGAAAATACCATAAGACTGTTTTCATAAGCATAATTATATGGTTTAACAAATTCTTTATTAAGTTTTGGTCTACTCTCTTCCTCCACATCATTTGTCTCTTCACTATCAGGCCTAACAACGAGACAATCAAGATTGGTCCATTGGGACTCATCAAGATATAAGTGCTGATTCTCAGATTGAGCTTGCCCAAGGTACTTAGGATTAGCAAAACTAGGTCTATCCTTGAAAAACGAACGAGGTGCCAACATTTTCATGGTTTGAATTTATTGATTAGTTTTGTAAACAATTTTCTTGTAAAAATCAAGTTGAGTTTCAAGTTCCACCATTTTGTCAATGTCATTCGCTTGTTTAGTTTTGAAATCCTTTTCCATCTTTTCAACCATAACTTTCTTTTCATTAACAAGTTTAGTTTTATCCTCTTGAAGAAAACCATTTACTTGAGTTAGCTCATTGACTTTGGTGGTAGCAAGATACGTTTTGTGACGTTCAGTACTCAAAGAGGTGTTATAATTACGTTTCTCTTGTTCAAGAAGCTTAAGAGTTTCGTTATATTTCTCTTGAAAATCGTCCTTTTTAACATTGATTAAACACCCTTTGTACCCCTCAACCTCATTGGTCTTTTGAAGAAGCTGAGCTCTATAGCTATCAATGGTCTCACTAGATTTAATTAAAGAAGCTTGCATTCTTCAAAATTTTGAGTGAGCATAGCGTTCGCCTTCTTTAATTGCTTTTGACTCTTTCTAGTTTCTTTGACATCTTTTTGAGCTCAACACAATGGCTTTTAATCACTTTCAGATTGCAACCAGATCTACATTCATGGGGGAGTGTACGCTTTCGTGCCCTTACCCTTAGCAAAAGAAGTTAAATCTTCTTACACTTGAGTGGATTCGTCAAGACATTCAAAGTATATGAACTCAATTTTATGCTTTAGAAAAACCTTTTCGCGAAAAAGAATTGATTTTTCAAAAAGCGTTGAACACAATTTTTTCAAGAATTTCTCACTGATTTTCAAAATATTTCAAAAATTGTGTGTTCAACAACTCCTATCCTCAAAAGTTTAATGTGGATCATATCCTCGTAATGACAATTCCATTGGATCAATTTTTGAGGGGGAGCGTTCCAAATTCATGCTAAGTTTGACACATTTTCTCCCTTAAAGTTTTTCAAGACTCTTCTAGATAATATATATTTTAATCAAATTTGGTATCTCTAATATCAAACGATTTTATATATTAGAGATAGGGGAGAAAATGTGATTAAAATGTGACTTAAAGACTCAAGCACTCATGGTTACGATCAAATACCCACAACATCTTTAATTCACGACGTTATTGGTGTCAAAAGGGTGGTTAGGTTTAAGTCCTATGATCCAACCAGAACCGGAGGGATCTTCCCACGGACAATCCAATAGATTATTAGAAGTCCCTAGGAAAGATGGAGTAGAATGTGAACGAAGCTGAATGCCGACTAAGTACTGATGATAGCACTGGAACAATCACAACAAGTTATTATTAATGATGTATTGGTAAGCATTGAAGGGGTTGAAGAATGAAAAAGAAATATAAGGATAAAGGGTGTAAAGAAATTATCCCTCCATACAACTTACGCAGAAACCGGGTCAACACATCGTGAAGACAACGCATCATGGACCCAATGATGTATTGCAAAACCCCTCCCCAACTAACTCAGGCTTCTCTTAAAATAAGTTTGTTTAATTGTCACGGAGATCAACATGACTTCTATTGACTTTCTCACTCCGAGATAGTTGATATTGAATAGGTGGCATCTGCTCCAGCCTCCGATCACTAAAAGTGCACAAATCGAGTCTAGAGCTAAGTGATCAATCAAATCTCGTTAGGACACACGGATGAAGATCAAGAGAGTCCTATGTTAGGACCATTGGTATAGTTAAATGTAATAGGTAGACTAGGAGGTATGTAGTTCCTCCTGGTCCTAGTAGTAGTAGGAGCAGGTCGTGCTCCTGGTCCTAGTCAAAGTCAAACTTTATTATTTATTTATTATTCTGTTAGGATATGCATGAGATATGTTAGGAAAGGATATGCATATCAGTTTTACACGTTTTGGTTAATGATCTATTAGAGTTTCCTTGTAGTATAAAAGGAACCTTAGGCAGAAGGGTTATTGACACCTTCATAAAACGTAATTCTAGTGATTATCAATATTATAAATCCTTAGAAAGGATCAAGTATTTATAGTTATTCTGTTGTTCTTTATTATATTTGTATTCTGCATTCATATTGTATATAGAGTCTCTCTGTGGATTGACTTGTGATTACAGAAGTCGTTCACCGTTCCTGACAGGCTGCAAGATCTACATCGAGTAGACCCAACAAGTAGTATCAGAGCCTGGGAGGGTCTCTATACAAGAAGAATCAAGTTTTCTTATTACTGACATTTTTGTTTTATCATGTCTGCCTCACCTTCTACTCAAACAGGAGAAGACAGCACTCCTAAAATTGTGCAACCTCAGCAGATCGTTGCTACGGTTTCCAACACGAATGGTAAATTCCCTCTTCTGAAAAAGGATGAATATGATAGTTGGGCAATGAAGATGGAATGGTGGATCACCAATACTTATCAAGACATTTGGAAGATTATTCTGAATGGGAACAGCAGGAAGCTAACTGGAAGAGACAAGAATGGTAATATTACTCTTCTTGACCCTAAATCTCATGAAGAAATCATAGCTATTCAGAAGGAGGTCAAAGCAAAAACGATTTTGCTTCAATCTCTTCCTGATGATCACATGGGTGACTTCTACCATTTGGATGATGCCAGAGAGATCTGGAATGGTATAAAAGCAAGGTTTGGTGGGAATGAGGAGTCAAAGAAAATGCAAAGATCCATGCTGAGAGATGAATTCACAGAATTCAAAATCTCAGAAACTGAAGGTTTACATCAAGGG
Source organism: Glebionis coronaria (assembly GCA_025667525.1). Taxonomy (NCBI): domain Eukaryota; kingdom Viridiplantae; phylum Streptophyta; class Magnoliopsida; order Asterales; family Asteraceae; genus Glebionis; species Glebionis coronaria. The sequence goes on along the minus strand of CM046878.1, from coordinate 443,368,976 downwards.
TATGACAGGTTTCAGAAGATATTGAGCCAATTGAATCAACTTCGTTCAAAGCCTGACGATGGTGATATTAATGCAAGGTTTCTTAAAGCCTTACCCTACTCATGGAATTAGGTGGTGATCTCTCTCAAAGCCAAAGGTGGGCTTGACTATCTCAACTTTGATGATTTATTTCATAAGCTCAGAACTTTTGAACCTCATGTGAGAGGATATTCAAGTGACTCTTTTCCCACTCCTGCTAATTCTGCCTTTGTGAGTTCTATGGCATCCAGTCCCATGTCATATGCTAGTAGCCCAAGCAATACTGTGTCCTCTCAACATACTTTTCAGCATACTTCTGCTCCTGATCCTACTGCCAAGTCTGGTAGTATGGTAGAAGCCGTTCTTCATTCTTTTGTGGCTGATGTTGATGCTCAACAACAACTTACTTTTTATGACTTCAAACAGGTCGATAAACTTGACCTGGATGAAATGGATCTTAAATGGCAGATGGCCATGCTCACTCTTAGGGTTCACAAGTTTGAGAAGAAAGCAGGACGAAAATTCAATTACAACCCTCGGGAGCCAGCAAGATTCGACAGAAGCAAGGTTCGATGCTATAACTGCCAGCAACAAGGTCACTTTGCGAGGTAATGCCCTAGCAAGAATGATCAGGAGAAGAGCAGGTACTCAGCTTTTAAGGTTCAGGAGGTAAAAGATGACAAGAAGGCACTAGTATCTGTTGACTCTATGGTCAACTGGAATGATCATCAGACTACCACTTTGGAATCCGCTGAATCCTCGACTGACGTATTTGCAATGATTGCTGGGAATCTCTCTGATGCAGAAGAAGCAGACGAGTTTGCTCTTATGGGCATCTCACCTCAGGTACAACATTGTCCTCTTGGTTGTCATGATAAATACTCAAAATTGTTGTCCCAATTTAATGAAGTAAACGATCAAAATGATAAGTATTTTTTAGAGGTTCAAGCCTATAAGGCTTCTTTAAACACATTTGAACAACAAAAGAGGTGGCTACAAAATACTCAACGTGAGTATGAGAATAAAATTCGGATACTAAGCATCGATTTAGAAAACACAACTAATATGCTTAAATATACAGAAAAGGTAAGAGATGCCAGTATCAAAGAAAAATAGGAGATGCAAGAAAAATTAGATGCTACAATGTTGAGATTTGAAAAATGGCAAAAGGCACCTAAAAATCTTTCCAAATTAATTGATAGTAGCATGTCTGGTAGGACTAAAAGAGGGTTAGGATTTGATAAGTATATTGATTCAGAAGATGTGTTTGATTTATCTTTTTCGAGTGTCTTTGATGCCGACAAAGAGGAAGAGGGAAAACCTAGTTACAATACGTTTAAACCAGCAGCAGAAATGCATGCTGTCCCTCCTCCTCTTACTGGAACTTTTATGCCCACTTCTTGGCATAATGACTTGGATGGATCACAGATGCATGAGTCCCCAAAAAGTTCTACTAATACTAATAACTTTGTCTCGTGTACTTTCAGTGACAAAGCCAGTGACTCTGCATCAAGTGATTCAAGTGAAGGGTCAAGACCTACGAGTTCCAAGTCGAATGATCATGCTGCTACTGGTGCTAGGATGTGTGAAGAAAGAGTTGCTGTTAAGTCAAGTGTGTCTGGTCCTAGTTTAATGAGTTCTAAGAAGAATGTTTCTCCTAGAATTGTGTGTAATAATGTTGGCAGTATGAAACAATGTCATTCTAATAAAAGGTCTATTAAAACATGTTTTGTTTGTGGAAGTGCATTTCATTTGATTAAAGATTGTGACTTTTATGACACACATGCTTCTGTTCATCAAGCATTTCCTGCTCCTGGTCCACCAGGAGCTGCCCCATTTACTTCTAGAAGATTTAATCCTAGTGCTCAATCGTTTTCTTCTTCTAGAATGTCCTCTCCATTAACTTCTGATCATTGGAGAAACATTGGATTAACAACGAATAGAAACACCAGTAACTATTTTCAGAATTTTAATCCAATTTATCCACATAATTTTGACCATATGTATTTTGGTTTGGGAGGTCTGGGAACTGCTGTTAAGCCCTCAGCAGGTTGTTCTTGGTCAAACAATAATACCCATTTGATGCATAGGCAACCAAGGAACAACGGTGGATCTCATCAATCTTCTTGGCTCTCTACTAAAGATCCACAAGGCAGGCTCAAACCTGAACAGGTTTGGGTCCCCTTAAGACACTAACTTTTGCATTTTTATTATCTTGTTGTTGTAGGTTACACCATACCAAGATCCTAGCTTAGGCATTGTTGATAGTGGTTGCTCCAGGAGCATGACAGGAAATAAAAGTCTTATCTCTAACTTTTTACCATTTCAAGGCGGCAAGGTCTATTTTGGTGGAGGTGAAGGCAGAATCACTGGCAAAGGAACAATTAAGACGCCTAATCTAAATTTTGAGCAGGTCTACTATGTGGAAGCACTTCAGCATTTCAACTTGATATCTGTTTCTTAGATATGTGACAAGAAGCAGTTTGTTCTTTTCATGGATACTGATGCACTTGTGCTCTCCAAAGACTTTCAGCTTCCGGATGACTCATAGGTTCTGCTCAGAATCCCTAGAAGACACAATCTCTATAGCATCAAGCTGAATGAAGTCAACCCTACTGGTCAACTAGCATGTCTAGTTGCTAAAGCCTCAGAAGATGAAGCCACTCAATGGCACAGAAGGATGGGGCATGTGAACTTCAAGACCATTCACAAACTCGCAAATCTGAATCTGGTCTCTAATTTACCTCCCAAGTCATTTAGGAATGATATAAATTGTATTGCTTGCAGCAAAGGCAAACAGCATAAAGCATCCTTCAAGGCCATTACTGCTCTTAGTCTTATTACTGAGCCATTGTAGCTACTACACATGGATTTATTTGGTCCTACTTCCATTAGGAGCATTGACCACAAACAATTCTGTCTGGTGGTAACTGATGGTTATAGCAGGTTCACATGGGTATTCTTCACGGCTGCCAAGAGTGAGACCTACTCAATTCTTAGAGATTTTCTTACCCTTATAGAGAACTAGTTGTCCAAGAAAGTTAAAGGTATTCGTTGTGATAATGGAACCGAGTTCAAAAATAAAGACCTCATAGCACTTTGTAATGCTAAGGGCATCAAAAGAGATTATAGTGCAGCAAGAACTCCTCAACAGAATGGCGTGGCAGAGAGAAAGAACAGGAAACTAATAGAAGCAGCAAGAACAATGCTTGCCGATTCCAAGCTTCCAACCATGTTCTGGACAGAAGCTGTTAATACTGCAAGTTATGTTTTGAATAGGGTTTCTATTACCAATCCTCACAAGAAGACTCCTTATGATCTTCTAACGGGCAAAGTTCCAAATATTGCTCATTTGAAGCCTTTTGGGTGTCCAGTAACCATTCTGAATACTAGTGACTATTTGGGGAAGTTTGATGGCAAGGCAGATGAAGGATACATTGTGGGATATTCAGCTCACTCTCGGGCTTATCGTGTCTACAATCTCCAAGCCAAGCGGATCATTGAAACTATAAATCTCAGGTATTTTGAAGAGAAGTCAAACATCCAAGGCAAGGGACCTGAATGGTATTTTGATCTTGATTATCTTAGTGATTCGTTAGGATATTTTCGGTTCAAAACTAACCATGATGCAGGTCCACAAGTGTTTGCAACTTCTAGTACAGGTGTTCCTTCTAGTCTTTCTGATTTAGATGACGAGGATGACATTTTTGTGGTTCCATCCTACTCCACCACCGTCTCTCCTACTCCTCCTAGTGATGCAACTCCATTGGATGTACCGGATTCCCAAGTAGCTCTTGACACTCTACTCAAACAACAACAAGAAGCTACTACAGCAGCTGCTCAAGGTGGTTTTGAGTTCCCCTTGATTACGCCTACTGACAAAGCTGCTCCTGGTACCCCAGCTTCTGCTCCTAGTGCCAGCTTATCACCTATTGGTACTCCAGCTAGTGAGTCTGCTTCAAATACTCGTTTCTCCAGTCCTTCTGATTTGGGGAACCATCAAAAGAAGTCTTCTACCAAGCTGGATGATATTCATAAACAACCAGTAGATGGGATTTTCAACGCTGCTTCATATGATGCTGACTTTGTTGGTGATCTCAATAACTTGGCGCCAGAAGTGGAGGTAGCTTCCAATCCAGTCTTGCAATCACACAAAGATCACCCTACCACCCAAATCATTGGAGATCCTGGTTCTACTGTCAAGACACGCAGAATGCAGAAGAAGGCCTCGTCTGATCATCATGCTCTTGTGAGCTATATTGAAGATCAAAAGCGTAATAATCGTACGGACTTTCAACACTGTTTGTTTGCTTGTTTTCTTTCACAGGTGGAACCTAGGTCAGTCTCTCATGCTCTTGAGGATCAAAGTTGGGTGGAGGCTATGCAGGAGGAAATGCAGCAATTCTTGTTTTAGAATGTTTGGGTTCTGGTTGACTTACCAGATGGGAAGACAGCAATCAATACCAAATGGATTCTCAAGAACAAGAAGGATGCACGGGGAATTGTTGTGCGGAATAAAGCTAGGCTTGTTGCACAGGGCCACACTCAAATTTAGGGCATCAACTACACTGAAGTTTTTGCTCCGGTTGCAAGGATTGAGGCCATTCGTCTGTTTTTGTCTTTTGCTTCTTATGTGGGCTTTACGGTGTTTCAGATGGATGTCAAGAGTGCATTTCTCTATGGCAAAATTGATGAGGAGGTGTATGTCACTCAACCTAAGGGCTTTGTAGATCCACTTCATCCCAAGAAAGTGTACAAGGTGGTCAAGGCTCTTTATGGATTACATCAGGCTCCTAGAGCTTGGTATGAGCGTCTTTCAACTTTCTTGTTAAAGAATGGCTATAGAAGAGGTACTATTGACAAAACACTATTTCTTAGGAGGAATACCAAGGACATTATCCTTGTTCAGGTTTATGTGGACGACATTATCTTTGGTTCTACTAGGAAGGAATGGTGTGATGAGTTTGAACACTTGATGAAAGGCGAATTTCAGATGAGTGCGATGGGAGAGCTTTCTTTCTTCCTTGGTCTTCAAGTCAAGCAACAGTCGGATGGGATCTTCATCAGTCAAGATAAATATGTACATGAGATCCTTCAGAAGTTTGACATGGATCCTCTTAGACCAGCAGCAACTCCTTATGAAGTTGCTAAAGTCAAACTCAAGAATGAGCCAGACCCCCAGGTCAATGTTCACATGTACAGGTCTATGATTAGCTCACTCATGTATTTGACTGCATCACGCCCGGATATCATGTTTGTAGTAAGTGCTTGTTCTAGACATCAGGTGACTCCAACGGTTTCGAACTTGAATGCAGTGAAGAAGATTTTCAAGTATATCAAGGCTCAACCTAAACTGGGCTTATGGTATCCTAGAGAATCACCTTTTGTTCTAGAAGCATATAGTGATAGTGACTATGCAGGTGCTAATAATGACAGAAAGTCTACTACTGGTGGTTGTCAATTTTTGGGTCGCCGACATATTTCATGGCAATGCAAGAAACAGACAATAGTAGCTACTTCTTCAACAGAAGCTGAATACGTTGCTGCTGCTAGTTGTTGTGGACAGGTTTTATGGATCCAAAATCAAATGTTGGATTATGGTTTCAATTTTATGAACACCAAAATTTTTATTGCCAATCAAAGCACTATCTGCATTGTGAAGAATCCTGTTTTTCATCAGCGAACAAAGCATATTGAAATTCGGCACCATTTTATACGGGATGCCAATGAGAAGAAGCTGATACAGGTTCTTAAAGTTCATACGGATGATAATGTTGCTGATTTGCTGATAAAGCATTTGATGGTCCTCGTTTCAACCACTTGGTGGTTCATATTGGGATGGTCAATCCTTGAGGTCTAGGATTGAGGGGAGGCTAAGCCTAAGGGGAGGCTTCGTGTACATATTACTTAGCACAGACTAACATATTGGTAGATTTTAACAGCATATTGCATTGGTTCTGGTGGTGTGTGTTACTTCTGGTGGAGGATTTTGCTCACTTCTGGTGGTTATATTCTTTCATGCCTGGCTTCTGGTCCTCATTGGTTAGCTTCTAGTCATAATTGGTTGGCTTCTGGTGGTTCAAAATCCTTCTTTGTTAAGTGATGATTGGCTTTTGGTGCTGGTCTGGGACACTGTTCATTCTTATTGTCCTTTGTTGACCACATTTTGCTTCTGGTCTGACCATTGTGCGCTTTGACTTTTAGTCAACGCTTCCAATTCTGGTATTTACACTCTTAATTAAATTTGGTAAATTGGAATTTGGGAATTATGTTAAAAGGGGTAAGTGGTTACTATGTAATAATGTGTAATATGAAAGGGCAATCCCCCATTAATAGGGGTCAATGAACAGTTACTACCTTCCTTATTTATGGTCAAATTAACCCCCTTAACTCAATCATTCCACTCATCACACACACAAAACCGATCCTACTCTCTCAACCCTAACCAAAATCATCCTCCATTCAATTAATCAAGATCCATGGCTGCCCTAGTATACCAACCTGCACACAACAAGGTCGCCTATCTAGGCGATGGTCCACATCGTGATGATTTTACTGACATTCTGGACTTCATTGAGGCTTCAAACCTACGGTATGCGTTTACTGTTTGTCCCACTATTTATGATAGTGTCATTCATCAGTTTTGGGCATCTCCTCGTCTTGTGGTTGTGGTTGGTCGTCCATGTGAACTCCATGCTACCATAGATGGACGTTCATACGTGGTGTCTGAGGCTTCTATTCGATCTTCCCTTCATCTCCAAGATGAGGGTGGTGTTGAGTCCATCCCCAATTCGGAGGTATTGGAGGGGATGGCTGCTATAGGGTACAATCATGGGGGGAAGTTTAACTTCCAGAAAAATCGGTTTTCCCCCCAATGGAAGCTTTTGGTGCATTTTCTGATTCATTGTTTAAGTCCCAAGTCTGGGAGTTGGGATGCTTTCCCTACTCCCCTGGCTACTGGTCTCATATGCTTAGCTTAGGGTAGAGTTTTTAATTTCTCTCGTTATTTGTTTGAGGGGATGGTTAGTAATCTATCTAATGTTGGTTCTAGAAAGAAGTTTCTTATGTATCCTAGGTTTTTACAACAAATACTGGTTTGCATTCCTCGTGATAGGACTGAACATGTGCCGTCTAAGCTTACTGCAAAAGTGTATTATAATATGGTCCATGGGTTTACCGGGGAGTGGAGGCCCCTTACTGAGGCCATGTTGGGGCTGGCTCAGGGTCCTCCTGATGTTGTTGAAATTGATGATGACCCTATGGAGGAGGAGGCTCCTACTGGTGGTGCTTCTCATGTGGTTGAGGAGGAGCTGGTTGAGGAGGTGGTGGTTGACAGACCATCCACTTCCTAGGCTGGTCCTTCTTCAGTACCACAAAAGTCTCCATTTGTGGAGACTCCACCTCCTAGTCCTGCTCCACACTCTTCTGATAAGCCTTTTGGTGCTAGTACTCCTAATGTTGACCCATCTGTTGCTTCGGGCTCCAATGACACCTTCCCTGGCCCAAGTTCTCTTGGTGGGCAGGCGGAGGATCCTATTACACTTATGTCGTTACTTGATCTTATGCACAGGTATCATGCGCGCATTCTTTCCTTGGAAGCTGATTTGAATCAACACCGGTAACTTACTAGGGAGTTTGTTCTTCCTATGGCTGATCGCATCAAAGCTTTGGAGACTCAGCAAAGACGACGAAAGAAGCATGTGGTTGATTCAAATTCTGATGAGGAAGTTAAGGATCGTGTTGAGGATGGTTTGACCTTGTTGGCAAAGGCTGCCTTTGCTGAAAAATTGTATGATGATTTGCCGGTTCCTCTGACATCCTCCAGTGTTCCTTCTCCTGCTGGTGTTACTACTCTTATGGATGGTGCTTCTGGTCCTACTGATGGTTCCAATGCTGGTCCCTCCCATGATTCAAAGGGGAAGGCCCCAATGACTGATGCTCCCTCACCACCTCGCAAGCGTACACGTAGACAGCTTGAGGAGGATAGGCTAGGTGAGGAGGCTGCTCAACGGATACAAGCCGAGATTGATGAAGTTGATCGCGCTGCGGAGGAAGCACTTCAACAGCAGAGACGTGAACAAGTCCAGCATGATGCAATGCATTGGAATGAGAGTGATTGGATGCAGGTGTTGACTATTTTTACCAGGGATTATGCCCAGTTCACTGATCTTTTGGGTGCGGTTGTGGATGAGCATAACTGTATTCCAAGAGCCATGGTGTTGATGCGCAAGCATCAGTTGGCACTTGCTGCACAGCTTCGTGAGAAGCGTAAGAATAGACCTTTATCGAGAACTGAGGAGCGAAAGCAGATGCAGCGATATGTGAAGTATCAATCGGCTGCTTACTTCCAAGCTGGTTGGAAGTGCGACAGGGTTCGGGCTTTGTCTTTTGATGAGCTCAAGGCACTCTATGAACGTATAGTCAAGCATCAGAGTCAACCCATTCCGGAACGATTTATCTACCGTCCTTCTCCGCGTGTGGTGACCACTTCTTCACCTGCTGTTACTACTGGTCCTCCATCTGATCCTACTCCTGGTTCTACTGCTATTCCCTCGGTTTTTGTTGCTTCTACAGTTGGTATCACCACTACTCCTTTGGTTGCTCCTATGGGTTCTTCTTCAGGTCATGCTACCACTACCACCTTTGCTACCACAACCACCACAACTGCTATACCTGATATGGCATCACCATCACCACCAGTTCTTGGTCCTCAACCTATTCCTTCTTCTACTGCAGCTCCTATTGGTCCCTTGGGTGGGCAAACTAATGAGTCTATTTCTCCTGCTCCCAATGCTCCTGCTGAGGTAAAGGTAAAGGTTGAGCCCTCTCCTAGTGATTACACACCTCGACGTTCGCTTCGCCAGAAATCGGCTTGACGTGTTAGACGTGGCAAGACGGTCCCCTATGAGAAGCGTGATCCTGAAAATTTGATTGATGCAGCTTCTGACAGTGATTCTGATTTGCCTTTGGGAAATGGACATATTACTGGTTGGACGGTTGAGCGTTCCACGAATCTTCCTGGTATGGTATCTCATAGAATTACTCTTAGTGATGGGTCTGTGCGGTTAGCTTCGGGTCTGCAGGGTGTTTTGTCTTGGGCTGATCGTAAAGATCTTATGGCTTTATATGGGTTTGTGGATTCTGGCATGCCTTTTGATCCCATGGTTGTGTCTTCCTGCCCTGGTCTACGAGTATGGGCTGATCTTAAGATGATGCTTGATGCACCTCCTCATGCTCCTGTTTCTGGTATATGGAAGGATCAGATGCAATGGGTTATTCAGCGATGGAAGTTGTATGCGGGATGTGGTGTGCATATGTTGGAGTTGGAATCTGGTCATATGGTTTTCATGCTCACAGATGTGGATTATCCTTTGACGATTGCTTCAATGGAGGCTATGTTGGCTAGTCACTTGCAGATTTCAAATGCTCCCTCAGGGAATGAGTCCTCTATGGCAACTGCGTTGGTGGAAGGAATCCAGGCTCGTTTGAAAGCAGATAAGAAGGCTGCTTCTGGTCTCTGATTTGGTTGGTTTGTAAGTGTTTTTGTTTTGTGTTTTTGATCATTTGTTCATATTATCATTCTTTTCACCAATATGTAAAGTGATTGGTGAATTTCATTCTTTATAGTTAAATAAAAAAAAAACACAGTTAAAAAAAATTATACTTTTTATATAATATCTGCTTATACTTTAAACACATCATGGATTTTACACTTGTGAATATAATACCATTTGCTGCTTCACATTATGAGTTCTGGTTGCTGAATTGTTCTTGTGCTGGTTCCTGATTTCATCTGGTGTTGGACTTGGTCCTCACAACAAATGGTCCTCAACTCACCATGTCTAATCGACAAGAAAGAGTTGATTCACCTTGAGGGTACGGCTCCTGGTGCGATTCTCAAATCCGTTGATGGTTGCCAGGTTACCCAAAACTGGATGGTTTTCACTTGTCATGGTCCTAGACTGAAAAGTGGCTAATCCAAGGGGGTACGGCTCTTGGTAAAGATTTTCTCAAATCCGTTGATAGCTGTAATAGCTTGCTTAAAGCTATAGGGTTTTCAACTCACCGATGCTTCATTGCTAAGAGTTGGCGAGTCCAGAGGGGTACGGCTTCTGGAAAAGACATATCAAATCCGTTGACGGCTGTGATGGTTTGCCTAAAATCATCAGGGTACCCCCACTCACCATTGATTCACGTTCTAAGAGTTGGGCAGGGTTCTAGTCTCCCAAGGTGATGCTTATTCCACCAAAAAGACCGGCTATCCCAAGAGCGAGCAGCTACTTGGTAAAGGCTCATTAAATATGCTCATGTTGCTGAAAAGATTCAACACGATGCTGATTTGTTCCAAGCTTTGAAGAAGCTTCTAGTGTTTCATGTTGCGGCGGTTTTTCTGTTTCTTATCTTGCTGATGCTGCTATTTCTTTTGCTGATTCAATCCTCGAGCTTTATTTGCACGTTTTCCAGGAAACTTGAACTCAACATGTCAAATTCAAGTTCAGGGGAGGATTGTTAGGACCATTGGTATAGTTAAATGTAATAGGTAGAGTAGGAGGTACGTAGTTCCTCCTGGTCCTAGTAGTAGTAGGAGCAGGTCGTGCTCCTGGTCCTAGTCAAAGTCAAACTTTATTATTTATTTATTATTCTGTTAGAATATGCATGAGATATGTTAGGAAAATATATGCATATCAGTTTTACACGTTTTGGTTAATGATGTATTAGGATTTCCTTGTAGTATAAAAGGAACCTTAGGCAGAAGGGTTATTGACACCTTCATAAAACGTAATTCTAGTGATTATCAATATTAGAAATCCTTAGAAAGGATAAGGTCTTTATAGTTATTCTGTTCTTCTTTATTATATTTGTATTATGCATTCATATTGTGTATAGAGTCTCTCTGTGGATTGACTTGTGATTACAGAAGTCGTTCATCGTTCCTGACAGGATGCAAGATCTACATCTAGTAGACCCAACATCCTATGCTATATCCTTGTGATATTTCTAGAACACTCAGAGTGATACTACTTAGTATTCACAATGATGAGTGGAAATCCTTCCAGTGTTAACATCAAACAGTACTGCGGTAGGTCATGTGTAAGATTCTTTGTGAATTGAACATATGTAAAACTGAAAAGCAACAGTGGTTTGTTTCTTTATCGATTCAAACTCGTTTCAGGTTTCTACGCAATATCTTTATGGTTTTGCCAGAACATTCAGAGTGATATTTGTTAATATTCACAGTGACGAATGGAAATCCTTCTAGCATCAACATTAAACAGCGCTACGGTAGGTAACTTGCGAGATTCCTTTGAATCAAACTTGTGTCAACTGGAAAGCAACAATAGTAATATTCTTAATGAATCAAACTTGTTCCAGGAATTTGAATTGACGACTTTAATCAAGCGGATATTTATCCAATTGATTCACTCTTTATGGTAGCAGTCTTGCTTTGAGACGGTCGAGTAAAGAGAACGGCTAGTACATCCGCGAAACCCTGTCAAGGAGGTTCTTATTGAATCTACCTAATCACAGGTACGATATTTAAATATCGTGTAACGGTCTTCACCGACCGGAGGTAAAACGTTACCGATTAAGGAAGAATGTCAAAGCCATTCAGTCCGTGTTTATGTTTTGTCTCAAGAAGGTGACGTTACGGTGTACTCAGCAAAGTCGAAGCTTCAAAACCACATTCTCATACCCAAAGACATTCAACAATCAAGAAAGCCAAAGACTTCCACAACTCTCATGATCAAAATCTTCCTTATCAATTAAAGTAGATGAATGACATCTCTTCAAAGGAGATTGTTAGCAAGCTTTCAAGATAGTGCAAAGTATGAGCATGTGGATAAAGACACAAGATCGCAAGATGGCGAAGACAAGTCAAGAATAATTTGAATATCTCAAGATAAAAGACAAAGTCGAAAGACAATGACAAAGGCTCAAAGATCACAACATGAAGGAACAAAAACTACTATCACACGTTCAAGACTCATTTATGACGAAATTCATAATCTCTATTGAACTCCAAATATCGAAGAGTAATGACCTCGAATTGGGGGAGATTGTTAGCCTCAAAATATTGAGTCAAACAAGAATGTTTGGTCATAGGTTTATTTTGTAATATTTATTAGAACGTTGTAATAGTTAGTTAAAATAGTCGTGACATTACGGGCTTGATGGTTAGCTTAAAAGGCCTCTTTCAAGGTACTAAGCATTTATTCAAGTTCGGCTCAAAACAATATAGTCCATTAAGAAAACCCGTATGTGGGTGGACTATATAAGCACCCTCCTAGCATGTTAGGAGGGTGGCAAGGCATTTCATTTCTTAATCTAATTTCACAAAGTTTCTCCACCTTCTCTCTACTTTCTCTCACTACTTTCTCTCTCTAAAATCTTCATTCTTTTCATCTAGTTTATATTAATCAACCATGGTGAAGTGAATAAATTAGGGAACAACAAAATCTATGATGTGAATCGTAACTTTGTGGAACCCTTGGGGGTTCCTTATAGGTGGCAAACCCTAGTTGGGCATTACCGAATCTTGAGCCCTAAGAAAGGGATATTTACCATGTAGGAGCTGATCCTTATCTCCTAAATAAGGATAGTGAATATCTCCTTGCTATAGCTGAATCAAAATCCTTCTTAGGTTGTAATTCTGTCTAACCCATTTTGCGTACGGTATAGACATGGTTCGCACTATACCGCGTGCGGTTATTACTATTCGGGGTCCATAAGCCAAAGTAACAATTACCCAACCCATACGTGTTGGACCGGATACGGGTAGTACCCATGGGCTGGGTTCAAGACCTGGCTGGGGAATATATGTCATCATTATTATTATTATTATAACATCACTTTATTATTATTATTCTTATTATATATATATATATATATATATATATATATATATATATATATATTTCTATTAACCATCACTTTGTTAGAAACAAAAAGGTATTTACAAAAATTGGATGGGAGTCGAGATACTATCTGCGCTCCCACCGCTTTAGCAATAGCAAAACCTATTCTATGGGAAATATGTACAGCAGCGCGAGCTCCAATGTCTCGAGCCTTAGAAAATCTCTGGATCTGCTTTAGCAATGCAACTAAATCTTCCTATAACTCACCTAGAGAAGAGAAAGAGAAAGGAATAAACCCATATCCGAGAGTTGCACACTTAGCCATATACTTGCATCGTTTACCTTGTGTAACATCAATCACATCTCGGTTGGGTACAAAGTCATTCATCCCCGTTCGAGTCAAAGATGAAGAACCAGTCAGATCAACATACACATCTTTACCTCCATCCCAAGAATAAAACAAAATATCTGCCGGACGTAAGGCATTATCAAGTCCTCCATCTAATCCGATATTAACTTCCTTTCCGACAGATATCCCTGAACGATAGCATATATCAGCAAGAGTATCACGTACCAAATTGTGACGATGCTTAATCCCAACGATACCAGCACACGATACCGCATGATCCCCAAATATATCCACATCAAGTACTCTCGAACAAGCTGAACAGGGCTTCGAAACAGAGAACAAGGGAATACCTAAGCGATAACACAAAACACATCGATAAGTCCTCTCGTTCATAGTCTGACCCAACCCCAAAATAGGGACCGTCCTAATCCAATCAGAAGTATGATCCTCTCTCTGAGATGCCCATAAAGCCATCTGTCGAGCAGACAAAGCGAAAGTGGATTCTGCATTCTTCGTAACCCGAGTAAAATATATATCTGCCATTTTCTTCATGAGTTTAGGGGCAACGACTTCACTCGGATTACTTAGAAAATCGATCTCCAAAACCGAGTTAAACACAGATAAGGCATCATCAAACTGATGTCCATAAGCTCCAATATCAGTATGTTGAAGAAGCTTAAACTACAAATCAGCTGACTGTAACCGAGAGGCAAGAAAAGCATAATGCAACATATCACCCGCATAATAGACACCAACCCCCCAAAGGTAAAGGGCAACGTAGCAAGTCTCCACTGCCAGTCACCAAACCTCGGTCCAGAAGCAATAACGATACGCTCCAAAGAAGAACGAAGTGCCATATCAAAATAACTTTGGGCAGACTTAAAAGCACAAGGTGACGTACGCATAGAAAAAGATAACTTGAAAATACCGGCACAAGAACGAAGAAGCAGCAACTCACATTGAGGGTCATTACTTTTGGCCACAACATCCATAAGCTCAATAGTCTTAGCCACACGCTTCAACACAAGCTGACTACAAAAATCAAGGTCTACACTCGCAGGCCCCCCGAGTAACTTAACACCGCGCGTAGGTCGAGCAATATTATCTGGGAACACACCAACAAACTTGCTACGAGGATCCTCGGTCGGCCAAATAACTTCAGTCTTATCAATATTTAGATGCAAGCCATACACGAGCCATCCTTCACGATACACTCCAAAACTTTCCCCACAACCAATGTATCCCCAATGTGGGTTTGCTATAAAAGATCCGGTGGTCTAATAGGGTGGTAGATGGTGATGGTAGCCATGGATGAAGTAGAGAGGTTGTGTGTGTAAAAGAAAGAAAAGTTGTATTGAAAATGAAAAGAAAACACAAGCAACAACCCCTCCTTGGAAGCCTTGGAGGGGTATATATAGTCACACGACACCTAAACTATACATCGTTACCTAGTCTAGTCTATGCGTGTGTGACTATGATAACTAATGGGAATTCTTAAATGTCGTCACATAAAGTGAATTTCCAACAATCTTCCCCCATGGGACGACATGTAGAATTCCTTACAATATTTTTCCTAACAAGTACATAATGATTAAGAACAAAAGCTTTCATGAAGCGTCCAATGCTGATGATGTCTTCTGAGGCTTTTGACTTTAAGTCTTCACTTCAAAACGACTCATCTTTAATGTAACTTGTAGTAGAAATATTGTAACGGCACGAGCTAAGTAATCCATATACTTCTGGTTAAGGAGAAGCTTCTGAATTAACTTCCCCCTAATTCATGCCACATAATCTTGATGTAGAAGCTTTTAATAGCTTCCCCCTAAACCGACAATCATCATAAGAAATTCCAAAGCTTTGAATAAAGCTTAGAATGATTAAGCGTACAACGGAATTTAACAAGAAAACCCCATCATATGAAATGATAATGTTGCTATGAGTGATTGAAAGTTAGGGGCACACCAAGTAGATCAACAACTTCTCTTCTCACCCTTGAATAATTCTTGTGAATTTTCTTCCCCCTGAGAGTTCAAGTTATACATACTAGAAAGAATCAAGACATTTCTTCCCCCATGTAGTTGAAGAAAGTAAACCAATCCCAAGTATGAATCTCAAAATATTAAAGTAGACATTTTATCCCATTCATGAAGTTGACATCGTTACACCAGAGTCAATTAAGTCCCGGAAATGCACATATCTTTTTCCGGAGATGCACCAGAGTCAATTAAGTCCCGGAAGTTCATATCTCTCCATATAGGATAATGATGATGAATAATTACAACATCAAAACAATTAAACATCGAATCAGTAGTGTACCCTTTAGATATTGATAACGCCACGAGTTAAAACACTGATTTTCTCTACGATTATGACAAATGTCTTCCCAGAATGTCTTCAAATCAAAAGAAGGTATGAAGTTCATCACGTGTACTCGTTGTGCGTTCAATGTGTCTTCTTCTTCCCCCTCGATGGTTTCAAAACCTCGGAACCAGCAATAAATCGTACGCACATGTACCTGAAATCTCATGAGAATAATAAATAAGATGAATTACATATTTTGTGAGAATCAACTGCTGATCGAAATTTTCTACTCATAAACTCTCCATGGCCATCTTTACCAACCCCCTTGTAGGCAATATGAAGTGAACACTGATGGAATGAACAAGATATATCAAACGTGAAACTGAATAAGAATCCCTCGATCTTATGACTTAAGCTTGCACAATTGTTGAATGAAGAATGGTGGAGAAATCTGTAAGTACCCAATACATTATTGAAGAAGTATATAAGCATAACACCTCTTGAAATTATCCACATCGACTATGCGTGTGACACTTAGTACAACAATGTAGCTCTCTTAAGTGATTGTTATCCAAGTCATCAACCAACCACCCCGAACCCGGAAACTAGATGAATAAGTCTTCATTCTAAGATTAAGTGATGAGACTGTATTTATACATAGTCTCATCGTCCAAATCGGGCTTAAAACGCTTAAAATATTATCAAAATACCCAAAATATGCCTGTGTTTGTTCATTGTGTATTTCAGGTACGGATATCGTGAATTCACCAAACGATCAAAGGAATCAAGCAAAAACGAACACGGGAAACGAAGCCGCACAAAGAACTGGACCCGAATATGAATTTTCCAAAAATTCCCTTGAAGTTTTGAAGATTGACAGATTGGTCCTCCAAGTTTGAAGATTTGCCACTTTATACCCCTCAATTATCTTAGAAATACTTTGGGGTCCCTAAAGTTTCATGAATATACAATTCAGGCCCTTGATGATTGAAGAAAATACATGTTTAGCCCTTGGTTATACTTTTTACCAAACACAAGGACTGAAATTGCCAAGCTGCTAAAGTATTTAACAAAGGAAATTTGTTTTGGCTGATTATTTACTACATGAAAGAATGAAGAGAGTCAAGGGGGCATTCATGACCAGACATCAAACTTCCCTCCACCACTTATATCCTGACACCTCAGCTCGACCTATCCATATACCCAATTACCCTACCCAAACCCACCATCCAACCCGGCCCACACCATTTACCCAGTTTAATAAATAAACTGGGTCAAACCAGTCAACAACCTCTAATTATTTCCCACTAAACATAATTTTGGAAAATCTTATTTTCCTTTCCTGATTAAACCTCACACTAAACACACACACTTATCCATAAACCCTAAATCCCTATCTCACTCAAATCAAAGGGGAAAGTGCTAATTATTTCCAGAATGTTGATTGATGACAAGTTAATCACAACCCACCAGCAAACAAACCATCACCTTCATTAAACCGGGCCCCACACGTGTCCCCTGCTCCTCCATATTTGGCAAAAAGGGAATCCTACAGCTATTTAACGATTCCAAACGCATTCCTTGGTCCCAAAGAATGATTTTAACGGACAAGATCATCCCAACAGCGTGGCAAACATCTCAGAGATCACATGATAGAGTTTTGACCAAGAAAAGTCAGCAAATTTCAAATTCTCATGAGGGTAGTTTAGGAAGTTCATTGTTAGGGTTTTATGTAGCCTAGAATGTTCTTTTAGCATTATAAAAAGGAAGCTGGCTTGTAGCTTAACCTTTGTTCCAATTTTTGTAAGAAAACTTTATATGATTAATGACAATGAAAATATTCAGTTTTTTTTTATAAATTGTGTTCCAATCTTACTGTTTTCAAGTAGTTTAAATATTTAATTTATTTTGCAAAACTAGTTTAAGTTCATCAAAAATTCGTGTTGAAAGTTTTTGGAAAAGTTTTCTTCAAGCTTGAATTATCCAACAAGTGAAGTGAAAGTGGATCCTATTGAGGTGATTAAAGTTTGGGTAGTTTAGTTGATTTCATACATAGTTTAAAAAGGTTTTTCATAAAAAATCAGTTTTTTTTAAGGAAAGTTCATTTTTTTTATATACATAAGCTATAAGCTTATAAGCCTGCTTATTCAAAAAGCAGTGCTTATTCTCTCAAGCTTTTTTGTGCTTCACTTTGTCTCTTTGGTTTGTTGAGTGTGCAGGGTATCAAGAACAACAAGATCACCTTCATTCTTTTTGTTTCTTTGCAATTTCATTTTGAAGACATTTGATACCCCTGGTTCTGCTGTTGAACCTCAGCAGGGGTCCTCTACAGCTTCCATAAGCCCATAAAAGCTCAAAACACACCCCTTTGGAAGGCATTCAGCTGTAAGTAGCTTTGAACCCCATTGGCTTGAATATTTGAAGTTTTTATGTGTTTGTGTGTGCATTTGTAGGAATCTGTTTTTTATGTTGATTAATCTGTTGTTATTTGTTTAATCATGTCTCTTATGCATGTTATGAGTGACATATATCAGTTAGAATAGGATTTGTATGCTTTATCTTTGTTAATTTTAGTTCTCAGCATATAAGGGGGTGTTTGGGATAAGGATTTAAGCTAAGATTCTGACAAGCTGTTAGCTTATAAACTGCCTTTGCATTCTTTCATTGCTAGCATTAGGTTATTTCAGTTAAGTATTTTCAGTTTTGATAGGCTTTTAAACATTTTGTATGATAAAACTTGGTAGAAACTAGCTTAAAAATCAGCAAGTGTCATTTTCTGTTTGTTTCAGCTTAAATTTGCCCACCATTTTTGTTGCCTGCTAGCTTTAGGTAGTATCTAGGGTTAGGAGTTGAATTGTGGGTGTTTGGTAGTCATTTGTGCAAGTTTTGGCCACTAGAAACTCACCAAATTGCAAGTTAGACCAGTCACTGTAGCACAGCCTCATTCAACCATATCAGCAACTGATTTTTGCCCTATTTTGTGATATATTTGAATTGTGCTTGTGTGTTTTTTGCTTAAACTTGACTCCCTACACTCCACTGAGTGTAGGGGTGCCCATCTTGTCCAACAAAACGAACCCAAGCTCTGGTTACAAGTCATAACGTGCCCAGATCCTATTTTTTTGCTCTAACAGTGGGAACTCAATTCCCACTGCCTATGCAAGTATTCCCACTGCTTTGCTTACTGCCAAAAGCAGGCACGTGTCACCATCAGTTTCTTTTCTTTTTTGTCTTTAGTGCTCTAATTTAGGAATTAGACTTTCATTCTTTTTTCAATATTTTTCTTTTTTAATTCTTGATTTTCCCGTTTAATTAGTTTTTATTTCACTGTTCATTTTATATTTTTTAGATTTAATTGCATTTTTAATTACTTTTTAATATTCTGTTTTTGTCTTTTAGTGGTAAAAATACATAATTTTCTGTTTTAAAATTTTTCCTAGACTTAGAATTATATTTTAAGATTTTTGGTTTTAAAAATATTCACTATTCACTTTTTAATTATTTTTTATAATTAATTTAGTTTAATTAGGGTTTTAATATTAACTAGTTTTGTCTTTTAGTGCAAATTTTTACTTTTTTAAAACTTTTTCAATTTTCTACTGTTCATTGGGGTAATTTAGGATTTTTAAAATTGTTAAATTAATTTTGGCATTATTTTATTATTTTTTTAGGATTATTTTAATTTAAAAATAGTTTTTAGTGATTAAAAATAGAAAAATAGTTTTTAAAATTTAGAAAAAATACTTTTTAGTCATTAAATAATATAAGTTAGTTATTAGTTCAATAAATTAATATTTTGGGCATTTTGTTAATTATATTTAATTTTTGGGCTTTAATTAGCATTAAAAATTGAATATTTAATTAATAAAAGGTTTTAAAATATATTTGTTGGATTTTTATTCTTATATATATTATTTTAGACTTAGTTTAATCTTTTAATTAATTTTTAGGTTTAATTTTTAATTTTTTCGCGTTTTACGTAATTACGTTATCGTTTTACGTCAACGTCGTAGCGTAATCGTAGTCGTAGTTCGTCTTTTATTTTTCTCTCTTGAAACCAAAAACGTCACTAATCCAAACATTGTTATTTTGTATATTGGCACATTAATACACACACCTCCTTCGAGAACGAACTTGGAATTTATTCGTCTTCACGGTTTTTCATTAAATCGTGTCGATTAATACTTACCGCATTTATACGTTGTTTTCCTAAACGCGTATACGTATTTCTACACCTATCATTTTGGCGCCGTTGCCGGGGAGGTGTTTAGTGTGCCATTATTATTAGTATCGTGTTTGTGTGAGTAGTGCGTTTTTGCTTTTCAATTTTTGGAAAGCGTGAATATCGTACATACTCATTTTTGTTATTTTTCCTTATTATATTATAGTATCCAAATAAAACGTGTTTAATTTTCCTAAATTAAACACACAACAATCTTTTACTATATTGTAGATATATTGGTTTTCGTTTTTCTTGTGAATATATTATTACTATATTGTACTACGTAAGAACAATAAATATACAAGTACTCCAAAAGCGTGAAAACGCAACCTTGATTCGGGATTTCATCACTCGATCATTGTATTCGAATCCAAAGCAAAAGTTTAAAGGCAAAATAGATAAATACTTTCGTGAGGCTTAATTTCAATTAACACAAACTATAAGGTGGGTATAAGGCGGTTGTATTTCACGACCTAAAGGAAAAAAGCTCTTAAGTGCTTCGCGCCGCCTCGTTTCCTCCGCTTGCTTGTGCGTGTTTTGAGAAAGAAGGCTAATCGAGGGTTTGCCGCCCAAGTATTATCTACGTATTATATATTTGCTTGTTTTCAAGATTAATCCCTCTTGAACGTTTTGGTGTTCCACCAACGTTCTAAAGTCATCGAAGACGTTCACTCCACGTGATCGTTTTCATTCTTTGAGGCTCCTTTAACCGAGAAAGTCGATTCGAGGGGAGATTTGTAGATTTGTGTCTACGTAATACATTCAAAAATCCAAAAAAAAAATTAAAAAACCAATCAAAAACCAAAAAAAAAAAATTGAAAAATAAAAAAAAACCGCAAAAAGAATCTTCTTTGCTACCACCCATTCTACGCTTAGTGCATGCGCACTCGATCGAAGGACTATTCCAATTCTAGTGAAGCTTCGAATCGACACAATCGTAATCGAAGGAATCGACGACGTAGACGAGAATTAGAAACCGACGTTCCTAATATCGTTGTTGAAGAAACCTTAGACGAGATGGCCGACAATCGTTCTATGATGGAATTGCTCCAAGCGCCCACCGAGGGTTATGGAGACGCGATCGTAATTCCCGCTGTGACATTCGTCAAATTTCCATCATTTATTATTCACGTAGTACGAGCATTTTAACTGTTATTCGACTAGTTGTCGTCATTAACGTGTTAATTTCTTTGCTTTGCGGACAAAGCCCTTTTTAGGGAGAGCATATGTAACACCTCTATGTTTCGCGACTATTTAGTTGAATGCAATACAAGTTGTGAGCGTGTTATGATGTGCCGTACGTTTTATTTGTTCTAGTTATTAAGGTTTGATAACGTCTCGCACAATTGTCTTTTGTTTTGGGATCGTACGCTAAACGGTTTTGCTGTCGTGTTATGTCAGCCGCGTCTAAACCTAAATATATTGAACCTGAGCCGAATTGATCACTAACACAGCATGTGTATATAACTGATTATTTAAACCTCCAATTTTATTGTCAAAGCTTGTCATACAAGTGTCCCAAATCAGTCACAAGTCTACAATACACTTACAAACTTTATAGTTATTTGTCCCACTAAAGGACAACACATTTGCCTAGTTTACCCCTTTTGGGTATATCACAAGCAAACATTTCCAGAATTTCACTAACCCTAGACTAATTATACAAGTTTATATACAAGTCCAAGGTAATGTCCAAAGTCCAAATACAAGTTATCACAAGTTATCACAGTCCAAAAATACAAACATCAAAATCTGCACAAGTCTTCTCAATACAACTCCTGGGTAGAAGTTTTGGTCCAGCCAACCTACACGTCTCGTCCGAACCTGCACAACCAAGAGTCTTCATTCTGTCCGAACCTGCAAAACCGAACGTAGCATCCCTCTTTGTGAGTCTTTTGTCCTTTCGTTTTACTTTCGAAGTCTAGTTGTGCTTGTCTTTGTACGAACCTGCGAATAAACGAAACCGCAGTTAGCCATTGAAATGAACTTATACTTTTAAACAAAAACTATAAATTTCTAAACTTTTAAATACAAACAAGTGTATGTTATCATTTTGCTGTCAACCAAACCGAGACCCATTTTAGACCAAACCGAGACCCAATTCAGACCAAACCGAGACCCATGTTCAACCAAACCGAGACCCAATCAAGAACCAAACCGAGACCCAATTTAGACCAACCCGAGACCCATGTTTAACCAAACCGAGACCCAATCAAGGACCAAACCGAGCACCAAAACAAATCAACCAAGTTCTTTCTGCCAAATTATTAACAATCCTTATCAACCAAATCCAAATGTATTAATCAAGCTTTCTTTTACAGAAACCCTTAACCATGCCGCGTGTATACAGAAACCCCAATCGAAACCCTAATCATGTAACATCTTTTTTTAAACATTTCATTTACATTGAGACATTTCAGAAACATCATGTAGACACGAATAACATTCAATAATATAAAAACCCCCAATTTTCAGAAAACCCTAGATTTACTTTTATTAATTAAAATGTTAATTAAACCTAATCTAAACCCAAACCCCTTAATTAATTTAATTAAAAGTGAGTTTTACAAAAACCCCCAAATAACCGAAACCCTAATTTTTATAAATCAACTTTATATTAAAATTAGTTTGATTTTATAAATGAAAACATCAATTAATTACGTTTTAAACTGATTTTGATGAAAACCCCCAAATATTTCAAAACCCTAAATTTGTTTACTTTCAATCCGAGAATCATATGATTTATAACAAGTATTTACGAATCAATTGAACCCACTGATATATATAAAATCGAAAATCAATTAAAAGCTTTTAAAAAGGAATAAAGGAAATTAAACTTATCTTTGATTTGGTATTTGATTTACGAACCGCAAGGATGAACACCATCAGAAAAACCCAAACGGTTGATGTGGGGATTAACCCACATCTCGCGTGATATAAGAACCTCAAACCATCCATGTTTAATCTCTTAACACAAACCGATTAGATGATAACCCTAGAAAGGGATAAAACCAATCTAGGTTTAGAGAGAGAGAGAGTTGTGGGACGGTGGAGGAAAGATCGAGAGAGGAGAGAGAGAGAGTCAACTCCAGTTATGGGGTGATGTGTGTTAAACACACACGTATACTCTTTCGTTCCTTGTTTAATCCGCCAGTGGACCGGGCCGGGTCTATGGACCTTGGGCCGGTTTGCTGGGTAAAGGATTTGGACCCCCAAATTTGGGCCTTATGTGTTTGTTTGTTTTGGTTAAAGCCCAAACGAAAATTTAGTAAATTTAAGTTATGTTTTGACCCGTGAAACCCGACCCGTTAATAAACCGATTTCACTTAACGTACTTTTCCGTAAAATCGTATTTTTCATAAACGTATGGTTTCGTCAAGCACAATTAGGGTGTCGAGTCATTTAATCATACAAGTATTCGTATCGTAACTCGATTCTTAATTTAATTAGGTCGCGGCTAGCGTAATCGTACACTCGAGCTATTTTATCTTCGTTCTCTTTGCTGAATTTACGAGGTGAGTTTATAGCCCCATACTTTACTATTTTCACTGCTTTTTGGGGTGAGACATTGCTTGATTTTAACGTTTGAACGCAAGTGCATTTACTGATTTATCTATTAGTCTAAGTCCCACTAAAAACCCAGTTGCTTTGGCCCGTGAATCGTGAACCGTTAATTACTTTGTGTAAGCGCGAATGTTATGGATAGATCTATCGGGATTGACGTCCCTGTCTGTCTTGTCCAACAAGGGGACAAGCAGGCACAGTTTCATTTGAATCTGATATAGGATGTCGTGGGTTTAGGCATCTAGTTTGGGCTACATTTATATGATTATACTGCCGGTATTGTTAACGCTTCGGTGTCACGAGCTTAGACTGTAATAAATACTATTGGGATGACTTTGTATATATTATATTGTCATCACATTTGGGAAAATCTTGTGGTTCATTAAACCTTTCAAACTAACTAAACCTATGAACTCACCAACTTTATGTTGACACTTTAGCAATGTTTCTCTCAGGTATTAAGAAGGAAGATGCTAAATGAGGTCTCATGCATTGCTGTCATTTCCTTGAAACAATGATCATTTGTACCATTTAAGAAAACTATGTTTTGTAACCGTATTCAGTTTATGCTTCCGCACTTTGTTAAAACAACTTATTTTATTAATCACAAGTGATCTATTTTCCGAACGTCTCATTTAGAGGTCGTTCTTTGTGACTATGTGTGTATGATAATCATGACGTCACCACTCCCTTGTCGCCATTATACTCTGATATTTTGGGAGTGTGACAGATTGGTATCAGAGCACTAGTTATAGAGAACTAGGTTGCATTAGTAATTCTAGACTATAACTGCTCTATGTTTAATCGATTATCATACAGATTGTAAGTACTAAGTATATGTAGATACATAAGTAATAAATGGGATACATGTGAATTAACAATTACGAGGTATATTTACATGGGTTACATGTGCAACAACAAAATCTGAATTATGTTATATGGGATACATGTGAATTCAACAATGATTGCTATGTTATGTTAATGTCCTTTTTATGGACTAATTTTATGAGATATTTACACACCTTTATTTTGTTTATGATTACAGCGATGTCTTCATCCGATGAGTCCACGTCTACAGGAGCGTACTACAACCGTAGTTCGCAGTCGACCATCAGTTCATCAGTAGGACTACCTAGAGGATCGCCGTCAGGATATCCGTGGTACCGGATGGTTTCAGATGATGATGTAGAGAGAGAGGCTGAGGAAGTTCGTCATTCACCGATTCGTATTCCTGACGCATCAGCTGACGATGTGCTTAGCCTGGAAGGCGGGGGAGAGGATGACATGGACACTGACGTGGTGCAGTCACCAGGTCAGGCATCAGTGACTGGAGATGAGACGGTAGAGGAGACAGAGGATGATGGGATGGAGTTTACAGATGGGGAAGGAGAGCCTATGGAGGTCACAGACACTGAGAACCCTCCTACTGCATATGCCGCTACTCCTGAGGTTTCCCTAGCACACATCTCCTCATCTTCATCTGAAGACGAAGGAGAAAGGACTGCTATTCCTGCTCCAGCACCTGGTACTCTACCTTTCTACTATGTGAGACGACGTCTTCGGGGGAGAGCTTCTCGACCACCACTTTCACCTTACAGACCCCTCATACCTTTCACTGCCACTGACAGGCATGCAGCCCGCACACCTGCCAGTTCTGTCCCAGAGACACCATTACTACTACCACCACCAAAGACTGTACCTGCAGTGTACCAGGAGATGCTTACTGACGCTGGTATCTCTACAGGACCAAGAGCTACGACTCCTATTCCTAGGAGAGCTACGTCGACGGTGGTGATGCTTGGGGCGGCAGATGGTTGTGTGACGACACGGTTGAACAGGTTGGAGGATGCTGTAGAGGCTTTAGGTGAAGAGTACAATGAAGTGCAGGATAAGTTAGAAGCACTGACGAAGAAGAGTCCAGTCAGGGATGAGACAGTGTTGACAGTATGTGTGACCCGTCTACGAGGACAGCTTCTTACTGTTCTTGATCAGATGGAATCCATGCCAAACACTCGTCTTGAGGAGATTGAGAGCCTGATGACCCGTTGGGGAGTAGAGCCATTGGTGGAGACAGGCGGACTAGAGGCACCAGTGGAGGACCCTGTTGCAGACTTGGATAAGAGGTTTAGAGCCGCTTGTCATGACACCGATGTTAGGTTGAGAGATTCCCAGGCTCGTGAGCTAGTGGTTGAGAGGAGATTAGCAGAGTTGGAGAAGGAGCTTCATCAGCGCCGTGAGGGCACTAGTTAGATTTATTTTGTACCATCGACCTATCCCTGTATGACCACTAAGCTTTGAAGTTTGTCTTAGCTAGTCGGTATTTTATTTTCTCTTATTATGTTATGACAAACTATGATGTATTAACAAACGATTTCATGAATGATATTATGAGTTGCAAATTGAGAAATCATTATATATTGTGTATTATATCTTGGAGCATTTCATAATTGTGTTGTGTGTGCCTTGCATGTTATGCCTGGCAAAAACTTATTATCCTATTACCTTGTTAGATTATGGCGCCAGTTAGAAGATCCGAAACGCAGAATCCGCCAGCCGCTACCGGTGGAATTGACACTGCCCTGTTAAGCCAAATGATAGCCGAACGAGTGGCCGAGGCACTCGCGACCGCTGAAGCAAACCGTACAGCTAGCACACAGGAGGAGACCAACCAAGGAGCTACAAATGCTATTGCACGTACTTGTACCTACAAGGAATTTCGTGCAGTTACGCAAGTAAGTTTCCGAGGTACTGAAGGAGCAGTAGGATTAACCAGATGGTTTGAGAAGCTAGAATCTCAATTTGGGATTAGTAATGTCGCTGAAGCCGACAAGGTGAAGTTTGCGTCAAGCACATTAGTGGATGGTGCTTTGACTTGGTGGAACGTCTATGCTCGTGCAGTGACCATTGACGTTGCCCAAGCGACGCCCTGGAGTGAATTTAAAGCTATGTTCGTGAGGAAATATTGTCCCCGAAATGAAGTCAAGCAGATGGAAGTTGAGCTGTGGAACCTAAAGGTCAAGGGTACTGCTCTTACTGCTTACAATCAGCGCTTTCAGGAGCTGATTTTGTTATGTCCTGAAATGGTGCCCAACGATGACCGATTGTTGGAGCGCTACATTGAAGGACTACCTTTGAGCATCAAAGGGAATGTGACTTCATCCAAGCCGACTGATTTGCACGAGGCAATCGACATGGCTCAGAGTCTGATGTACCAAGTGGTACAGGAGTTGGGAGAAAATACTGGGGATAAAAGAAAGTGGTCTGGCAACCACTACAACAACAATACCAACAACAACAACCCAAGCAACTACAACCAGAACAAACGTCAAGAAGTAGCAAGAGTGTTCGCTGCTGGACAAGGAAATACTGGGAACTACGCTGGGAGACTACCTTTCTGCGGAAAATGTGGTCGACACCACGAAGGAGCATGTCCCCCTACGTGCTACAATTGTGGGAAGGCGGGACATAAGGCAAAGGAATGCCGAGCACCCCCTCGTGCTACTAATCAAAGAGGACCTGGAACGCAAGGTGGCCAAGGAGCAAATGTCACTTGCTTCGGATGTGGAGAAAAAGGTCACTACAAGAACAAATGTCCTAGCGGTGGAAACCAAGGTCGTAATAACCAGATTCGAGGGAATCAAAATCAGAACCAAGGGAACCAGAGGCAGAATCAAGGGAACCGAGGAGGGAATAACCGAGCCACAACTAGTACTCCTGGAGGATTCACGGCACCTAGCAAAGTGTATCATCTCTGTGCTGAAGCTGCTGTGCAAGACAACAATGTTGTGACTGGTACGTTCCTAGTCAATAACAACTACGCTTCAGTACTATTTGATTCTGGTGCGGATAGGAGTTTTGTGTCGTCTATATTTAGTGAACGCCTAAATGTTATCCCTACTGCGTTAGACGTTAAGTATAATGTAGAATTAGCCGATGGGAAGTCAGTAACCACCGACGTTATTCTGAAAGGATGTAGTGTAAGACTACAAGGTCGTTCGTTTAGTATCGACCTACTCCCTATAGAATTGGGAAGTTTTGACGTCATCATTGGAATGGATTGGATGTCGAAGCATCACGCAGAGATTGTATGTCATGAGAAGTGTGTCCGTGTTCCTTATGGAAACGACGTACTCATCATACAAGGCGAAAGAAGTGGTGTGAAGAATGGATCAAGATTGGAAGTCATCTCATGTATCAGGACCCAAAGATACATTGAGAAGGGATGTCCGGTATTCTTGGTTCAAGTAACACAAACGGAAGGAGAAGAAGATCGCGAGAAGAAGGTGGAAGATGTACCGATCGTTAGAGACTTTCCGGACGTATTCCCAGAGGATTTACCCGGACTACCACCAGCACGGCAAGTGGAGTTTCACATCGAGCTTACACCAGGAGCCGCGCCTGTTGCTAGAGCCCCATACCGCCTAGCACCGGCCGAGATGACAGAGTTAGCTGAACAGATAAAGGAACTTTCTGACAAAGGTTTCATTAGACCAAGTTCCTCACCCTGGGGAGCGCCAGTCTTATTTGTCAAAAAGAAAGATGGATCCTTTAGAATGTGTATCGATTACCGAGAATTGAATAAGCTAACGATAAAGAACCGCTACCCATTGCCGAGGATTGACGATCTTTTCGACCAATTGCAAGGATCTAGCATATACTCGAAGATCGATTTAAGGTCAGGATATCATCAACTAAGGGTTAGAGAGGAAGACGTTCATAAAACGGCTTTTAGAACCCGGTACGGACACTACGAGTTCCAAGTTATGCCTTTTGGGTTGACAAACGCACCTGCGGTATTCATGGATCTCATGAACCGAGTTTGCAAACCATACTTGGACAAGTTTGTGATTGTATTTATCGATGACATCCTTATCTATTCTCGTAACGAAGAAGAGCACAAGGAGCATTTGAAGACCATATTAGAGCTGCTAAGGAAGGAGAAGTTATATGCAAAGTTTTCCAAATGTGAGTTTTGGATAAACACAGTGCAATTCCTTGGTCATGTGATCGACAGCAGTGGTATTCACGTTGATCCTGCTAAGATCGAGGCTGTAAAGGATTGGGCGACTCCAACAACACCCATGGAGATCCGTCAATTCTTAGGTCTTGCTGGTTACTATAGGAGATTCATTGAAGGTTTCTCTAAGATAGCTAAACCAATGACGGAATTGACTCAAAAGGATAAGAAGTTTGAGTGGAAGGAAGAGCAAGATTTGGCATTCCAGACGTTGAAGCAGATGTTGTGTGAAGCACCGATACTAGCCCTACCTGAGGGTAATGAAGACTTTGTGGTGTATTGTGATGCATCCATAAAAGGGTTAGGTGCGGTACTGATGCAAAGGACTAAGGTCATAGCTTACGCATCAAGACAACTAAAAGTGCACGAGAAAAATTACACAACTCATGACCTAGAGTTGGGAGCAGTGGTGTTTGCCTTGAAGATTTGGAGACACTACCTTTATGGTACTAAGTGTGTTGTATTCACTGACCATAAGAGTCTACAACATATTTTGAACCAAAAGGAACTCAACATGAGACAACGACGTTGGCTAGAGTTGCTCAGTGATTATGATTGCGAGATCCGTTATCACCCAGGCAAGGCAAATGTCGTGGCCGACGCTTTGAGTCGAAAGGAGAGAGTTCTTAGGGTGAAGGCTTTAGTGATGACCTTTGACTTAGACCTTCCATCCTTAATTCTCAAGGCTCAGAAAGAAGCAGTCGAGGAAGAAATGCTTAAGACTGAAGATGTTGGAGGAATGATGAAGAAGTTGGAAGCACGTTCGGATGGAACGTTATGCCTTGATAATAGGAGTTGGTTACCATGCCATGGCGACCTACGATCCTTGATTATGCATGAGTCGCATAAGTCAAAGTACTCCATACATCCGGGATCTGATAAGATGTATCATGATCTGAAGATGTTGTATTGGTGGCCGAACATGAAGGCGGACATTGCTACATACGTTAGCAAGTGTTTGACTTGTGCCAAAGTCAAAGCCGAACATATGAAACCATCAGGATTATTGGTCCAACCCGAACTGCCAGAATGGAAGTGGGAAAGGATCACTATGGATTTCATTACCAAGCTACCAAAGACCGCAGCCGGATTCGACACGATTTGGGTAATCGTCGACCGACTCACCAAATCGGCTCATTTCCTACCCATCAAGGAGACTGATGGAATGGATAAGTTAGCAAGGACATACTTGGAGGAAGTAGTCACGAAGCATGGTGTGCCTGTGTCTATAATCTCCGACCGAGACAGCCGATTTACTTCGCAGTTTTGGAAGTCACTGCAGAAGGCATTGGGAACGCAGTTGGATATGAGCACTGCGTATCATCCCCAGACCGACGGTCAAAGTGAACGGACCATTCAAACCTTAGAAGATATGCTGAGAGCCTGTGTGATTGACTTTGGGAATAGATGGGATAGACACCTACCTTTGGTGGAATTCTCATATAACAATAGTTATCATACTTGCATAAAGGCAGCGCCATTCGAGGCACTGTATGGTAGGAAGTGTCGTTCACCCGTGTGTTGGGCAGAGGTCGGTGAAGCACAACTCACTGGACCTGAGATCATACACGAGACTACTGAGAAGATCTTCAAGATTAAGAGCCGTATGCAAGCCGCAAGAGATCGACAGAAGAGTTATGCTGATATGAGACGCAAACCCCTTGAATTTGAAGTTGGTGACAAAGTTATGTTGAAGGTCTCACCTTGGAAAGGTGTGATTCGCTTTGGAAAGCGTGGAAAGTTAAACCCTCGTTACATTGGACCCTTCAAGATCATAGAAAGGATTGGCCCCGTAGCCTATCGTTTGGAATTACCCCTAGAACTTAGTCGAGTGCATAATGTGTTCCACATTTCCAATCTGAAGAAATGCTTAGCCGACGAAGCACTCGTTATCCCTTTGGAGGAGATTCAGCTCGACGACAAACTCAACTTCGTAGAAGAACCCGTAGAAGTCATGGACCGTCAAGTTAAACAACTCAAGCAAAGTCGTATACCGATTGTGAAAATCCGATGGAACGCGCGTAGAGGTCCAGAATACACGTGGGAACGTGAAGATCAATTCAAGAGCAAGTATCCTCATCTTTTCGTTAACCAACCTACTACAACAACGTCTTGATTTCGTGACGAAATCTCTAAAACATGGGAATACTGTGACATTCGTCAAATTTCCATCATTTATTATTCACGTAGTACGAGCATTTTAACTGTTATTCGACTAGTTGTCGTCATTAACGTGTTAATTTCTTTGCTTTGCGGACAAAGCCCTTTTTAGGGAGAGCATATGTAACACCTCTATGTTTCGCGACTATTTAGTTGAATGCAATACAAGTTGTGAGCGTGTTATGATGTGCCGTACGTTTTATTTGTTCTAGTTATTAAGGTTTGATAACGTCTCGCACAATTGTCTTTTGTTTTGGGATCGTACGCTAAACGGTTTTGCTGTCGTGTTATGTCAGCCGCGTCTAAACCTAAATATATTGAACCTGAGCCGAATTGATCACTAACACAGCATGTGTATATAACTGATTATTTAAACCTCCAATTTTATTGTCAAAGCTTGTCATACAAGTGTCCCAAATCAGTCACAAGTCTACAATACACTTACAAACTTTATAGTTATTTGCCCCACTAAAGGACAACACATTTGCCTAGTTTACCCCTTTTGGGTATATCACAAGCAAACATTTCCAGAATTTCACTAACCCTAGACTAATTATACAAGTTTATATACAAGTCCAAGGTAATGTCCAAAGTCCAAATACAAGTTATCACAAGTTATCACAGTCCAAAAATACAAACATCAAAATCTGCACAAGTCTTCTCAATACAACTCCTGGGTAGAAGTTTTGGTCCAGCCAACCTACACGTCTCGTCCGAACCTGCACAACCAAGAGTCTTCATTCTGTCCGAACCTGCAAAACCGAACGTAGCATCCCTCTTTGTGAGTCTTTTGTCCTTTCGTTTTACTTTCGAAGTCTAGTTGTGCTTGTCTTTGTACGAACCTGCGAATAAACGAAACCGCGGTTAGCCATTGAAATGAACTTATACTTTTAAACAAAAACTATAAATTTCTAAACTTTTAAATACAAACAAGTGTATGTTATCATTTTGCTGTCAACCAAACCGAGACCCATTTTAGACCAAACCGAGACCCAATTCAGACCAAACCGAGACCCATGTTCAACCAAACCGAGACCCAATCAAGAACCAAACCGAGACCCAATTTAGACCAACCCGAGACCCATGTTTAACCAAACCGAGACCCAATCAAGGACCAAACCGAGCACCAAAACAAATCAACCAAGTTCTTTCTGCCAAATTATTAACAATCCTTATCAACCAAATCCAAATGTATTAATCAAGCTTTCTTTTACAGAAACCCTTAACCATGCCGCGTGTATACAGAAACCCCAATCGAAACCCTAATCATGTAACATCTTTTTTTAAACATTTCATTTACATTGAGACATTTCAGAAACATCATGTAGACACGAATAACATTCAATAATATAAAAACCCCCAATTTTCAGAAAACCCTAGATTTACTTTTATTAATTAAAATGTTAATTAAACCTAATCTAAACCCAAACCCCTTAATTAATTTAATTAAAAGTGAGTTTTACAAAAACCCCCAAATAACCGAAACCCTAATTTTTATAAATCAACTTTATATTAAAATTAGTTTGATTTTATAAATGAAAACATCAATTAATTACGTTTTAAACTGATTTTGATGAAAACCCCCAAATATTTCAAAACCCTAAATTTGTTTACTTTCAATCCGAGAATCATATGATTTATAACAAGTATTTACGAATCAATTGAACCCACTGATATATATAAAATCGAAAATCAATTAAAAGCTTTTAAAAAGGAATAAAGGAAATTAAACTTATCTTTGATTTGGTATTTGATTTACGAACCGCAAGGATGAACACCATCAGAAAAACCCAAACGGTTGATGTGGGGATTAACCCACATCTCGCGTGATATAAGAACCTCAAACCATCCATGTTTAATCTCTTAACACAAACCGATTAGATGATAACCCTAGAAAGGGATAAAACCAATCTAGGTTTAGAGAGAGAGAGAGTTGTGGGACGGTGGAGGAAAGATCGAGAGAGGAGAGAGAGAGAGTCAACTCCAGTTATGGGGTGATGTGTGTTAAACACACACGTATACTCTTTCGTTCCTTGTTTAATCCGCCAGTGGACCGGGCCGGGTCTATGGACCTTGGGCCGGTTTGCTGGGTAAAGGATTTGGACCCCCAAATTTGGGCCTTATGTGTTTCTTTGTTTTGGTTAAAGCCCAAACGAAAATTTAGTAAATTTAAGTTATGTTTTGACCCGTGAAACCCGACCCGTTAATAAACCGATTTCACTTAACGTACTTTTCCGTAAAATCGTATTTTTCATAAATGTATGGTTTCGTCAAGCACAATTAGGGTGTCGAGTCATTTAATCATACAAGTATTCGTATCGTAACTCGATTCTTAATTTAATTAGGTCGCGGCTAGCGTAATCGTACACTCGAGCTATTTTATCTTCGTTCTCTTTGCTGAATTTACGAGGTGAGTTTATAGCCCCATACTTTACTATTTTCACTGCTTTTTGGGGTGAGACATTGCTTGATTTTAACGTTTGAACGCAAGTGCATTTACTGATTTATCTATTAGTCTAAGTCCCACTAAAAACCCAGTTGCTTTGGCCCGTGAATCGTGAACCGTTAATTACTTTGTGTAAGCGCGAATGTTATGGATAGATCTATCGGGATTGACGTCCCTGTCTGTCTTGTCCAACAAGGGGACAAGCGGGCACAGTTTCATTTGAATCTGATATAGGATGTCGTGGGTTTAGGCATCTAGTTTGGGCTACATTTATATGATTATACTGCCGGTATTGTTAACGCTTCGGTGTCACGAGCTTAGACTGTAATAAATACTATTGGGATGACTTTGTATATGTTATATTGTCATCACATTTGGGAAAATCTTGTGGTTCATTAAACCTTTCAAACTAACTAAACCTATGAACTCACCAACTTTATGTTGACACTTTAGCAATGTTTTTCTCAGGTATTAAGAAGGAAGATGCTAAATGAGGTCTCATGCATTGCCGTCATTTCCTTGAAACAATGATCATTTGTACCATTTAAGAAAACTATGTTTTGTAACCGTATTCAGTTTATGCTTCCGCACTTTGTTAAAACAACTTATTTTATTAATCACAAGTGATCTATTTTCCGAACGTCTCATTTAGAGGTCGTTCTTTGTGACTATGTGTGTATGATAATCATGACGTCACCACTCCCTTGTCGCCATTATACTCTGATATTTTGGGAGTGTGACACCCGCTATCGAAGCGGAGAATTTTGAGATTAAGAGCGGAATGCTTTTGTTGATCCAAGCTACGAAGTTTCGAGGTCGTGAAGCTGATAATCCTCACGACCATATTCGGAATTTTGATCGTCTTTTAGCCACGAGCAAGTTTAAGAACGTCGACACCGATGTCGTCAAGCTTATGCTTTTTCCGTACTCGCTCGATGGTGCCGCCAAGGATTGGTACGAGAAAGAGCCACCGAATTCCATAACTACGTGGAAGGATCTCGTTTCCAAATTCGTTAATTATTTTTTCCCACCGTCTAAGACAACGTTTTTCAAAAACGAGATTACAAAATTTGAGCAAAAACCGAATGAATCTTTTAGAGACGCGTGGGATCGCTTTAAGGAATTGCTTAGGCAATGTCCTCACCATGGTTTTTCCGAGTTGCACCAAATCGATACGTTTTACAACGGTCTTAATTTTCACGAACAAGACTCTTTGAATTCCGCCGCCGGTGGCAACTTTTTGTGTAAGACTCCGAGAGAAGCTTTGATAATTATCGAAAACCGATCCAAGGTTTACCAACTCCGCAACGCACCGAGTGTTGCCAATGTCGCCAATGTTAGTAGTTCTAATCGCGACATTGAGAGAGTTGATGCGAAAGTCGACAAGTTGACGAATGTGTTCACGTCTTATCTCATTGAGATGCAAAAGAAAGACGCTCCCGCTACGGTGAAAGCGGTTGAGGTTTCGTGTACGTTTTGTGGTGGACCTCATAATTATTACGAGTGTGCGGCTACGGATGGCCAAACGTCGAATGTGAGTGCGTTAAATGGAAACAACAATTTTTCAAATCAAAATAACGCGGGTCCATCACAACAAGGCAATTATAACCAAGGCAACAATTTTCAAAATCGAAACAATTTTCAAG
The DNA here is from genome assembly GCA_025667525.1 of Glebionis coronaria. Taxonomy (NCBI): domain Eukaryota; kingdom Viridiplantae; phylum Streptophyta; class Magnoliopsida; order Asterales; family Asteraceae; genus Glebionis; species Glebionis coronaria. Next base: position 443,334,396 of record CM046878.1, on the reverse strand, counting down.
GAAATAATCAACAAGGAAATTTTTCGAATCAAAATCAAGGAGGTTATAATCAAGGTCGTAATATAACTTGGCAAAATAGAGATAACAATCAAGGAAATAATTTTTCAAGTGGGAATCAAAACAATTTTCAAAGAAACAATCAAAACCAAGGGAACTTTAATTCTAATCAAAATAGTTCGTCAAACGATTTTCAAAATTACATGAAAACGAATGAGGCTAATATGAGACGATTAGAGGGAGAAATTGGCACTTTGAAAAACGATTTTACAAATACTTTGAAATTGCAAAACACGAAGATTGAGCAAGGGCAAATTGATATAAAAAAAGATGTTTTCGGCCATAATGAACAAAGCCTCGGGTTCGTCATCGAGTTCATTACCTAGTGACACCGTTGCTAATCCGAAAGAACAATGTAAAGCCGCCTCGTCTCGTGCGAAAGGTCGTGTGATTACCCCTAACCTTGAAGGATTCCGTGTTGTTTATCCCTCTCAACCCTCGACTTCTAAGACGTCTTCTTGTTCCAAAGTCGATGGGGTGAACGTGGCGACCAAGGAAAAGAGTGAACACCCTCGTGTACCTCAAATTCCATCCACGGTTCAAAAAGAGAGCTTTGTCGACCTCACCAAAGTAACCCTTGAAGAAACTTGTGCTTCAATCCTTCTTAAAAAACCCAAAAGGCGTATGCCGAGAAAGGAAAAGGATCCGGGCCAATTTCTATTACCTTGTGATTTTTCCGAGATTGAGGGATGTTTAGCCCTTGCCGATTTAGGTGCTAGCATCAATCTCATGCCTCATTCTCTTAGGAAATTGATGAGATTGCCTTCGCTTACCCCCACAAACATGACTATCGAGCTTGCAAATTGTACTCCACTTATACCAATTGGAATAGCCGAGGATGTCTATGTTAGGATTGGAAAGTTTGTATTTCCCGCGGATTTCGTTATATCCGATTACGAGTGTGACCCTAAATGTCCCATTATTTTAGGCCGACCATTCTTATCGACGGCTCGAACCGTAATCGACGTTCACGAGGGGAGACTTACTATGAGATATGGGGATGAGAAATTAGACTTTTTCGCTAGAAAATCCCAAGGATTTAATGAGAATGAAAAAACCGAGGTTTCAAAACCTAATGATTCAAATTCTAATGATTTCAAAATGTTTACTTTAGAGGAAAGAATGAAGCTTGATGCATGTTTTGAAAGAATTAAGAAAAACGGTTTTAAAGATGATGATTTTGATGATAAAGAATACGTGTACCTAATTCAAAAGGGTATGTGTAAATTTATGGATGAAAACTCACTTTGGGATGTTTTTAGCGAAACAAGTGAAACACCAATTCCGAAGGGTGACGTTAATGCCATCACGACAATGACCAAAATGGATTCGTCTTCACCACCTTCGAAGGACCACGTCTTTGAGGCTTCAACTTCTAACTCCATTGAAGTGCCTCCTTTGCCTAGCCCACCACCCGTTGAGGCTAAAGGGTTTATCGACATCGATCCTCTCGTCTTAGAAAAGTCACCTAAGCGTAGCCCTAGTGCTTGTAAGTCCATGGTTGTGAGTGCTCACATCGACTCTTTCTTTGACGATGACGATGGCGATTTTGCCGAGCTTGATCACGTAATTCGAAATCCACATGCTATTTTTGATTCTCCTAAGAAGAAACATGTGAAGTACGATGATTATGAGTTTGATCCTGAGATTGAGGAAATTATTGAACGAGAGCTAGCTCTTATGCCTTCACTTCCACCTACGAGTGAGGTCGATCTTTCCAAAATCGAGGATGAACTTAATGAGTTGGAACGTCTTATTTTCGATGACGAACCAACTCATGTGACCACTAAAAATCCCATTCTCGAGGAGTTACCTTATCAACACTCCTCATTTGAGAATGACGTTTACCACATTCGTGAGGATCTAACTTATCAACGATCCCCACAAAAGAATGATGGTTTCGTGCTTGATCGTGATCTTTTCGAGAGAGTTTCTAAGATACTCAAGGAGGGGAATGACAAACCTTGGTTTGACAAGCCTATCTTTGATGAAGAAATCGATGAGATTGACGTTCATGAGGATGACGAGTATGTAGACCCCGAGGGGGCGGTGTTCTTTATTGACAAACGTTTTGAGAACTTATATAATCCGCCACCCCCTCCCACCAATGACTTAAATGTGAGAATTTTTAGCGCGACTAATTTTTAATTTGACACGCCAAATATTTTCGACATCATTAAATCGGGTTTTCATAAAGAGTTTTTGAATGATGAAAAAGGAAAGGATTTTAAAAATGTTTTAAAAGATTTTTCTACATGTTTAACTCCGTCATCACCGCGTTTCATGAGTGCTACCACCTCGTATACTCCTTTTGACGACGGTTGGTGTGGTTTTAGTGTGGGGGAAGCCCCAAATGTTCCCTCGCATTTCTCCACCGAGGACGAGATTTACGATCCCGGAATTGCTTGTAAAGGGAAATCTCGGTCTTCCACCGATGCAATAAATGGAAATCTTATTCGTTTGCTTGGTGTGAGTCTACCTCGAGTAGCTCATAAGTTTGCCTTACCCATTGCCCCACCTTTCTACTTCTTATCTCTTTTCTTCTACCCCATTGGGGTTTGTGTTGAAGTAGCGTTGTTTCGTCTTTCATCCGAAAACGAAGACGCTATCTTTGACCCCGGTATACGTTTATCGGGTTTTTAAAAAAGTACTCCATGTACTTTTGGGCCTTGTTTATCAATTAAGCCCCACCAAAAATGACCATACCAAGATTATCCCTAAATGATCACATTTATGGGGATTCGAGTTGAGCTTTTGACTCGGTTATCAAAAACAAGGTGCCTCGTGGGGGATTCTCATGCTTATCCTTGTATATATTATCGCTTTCTTAGTTTAACGTAACGAGGGGACTTGTGCTCTTCCTACCTTTGTTCCGTGGTTGTTTGTGATTGTGATTTATTAGGTTCATCGTCATCATTGAAGCCTCTCGTGTTCGTTTTATGATCACTCGAGCTTCGATCGTTGCCTTTGGAGATTCCGATATCCGATGATATCCTTTTATGTTCTAACGTTTATCTTAATAGCATAATTCATAAACGGCTTTTAGGTTATTCATTTTACCCTTTCCATGCTCGAGATTAAGCATTCGACTTCGTCTCTAGTATGGGGGTGTTTACACCCCTAGACTCGAAACATTGAGGACAATGTTTAGTTTTAGTATGGGGGGGTGAGTAGATACTTCACCTTGCTTACGTCAACACGCTATTCAATATTCATCTTTTTGTTATCATTTTGTTGCAAAATAAGGCTAAAAATGGCCAAATTTTAAAATTTTCTAGTTTTTCATAAGTGTTTAAGACACGAATGTAGGTTTTCCGATGGTGAGAATGAGAGTAATTTTTGACTCGACCGTGCGTGTTGAGCACTTAGCTTCGATTCCTTAACTTTTTAGGCTAAGTCTCTTAAATAAGGACGAGAAATGATAGAGTTATTTATAAGTCTCGTAATCGTCACGATCTCATGTGTAGTAATTATTAGCTTATTCTCCCCACGCTTTTGCATAATAAATTGTTAATAAATATTGATTTGGCGGTTTAGTCACTATTGTTGGGTTTCTAATTTGTTTTGGTAGCTTCCATGTAATTAAATTGGGAAAACATTAAGGTATCGCCAGCGTCACGGTTTTGAAGTATTGGCACCCGAATAATCGAAAGCTTCACCTAATAATAAGATTTCAAGTGCTCACCTAAATTAAGCAAAAATTTGAAGCTCACAAGGCCGAAAAATCTATGCCCAAATTGAAAGTGAATCAAGCCTTAATCTTTGAAGCTTTAAAGATCCAAAATTCGCTTTAGCGTGAGGATATACGTCTTTGGCTAATAAAACCACCGATGAGGCGGATAATAAAAGGCAAGGCAAGACCAAAGTCATAATAAAAGCTTCATGGCGAAGTTGAATAAAAGATGGAGGTAAACCAAAGATAATAAGGCCCTTTCGTTAGGGGGCGTATAAAAGTCTTGGTAATAAGTCTCATGTTCAAAACCGTTATAAAACCGTGTTTATCGATCCTTCTTGTTGACTTAATTTTTTGACATCGTTGTTTATTGGGATGAATTATTGATTTAATGATTTTGGCTACACCGTTAAAACTCTATTTTTAGACTTAATCTCTATTCACGCATAAGTCAATGATGTATCCTCGTGATCATTAAGACAAAATAAAATATAAGAGATACCAATTAGGAATAAGGGAGTTTAGGTTCGTAATTAACACTCATAAGATATGTACGTGTTGCTAACTTATAATAACAATGATCTCGTTACACGCTTAGCATGGAATTGGGTGAAAATCGAGGACGACGAAATTATTTCTAACGAAGCATTCACGTGTTCTTGTTCTATGACCCTAAAAGTCACGTTCTCGTGATGAAAACAATACATTATGTCTAAAGCACGTGTAGTAGTTTATTTTAATTTATGTCTTGAATAAATGTCATCATAAAATGAATTTTTGAAGTGCTATGATACTTAATTCTAGCATTGCGTGGGGACACGACAATGGTTTAGTATGGGGGAGTGATGAGACTGTATTTATACATAGTCTCATCGTCCAAATCGGGCTTAAAACGCTTAAAATATCATCAAAATACCCAAAATATGCCTGTGTTTGTTCATTGTGTATTTTAGGTACGGATATCGTGAATTCACCAAAAGATCAAAGGAATCAAGCAAAAACGAACACGGGAAACGAAGCCACACAAAGAACTGGACCCGAATATGAATTTTCCAAAAATTCCCTTGAAGTTTTGAAGATTTACAAGATTGGTCCTCCAAGTTTGAAGATTTGCCACTTTATACCCCTCAATTATCTTAGAAATACTTTGGGGTCCCTAAAGTTTCATGAATATACAATTCAGGCCCTTGATGATTGAAGAAAATACATGTTTAGCCCTTAGTTATACTTTTTACCAAACACAAGGACTGAAATTGCCAAGCTGCTAAAGTATTTAACAAAGGAAATTTGTTTTTGCTGATTATTTACTACATGAAAGAATGAAGAGAGTCAAGGGGGCATTCATGACCAGACATCAAACTTCCCTCCACCACTTATATCCTGACACCTCAGCTCGACCCACCCATATACCCAATTACCCTACCCAAACCCACCATCCAACCCGGCCCACACCATTTACCCAGTTTATTAAATAAACAGGGTCAAACCAGTCAACAACCTCTAATTATTTCCCACTAAACATAATTTTTGAAAATCTTATTTTCCTTTCCTGATTAAACCTCACACTAAACACACACACTTATCCATAAACCCTAAATCCCTATCTCACTCAAATCAAAGGGGAAAGTGCTGATTATTTCCAGAATGTTGATTGATGACAAGTTAATCACAACCCACCAGCAAACAAACCATCACCTTCATCAAACCGGGCCCCACACGTGTCCCCTGCTCCTCCATATTTGGCAAAAAGGGAATCCTACAGCTATTTAACGATTCCAAACGCATTCCTTGGTCCCAAAGAATGATTTTAACGGACAAGATCATCCCAACAGCCTGGCAAACATCTCAGAGATCACATGATAGATTTTTGACCAAGAAAAGTCAGCAAATTTCAAATTCTCATGAGGGTAGTTTAGGAAGTTCATTGTTAGGGTTTTATGTAGCCTAGAATGTTCTTTTAGCATTATAAAAAGGAAGCTGGCTTGTAGCTTAACCTTTGTTCCAATTTTTGTAAGAAAACTTTATATGATTAATGACAATGAAAATATTCAGTTTTTTTTTATAAATTGTGTTCCAATCTTACTGTTTTCAAGTAGTTTAAATATTTAATTTATTTTGCAAAACTAGTTTAAGTTCATCAAAAATTCGTGTTGAAAGTTTTTGGAAAAGTTTTCTTCAAGCTTGAATTATCCAACAAGTGAAGTGAAAGTGGATCCTGTTGAGGTGATTAAAGTTTGGGTAGTTTAGTTGATTTCATAGTATAGTTTAAAAAGGTTTTTAAAAAAAAATCAGTTTTTTTTAAGGAAAGTTCATTTTTTTTATATACATAAGCTATAAGCTTATAAGCCTGCTTATTCAATAAGCAGTGCTTATTCTCTCAAGCTTTTTTGTGCTTCACTTTGTCTCTTTGGTTTGTTGAGTGTGTAGGGTATCAAGAACAACAAGATCACCTTCATTCTTTTTGTTTCTTTGCAATTTCATTTTGAAGACATTTGATACCCCTGGTTCTGCTGTTGAACCTCAGCAGGGGTCCTCTACAGCTTCCATAAGCCCATAAAAGCTCAAAACACACCCCTTTGGAAGGCATTCAGCTGTAAGTGGCTTTGAACCCCATTGGCTTGAATATTTGAAGTTTTTATGTGTTTGTGTGTGCATTTGTAGGAATCTGTTTTTTATGTTGATTAATATGTTGTTATTTGTTTAATCATGTCTCTTATGCATGTTATGAGTGACATATATCAGTTAGAATAGGATTTGTATGCTTTATCTTTGTTAATTTTAGTTCTCAGCATATAAGGGGGTGTTTGGGATAAGGATTTAAGCTAAGATTCTGACAAGCTGTTAGCTTATAAACTGCCTTTGCATTCTTTCATTGCTAGCATTAGGTTATTTCAGTTAAGTATTTTCAGTTTTGATAGGCTTTTAAACATTTTGTATGATAAAACTTGGTAGAAACTAGCTTAAAAATCAGCAAGTGTCATTTTCTGTTTGTTTCAGCTTAAATTTGCCCACCATTTTTGTTGCCTGCTAGCTTTAGGTAGTATCTAGGGTTAGGAGTTGAATTGTGGGTGTTTGGTAGTCATTTGTGCATGTTTTGGCCACTAGAAACTCACCAAATTGCAAGTTAGACCAGTCACTGTAGCACAGCCTCATTCAACCATATCAGCAACTGATTTTTGCCCTATTTTGTGATATATTTGAATTGTGCTTGTGTGTTTTTTGCTTAAACTTGACTCCCTACACTCCACTGAGTGTAGGGGTGCCCATCTTGTCCAACAAAACGAACCCAAGCTCTGGTTACAAGTCATAACGTGCCCAGATCCTATTTTTTTGCTCTAACAGTGGGAACTCAATTCCCACTGCCTATGCAAGTATTCCCACTGCTTTGCTAACTGCCAAAAGCAGGCACGTGTCACCATCAGTTTCTTTTCTTTTTTGTCTTTAGTGCTCTAATTTAGGAATTAGACTTTCATTCTTTTTTCAATATTTTTCTTTTTTAATTCTTGATTTTCCCGTTTAATTAGTTTTTATTTCACTGTTCATTTTATATTTTTTAGATTTAATTGCATTTTTAATTACTTTTTAATATTCTGTTTTTGTCTTTTAGTGGTAAAAATACATAATTTTCTGTTTTAAAATTTTTCCTAGACTTAGAATTATATTTTAAGATTTTTGGTTTTAAAGATATTCACTGTTCACTTTTTAATTATTTTTTATAATTAATTTAGTTTAATTAGGGTTTTAATATTAACTAGTTTTGTCTTTTAGTGCAAATTTTTACTTTTTTAAAACTTTTTCAATTTTCTACTGTTCATTGGGGTAATTTAGGATTTTTAAAATTGTTAAATTAATTTTGGCATTATTTTATTATTTTTTAGGATTATTTTAATTTAAAAATAGTTTTTAGTTATTAAAAAATAGAAAAATAGTTTTTAAAATTTAGAAAAAATACTTTTTAGTCATTAAATAATATAAGTTAGTTATTAGTTCAATAAATTAATATTTTGGGCATTTTGTTAATTATATTTAATTTTTGGGCTTTAATTAGCATTAAAAATTGAATATTTAATTAATAAAAGGTTTTAAAATATATTTGTTGGATTTTTATTCTTATTTATATTATTTTAGACTTAGTTTAATCTTTTAATTAACTTTTAGGTTTAATTTTTAATTTTGTCGCGTTTTACGTAATTACGTTATCGTTTTACGTCAACGTCGTAGCGTAATCGTAGTCGTAGTTCGTCTTTTATTTTTCTCTCTTGAAACCAAAAACGTCACTAATCCAAACATTGTTATTTTGTATATTGGAACATTAATACACACACCTCCTTCGAGAACGAACTTGGAATTTATTCGTCTTCACGGTTTTCCATTAAATCGTGTCGATTAATACTTACCGCATTTATACGTTGTTTTCCTAAACGCGTATACGTATTTCTACACCTATCATTAAGCACGAGCAAGTTATCTTTCAAAGATAAAATAAATACACGCCTTCGAAAAATCCGTATTCAACTTCACATAATTGATACCCGATCAAACAAATCCGTAGCCACTAAAAATATACCCATTTTTCTTCTGTTTCGTCAAATAATTCTTGTCACTTTAGTCTCGTCTTTTTGTCTTTGTGAAACCCGACTTCAATAATTATACCAAAAATTGAACATAAATGGTAAATTATACCCGGGCACACATTTCAAATATACATGGTATGGCTAATCCTTAATCGAAGTGAAAATAATGGCTTATAAAAATAACATGACTAACACAAATATTAGTTAGTTGAAAATTTGATATCAGCCCACTATTTATTCACGACCCATTAACACAATAAGACACAACCAATTGTTGATCCATGTTGAATCCCCATGTGTTTCTTAAGAACACACTGATAAGGATAGCTCATCACACACCAAGCGTAGTCCAACACAGTCGAAATTAAGTGGCCCATCATGCAATATCTGATCCATGGTCTGTAGTAATGAAGCTCGACCCATTAAACTTAACTACAACCGGTCCATGTGATTTAGGTTATATAAAGTTTTCAAACACTAATCTTACTCTCTTAACCTAATCCTCATCTACCATCAGCCGACACTTCTTTTTCTCCCAAACTCCTAACATAGTTAACATCGACCCTCATCTATATCCCAGATCATCTAAACAAAAACAATCAATCTCAAATATATCTCAATCCAGATAACCCCAATCTCAATAGAAACTACGATCAAACCCAAGATCTATCATCAATCTCATATTTATATCTGCCATCAAAGATAATCAAATACCCATCGAACCAAAATCAACACCAATACTCATGCAGATGATACATCCTGATTAATTCGAACCAAGAAGGCATGATATGAATTCTTCTTCAAGATCCTTGAAGGGGTCTCGGGTAGGTGCAATGATGCATGTCTAATTGATTAACTCAGTTTGTGTTTGGTTTAAATCGAAACAAAGAAAGATTGTAACATCTTTGTTATACATCTTCTTTTCATTCGAATATTAAGTACAGATCACTGATGATATTCATTTCTTTAGGCTGGATCTTAAAGGTCATGAAAGTGACATATTTACTCAGTTAAAAATGAGTCTGAGATCAATATTTATGATTTTTTTCTGTTATGTTTCGAGTCTAGATACGATGGGGGTTAGGAGATGATGGGATAGGAGATGATATGGTAAACTCTTGGTTCTGGTCAAAAAAGTCACGGTATGGGTTCGTTTTTGTTAAACTGGTCTCGTTTTTGTTTATCACAATGACAAAAGAATGAGGCCATCGCAGTCTATTTTTAAACCCATCGCAAGTCTAAAAATTAATGCCATCGCAGTCCCATCTTAACCTGATGGACACCATCGCAATGGTTTCGTCGCAATGGTTCCATCGCAATGGTTCCATCGCAATGGTACCATCGCAACGACCCATCATAGTCCAGCCATCACAATCAATGCGATCTTATCCAAAAGTTGTCCTTTTTCTGTTTATCCAGGAACTTGCTTTTCTAGGTATCATCTTCATCATCATATGCATAAAAAAAATACCAGAATAAAATCCCTTTGACCATTCAATGTTTAGTAAAAACAAGATCGAATCCAGGAAAAGATGTTGACTTTTGACTGTGATATCAAATGACGGTGAACATCTATGACCCCAACATGACAAAAGTATCAAAACTGATAAACCATGAAACCAAATATGAAATATTAGAATGAGAGACAAACTATGGACTGTTTGAGACCAAAAAAATGAAGTCGTGAGACAAAATGATAATAGAATGATAAACCATGACAAAGTTGTGACAAAAATATTATATCAGAGTCGGACCAGAAAAAATTTGACCAACAAAATCAATAACAAAAACACTAACGATCCAAGGATTGAACCGAAGCTCTGATGCCAATTGTGGTTTGCTATATTAAGGATCCGGTGGTCTAGGTGGGTGGTGGAAGGTGTTGGTAGCCATGGAAGGAGTAGAGAAGGTTGTGTGTGTAAAAGAAAGAAAAGTTGTATTGAAAATGAAAAGAAAACACAAGCAACAACCCCCTCCTTGGAAGCCTTGAAGGGGTATATATAGTCACACAACACCTAAACTATATATCGTTACCTAGTCTAGTCTATGCGTGTGTGACTATGATAACTAATGGGAATTCTTAAATGTCATCACATAAAGTGAATTTCCAACACCCAATAATAGTACTATCGTCCAAATACCAGGCCTGTAAAGAAAGAGAGAAGGAGTCCTGAATCTTACATATCAATGGAGGAAGTACAAGAGCAAAGAGTAACGGACCAAGAGGGTCACTCTGTTGTACCCCCTGACATGACCTTAATACATGTTCCCCCTAATACAACCTTGTCGGGCTAGAATAATAGAACTCCACCCAAGACGAGATGGAGGGACAACGAAGACGAACCTCTCGCAACATAACCTCTCGATCTACCAAATTGAAAGCATTTTTAAAATCCACTAGTAACATCGACAAACCAACATCATCACCATACCTCTCAAGTAAGCGATTCACAGCATGGAGAATAGCCTCACTCCCTCCCGACACCCCCACCCCAAACTGCAAATCACCAAAGTACCCATCCAAAGAATGACCAACCTTATAAGCACATACCTTGGAAACAAGCCGTCTCCAAGATCTTGAGTCATGGAGAAACTTCACTTTATTATTATTATTATTAGCAAAATAGGATTTACAAAAAGTTAGTGGGGAGCCTAGATGCTATCTGAGCCCCCACTCCTTTAGCTATAGCGAAACTGATCCTATTAAAAATGTGAATAGCAGCACGTGCTCCAAGATCTTGAGTCATAGAGAAAATTCGAATCCGCTTTAGTAAGCTTACAGCATCCTTCTCAAGTTACCAAAAAAAACATCCTTCTCAAGTTCTCCAAAAGAAGAGAAAGAGAAAGGAAGAAAACCGTATCCAATCCGCGCACTTTGCCTCGTACTTGACACGTTTACGCTTTGCTGGGGACTATACGTCATCATTATTATTATTTTTATAACATCACTTTATTATTATTATTATTATTATTTATTATTTATTTTTATTATTTTTATTATTTTTTTTATTTTATTTATTTATTTAATTTATTATTATTATTATTATTATATTTTTTTTTACAACAAATTTGATGGGAGTCGAGATACTATCTGCGCTCCCACCCCTCTAGCAATGGTAAAACCTATTCTATGAAAAATATGTACAGCAGCGCGCGCTCCAATGTCTTGAGCCTTTGAAAATCTTTGAATCCGCTTCAGCAACGCAACTACATCTTCCTGTAACTCCCCTAAAGAAGAAAAGGAGAAAGGAAGAAACCCATATCCGAGAGCTGCACACTTAGCCAAATACTTGCATCGTTTACGTTGTGCATCATCAATGACAGCTCGGCCAGGTACAAAGTCATTCATCCCCGTACGAGTCAAAGGAGAAGAACCAGTCAGATCAACACACACATCTTTACCTCCATCCCAGGAATAAAACAAAATATCTGCCGGACATAGGACATTATCAGGTCCACCATCTAATCCAATATTAACTTCCTTTCCGACAGATATCCCTGAACGGTAACATATGTCAGCAAGAGTATCACGAACCAAATTGTGACGATGCTTAATCCCAACGATGCCAGCACACGATACGGCATGATCCCCAAATATATCCCCATCAAAAACCCTAGAACAAGCTGAACAGGGCTTCAAAACAGAGAACAAGGGAATACCTAAGTGATAGCACAAAACACATCGATAAGACCTCCCATTCATAGTCTGACCTAATCCGGGGATAGGAACCGTCCTAAGCTAGTCAGATGTATGATCCTCCCTCTGAGATGCCCATAAAGCCAACTGACGAGCAGATAAAGCGAAAGTGGATTCAACATTCTTAATAACCCGAGCAAAATATATATCTGCCATTTTCTTCATGAGTTTGGGGGCAGCGACCTCACTCGGATTACTTAGAAAATCAATCTCCATAACCGAGTTAAACACACGTAAGGCATCATCAAACTGGAGTCCATAAGATCTAATATCAGTGTGTTGAAGTAACTTAGACTGTAAATCAGCTGACTGTAACCGAGAAGCAATAAAAACATAATGCAATACGTCACCCGCAGAATAAACACCCAACCCTCCAAAGGAAAAGGGCAACGTAGCAAGTCTCCACTGCCAATCACCAAATCCTGGTCCAGAAGCAACAACGATACGTTCTAAAGAAGAACGGAGTGCCAAATCAAAAGAACTTTGGGTAGACTTGAAAGCACAAGGTGAACAAGTACGTATAGCAAAATATAACTTGGAAATACCGGCACATGAACGAAGAAGCAGCAACTCACATTGGGGGTCATTAATTTTGCCACAGCATCCATAAGCTCAATAGTCTTAACCGCACGCTTCAACACAAGCTTATTACAAAAATCAAGATCTACACTCGCAGGCCCCCCAAGTAACTTAACACCACTCGTAGGTCGAGCAATATTATCTGGGAACACACCAATAAACTTGCTGCGAGGATCCTCGGTCGGCCAAAAAACTTCAGTCTTATCAATATTCAGATGCAGTCCATACACTGGACCCTCCTCCATGATGCACTCTAAAACTTTCCCCACAACCAAAGTATCCCCAATAATAGTGCCATCATTCAAATACTAGGCCTGTAGAGAAAGAGAGAAGGAGTCCCGAATCTTACATATCAATGGTTGAAGTACAAGAGCAAAAAGTAACGGACCAAGAGGGTCACCCTGCTGTACCCCCTGACATGACCTTAATACATGTCCCCCGTAATACAACCTTGCCGGACTAGAGTAACAAAACTCCACCCAAGACGAGATAGAGGGACAACGAAGACGAACCTCTCGCAACATAACCTCTCGATCAACCAAATTGAAGGCATTTTTAAAGTCCACAAGTAACATCGACAAACCGACATCATCACCATATCTCTCAAGAAAACGATTCACCGCATGAAGAATAGCCTCACTCCCTCCCGACACTCCCACCCCAAACTGCAAATCACCAAAATACCCATCCAAAGAAGGACCAACCTCATAAGCACAAACCTTGGAGACAAGCCGTCTCCAAATAGTACCAACAGCAATGGGACGAATTCCACCACCTGGCTTAACCAACGGAGTGAGGGGAGCACTGGCGATAAACTCACCCAACACCTTGGGACACCGCCCATCAAGAAAAAGGTTCACGACTTGGGTGATAGAAGAAACTAACTCATCAGAAATAGCAACCGCGGAACCACTCAAACAATCTAAAAGGTGTTGGGCCCGCAACCCATCTCGCCCACAAGACGTGCCTCGGGGAAAACTCTTGATCATGTCAAGAACCCTAGATCGAGAAGCAACCAGGAGATGATGGTTAAGAGAAATATCTGGCAAAGAAGGAGCATGAACAAAGGGATGTTTATTTTTTAGGTCTTCAAGAGTAGTATCATTATAAGGAGCCACACCAGATGAGGAAAGAACTCTTACAGCAGTAGAATAATGTCCATCAGAAATCTTCCGTCTAAACTGCTTAATATTCTGCTCAACCAACCCACTATCCTCACTAAGAACATCAGACAAAGCGGGGGAAGGTTCAGCCAAACACTCTCTAAGAAGCTGTAAACTACCATCAAACGTCTCCCAAGAACGAATAGCATTAATAATAGACTCCTCTTGCTTTTGTCTCTTGATAACGGACCTACACTCCAGATTACTTCTCGGACGAAAGGTTTTGAGCAGACAAAGAGGCAAAACAAGCAAACGAACCCAAGAAGATATGTCATCAGGCTTGTTAACCACCCTGTCAATGGCCCCTTTCAAAGCGCGAGAAAAACCCAAACGACACTTTGGAGGGATAGATTTAACAGTACGCAACCCTTTTGAAAATAAGCTATCAAGAGACCCCAAATCAAAACCACAATGCGAGTCACGAACTTCATCACCACCACTAACAAGATGCAAAGTACATGATGGAACGGGAGGCCTAGGGAGGTCATAAAGAACAAAGTGAACAATACCATCACTACAATCAGGAGGTGGTACGAAATCCGAACCCTTACCATGCCGACACTTAGACCGAAACGTGTGCGTAGTGAAACAACCACCACATAACCAAATCCCCATGCTCTTAAAAGTTAACTCGACCCTCTCATAAACAACCAAATCGGATAGAATGGAATGTTGGTACAAGCTAGCGCATCGCCTCTAAAATATTTATCACGAAGATGAATAATCAAAGACGACTTAGTAAGCCCATTCCCACTACCATCTCGACACCCGTTAAGACCAACAAACGGGCAATGGAACCGAACAACCGCCATGACACCACCAAACCAAATCTAAAACAAACACAACTAGTTACCACACGCCAACCACCAATCAACCAAGCAACTCCTAGCCGCGAACAAAACAACCACCCTACACTAATCTATAACGAACACCACCAGACGTCACAAACAACCTGCCCAAAACAAACAAGCCAATTACCGCAAACAAAACAATACCACCACAAACAAAAGAGCACTTGCCGAAAAATTACCGAAACACCACCTAACCATACAACAAACCACTCACAAGCGAACCCCCAAATCCACAAACACAAACACAAACACAAACACAAACCAGCACAACTCACACCAAATCCAACGACCCACAACCACGTGTTATATGAAACCCACAACGACCCACTATCGAACCACAACGAACCTAACTCCACACGAACCCACACCAAAACCCAAAGTCCACAACACCAACCGCACCAGCCCGACAACCACCTATAATAAGAAGCTCCACCAAACTCCTCCTAATAACACAAACCAAACGCAACCAAACACCCACAGCAAAAGAAGCTACGAAAACAAGCTGCGAAAACCCCCAAACACCAACAATCCAACAAAACGTACGAAACCCTACCCCCACAGCAAAACACCTGCGGCACCCCTGAACCCACCACCAAAACCCCACTACCCCTCCATCCAAACTCCTACGAAACCAAACCCCACCCCACAGCAATACTCCTGTGATATTCCTGCGATATCCCTGCCACCAAACCCTCATACCCCCACAGCAGTACTCCTGCCAACAGTCGAAAGCTGAACCCCGTACAAAAGTTACAGTAACCAACTGTTTGGAAAACACAACAACAAAACAACCACCTGTATCTTGAACGTAGATGTATGCAAGGTGAACCGGTAGAGTTGAAGAAGATGAAGGGGATGGTGATACGATGGGTTACAGTAACCAACAGTTTGTTTTGAAGGAGATGGTGATACGATAGAGATGATACGGTTTTTTGTGAAGGGAATGGAGATGATACGGTTTGTTGTGAAGGAGATGGTGATACAGTTATGGTGAAAGGAGATGGTGAAAGGAGATGATACGGTTTGTTGTAAATCGATGAAGGGGATGAAGATGATACGATGGGTTACAGTAACCAACGGTTTGTTGTGAAGGAGATGGTGATACGATGGAGATGATACGGTTTGTTGTGAAGGGGATGGAGATGATACGGTTTGTTGTGACAGGAAGGTAGCGTGGATGATGGATGAATGGAGAGATGAAGGTAGCGTGGATGATGGATGAATGGAGATGAAGGTAGCGTAGATTATTGTTATTATTATTATTATTATTATTATTATTATTGTTATTATTAAACCATCACTTTATTAGAAACAAAAAGGGATTTACAACAAATTTGGATGGGAGTCGAGATACTATCTGCGCTCCCACCCCTTTAGCAATAGCAAAATCTATTCTATGGAAAATGTGTACAGCAACGCAACTGCATTATTATTGTTATTATTATTATTATTGTTATTATTATTATTATTATTATTATTATTATTATTTTATTTTTTAGTTTTTATAGGAACGTCACTTTATTAGAATAATAGGATTTACAAAAAGTTAGTGGGAAACCGAGATACAACCTGAGCCCCCACTCCTTTAGTTATAACAAAACCAATTCTATTAAAGATGTGAACAGCCGCACGCGCTCCAATATGTTGTGTCATGGAGAATTTCCGGATCCGCTTGAGCAAAGTAGTCGCTCCAATATCTTATTATTATTATTATTATTATTTTATTAAAAACATCACTTTATTAAGATAATAGGGTTTACCAATAAATTAGTGGAAAGCCGAGATACTATATGGGCCCAAGCATCACTTTATTATTACTATTATTATTATTAGAAATTAATAAGATTTACAAAACGTTAGTAGGAAGTCGAGATACTATCTGTGCTCCCACTCCTTTAGCAATTGCAAATTCGATCCTATTAAACATATAACAAGCAACACATGACCCAATATCCTGAGTCAAAGAGTATCTTCGGACCCGCTTTAGTAAGTTCACTGCATCCTTCTCAAGTTCCCCGAAAGAAGAGAATGAGAAGGGGAGAAACCATATCCAATATCTGCACAGTTAGCCTATAAAGTTAGTGGAAAGTCGAGATACTATCTGAGCTCCCACTTCTTTAGCTATATCAAAGCTAATTCTATTATAAATATGAATAACAGCACGTGCTCCAATGTCTTGAGTCGTCGAGAACTTTCAAATTTGATTCATTAAGGTCGCCGCATCCTTCTCTAATTCCCCAAGCGAAGAAAATGAAAAGGGGAGATAACCATAACCAATATCCTAACACTTAGCCTCATACTTGACGCGTTTACGACGTGCTGCATCGGTCACTGCATGACCGGAAAATCAATCATCCTATTTTGCGTCGAATGAGAGGACCCTGTCAAATCCACACACATGTCAAGCCCTCTGTCCCGCGAGAAGAGTAACATATCCGTTGGGCGTAGGGGTTTTTCGCGCCCTCCACCAAGCCCGATATCAACTTCTTTACTAGCCAAAATCCTTGACCTAAAACAAATGTCGACAAGGGTATCACGTACAATGTTATTATATATAATAATAATAATAATAATAATAATAATAATAATAATGATGATATTATTATTATTATTATCGACAAGGGTATCTCAGCTTCCCACTAACTTTTTGTAAAACTTATTATTCTAATGAAGTGAATTATAATTAAAAAAATAAAAACAAAAAATTAAATAATGATAATACTAAAAAAATGCTATAGCTAAAGGAGTGGGGGCTCAGATAGTATCTCAACTCCCTACTAACTTTTTGTAAATCCTATTATTCAATGAGCAAGTCCAATTTTTATTAAAAAAATAAATAATAATAATAATAATAACAATAATAATAATTACTTTATTAAGAAATTCAAATGATTTACAACAAAATAGAAGGAAGCCGTAACACTATCTAGGCTTCCACTCTTTTAGCAATAACGAAACTAAACCTATTAAAAATATGAACATCAACACGTGCTTTAATGTCCTAAATAATGGAGATATTTCAGATTCAACAATGTAACTACGTCTCCCTCTAGTTCCCCCAAAGAAGAGAAAAACTGGGAGGAACCCATATTCAATATATGCACACTTAGTCCCATACTTAACACATTTACGTTGTGCAGCAGCAACCACCACACGATCGAGAGGAGAAGATCCAGTCAGATCCACACAAACATCTACCCCCCGTCCACGAATAAAGTAGCATGTCTGCTAGACGCAGTGGTTTGTTACAACTCCCATCCAACCCGATATTCACTTCCTTATCGACCGAAATCCCCGAACGATAACGTATTTCAACACGGGTTCCAAGTATTATAGCCTCCAAAGAATCATAAAAATGCAAACTTTGTCGAAAAATTTAAATCAAGATTTGTACTCTTTAAATAACTTTTCATAAAAAATCAATCCAGACAAGTAAATTTTTTGTGTTTTAAATAAAAGATTTAAAGCAAAACAATAATAAATAATAGTAGATGGTTTAGATGAAGATTGAAGCAATAAAAACACAAAAATGAATTTTAATTCAAGCGATATATAGGTAATATAGCACAAACACTAAAAAAACACACAAACAAAACTTTCATCCCATGGCTCTTGATACCAATTGTAGAATATTGTAAACCTTGATTATCTTAGAGAGAGAAAGGGTAGAGAGATGGTTGAATGCACAGACTTTTAGAGAGAGAAAGTGAAAGAGAAATATTATATTACTATGTGAAAAAGTGAGGAACAACCACCATCTCCATCTAAGGAGAGGGTTTATTTACCCAAGCCCACAAGATGGGCTTGGGCATCCGGTTCATGATAAACCATGGACCGGGATTGCTTAACCAGTTAACTAAAATCTAACTATTGTCCTAACTACGAGCCGTTACATTAATATATTGTTGGAGTGGCTGATCCTTCCTAAGTACGTTAAAACGTATTTCCAACACAAGTCTGTTTGCCTTTCTCTATACTTCTCCATCAACCATCTAAGTAGATGGATCGCCTGTATAGTTGACCTTCATGGCATAAAACCAAATTGGTTCTCCGAAACCTCAGTCTCCTTTCTCAGTCTTCTCTCAATAACTCTCCCCTAAATCTTCATGGTGTGACTAAGAAACTTGATACCTCTATAGTCGCTACACACTTGTGTGTCACCCTTGTTCTTGTAAATCGGGATGACTTTACTACGTCTCCATTCGTCTGGCATCTTAGCACTATGGAAGATTATTTTGAAGAGGCGAGTCAACCACTTTAGCCCCTCGTCTCCCAAGCATTTACAAGCTTCCACAGGAATTTGTTGTGACCCTGCAACTTTGTTTCTCCTCATCTTATTTAATTCCAAATTGACTTCTACTTGAGTAATCCTCGATTCCAGGCAATCAAATTGCAGATCTTGGCTATCGTTCTCTCCTACTATGCTACCTTCGGGTCGCCTTTCATTGAGAAGAGAAAAAAAAAATACTCTTTCCATCTTTTCCTAATATAGTATTCGTTCACCAAGCTTCTTCCTTCCTCATCTTTGATCTATCTAATGTAGCATGTATCCCTTCTCTTCCTCTCTCTCTCTCCGGCTTTAGCAATCCTGTAGATATCATTTCCCCCCTCTATTGAGTCTAATTTCTTATACAAGTCTTCATACGCTTTGTCCCTCCCCTAAGCCACCGTCCTTTTCGCATCCCTTTTAGCAGCACTATACCTCTCTTATCTAGTTTCCCTATCTTCTTGAAGTACCTCCCTAAACGAAAGAAGCTCTCTGGACCTAGTTTGTTTCCATGAAACTTTAGCTTGTACCTCCTCACTAAACCACCGTGATTCCCTTATGGTCGACTGTGTTCTAGCTGACCCACTAGCGACACCTGGGGAATCCTTCGCTACTTCCTTGATGATGTGGGAAAGTGAATTCCACATCATGTCCGCGTCATGATCAGTCAAGTCCTGTGTATAAGCGTGAAGGCCATATAAGACTCTCTCTCTCTCTCTCTCTCTCTCTCTCTCTCTCTCTCTCTCTCTCTCTCTCTCTCTCTCTCTCTCTCTCTCTCTCTCCCTCTCTCTCTCTCTCTCTGAAATGTTGAACTTCATCTCCGTTCAAGTTCTTCCACGGAATCTTCAAAATTCCTCTTGGCTCCCTCCTGCGTTGATGTCTCTAAAAAGAACATTTAACGCTACCAGCCTGTGCTGAGATGAGCATGCCTCGCTCAGAAAGACCTTGCATTCACTGCATGCTCCAGGGTCACCCTTGCACACAAGAAGTAATCAATCTGAGTGTTGTGAATGGTACTTCTAAAGGTAACTAAATTAGCATCGTTCTTCTTGAAGCAAGAGTTCGATACAACTAAGTCGTGGGTTGTAGCAAAATCTACAATAGAGCGACCTTCATCATTCCTAACTCTAAATCCGAACTCTCCGTGCACCCCCGTGTATACATCCGTTGCAGCTCATATGTGACCATTTAAATCTCTTCCTATAATTAAATGTTGGTCTGTTGGGTATCCCTGAAAATCTCATCAAGGGAGTACTAGAAGCTTTTCTTCTTTGCTTCACTAAGACCTAACTACGATTCATAAGCGCTAATTACGTTAATGGTCTCCCTATCCACAACCAAGGTAATCGTCATGATCATATCGATTGACCTAATAACTTGCACCACATAATCCTTAGGACTAGTGATGATACCATAATTATACATGGTATCATTGTCTTAATCGGGATTAAAATGTACTAAAATATCATAAAAACCATGCAAAATCCTTTGTATTTGCTCATTGTGTGTTTGTACGTTCGGATATCGTGAATTTACGAAAAGATAAAAAGAATCAAGCAAAAACAAACACAGAAAATGAAGCCGCACAAAGAACTGGACTCGGGCATTGATTTTCTAACAAAAGTCCTTAAAGTTTGAAGATTGTACAAGTTTGGTCCCTATACTTTGAAGACTTGTCACTTTAGGCCCTTGTAAAACTGAAAATTACATTAGAGTTCTTAAAGTTTCAAGATTTATCAAAACAAGCCCTTAAAGATATCAAAAATTGCATTTCTAGTCTTTTTCAAAGATTCTATCAACCACAAGGACTGAAATTGCAAATACCCCAATGTTTATATAAAAGGAATCTGCCCTAATTTGTTGTTAAAGTTGGTGTGCCAAAAATGGAGAATGGTGAAAAGTTGTGGAGGATAAGTTGTTAACTACACACCCATTTACCCATTAAAACCCGGTCCCTTAACCCACTAAGCCCAAAACCAGTTAACCTAACCCAACCCGGTTTATAATATTAATTAATATTTTAAATCTTATTTAATATTATATAAACCGGTGCTAAACACCCCATTTTCCCCAAATGAAGTTCAAACAACATCCTTGTACACTTAACAAACCTTAAAACCCTAAATCATGTAATACTATGAATTGACCTAAGTGGTTTTCCAGATTAGTGATTTAGCATAAGTTAACCAAATCCCCACTCTTAAACCACTTCCCAACCAATAGGGACCTCCCCTGCCCCGTCCCTTTCTCCTCAAACCCAAAAACAGACCTAATCAATAATCAGGGTAATTCCTTACTCCCCACACTTCCTTGGATGGCTGAGATCATTTCTAACAGCTGTAACACTTCAGAGATCACATGGGCAAGGATTTGACCATTAAGTCTTCCAAAATTCAAATTTTCATAAGGAAAGAATTGGACATTCAAGAGCTAAGGGTTCCTTTATTTTTATCATTCTAGAATGTACTTAGGATTAGTATAAAAGGAGGAACTCGTCTGTAGCATTCCCCTTTGTTCCAATTTCTTTGTAAAAAAAATTTATAAATTAATAGTTAAAGTGTATTAAAATTCTTGCAAAGATTTTGAGTTCCAATTTTATTTTTCTACAATTTAAATTTGTTGTCTTTTTAATTTTGTGCAAGTGTTTCAAGTTTACCAAAAAATTTGTCCAAGTCTTTCTTGTTCAAGGAATTTGGGATCCAATGGCTTACGTGTGGATCATGGTAATAAGTGTGAAAACACTTATCCTTTCACCACTTAAAACAAATAAAAAACGAGACCAAAACGTATATTTAATGTCGTAAAAGTCGGAATTATGCGTGGTTTGTGTTTTTATTGTGTTTTAGGACCAAAATATAAAAAAAAGAAGAAAACACGGGCTTTCACGGGCTTTTATCGAAGAAAAAGACAAAAGACAAAGTCAAAAGATCAAGAGTGTAAAAAAACGGAAGTCAATGTAATAACTGGGTTTTTCACTAGTATGAAAATTTGTTCGTCTCGATTCAATTCGAATTGATTTCTAGTTAAAAGTGCGACTCAGTCGTTCTTGGTGGAAAATAAAATGGTTTGGTTATCTATTCTACTTAAAAGGTAAATGCACAAAATAATAACAATAAGCTAAAAGCAATTAACTAATAAAAACAAAACAATATAAATAATAAAACGTAGATTTAAAACGAAACAATTAATAAAAATAAAACTAAAAGACGAAATTAACTGTCGACTCGAAAATAAAGTTTACTTAATGAAAAAGGAGAGAATAAAACTAAAATGGTACTTTAAAGCTAAACGAGGCAAAACCTAAACCGGGTACTAAATAAAAGATAAAACTTAAACTTTACGAAAAAAATATTAATTTTAAAATTAGACGAAAAATTCAACTAAAAATACGTAACTTTCAGAAATAGAATCGGAACAACTTTCAAATTAAACTAAACAATTAAGGAACAATTATAATAAATAAACAAGCTAGCAGGCAGCTAGCTCAAGCTAGCACCCTAGCTGCTGAATTTTGGCGCTAAATACTTAAGCAGGCAGGCTGCCTTGCTTGTCATTCTAAATACTGGTTGGTTCAGAATATTCTTTGTTCGTTCGGTAAAATTTCCTTTGTTCGGAATATATTATTTATTCGTTATTTTTTTTTCACTCGGAATATTTTTATGCAAATTTGTTTATTCGAGATTTTTGACTTGGTTCGGTAAAAATGTTACTCGTTCGGGAAAATCAACTGGTTCGGGAAAATAGACTCATTCGGGAAAAATACTCGTTCGGTAAAAAATTTAAAAAAAACTTTATTCGGGAAAAATTAATTGGTTCGGGAAAAATTGTTGGTTCGGTAAAAATAAACTCGTTCGGTAAAAAAAACTCGTTCGGTAAAATAATGCTGGTTCGGGAAAAAACTGAGAAAAATAAAACAGTGACGAAAATAGGAGAAAAACAAGGCACGAATTTAACTAAAATAACTATAATCAATCTAAAAATTAAACTAAACTGACCACTAATAATCAACTAACAATAAAAAAAATCAACCAAATCAACAAAACTAACAATAAAAACTAAATTAATCAAAACTCACTTAATCAAATCTATAAAAACTCAAGAACACAACCATAAATATAAACTAAGATTAAACCACAGAAAACAAGAAAGGAAGAAGGAGATGAACTAAAAGCTTGATTAAAAGTAAAGATTCAACAACATAAAAGTAAAACTTACTTGAAAATTAAAGGTAAAAGACAAGTATATATATTGCAAGAAATTAAAGTGCAAGATATAAAAAATGGAAGAGCTAGTTTGTCAAATTAGCCAACCACATAAAAATGAAAACTAATCCTCTATTTATAGGGAAGGAGGGGAGGAAGGTTCCTAGGAAGCTTCCTTCTTTCTTTCTTTCTCTTTTAGTCCTTAGTCTTCTAAACTCTTCGACTTTTTCGACTTTTATCTCGGGATTAATTAAACTCGTCTTGTAATTTCTTCATAAATTAGACTTGAGTTCTTTGGCTTTATTAAACTTCCGTCTTTAGACCATTTCTTATATAAATCTTCATAATAGGCCTTGGACTTCCATTCTTTTTGCACTCTTGATCTCTTGACTTCGTCTTTTGTCTTTTTCTTCGATAAAAGCCCGTGAAAGCCCGTGTTTTCTTCCTTTTTCATCTTTTGGTCCTAAAACACAACAAAAACACAAACCACGCATAATTCTGACATTTACGACATAAAATACACGTTAAGGTCTCGTTTTAATTGTAATTAAGTGGTAAAAGGATGGGTGTTTTCACACCTATCAAATCCCCTACACTTGACCATTGCAATGACCTCATGCAATGCTTAGTGACAAAGCAAGATTTACATTCTCCATCATAATCAACCTACATTGGCCTTTATTAAACAATAAAAACTAAGGAAAATTTAAAAGATAGAAAATAACAAAATGCTAGAAGGAAGAAACTTGTAAAGAAATCTAAGACTTACATTAGGGCTTTGGTGTCATGAATGTCTATCATCCTCAAGTTTCACGTTCCCCATGCCAAGCTTAAAAACGAGATCACTGTTAGTACAAGTTAGCACAACTAACACTGACTCATGCGGTTTAATTAATCACTTAGAATCCCTTATTCCTACGGGTACCACTTATATTTTATTGATGTGTTGAATGATCAGGAGGATGCATTGTCGACTTATTTTGATAGTTTAGTAAGGCTGAAAATAAAGTAGGACGATCTAATCCATAGTTAGCTAAAGGACAAAATCTTTTAAAACTGCTTCTCGAAACCTCATAAAGTTCATATCTTGGCATAACTCGCTTCACGATTTGAGACCTTTCTCGGACTGATATTTGGCATTTACTTCATACTTCAAATCTTGAGATGACGATCTTGAAATTATGGTCTTCTCTTCGTCTATAGTGTATATCTTCACTTGGGGTAGTTGAGATATTTTCTTCAAATGTTGACCACGACTTCTTCATTATTTCTTCAATCCTTATTTGCGATTTTGATATATAACGATCCGCCTCCTTTTCGGACCTGGATCTATTTATCCTCATACCTTGTTAGGGTCTTTTCGGATAGATTTCTCCATGATCTTTATGGGAGTAATTGGTTTTCGTCGTGTGTCTTGATCCTTCATATTGATTTTGGTATAATGCTTTTCACATCATCTTGGATCTTTAGCAACAAAATGGAATCCTCATGCCTTGTTAGGGCCTTTTTGGACTCGCCAATCTTCGCGTCCCGTTTCAATAAGTTATGCCTTGGCTATGAACTCTAATTAATACCAAGCAACTTTCAAACGATCTTGGGATAGAAACTAAGTAATTTTTCAGACCGTACGACCTTACATATTGCATTTATTTATTTATAAATGATGGGAGAAAAAGATCATAATTAACTCATATAAGTTAATGAAAGAATACCAAACTTATAACTAACTCTATCATTTCTCGTTCTCCACAATTTAAAATCTCAAGGAATGAGACTCGTGGATGCTTAGCCTAATAAACCAATTAAGGTCTACATGATTAAGGATACTAGCTAGAGTAAACTTGGATAAGTAAACTCGGGTTGAGTCAAAATATTTACGACGGGCCTAATATATCTAAGATATCTAAACTTGCTAAAACCATTTTATTGAACAATAAGAGAAAATAACAAAAATAAAGGAAACTACAACTAGGCCAAAATAGATTAAAAAATCTGAAAAATGTTGAAAAATCGAATTTCCGGTTAAAATGAGGTCAAATTAATGGAAAAGTCCACTTAACTTCGATAGAAGTCCCCCTACACTTGATATAAACATTGTCCTCAATGTTTAAGCATGTGGGAGTAAACTCCCCTACACTTAGGACATTGTGCACGTTCTTTAAATCTTGCTAAGGAAAAGACAACTAACGAGATTCCTATTTTAATATTGGAAAATATAAAATAGTGAATCGAAAAGAGTTTAGGATAGAACCGGGAAGACGGGAACACGGAATCACGGGTCATCAAGAGTCATCAAGAATGGATCTTTGAAAGCGCGAATCCCTGAGTATGAGAAGAGAGAAAATAGCAAACACCAACGGGTCTCCCCGACACTTAGGATAAAAGATAGATACTTGGTTTGCCTCCCAAGAAGCGCTTGTTTTTTATCAACGAGTCGTGAGCCTGACTCGACCTTGATTAGCATAGTAAGAACCTTGAAAAGTATCCACCGGGATCAAACACATAGTTTTCGTCCATCAAGTAACACAAGCATAAGGCGAACAAGGCAAGCCAAAGAAGAGTAGGCAAGGTTCCCTTAAGCAAAGATAGAGCACGGTGGTGGGAGGTATGGTAAAGTAATAGCATGGCTCCAGCAGTTCCAAAAGTCTTTCCTTTTATTGCATCAGATGGATACTGAGATGGCTGAAAAAATTCGATACCGGGGTCGAACACCTTTTCCTTTAGGGGAAAATAGCACTCAGGCTCAGCAGAATTTGAAGAAGATTCGCTAAGAAAATGCACAACCTCGTTCTCAGAAGGTGGATAGAGATGTGTTAAAACATACGTGCTGCGGATGTTGGTGTCTTCCGGCGTCTTCTCCTTTGAAAGAAGTTTCTTCAAATTCATAGAAGGATAAATACCATAATCATCAAATTCTAAAGGAGGAGCATCACTCTCATTTGGGAAGTATGTGTTGAGAAAAGTAGCAAAGTCTTCCTCAAATGAGTAGTCATCCAAAGTAGGATCAATCATGGTTGGCGGAGGATCTTCATCATGTGAAGAATCACTCGAGAGAGTATCAGCCGCATCAAAATCATCATAAGTGGGCATGTCTGGATACTCAGAAGTAAAATCATCATAATCATCTCCATCGGAACTAGAATCGTCATCATAAGCATCAAAGATCGGTGGAGAATCATAAATTGGTGGAGGATCGGAATTGTATAGAGAATCATCCACATCATCTTGGAATAGTGGATTATCATAACAAAAAATAAAAAGAGGATTGTTGTAGACGAAAAAATCATCTAGCACATTAATCATATTCGCTGATTCTCTTCCATTAGATTTAGTTGTGATCTTCCCCATTTTGAACACTTGTGCATCATTCCCCACCCTTAAGATTAACTCACCTTTGGCAACATCAACTAGAGCTTTTCCGGTTCTCAAGAATGGCCGACCGAGTATTAACGGAATACGGGGGTCCATTTCATAGTCAACAACAACAAAGTCGACCGGAAAAGTGAAGGTGCCAACTTTAATAAACACGTCTTCAGCAATACCAACGGGGTAAGCGAGAGTGCGATTTGCAAGCTCAAGAATCATCCTTGTTGGTGTAAGGTCGGGTAATGATAGTGCTGTCCAAACACTTAAAGGCATCAAATTAATACTTGCCCCGAGATCAGCTAGGGCAGTAAATTCTTCGGTTTTGTTAAAAATGCAAGGCAACACAAAACGACCAGGATCTCCAAGTTTTTCTGGAAGTTCTTTAAGAATGACTGCAGAACAGTTTTCATTTAAGCGTGTGTTGACAAGCTCAACCAGCTTTTCCTTCTTGTTAAGCAATTCCTTGAATGCTTTGACGAATTTCGGCATGTGGACAAGTGCTTCAACAAGGCTAATATTGAAATTCATTTGAGAGATCATCTTCAAATAGTTCGACACTTGAATGTCATTCTTGGTTTGCAATTTAGCATTGTCTAAGCGAGAAGGATAAGGAATATTGGGCTTATAGGTGGAAGGTAGGGTTGTTGAAGGGTGCTTCTTGGGTACTTCAGTAAGAGGTGGAGACGGTAATGGAGAACTAATACTAGGCGTGGGAGTATGAGGGATAAATGGTGATGGAGGAGGTGTGGATGGAGTAACTGTGTGAGGGGTAGATGGTCCTATTAAGGTTGCTCCACTGCGTGTAGTAATAGCACTCACATTCTCTCTCGGGTTAGTGACGGTATTTGAAGGTAGAGAGCCCGAAGTAGAGGGTTGAGGAGTTGGTAAGAAACTAGCCAACATATTATTCAAATAATTTGTTTGGGTGCTAAAAGAGGTTTGAATATCATGTCGAAGCTTGGATCTAATGTCATTACCTTGCTTAGTGATATCCCCTTTCAAATTGATAATTTGGCTTTGTAGATTCTTGATTTGCTCTCCTTGGGTTCTCATTAAAGCTTCAACATCTTGATGAATGGGTGGGGCTTGTTGAGCAGGTGGGTGATAAGGATTAGTAGCTCTAGGTGGGATTTGGTTGCTTCTATTGTAGCTGTTGGGGTTGTGGTTTTGAGGAGAAAAACCAGGTGAAAGAAAGTTGTTAGAACGGTAACTTAGCAAGTTACGATCACCTTGAGGTCGGGCTTGGTAATTTTCCGTTGAATAATTACCATAATCCGCATACACGTTTTCCGGATTGTCATGAGTAGAAGGACAATCAGTGTATGAGTGAGGACCGCTACAAGTCTCACAAGAAATTGCTACAGATTTAACTTGTTGTTGATTTGTAGCCAAGAGTTGTATATTCTTGCTCATTTCGACCATTGCGCGGGTCAATTCGGTGATATCAGGGTTTGCTGAAGTAGAAGAAACATTGACTCTCGGGTTGTTCCTGGAAGATGCGGATGAATCCCAATTTTTGTGTGATGAGTAGTCATGTTCTCAATAAGCTCTCTACACTCCTCGGGTCTTCTCTTCATAAATGTGCCACCGGCGGCTGCATTAATAGTATCACGATCACGAAAAGTTAAACCATTGTAGAAAGTATCAATCAACGTAACGGGGAGCATGTTGTGGTTTGGACGTCGATCGATCAAAACATTATATTTTTCCCAAGTATCAAAGAGAGATTCATCGGGTTCTTGCATGAAACCGCTGATTTGATTTCGAAGGCTCGTGACCATGGATGGTGGAAAGTAGCGCGACAAAAATCGTTGAGTCAAGTCGTCCCAAGTATGAATGGAATTCTTCGGGAGACGATCAAACCATTTTTCGGCGTGGTGGGATAAAGTATGTGGAAAGATCTGTAGGCGAAGGACATCCATAGTAACACCGGGCAACTTCATGCTTTGAGTAATAGTAATGAATTTGTCGAGGTGCTTGTTGGCATCATCATCCGGCAATCCGCGAAATGGATTAGTTTGCACTTGTTGGATCATATGATGCTTCAACGAAAACTCCGGAGCCGTGATTTGCATCGGCGCAATCGGTCCTCCTCGTCCATACATTGTGGGTTGACAAAGCTCCTCCATTGTTCTAAGGTCGGGTGGGGGAACATTGTTGTTATTGATGTTGGGGGGGTACACCAGCCATATCTAAATCTTCACGAGTCTCGGGCTCTGAATAAGTTTAAGATCTAGTACGTATGCACCTGCAAAAGCAAAAGAAAAAGATGCCACAAAATAGAGAATATATATATACACTTAGAAAAATAAAATCTTTTTGGTGCAAAACTTTGAAAAAGAAATGCTTTTTATATGTATTTTAATGTTTTTGTATTTTTGAAAATTTTTGACACGAAAAATAACGCTCACGAATGAACGGATCCCAAAAAGCAATGCGTCTCTCACAGAAAACCGTTAATCTTCACGAAAAGAGCCGGCAGCGGCGCCATTTAATAACTGGGTTTTTCACTAGTATGAAAATTTGTTCGTCTCAATTCAATTCGAATTGATTTCCAGTTAAAAGTGCTACTCAGTCGTTCTTGGTGGAAAATAAAATGGTTTGGTTATCTATTCTACTTAAAAGGTAAATGCACAAAATAATAAAAATAAGCTAAAAGCAATTAACTAATAAAAACAAAACAATATAAATAATAAAACGCAGATTTAAAACGAAACAATTAATAAAATAAAACTAAAAGACGAAATTAACTATCGACTCGAAAATAAAGTTTACGAAAAAAAATAAAAGATAAACGAGGCAAAACCTAAAGCGGGTACTAAATAAAAGATAAAACTTAAACTTTACGAAAAAAATATTAATTTTTAAATTAGACGAAAAATTCAACTAAAAATACGTAACTTTCAGAAATAAAATCGGAACAACTTTCAAATTAAACTAAACAATTACGGAACAATTATAATAAATAAACAAGCTAGCAAGCAGCTAGCTCAAGCTAGCACCCTAGCTGCTGAATTTTGGCGCTAAATACTTAAGCAGTCAGGCTGCCTTGCTTGTCATTCTAAATACTGGTTGGTTCGGAATATTCTTTGTTCATTCGGTAAAATTTCCTTTGTTCGGAATATATTATTTATTCGTTATTTTTTTTTCACTCGGAATATTTTTATGCAAATTTGTTTATTCGGGATTTTTGACTTGGTTCGGTAAAAATGTTACTCGTTCGGGAAAATCAACTGGTTCGGGAAAATAGACTCATTCGGGAAAAATACTCGTTCGGTAAAAAATTTTAAAAAAACTTTATTCGGGAAAAATTAATTGGTTCGGGAAAAATTGTTGGTTCGGTAAAAATAAACTGGTTCGGTAAAAAAACTCGTTCGGTAAAATAATGCTGGTTCGGGAAAAAACTGAGAAAAATAAAACAGTGACGAAAATAGGAGAAAAACAAGGCTCGAATTTAACTAATGATGACGTATAGTCCCCAGCCGGGTCATGAACCCGGCCCAAGGGTACTACCCGTATCCGGCCCATCACATATGGGTGGGATAAATGTCAGTTAGGCTTATGGGCTTGAATGAACAGTAACCGCACACACGTGTGCGGCCCACGGCCCGGTACGGCCGACACGGCCGACATAGGGTTAGACAGAATGATATTCTGTCTAGGAATATCTTTACCCCAATAAGAGAGGATATTCACTACCAGAATTAGAAGATAACAATCATTCTAATTCTGGTGCTTATCTCTTCCTTGGGGCCGAAGGATCAGTGAAAGCCCACTAGGGTTTCACTGTCTATAAAAGGAACCCCCAAAGGTTCCACGAAGGTATCACAATTCTCTCTAAACTCACATATAACCCTAAATCGATTACTTACTCTCACGCCGGAGTCTAATCGTGGGAAACCTTCCCACGGTAAGCTTAACGCGTGTTGTTTAGTGTGCAGGATCCCAACCAGACGATTCACTTGGTGCAGGAGCCGGTACCCAGCCAACCCGAATTAAGCCTAATTCGGGTCTAGCAAGGATCAACCAACTTTTGCATCAACAAGTTGGCGCCGCCCGTGGGACCTTAACACTAAGCTAGAACAAAACCTCATCTCGATCTTTTCAATGACAAAGGGGCATCCGCCAGTTAACCCCAGGAACGTGAATCCTGGGAATCGGAAGTCCCTAGGGGAAGGGATTCTTATTCCCAACCAATCACCTAGCCGCCTCGCAGGCGGGCCAGGTAACCGTAGCGGTCTTCAGTCCGCAGGGGTGACGAGCACGATCTCGGTGACACCCCCGCCCACTTCAACCCTGGACAACCCTGATCCGGGAAGTGCGCCAGACCCTCCTAACAAGGAGCCACGTAGACCCTTAATGGAGGAAGAAGTGGAAGCTCAACCACTCAGCGAGGATGAGCTCACTCGAGTTCTCACTCAGAATTTTGAAAGGATCGTCCCAGGGATCGCATCAAGATTGAGCCTGGGGAGGAACCTCCAAGCCCAACTCAACTTTGGCGACAGTGGACCATCCACCCCTTCCCGAAATCTGAGAAAAAGGACCCAGCCTCGGGAGCAGGGAACCTTTGAGGAAGACCCTCAACCCCGGAA
Organism: Glebionis coronaria; assembly: GCA_025667525.1. Classification (NCBI taxonomy): domain Eukaryota; kingdom Viridiplantae; phylum Streptophyta; class Magnoliopsida; order Asterales; family Asteraceae; genus Glebionis; species Glebionis coronaria. Next base: position 443,303,375 of record CM046878.1, on the reverse strand, counting down.
TGTGTTTGAACGCATAGGGGATTGCATTATGCAAGAATTAAGGCAGTCCCAAGATGGAGAAAGGCCGGATGGCTCCCCCGAGCGGCCAGATCGAGAGCTGACCAGAACCACACGTCGCCCAAGTGTGTGGGATAGGATGAACACAGGGAGGGAGGCTCCTGGCTCATCTCAGAAAAGTGGTCCCTATTCAAAAGGTCGGGCACCACCGCCGTCCCCAGATCCGTCTGGGGAAGACTCGGATGACCATCCACCCAAGCGCCGCCGGCCTAGGCGCACTCCTCCGCCACCAAATAATGATGAGTATTATGGTGGCCCCTACTATCGGGATACGGAAGAAGAGGACCTCTCGCGTCCGTGGTGTGAACCATGGGATGACCCTAGGCTCACACGGCCATGGGCGGATCCCAGGGAAGATCCGTTTACCCTCCGCATACGGAATTATTCTGAGGACACCAAACGTCGCATGCCGGCATGTATCAAGACGTATGATGGGTCCGGTGATCCGGTTGATCACCTCAAAATATTCGATACTCAGGCTAAAATTGAACGATGGCCCATGCCTACATGGTGCCAAATGTTCAATTCGACCTTGATTGGAAACGCTCGTGACTGGTTCGAGGCACTTCCCCACGCAGCATTGATAGTTTCACGGAACTACGCACTGCGTTTGAGAACAATTATACTCAAAGGAAGAAGTATAATAGGGATCCGGTCTCATTGGCAACTGTCAAGCAACGGCCGGGGGAGTCCATAGAAGCCTTCACTGAGCGCTTCAATGACGAGTGCACGCGCACGAGAACCATGCCAGAGCTCCTGAAAATCTCCGACTACATGCACGCCATAACAGACAGAGAACTGATCAGGCGTCTCAACGACAAGCGTCTAGAGAGATATGATGACCTCATGGAAAGGGTCAGAAATTTCATAGAGGGAGAGACAGGTGTTGCCGCAGCCTACCCATCCAGAGGAAATGGGTACCGCTCAAATGACCAATCTCGGAGACAGTCGGGCGGTCAAGGCAACCAGAACAATAACAAGGGCTCGGACTATAAGAGCCAAAGCAAAGGCGGACGGTCGGACGACAAGTTCACCCCCCTAAAGATGTCCTACCGGGAGATCTTGCTGACTGAAGGGGCGAATTTTCCAAGACCTCCCCCAATGACCACACCCCCGGAACGTCGGCAGGGAAGTCGCTTCTGCGAGTTCCATAATGACAAAGGGCACGGCACGGAGGAGTGTATCCAGCTGAAGAAGCATATTGAGTCGCTAATCAAATCAGGCAAACTCAAGCACCTAGTTAAGGATTGGAAAGACGGAAAGGACAACAACAAGAAGTATGATAAGAAGGACCCCCAAAAGGACAAGCCTTCTACCATATACATGATCCAATCCAGGCAGCGCCGCACGAGACAGAAAATTGGCCAAAAATTTTCACGCGGCAAGGAAATCTCATTCCCTCTCATTACAGCAAGTGACGTGGTTGATGCGCCTCTCACTATTGAGATAAGCATTGGAACACACAGCCGTAGGGGTGGCTTATTTATAGGGTTACCTTGAGGGTCACAGCCTGTTGGATATGTGACACGTGTTGGCCACTATTCTTAATCGTGTGGCTAGGGGGCAAGTGGCAAGTGAAACGTCAGATGGGACCCACGGGTCATATCTGACCCACACGTTTGCACTGCTCAATGTTCTGACTGTCTGCACTTTTGTCAGTCAAACAAGTAAGATGAACAGTTGTTCATGTCGGGTTATGCGGCTCTAACGTAAGACTTGACATTTAATGATATATTTAATTTGTCTCGGCTACCATGTATCGAGCATCATTGTCCTTTGTTATGAATTCCTTGGTACGTCCGGGAGCATCTTTGTAGTCTAGAGGTTCCACCTACGGTTGTAACAACTAGACTGGGGGGACATGATGACGTATAGTCCCCAGCCGGGTCATGAACCCGGCCCAAGGGTACTACCCGTATCCGGCCCATCACATATGGGTGGGATAAATGTCAGTTAGGCTTATGGGCTTGAATGAACAGTAACCGTACACACGTGTGCGGCCCACGGCCCGGTACGGCCGACACGGCCGACATAGGGTTAGACAGAATGATATTCTGTCTAGGAATATCTTTACCCCAATAAGAGAGGATATTCACTACCAGAATTAGAAGATAACAATCATTCTAATTCTGGTGCTTATCTCTTCCTTGGGGCCGAAGGATCAGTGAAAGCCCACTAGGGTTTCACTGTCTATAAAAGGAACCCCCAAGGGTTCCACGAAGGTATCACAATTCTCTCTAAACTCACATATAACCCTAAATCGATTACTTACTCTCACGCCGGAGTCTAATCGTGGGAAACCTTCCCACGGTAAGCTTAACGCGTGTTGTTTAGTGTGCAGGATCCCAACCAGACGATTCACTTGGTGCAGGAGCCGGTACCCAGCCAACCCGAATTAAGCCTAATTCGGGTCTAGCAAGGATCAACCAACTTTTGCATCAACAACTAAAAATAACCATAATCAATCTAAAAATTAAACTAAACTAACCACTAATAATCAACTAACAATAAAAAAAATTAACCAAATCAACAAAACTAACAATAAAAATCAAATTAATCAAAACCCACTTAATCAAATCTATAAAAACTCAAGAACACAACCATAAATATAAACTAAGATTAAACCATAGAAAACAAGAAAGGAAGAAGGAGATGAATTAAAAGCTTGATTAAAAGTAAAGAATCAACAACATAAAAGTAAAACTTACTTGAAAATTAAAGGTACAAGACAAGTATATATATTGCAAGAAATTAAAGTGCAAGATATAAAAAATGGAAGAGCTAGTTTGTCAAATTAGCCAACCACATAAAAATGAAAACTAATCCTCTATTTATAGGGAAGGAGGGGAGGAAGGTTGCTAGGAAGCTTCCTTCTTTCTTTCTTTCTCTTTTTGTCCTTAGTCTTCTAAACTCTTCGACTTTTTCGACTTTTATCTCGGGATTAATTAAACTCGTCTTGTAATTTCTTCATAAATTAGACTTGAGTTCTTTGGCTTTATTAAACTTCCGTCTTTAGACCATTTCTTCTATAAATCTTCATAATAGGCCTTGGACTTCCGTTCTTTTTGCACTCTTGATCTCTTGACTTCGTCTTTTGTCTTTTTCTTCGATAAAAGCCCGTGAAAGCCCGTGTTTTCTTCCTTTTTCATCTTTTGGTCCTAAAACACAACAAAAACACAAACCACGCATAATTCTGACATTTACGACATAAAATACACGTTAAGGTCTCGTTTTAATTGTAATTAACTGGTAAAAGGATGGGTGTTTTCACACCTATCAAATCCCCTACACTTGACCATTGCAATGACCTCATGCAATGCTTAGTGACAAAGCAAGATTTACATTCTCCATCATAATCAACCTACCTTGGCCTTTATTAAACAATAGAAACTAAGGAAAATTTAAAAGATAGAAAATAACAAAATGCTAGAAGGAAGAAACTTGTAAAGAAATCTAAGACTTACATTAGGGCTTTGGTGTCATGAATGTCTATCATCCTCAAGTTTCACGTTCCCCATGCCAAGCTTAAAAACGAGATCATTGTTAGTACAAGTTAGCACAACTAACACTGATTCATGCGGTTTAATTAATCACTTAGAATCCCTTATTCCTACGGGTACCACTTATATTTTATTGATGTGTTGAATGATCAGGAGGATGCATTGTCGACTTATTTCGATAGTTTAATAAGGCTGAAAATAAAGTAGGACGATCTAATCCATAGTTAGCTAAAGGAAAAAATCTTTTAAAACTGGTTCTCGAAACCTCATAAAGTTCATATCTTGGCATAACTCGCTTCACGATTTGAGACCTTTCTCGGACTGATATTTGGCATTTACTTCATACTTCAAATCTTGAGACGACGATCTTGAAATTATGGTCTTCTCTTCGTCTATAGTGTATATCTTCTCTTGGGGTAGTTGAGATATTTTCTTCAAATGTTGACCACGACTTCTTCATTATTTCTTCAATCCTTATTTGGGATTTTGATATATAACGATCCGCCTCCTTTTCGGACTTGGATCTATTTATCCTCATACCTTGTTAGGGTCTTTTCGGATAGATTTCTCCATGATCTTTATGGGAGTAATTGGTTTTCGTCGTGTGTCTTGATCCTTCATATTGATTTTGGAATAATGCTTTTCACATCATCTTGGATCTTTAGCAACAAAATGGAATCCTCATGCCTTGTTAGGGCCTTTTTGGACTCGCCAATCTCCGCGTCCCGTTTCAATAAGTTATGCCTTAACTATGAACTCTAATTAATACCAAGCAACTTTTAAACGATCTTGGGATAAAAGCTAAGTAATTTTTCAAACCGTACGACCTTACTTATTGCATTTATTTATTTACAAGCAATGGGAGAAAAAGATCATAATTAACTCACATAAGTTAATGAAAGAATACCAAACTTATAACTAACTCTATCATTTCTCGTTCTACACAATTTAAAATCTCAAGGAATGAGACTCGTGGATGCTTAGCCTAATAAACCAATTAAGGTCTACATGATTAAGGATACTAGCTAGAGTAAACTTGGATAAGTAAACTCGGGTTGAGTCAAAATATTTACGACGGGCCTAATATATCTAAGATATCTAAACTTGCTAAAACCATTTTATTGAACAATAAGAGAAAATAACAAAAATAAAGGAAACTACAACTAGGCCAAAATAGATTAAAAAATTTGAAAAATGTTGAAAAATCGAATTTCCGGTTAAAATGAGGTCAAATTCATGGAAAAGTCCACTTAACTTCGATAGAAGTCCCCCCTACACTTGATATAAACATTGTCCTCAATGTTTAAGCATGTGGGAGTAAACTCCCCTACACTTAGGACATTGTGCACGTTCTTTAAATCTTGCTAAGGAAAAGACAACTAACGAGATTCCTATTTTAATATTGGAAAATATAAAATAGTGAATCGAAAAGAGTTTAGGATAGAACCGGGAAGACGGGAACACGGAATCACGGGTCATCAAGAGTCATCAAGAATGGATCTTTGAAAGCGCGAATCCCTGAGTATGAGAAGAGAGAAAATAGCAAACACCAACGGGTCTCCCCTACACTTAGGATAAAAGATAGATACTTGGTTTGCCTCCCAAGAATCGCTTGTTTTTTATCAACGAGTCGTGAGCCTGACTCGACCTTGATTAGCATAGTAAGAACCTTGAAGAGTATCCACCGGGATCAAACACATGGTTTTCGTCCATCAAGTAACACAAGCATAAGGCGAACAAGGCAAGCCCCAAAGAAGAGTAGGTAAGGGTCCCTTAAGCAAAGATAGAGCAAGGTGGTGGGAGGTATGGTGAAGTGATAGCATGGCTCCAGCAGTTCCAAAAGTCTTTCCTTTTATTGCATCTAATGGATACTGAGATGGCTGAAAAAATTCGATACCGGGGTCGAACACCTTTTCCTTTAGGGGAAAATAACACTCAGGCTCAGCAGAATTTGAAGAAGATCCGCTAAGAAAATGCACAACCTCGTTCTCAGAAGGTGGATAGAGAGGTGTTAAAACATACGTGCTGCGGATGTTGGTGTCTTCCGGCGTCTTCTCCTTTGAAAGAAGTTTCTTCAAATTCGTAGAAGGATAAATACCATAATCATCAAAGTCTAAAGGAGGAGCATCACTCTCATTTGGGAAGTATGTGTTGAGAAAAGTAGCAAAGTCTTCCTCAAATGAGTAGTCATCCAAAGTAGGATCAATCATGGTTGGCGGAGGATCTTCATCATGTGAAGAATCACTCGAGAGAGTAACAACCTCATCAAAATCATCATAAGTGGGCATGTCTGGATACTCAGAAGTAAAATCATCATAATCATCTCCATTGGAACTAGAATCGTCATCATAAGCATCAAAGATCGGTGGAGAATCATAAATTGGTGGAGGATCGGAATTGTATAGAGAATCATCCACATCATCTTGGAATAGTGGATTATCATAGCAAAAAACGAAAAGAGGATTGTTGTAGACGAAAAAATTATCAAGCACATTAATCATATTCGTTGATTCTCTTCCATTAGATTTAGTTGTGATCTTCCCCATTTTGAATACTTGTGCATCATTCCCGACCCTTAAGATTAACTCACCTTCGGAAACATCAACTAGAGCTTTTCCGGTTCTCAAGAATGGCCGACCGAGTATTAACGGAATACGAGGGTCCATTTCATAGTCAACAACAGCAAAGTCGATCGGAAAAGTGAAGGTGCCAACTTTAATAAACACGTCTTCAGCAATACCAACGGGGTAAGCGAGAGTGCGATTTGCAAGCTCAAGAGTCATCCTTGTTGGTGTAAGGTCGGGTAATGATAGTGCTGTCCAAACACTTAAAGGCATCAAATTAATACTTGCCCCGAGATCAGCTAGGGCAGTAAATTCTTCGGTTTTGTTAAAAATGCAAGGCAATACAAAACGACCGGGATCTCCAAGTTTTTTCGGAAGTTCTTTAAGAATGACTGCAGAACAGTTTTCATTTAAGCGTGTGTTGACAAGCTCAACTAGCTTTTCCTTCTTGTTAAGCAATTCCTTGAATGCTTTGACGAATTTCAGCATGTGGACAAGTGCTTCAACAAGGCTAGTATTGAAATTCATTTGAGAGATCATCTTCAAATAGTTCGACACTTGAATATCATTCTTGGTTTGTAATTTAGCCTTGTCTAAGCGAGAAGGATAAGGAATATTGGGTTTATAGGTGGAAGGTGGGGTTGTTGAAGGGTGCTTTTTGGGTACTTCAGTAAGAGGTGGAGACGGTAATGGAGAACTAATACTAGGCGTGGGAGTATGAGGGATAAATGGTGATGGAGGAGGTGTGGATGGAGTAACTGTGTGAGGGGTAGATAGTCCTACTAAGGTAGCTCCACTGCGTGTAGTAATAGCACTCACATTCGCTCTCGGGTTAGTGACGGTGTTTGAAGGTAGAGAGCCCGAAGTAAAGGGTTGAGGAGTTGGTAAGAAACTAGCCAACATATTCTTCAAATCATTTGTTTGAGTGCTAAAAGAGGTTTGAATATCATGTCGAAGCTCGGATCTAATGTCATTACCTTGCTTAGTGATATCCCCTTTCAAATTGATAATTTGGCTTTGCAGATTCTTGATTTGCTCTCCTTGGGTTCTCATTAAAGCTTCAACATCTTGATGAATGGGTGGGGGTTGTTGAGCGGGTGGGTGATAAGGATTAGTAGCTCTAGGTGGGATTTGGTTGCTTCTATTGTAGTTGTTCGGGTTGTGGTTTTGAGGAGAAAAACCAGGTGAAAGAAAGTTGTTAGAACGGTAACTTAGCAAGTTACGATCACCTTGAGGTCGGGCTTGGTAATTTTCCGTTGAATAATTACCATAAGCCGCATACACGTTTTCCGGATTGTCATGAGTAGAAGGACAATCAGTGTATGAGTGAGGACTGCTACAAGTCTCACAAGAAATTGCTACAGATTTAACTTGTTGTTGATTTGTAGCCAAGAGTTGTATATTCTTGCTCATTTCGACCATTGCGCGGGTCAATTCGGTGATATCAGGGTTTGCTGGAGTAGAAGAAACATTGACTCTCGGGTTGTTCCTTGAAGATGCGGATGAATCCCAATTTTTGTGATGAGTAGTCATGTTCTCAATAAGCTCTCTACACTCCTCGGGTCTTCTCTTCATAAATGTGCCACCGGCGGCTGCATTAATAGTATCACGATCACGAAAAGTTAAACCATTGTAGAAAGTATCAATCAACGTAACGGGGAGCATGTTGTGGTTTGGACGTCGATCGATCAAAAAATTATATTTTTCCCAAGCATCAAAGAGAGATTCATCGGGTTCTTGCATGAAACCGCTGATTTTATTTCGAAGGCTCGTGACCATGGATAGTGGAAAGTAGCGCGACAAAAATCGTTGAGTCAAGTCGTCCCAAGTATGAATCGAATTCTTCGGGAGACGATCAAACCATTTTTCGGCGTGGTGGGATAAAGTATGTGGAAAGAGCTGTAGGCGAAGGACATCCATAGTAACACCGTAATGAATTTGTCGAGGTGCTTGTTGGCATCATCATCCGGCAATCCGCGAAATGGATTAGTTTGCACTTGTTGGATCATATGATGCTTCAACGAAAACTCCGGAGCCGTGATTTGTATCGGCGCAATCGGTCCTCCTCGTTCATACATTGTGGGTTGACAAAGGGCCTCCATTGTTCTAAGGTCGGGTGGGGGGACATTGTTGTTATTGATGTTGGGGGGTACACCAGCCATATCTAAATCTTCACGAGTCTCGGGCTTTGAATAAGTTGAAGATCTAGTACGCATGCACCTACAAAAGCAAAAGAAAAAGATGCCACAAAATAGAGAATATATATATATACACTTAGAAAAATAAAATCTTTTTGGTGCAAAACTTTGAAAAAGAAATGCTTTTTATATGTTTTTTAATGTTTTTGTATTTTTGAAAATTTTTGACACGAAAAATAACGCTCACGAATGAACGGATCTCAAAAAGCAACGCGTCTCTCACAGAAAACCGTTAATCTTCACGAAAAGAGCCGGCAGCGGCGTCATTTAATAACTGGGTTTTTCACTAGTATGAAAATTTGTTCGTCTCGATTCAATTCGAATTGATTTCCAGTTAAAAGTGCTACTCAGTCGTTCTTGGTGGAAAATAAAATGGTTTGGTTATCTATTCTACTTAAAAGGTAAATGCACAAAATAATAAAAATAAGCTAAAAGCAATTAACTAATAAAAACAAAACAATATAAATAATAAAACGTAGATTTAAAACGAAACAATTAATAAAAATAAAACTAAAAGACGAAATTAACTATCGACTCGAAAATAAAGTTTACGAAAAAAATAAAAGATAAACGAGGCAAAACCTAAAGCGGGTACTAAATAAAAGATAAAACTTAAACTTTACGAAAAAAATATTAATTTTAAAATTAGAGGAAAAATTCAACGAAAAATACGTAACTTTCAGAAATAAAATCGGAACAACTTTCAAATTAAACTAAACAATTACGGAACAATTATAATAAATAAACAAGCTAGCAGGCAGCTAGCTCAAGCTAGCACCCTAGCTGCTGAATTTTGGCGCCAAATACTTAAGGAGGCAGGCTGCCTTGCTTGTCATTCTAAATACTGGTTGGTTCGAAATATTCTTTGTTCGTTCGGTAAAATTTCCTTTGTTCGGAATATATTATTTATTCGTTATTTTTTTTTTTTTTTTTTCACTCGGAATATTTTTATGCAAATTTGTTTATTCGGGATTTTTGACTTGGTTCGGTAAAAATGTTACTCGTTCGGGAAAATCAACTGGTTCGGAAAAATAGAATCATTCGGGAAAAATTACTCGTTCGGTAAAAAAATTAAAAAAAACTTTATTCGGGAAAAATTAATTGGTTCGGGAAAAATTGTTGGTTCGGTAAAAATAAACTGGTTTGGTAAAAAAAACTCGTTCGGTAAAATAATGCTGGTTCGGGAAAAAACTGAGAAAAATAAAACAGTGACGAAAATAGGAGAAAAACAAGGCACGAATTTAACTAAAATAACCATAATCAATCTAAAAATTAAACTAAACTGACCACTAATAATCAACTAACAATAAAAAAATCAACCAAATCAACAAAACTAACAATAAAAACCAAATTAATCAAAACCCACTTAATCAAATCTATAAAAACTCAAGAACACAACCATAAACATAAACTAAGATTAAATCATAGAAAACAAGAAAGGAAGAAGGAGATGAATTAAAAGTTTGATTAAAAGTAAAGATTCAAAAACATAAAAGTAAAACTTACTTGAAAATTAAAGGTGCAAGACAAGTATTTAAATTGCGAGAAATTAAAGTGCAAGATATGAAAAATGGAAGAGCTAGTTTGTCAAATTAGTCAACCACATAAAAATGAAAACTAATCCTCTATTTATAGGGAAGGAGGGAAGGAAGGTTGATAGGAAGCTTCCTTCTTTGTTTCTTTCTCTTTTAGTCCTTAGTCTTCTAAACTCTTCGACTTTTTCGAATTTTGTCTCGGGATTAATTAAACTCGTCTTGTAATTTCTTCATAAATTAGACTTGAGTTCTTTGGCTTTATTAAACTTCCGTCATTAGACTTTTTCTTTGATAAATCTTCAGAATAGGCCTTGGACTTCCGTTCATTTTGCACTCTTGATCTCTTGACTTCGTCTTTTGTCTTTTTCTTCGATAAAAGCCCGTGAAAGCCCGTGTTTTCTTCCTTTTTCATCTTTTGGTCCTAAAACACAACAAAAACACAAACCACGCATAATTATGACATTTACGACATAAAATACACGTTAAGGTCTCGTTTTAATTGTAATTAAGTGGTAAAAGGATGGGTGTTTTCACACCTATCACAAAGGCCTATTCTGAAGATTTATCCAAGAAAAATACCAAAGATGGAAGTTTAACGAAGTCGAAGAACCAAATCTAATAAAATAAGAAAATTAGAAGACGCGTTCATTTTATCATTCGACAAATCCCGAGACAAAGTCAAGAAAGACGAATTAATTAAGAAGATGAGAAGACAAAGAGGAAGAAGGAAGCAACCACACCACACCCTCCTCCACTATATATAGCCTAAAAACCTTCATTTGTAGTAGTTAGTTTTTATTAGTTTTTCATTAAGGTGAATAGGAGTAGGTGAAATTACTTTCTCTCTCTAGTTTTCTTTCAAGTTTCTTAATCTTTTCATCTTTAATCTTGTTTTGTTAAATCTTAATCTTCATCTTTAATTCAATCTTTTGAAATTGATCTCATTCTTCTTTTCTTGTTTTAAATCTTATGTTCGATTTGGTTAATCATGTAACTTATTTGATCTTATTGCTTGTTTGATTTAAGTGCTTATATCATTGTTCTTATTGTTTTGATGTTGTTGATATTATAGCTTATTGTGCTTATTGCTTATTGTGTGTTTAGCTTATTTTCTGTTGGAAATTCACTTTATGTGACGACGTTTAAGAATTCCCATTAGTTATCATAGTCACACACGTTTATACTAGACTAGGTTCGTTGTATAGTTTATGTAGAGTGTGTGACTATATATACCCCTCCTTAGATTCCAAGGAGGGGTGTTGCTTGTGTCATTTTCTAGTTGAATACACTTTTCTATCTTTCACAAATACAACCACTTTCTCTCTCAACTTCATCCATGGCTTCCACCATTTACCACCCACCTAGACCACCGGATTAGCTTTTAGCAAATCTACAATTGGTATCAGAGCCTTGGTTCATTCCTTGGATCATGTTTTTGTTTCGATTTGGTGGTCTAAACATTTTTTTTGTGTCTCGTTATATAATTTTTTTGGTCTGTATGTCTCGTTTTTGTCACAATGGTTTTTATGGTTTCATTATTTTATGGAAACATGTTAACTTTGTCACAATTTATTGTCCCCATGTATCAGTCTCACAAATCCTCAATTGTCACAATTTATTGTCCCGATTTATCAGTCTCACAGTCCCGATGTATCAGTCTCACAGTCCGTATGTCTCAAACCCACACCTTTTCACAACTGATTTTTTGTCCCTGGTTTCACGGTTTCAAAATTGGTCATATGATTACTATTTCTGGTCTTAATTTTAGATCTGGTATCATTTTTCTGGGTTTGCTATTGTTCTTTTTTTGAAGATGCAGTTACCCAGAAAAGTGGACAGATTCACATTTCCGGATTTTCAGGAAAGAGGACTGTACTTTTGGATAAGATTTTTGAGATGGTAACATTCAGATCGGAATATTGCGATCGCAAAAACCTTTGGTTTCTACATTGCGATCGAATATTTCGATGGAACACAGTTTGTGCATTTCGATGGAACACATTCCGACGGATGCATTCCGACGGGGTGTAGAAGAGAAGACATTCCGATGGATTTTTTTAACACATTGCGATGGAAAAACAAATGTAAACATTGCGATGAAAACAAAAAACATTCCGATGGTTTTTCTTTTAGACATTACGATGGACTGTTTATAAAATCAGTGGACCAAATTTGTGACCAAAACCAATATCAACACAACCGAGTCAACTCGGTAACTACCGAGTTGACTCAGTTAACTCACTGAGTCGACTCAACTGCCAACCTTTTTACTCCTCAACACCATAACTAACTTATTCCCATCGTCACCTAACCCCTCTATACATCTACAAGACTCGAAATCAAAAACATTAAATTTTCTCAGATTTATCTTTTCGTGTAAACATGCATGTTGAGATCTTTTAAGATCTAACACGAAAAGTTACATATCATCACTGATCTTTAAAAGGAATAACCTTTCTTTTATTTTTTTGAAGATTAGAATGATTATGAACAAGTTTGTTCACATCATTTCTTTAATTCGAAATGACACAAATCAAAACCCATCATGCAACCAACTAGATTTTTTCTGTTCGAAACTTCAAGAGATTCAAGCATAACTATTAAGTTATACTCTTGTCCCGTTTCATTTTTCAGAAATCAAAAACAACATCTAAACAACATGCAATGTTTCTTAACCCTACCTGTGACCTTTATTAACAAAGGTCTCGAAGTCTTGTTCTTGAATCAATTCAAGCTCGAGGACTCCTGTGGTTTTATGAGGTTTTGAAGATTTAGATGATGATTAATGGAGTTGAGATTTAGGGATTTGGTTTGATAGATTGATTTTGTATGAGATTAAAGATGGTGATGCTAGATGAGGAGATGAAGTGAAATGATAGGGGACGGAGGTTTCGATGGTGGGTGAGGAGATGAAGTTTGGTGGGGGACGGATTTCACGAGGTTGGGGATGGGAGATGAAGTTAGGTGAGTGGCGGATGTATCTAGGTGAAGGGTTAAGTTAACTATGAATGAGATTAGGGTGGAGTGAGTAAGATATATCCACTTTGATGGACCGGGTTATGAGAAACAATGCAATGGGCCGTGACAAATGAACACATGCGTTTGATGTTTAAACAAAAATGGGCCTTGGAATCAATTTTTTTTAAACAAAGCATTTGATTTGGGCCGTATGACTTCTCATATACACACAAGTTTTTTTTAACACAAATTTGAATTTTTGTATAAACTTTGTGTGTATTAAGTTATACCATGGTCATCATCGGGACGAGACAACAAGTGACGTGACAACGTGATGAGACAAATGTGACAAAATTTATTTGAGACGAGACCAAGAAAAAATGGGCGATTTTTTTAGTGACTACAGATTTTTCTGGATCGGGTATTAATTATGAGAAGTTGAAGATTGACTTTTCGAAGGCGTGAACTTATTTTATCTTTCAAAGATAACTTGCTCGTGCTTCATATTAGAATGAAGACTTGGTTATCTGGTTTCTGGGTTTGGGGTGGTTGGTTGATGACTCGGATAACTATCACACAATTACCATTGTTGGAAATACGTTTTTACGTATTTAGGAAGATTCGGTCACTCCGACAATATATTAAGTTGTAGCTCGTAGTCTAGATATCTTTATTAAACAAACAAAGTCAAGCCTAGCCTACAACATGTGTAGGCCGGCCCAACATTGTAAGCCCAAGCCCATCACAAGGCTTGGGTATATAAACCCTCTCCTTTGATGGAGAGGGTGTGTGTTCTTCATTTTTACACATAGTGAAAAAGTGTTTTTCTTTTACTTTCTCTCTCTAAGTGTGTGTGTTCTCACCATCTCTCTATCTCTTTCTCTCTCTAAAAACATAAGCAAGATTTACATATCCTACAAATGGTATCAAGAGCCATGGGATGATTGTATTGTTCATGTGTTTATGTTCTTGATTCATACGCCTATTTTGATCCATTTTTACACGAACCAAATTTTTTTTGTGTGTTTTTGATGGTTTTTTCTTGATACAAATCTTCTACATAGTTGTGGTAGGGATTTGGTATAGTTACTTTGGCTAAAAACACAAAAATTTTGGGTGTTTTGATCATTTTTTGGCTTAAAATCACGAATTGGTTGAGTTTTGTCCGAGAAAAGTGGGAATTATTCCGATCAGGTCATCAGAAAAGGGTTTATAGGACATTCCGATCAGTGTAATGGGAATAGGGTTTATGGATTCCGATTTTGGGTTCATTCCGATCAGGTATTCCGATTAGGTATTCCGATTAGGTATTTCGATTAGGTATTCCGATTTGGCATTCCGAAAAGGGACATTCCGATTTTGTTCATTCCGATTTAGGACTTTCCGATCTTTGCCATTCCGATTAGGGTTTATTCCGATCAAGGTATTCCAATTTGGTATTCCGATCAAGGTATTCCGATATCCGATTGAAGTATTCCGATAAGACATTCCGATCAGCATTCAGATCACTATTCCGATCAACATTCCGTTAATCACAAATTTTTCCATAAAAAAATGTTAACATTGTTTCTCGACTTCAACTCACAACAGCAAACACATTTACTTTCTTTCATTGATCGATCAACGTTTGTAAATCTTAACTTATTGAAATGGAGTACACATCTCTTACGGATAAGTCCATCCTCTCGGGTACGGATAATCGTCCACCAATGTTGGTGAAGACTATGTATGAGGAATGGGCTTCTCGAATGGAACTTTATATGTTGAACAAGGAGAATGGACATCTCATTTGGGCATCAGTGCTCAATGGACCATTAGATTATGGTACAGTGATGGAAGGTACAACTACTCGTCCTCGCACAACGGGTGAATTGACCGGAGATATGAAGATTCAAGACAAATGTGATAAGTATGTTACAAACATCATTCTCCAAGCCCTTCCTCCAGATGTCTACAAACTCGTCAGCAAACATAAAGTTGCCAAAGAGTTATGGGATAGAATTCGTGTTCTCATGCAAGGCACCCCGTTAACTAAACAAGAACGAGAGTTTAAGCTTTATGATACTTTTGATAAGTTTGCCTATGTGCCAGGGGAGACTCTCAATGATTACTATCTGAGATTTATCCTATTGTTGAATGAGCTCAATATCTATGGCATGACAATTCCTACCTTTCAATTGAACACCAAGTATTTGAACACTCTTCCTTCAGAATGGAAAAAATACGTGACGGATGTTAAATTGGCTAAGGACTTGCATAACACCAATGTGGATCAACTTCAAGCTTCTCTTCAACAACACGAATGCCATGTGATCGAGGCTCGGTTTTCTACACCTCAAGTTCATGATACACTTGTAATGTATGCTTCTCAACAAAACATGGCTTATACTTATCAACAACCATCATACTTGCAGCAACCACCACCACACACCTATCAGCAACCATCTTATCAACCACCAATAATGCCACAGCAAGCATTTCAACAAGGTGTTCATCAACAATCTTTTCCGCAGCAACCATCATATCAGACATCACCATCACAAGCCAACACTTCTCCAATGGGCTATACTCCTTAGCAAGGATATTTTCCAATAGAAGCACAACCAGCACAAGCTTTCTACTCTAATGAACTTCCACCAATCCAAGCACCGGTCTTTACTCCAAATGATACGCCAGCTGATGTTCTAAACCATCTCACAGCCTACTTGTCAAAACTTGTTGCAACTAGAGGATTTCCACCAACAAACAATCAGCTCCGCACCTCATCAAATCCTCGACAACAAGACACTGTTCAAGATGGTCAAGTGACGGTGCAACCAATTCAAGGAAGGTAAAATTCATATGGACCTCCTACAAGGACTGGGAACTATCAAGCTGTGAATTCTCAAGCTAGTGGAAATGGGAGTCCTATTGGTCCTAAGAAGGTTGTGACTTGCTACAATTGCCGAGGACAAGGTCATATGGCTAGGGAATGCACTCAGACGAAAAGGAGGAGGGATGATGCATGGTTTCGTGAGAAGATGTATTTGGTTGATGCTCAGTCTAAGGGAAAGATTTTGGATTCAAAGGAGTTAGCATTTCTTGCAGACCCAGGGGCAGCAGATACTGAAGGCATGTCAGTCGTTTCTACTTCTAATGCAGCTTATCAAGCAGATGATCTTGACGCATATGATTCGGATTGTGATGACATTCACTCTGCCCAAGCTGCTCTCGTTGCTAATCTCTCTCACTACGGTTCTGATGTCATCAGTGAGGTACCAACCACATCTAATAATATTGATGATAACCAACATCAAGTTGGTCATAAAAAGGACAACCTCGAACAGCATTCGGGAACTAGTAACTCAAATGATGTGGTACCCAATCCTACACATTTGAGTGAACCTCAACCAAATGCTATGACGGGTATGGAATCTTATGCTCAACATGATTTGGTCATGGTGCCTAAACATATTATTGATCAAATGCATATGGCCCTCAGACAATCCGTAGATACCAATTCCACGCTAACTTCTGAGATTGCGTTGCATAAAGAAAAGGTCAAAACTTTTGAAATGGTCCCTCAATCAGAGAAAATAACATGTTCTGAATTTGACCAATTTCGTTTTGAAAAGATTGAACACTTGAAAGAAATAGAATCATTAAAAGCTAATCTTTCTAATGAATTAAAAGAAAAGGAGTCGGTTGTCAATGATTTTCAGAAACTTAAAATGGATTTCGAAACTCTCGAGTCTAAAAAGGTTGAATCAGAAATTAATGCTACCAAACTTCTTAAATTCAAGGAACAACAACTTTTAAAACAATACGCTTCCACAGAAAAGCTTCATCTTTTAATTAAATGATTTAAAGAACTAGAACTTAAACGTCTTCAAGATTTACCACCTAATCCCGGTTATGCAAAACAAGCTCAGGAATATATTTCCGGTCTTTATGATATGACCATAATTGGCAAATCGAAAGAAGCACCTTTTGTTCGTAGTACCGAGGAGACACAATCACTTGCGGATGAAACTCATTCTAAAATGCTTTCAAAATTCCATACAATTGATTATGATCAACATAACAAAGATCAATTTTCGAAAAAGACACGCATTCGCTTACAAAAGGAATTAGCTGAATTGACAGTTCTTGTGCCCCAAAGTTTGTCAAATGAAAACCTTCCTAGTACGTCTCCTACACTTGTTAAAACGGATTTAACGAAGTTAATTCCACCGGTAAGTAAGGCGTCCGTTAACTTAAATGCGGTACACCAACACTTAGCCGATTTTGACAAGGTCATTTTGGAACGTACGACGGCTTCAGCCATAACGGAAGGTGAATGGAACTTTGAGCACACTAGAGCTGCGTTCCGAAATGAAATTGTTCCGTTTGTAGACAATGTTAAGGCTTGTCTTAGTAATCTTGATCAAGATTTGTTTTTGGAAATAGAAGAAGTTAGACGTGTTTTCAATGAAATGGAAGATGTTTTTTAAAACAGTTTACTTGAAATAGAACGAGTTTCACGCCAAAATGATCAGCTTATGAAGCAAATGATGTCTCATGATATAGTTTCGTCTGTGTGAATAAAAGTGTTGATGATGATTCTATTGTGCATAATGTTGAATCTGTGGATACTGTGGTAGATAGTACTTGTCACGAATCTGACGCTGAATTTTTAAAGCTTCAAGATTCATATTCTTCACTTTCAAAATGTTTTGATGAGATTCAAAAACATTGTATTTCGCTTGAATGCAAGCAACAATTTATTCAAGAAATCTTTGAAACGTCATTCGAAGGTGTTAATATCGATGATGCAAACTTTGAAAAGAATTTTCAATTGAATTTACAATCAAAACAGCGTCAGCCAAGTGACAAAGTTGCTACATCTTTGCCGATAGAAATAGAGAAATCTAAGGAGCTTAACTGTGTGAACGTACTTGAGGCCGCTGAGAATTTGAAACTGGATCTAGATAATCGAGTTTCCAAGATTTTGTCCAAAGTTGATAACTTAAAACAGAAAAATACACGACTCTTCTATTCAGTAAAGCCCGCATGTGCTAATACCACTGCACAGAATCAATCGTTGATGGAACAATTGAATCGAAAGTCGGTGGAAATATCTGATTTGAGGGAACAAATTTGTGATAAAAATCTGGCCTTGGCTGAGTTAAAGGAAACACTTCGTACTCTAAAAGGTAAGAATGTTGTGGATAACGCAGCGACTGTCTCAGCATCGTCCTCTAGTGCAATCAAAAGGAACCTTATAGCCTTCACACCACTTAACAAGGGCCCTAGGACTAAACCATCTCAAACTTTGGTCACTAAAGATAAGGCGGAATCAAAACCAGCTTCTAATATTCACGTGTTGCCTTCTATAGGAGTAAGCACCACTACTAAGGCTCAAAGATCTAAGCTTAAAATAAACAAGAAGAATGATAGGATCTTGCCCCCATCTAGTAGTCAAGTGAAGAAGAAAGTAGAAGCCCATCCTAGGAATGTTATTTCTGTTTTGAATAAAAAGAATCATGTAGCTAAACCTAAAGGCTCTGCGGTTGTGCAGTGTTCTAAGCCTACTGTGAATTCTAATTTGAAATGTTGGAATTGCAATGAATGTATGTTTTCTAGTCGTCATGATTCTTGCCTTATTGACCATGTGAATGAGATGTATGCCCGGAAAAATGGATTAGAGTGGAAACCGACTGGGAAAGTGTTAACCCAAGTTGGCTGGATGTGGCGCCCCACTGGTAGAACTTTCACTATAGTAGGAAATACGTGCCCTTTAACTAGGATCACTCCCACTACAGCGAAGAAAGCATGCCCTTTAACTAGGAGTACCAAGGCTACCAAAACACAAGCGTGTCCTTTAACTAGGAACACCGACACTACTGTAGGAACCAAGTGCCCTTTAAATAGGTCTACTCCCACTGTAGTGCCCGCGAATAATCCAAAACCTAAGAAAGTTGGAACAGTAAAACCTGTTAGTGCTAAAACTCACATTAGAAAACGCAGGAAATCTAAGGGTCACACAAATGTTAGCAATTCTGAAAATCTTATATATGTATCTTCTAACACTCCGGAACCAATAGTTTCCAATGCATTGTCTACTGTTGTTGTTGAAAATAGGTGGTCCAAATTGTTCTCTGGTATTTGGACTCTGGTTGCTCCAAGCATATGACCGGAGATCGCTCTCAGCTTAGAAATTTTGTCAGCAAGTTTCTTGGTACGGTTAGATTTGGAAATGATCATATTGCAAAAATAATGGGTTATGGTGAATATCATATTGGGAATGTTATTATTTCAAGAGTGTATTACGTGGAAGGTCTCGGTCACAACTTATTTTCTGTGGGACAATTTTGTGATGCAAACCTAGAAGTTGCTTTTCGAGAGCATACCTGCTTCATTCGTAATTTGGAAGGGGTTGATTTATTGAAAGGTACTCGAGGGAATCATTTGTATACTTTGTCTCTACAAGACATGATGGCCGCTTCTCCCGTATGTCTTCTCTCCAAAGCAACAAAGACTAAGTCATGGTTATGGCATCGACGGTTATCTCATCTTAACTTTGACGCTATTAATCACTTGGCGAAAAACGAACTTGTTCGTGGTCTTCCTAAACTATCATTTCACAAGGATCATTTGTGTTCCGCGTGTACAATGGGGAAAAGCACTAAGAAGTCTTACAAACCCAAGACTGAAGACACCAAAAGAGAAACTTTATCTGTTGCATATGGATCTTTGTAGGCCAATGCGTGTTGAAAGTCTTAGTGGCAAAAAGTACATCCTCGTCATTGTCGATGATTACTCTCGGTTTACATGGGTGAAATTTCTTAAAGCAAAAAATGAGGCACCTAAATTCATCATCGGATTTCTCAAGATGATTCAAGTGCGTCTCAACACTACTGTCCGACGCATTCGTACAGATAATGGAACCGAATTTGTGAATCAAATTTTCCGTGATTATTATGAAGAAGTTGGCATTTCTCATGAAACATCCGTTGCTCGCACTCCACAACAAAACGGTGCCGTTGAAAGGCGAAATCACACACTTATGGAAGTTGCTCGAACGATGTTAATTTACGCAAAGGCTCCATTGTTCTTATGGGCAGAAGCAGTATCTAAAGCAGTGTACACCCAAAACCGGTCACTAATTCGTAAACGCCATGGTAAAACACCTTATGAGCTTCTCCATGGAAAAGTACCAGATTTATCATATCTTCATGTATTTGGTTCTCTTTGCTATCCAAATAATGATGGTGACAATTTGGGAAAACTTCAACTAAAGGCTGATATTGGTATTTTCATTGGTTACGCACCCGCAAAGAAGGCATACCGAATCTACAACCGTAACTCTCGCAAGATCCTCGAAACTATGAATGTTGATTTTGATGAGCTGACAGCAATGGCTTCTGAGCAAAGCAGCTCTGAACCCTCACTTCATGAAATGGGACCCAGTAACATTAGTTCTGGTCTTGTCCCAAACAACCCTACTTCATCATCATTTACACCACCTACTAGGAAGGAATGGGATACGTTGTTTCAACCGTTCTTTGATGAATTCGTTACTCCTCCAAATATTGTTGCTCCAGAACCTGAGGTAATAGCTCCGGTAACCGAAGTTGTCACTCCAGCAACCGTTTCACAATCAGATACGTCTGCACCTACAATTGGTCTAGATATACCATCAACAAGTAATTCTCAACCAACACCTGTTTCAACGACCCATGTCATGCCTATTGATGATGAAGAGGATGATGATGATCACGATTTGGAATTCGCTCAAATGCGTGAACTTCCATTCTTTGGTGTACCTATTCCCGACCCTAATCAAGTCGGGTCGTCCACCTCAGAGGAAGCTCCTTCTACAGTTTACTCCAATCCACGGATTCGTGAACATGACAGCAAGTGGACAAAGGATCATCCTATAGATTCTATTATTGGTGAACCTAATCGTCCGGTATCCACACGAAGTCAGCCACAAGAAAATGCAATGTTTTGTCATTTTGATGCGTTTCTCACTGAAGTTGAACCTAAGACATGGCAACAAGCTTTTACTCAATCATGTTGGATAGAAGCTATGCAAGAAGAACTTAATGAATTTATACGTCTTGAAGTATGGGAACTTGTCCCATGCCCGGATCAAGTGCAGTTACTCACTTTGAAATGGGTTTACAATGTGAAACTCGATGAGTTAGGCGGAATATTGAAGAACAAAGCTCGTCTAGTAGCTCGTGGATACAAGCAATTATTGGGCATCGACTTTATGGAATCCTTTGCACCTGTTGCCCGTTTGGAAGCTATTAGACTATTCCTCGCTTATGCAACCCACATGAATATGATCGTCTATCAGATGGATGTGAAGACGACATTTTAGAATGGTGAAATCAAGGAAGAAGTCTATGTTCAACAGCCGGATGGTTTTGTGAATCCTAAATATCCTAATCATGTGTACAAGCTTAAGAAGGCTCTCTATGGGTTGAAGCAAGCTCCACGCGCATGGTATGATCTATTATCACAATTCCTCATTACGCAAGGCTTCGCTAAAGGCAAGGTGGATCCCACGCTGTTCATTTAGAAACGAGGTAAAGATATGATTATGGTACAAATATATGTTGATGATATTATATTTGCAGCCTCGACCCAAACCTTATCCGACGAGTTTGGGACACTCATGTCTTCCAAGTTTAAGATGTCAATGATGGGCAAGGTATCATTCTTCTTAGGTCTTCAGATATCTCAGAGTCACAGAGGCATCTTTATCAATCAATCCAAGTATGCCCTTGAATCGCTTAAGAAATATAAGATGGAATCTTGCGACCCCGTGGACACTCCAATGGTGGAAAAAACTAAGCTTGATGCAGATCCACATGGAATTGCCATTGATCCGACACTTTATCGTGGAATGATCGGTACTCTTCTGTATATCACAGCTAGTCGACCTGATCTTCAGTTTGCTATATGTATGTGTGCTCGGTATATACTCGCCCTACTGAGTTACACTTGGCCACTGTGAAACGGATCTTTCGATATCTTAAAGGAACCATTAATCGGGGACTTTGGTATTCGAAGGACTCTTCGATTGCACTTATGGCATATGCAGATGCGGATCACGCGGGTTGTCAAGATACAAGGTGTAGCACGAGTGGAACTTTGTGTGGAAACCTTGGTTTCCGGATCTTTTAAGCTACTAGGAATGATCATTGTTCATATGATTAGATAATCAAAGCGGAATTAGAACAACAACCATTAATAAGGTGTTTAGGCACAATAACATGAATTAAAACAATAGGATTGCTAATTATATTGATAATCAACAATCACTAGACGTGTATACATTGAATCCCACGTCTAGTGCACACACGCTTTTAGGTTTACATTGTGAATGAATTATATGATTAAAACCTAAGACCCTTGTTCCTTTTATAGTAGAAGGAACAGAATCTACAAGAGATCAAATCAAATAAACATCTAAATATTCTATTTAGATAAACTATATATTGTGTATATCATAAATAATATACTCAATATATTACCTAAATAGAATTCTCCATCAAATCTATCAGCGTTGACTTTTGTTGACTGCGTTTGACTTTTGTTGACTTCTATCAACGCCTAATTTGCTCTTGTCAACTCTTGTAATACACTTGTCAACGCCTGAGTAAATGTCCTTCGATTTTGAGTTTCTGCCACATCAACTTTTTGACCCAACAATCTTCCCCTAGTTGATGGTGGCAAAACTCAATGTGTATCTCTTATAAGTTGTACATGATCTTCAAATTGCTTCCCCTCAAGTATAGCATGTATTTATTCCCCTTTTTGTCACATCAACAAGGAAAGTAAACAATGTATGCAATGTTGAAGATTCTCCAAATGTAGCTCTATGTAATAATCTTGAAGAACAATTAATATAATATTTTTGATGTAGAAGTAGAATAACCCAACCTTGTGTTCTATGTCTTGTACTATCCATGTGATAAAAAACTTATACCAATGACTAAATATAAGTAGACCTCGATCCCTTGTCAATATTCTCATCCTTTGTGAGACACTGAGCACGATAATGTAACTCCTTCAAGTGTTATGACAAGTCTTCATCACCAACCATGTAAAGCACGAACAAGTTACCTTTAAAGTCACAAGTGCTTGACTTTAAGATATGATAGAACACAAACTCGCGAAAATCTTCTTTAATCATCAAACTTACCATAAGAATTCTTCCCCTTAAGCCAACACCTCTTCATGACAAGTCAATATCTTCATACGTAAAAGCTGTCAACGAATAACTCTTTCACAAGGCTATCCCGATTACATACTCCAATAAATTACTTCATGAATCGTTGCTAACTTACTTAAAAATCATTTACTCCTTGTAAAAATATCCGAGCCATTAATATCAACTTGATATTCTATATTAAAACGGAGATTCCATGTACCTTCGTGTGTAAATACCACCTTTTTGTGTGCTCAAAACGTACTAATTTTCTCAAACAGCAGCTATTCCTTTTGTTGTCCAATATCCTCCTTTATCCAATATATTACCACTGTGTGTTGTCCAACATCGGACAACACTTTTCAGCGCTTGAAAAATAATATATCGGACAACAAGTGTCAGCACTTCCCAACAGTGCTTAACTTATTCTTGTCAGCGTCGAATCAAAACTTGTCAGCGTCTCCTTCTGTCAGCGGCTCGGTCAACCACTGACACCATCTGTGGCTATGTCACTCTTGACAACGTAAAAAGAAATGACAGTGAACACTTGAAACCTACGTGAACACAAATTGATTCTCCTTTGGCTTCATCGTACGAACATGTCCACTCTACTGTAGACAATCAATGTGAACCACATATAACCTTTGCACATGAGCAATATTCACGTGATATCAATATTAGACATTCCACCTATGGACCCACATGATGTGTTGCAATACCAAAAGAAAATGATTGCCAAATATATTACCTCCAATCCAAGTGATTAATATAAACTTTTTCACTTGGCCTTTGCCTTCAACGAATAAAGAAACAAAGTGACTTTAATATTAACAGTCATCTCGAATACCCATGTTCTCTTTACATCACGTTCGCCTCTTGTTACTTTTCTTGTTGACCAATTGTGTTACACAATCCCACGTGAATACAAAATAACAATCACAACATGTGATGATCCCTTTTGTACGTTGCTTTTATTCTTCCTTTAACAACCAATCACATATAGGCAAAACGTTCAAATCACAAAGAAAAACAACATGCTCCTTTTGAACAGTGAACTTCATAACTTGCACCTTGTTAGCCTCAAAATATTGAGTCAAACAAGAATGTTCGGTCATAGGTTTCTATTGTAATATTTATTAGAACGTTGTAATAAGTAGTTATTTAGTCGTGGTTCACGGGCTTGGATTTAAACTAATTAAAGTCCAAAAGACAAGCCCGGCCCAATATATAGTCCATTAAAGCCCGCATGTGGGTGGACTATATATACTACCCTCCTAGCATGTTAGGAGGGTGGATGGTCATTTGTAACTTCTTTTCCTTAATCTAATCTCACCAAGTTAATCATCTCCTCCCTACTTTCTCTCACTACTTTCTCTCTCTAGGAATTCATCTCTTCTTCATCTATTTTCTTTCTTTCTTCATTGCTTAATCATCACAAATATATGGGACAACATTTGGTATAAATCGCCACGGGGTAGATTTGGGATTGGTTGGTGTTATTATATTTGATTCGAATGATTTAATCCATAAATCATCTCGGATTCAAATTTTTTTGTGTTTACGTGCTTTACTTCTTCATCTACATCTTATACATAGTTGTAGTAGTGATTTAGTATATTTACTTTGGCTAAAAACACAAAATTTTTGGGTTTTTTGATCATTTTTTGGCTTAAAATCTCGTATTGGTTGAGTTTTGTCCGAGAAAAGGGGGATACATTCCGATTGGTGTAATCTGAAAAGGGTTTATAGATTCCGATTGGGATTCCGATCAACATTCCGATTGGACTTCCAACATTCCGACCATCATTCCGACTGGACAACAATATTCCGATTGGCATTCCGATTTGCATTCCGATTGGTGTTTCCGATAGCACATTCCGATTGGTGATTTCCGATTAGCACATTCCGATTGGTGTTTTCCGATCATACATTCCGATTGGTGCATTCTGATAACATTCCGATTGGTGCATTCCGATAACATTCCGATTGGTGCATTCCGATAACATTCCGATTGGTTATTCCGATTAGGGGACATTCCGATGATGTGTTTTGCTAAATTTTGTTTGAGTATTTTTTTAGACTTAGCCACTATCTAGACTAGTTTCGGAATATCGTTTCCACGAAGATCAAAAAAAAAAAAAAAAAAAAAAAAAAAAAAAAAAAGTTAAAATTTTTTCGTCAAGTAAATTCAAATTTTTTCCATACTAGTTTTAGGACATTTCTAGCTCGATTTCAAATTTTGGCGATTACAAAATTTTTGGACTACCGTTTTTGTCGGACTGGAGAATTTATTGTCGGCCTGGAGAAAAATTGCAATTTTCGGAATTTAAACCACAACAACAATCACAACAAATCTACTTAAGATCCATACTCACTTCATCATTACAGAGAATTTTGGGATGGATTCTACTGCAGAATATCGTGTGACGAACAACAACATCATGGTCGCGGGTAATAAAGAGAGACCACCAATGCTTGTGGCTGGTCGATATGCTCAATGGCAATCACGCTTTCTTCGCTATCTTGATACAAGACCTAATGGTGATGCCTTGAGACAATGTATTAACAATGGCCCATATGTCTTTTCTGAAATTGATGTTCCTTATACACCAGCCACAGACACATGTCCAGAAGTACCTGCAACAAAGAAAAAGGAAACTTTATCTGACCTTACACCCGAGAAACGTGCTTGGCATGATGCAGAAAAAGAAGCGATCTATATGATCCTAAGTGGAATTGGAGATGATATTTATTCCACAGTCGATGCATGTCCTACAGCACAAGAAATGTGGACGGCCATTGAACGCTTGCAACAAGGAGAGTCTCTCAACAAGCAAGATGTCAAAACAAACTTGTTTTGGAACTTTGGTAAGTTTAATGCATTGGATGGAGAATCAATTGAGTCCTATTATTCAAGATTTTACAAGATGATGAATGATATGACAAGAAACAACTTGGAAGTATCCACCATGCAAGTCAATGTGCAATTTCTACAACAACCCCAACTAGAGTGGACACGTTTTGTCACTTTGGTGAAACAACAGAAGCAGTTAGACAAGGTAAACTATCACACTCTCTTTGATATCTTGAAACAATTTCAGCATGAAGCAAATGAGATTCGAGCTGAACGAGTTGCAAAGACGGCTAATCCACTTGCTTTATTAACTACCACTCAAAATGTTCAAGATCATCGATCTCGTGCTCCTAAGCCATACTCTAGCCCATCATCCTCACCACGATATTCCACATCATCCAAGTCTTCATCATCCACAAGATCACGCGGCAAAGCACCAAGAGCAACTTTACCACCATCTGAGT
The DNA here is from genome assembly GCA_025667525.1 of Glebionis coronaria. Taxonomy (NCBI): domain Eukaryota; kingdom Viridiplantae; phylum Streptophyta; class Magnoliopsida; order Asterales; family Asteraceae; genus Glebionis; species Glebionis coronaria. The sequence continues at coordinate 443,277,059 of CM046878.1, read as the reverse complement.
CATCATCTGAAGAAGATAGTGATGAAGATCAAGCTCAGAAGAATCGTGAGATGAAACAACAAATTGCTTTCATTATGAAGACTTACCAGAAGATTTACAAACCCACCAACAACAATCTTCGAACATCATCTAACACAAAGAACCGATATGTTGGGAGTCCTCCAAGGTATGACACACGTCGACGTGGTGAAAGTCCTTCTAGGTATGATCGACATAATCCAACGCATGTTGAGGGTTCTGCAAGATATGATCGATAAACTGCAAAGTATGATACTCAGAGGATTGCTGCTGCTACTGGGAATAGGGAAACGGTTGGAAGTCAAGTGGTTCAGCAAAGCGGGATTCAATGTTTTAATTTCCACGGTTTTGGGCATATGGCAAAGGAATGCAGGAAGCCGAAAAGGGTTAGAGACTCCAGCTATCACAAGGAAAAGATGTTGCTATGCAAAAAGATGGAAGCAGGGGTCAAACTGTCAGCTGAGGAAGGAGCTATGCTTGATGACACTGATGATGAAGCCTCCGACCAGGAATTAGAAGCACATTACTCGTACATGGCACATGTTGAAGAAGTTCTCAAAGTCACTGAAGATGACAATGGTCCTATCTTTGACACTGAGCCAATCGATAAGGTACACACTACTGATGAATATAATGTGTTTGGTGATATCCCTGAGCATAGTGATCTACCCAATGCCATTAATGACACGTGTATGATGGAAACGGTTGATAGTAATACCACACCCGATTCATCAGACATGTGCAATAATGAGTCTGAGGATGATAACATGCAAATGAATATGATGAAGAGGAACGTATTGCGCTTGCTAATTTAATTGCTACTTTACAAAAAGATGTCACTGAAAATAAAAAGAGTCAAAAGCAATTAAAGAAGGCAAACGCTACGCTCACTCAAAGTTTTGAAGAATGCAAAGCTGCTCTTATCAAATCTACTGAGATGACTGAAAGCTATAGAGATGAGCTCCTTCAGAAAACCAAAGAGCTTGAGGGGTACAAGGGAAGTGCGTTAAAAAGTCAAAAGGACGATTTTGAAAACAAATATAATACCACTCTTGAGTTATTAGCTAAAGAGAAGCGTCAATATAATGTTTTCTTAATGGATGAACGTCAAAAAACGTACCTTGCCAATACCAAAGTTAATGAACTTGAACAAAAGCTCTCTATGACCACTACTGATTCTGCTAAAATTCTAGAGGATAAGAAACAAGAGGTAGATGCGTTAAAACAAGCCTTCAAAAGTAGATATGATAAAGAAACCGAAAAAGTTACGAAACTAGAAGCACAAGTCGAATTTTTGAAGAACGTTGTTTATAAAACGCATGATTCTATTCAATCCGTAAGAATGCTAGCACCTCCATCGATGTTTAAGGGTCAAGCTAGCTTTGCAAGTCCTGAGTACCTTGCCAAAGCTCAAGCTGCGAACCCGCATCTTTATCTTGATGAGACTGAAAGGACAGATCTTGATTGCATGCCTCTAAGTGCCAATAGTGAAGAGACTGCCCTTTGGGATGCTGATAGTCAACCATCAGTTAATAAGGAGTTTGTGAAACCATATAATTATGCTTATGAGAATAGTCTTTATGGTCTGTTCCACAAACAAACTCAGAAATCTCGTGAGGAAGTATTTTTAGAATGCAGGCAAAAGAGAATTCAATGGAAGAAAGCGTTTGCCACTAAGAAAACAAACGTTTCTAAGTTCATCAACTACTTGCCCCTAGATGCTTCTAAAAGCAAGAGTAGGCATATATTTGGGTTTCTTACTCATTACATAGATAATATTAAGTCCATTATTGATAATGATTGGAAACAACGACAAAATGACGAGTGGAAGAAACCAATTCCTCAAGACATAACTGTGCTTGTCAAACAAATCTTAATACCGAACGCGACCACACTAAAAGAAAATGTTCTTAAATTCAAAAGCTTAATTCGGTCTGAAATGTTTGATGATTTACAATATGTTGAGTCTCTTGAGAAAGCAATTGATGATCTTCAAATGGACAAGTCCGTTTTCTCTGATGAATATGATTTACTCTTGCAAGAATGCGTTTTTAAAGATATTATGTGTGCTTATTTTACATCTTGTGCTGATATTGATGAATATTCTGAAGTTGCATGCCAATATCTTGATAAGATCAAAGAATGTGAACGTCTTGAAATTGAGCTTTCGAAACGTAAAGAAAATGTTGATAAAAAGGCTTTTGAGTTACTTCAACACAAAACTGATTTCCTTCAAAAACATTGTCATTCACTTGAACTTGCTTTGCAAAAAGATGTTGGTTGTTTTCCACATGATAATAAATTGCAAGAAAAACTTTCCCAAACATTTCGAGAAATGAATGAACAGAATTTGGAAATTAAAGGGTTGAAAGATCAATTACAAGATAGGGACAGAGCGATAGCAGAGTTGCAGAAACTCATTGCTAAAATGGGTGGGAAAATCGTGGAACCTAGCATTAAGAAACCTGTTGTTCGACAACCCAATACCTACAAGGATCCAAAGCCTTCTATCTTAGGAAAACCGACTCCGTTCTCCAATTCTTCTCATATGAAATCTAGGTTACCCCCTAAGACTGATGTGCAACCAAGTGTTCCAAAACCATCCATATCACCCTATGTTCCTCCATTTAGAAAGCACACTGCTGCTAAACCCAACCATGTGAATGCACCTAGCACTTCTAGGACTCCTCCAAAACGTGTGACATTCACGTCCACAAAGGAATCTGTAGGTTCAAATGACCTCGTTCATACCCACAACCTAGAGGATGCGAAACAAAAAGGGAAGATTCAGAAAGACAAACTAGTGTATGAAAAACCTAGTTCACCAAATCCCGCTAGAGTTCTACACACTCCTAATGGTAGTCAACCAAAACCTAGGATCCCTCTTCAGCAATCTAGGAATTGGAAACCATCCATGAATAGTCGTGTTTCAAACACTACGCCTGAACGATTTGGAAAACAAAGGAATACAAGTACTTTCGTGAATCCAAAATTCCCTGTATGTCCCAATTGCAAAAAGGGCATTCACAATGGAAATCATGACCATTGCATTTTGCAATACCTCTATGAGGTCAAATCTCGTTCCTTTGAACGGAGATCGAATACAGAATCCCATAAGACAACAAGGAGATACAAACCCGTCGTAAAGAAAAGCAACCACACCAAATCTGAAACGTGGATTCAAAAAGGACATAGTTTCTCTCCAAAGAAGTCTTCCGCTGTGCAAGAGAAAGCTACTCCTAAATCTAGTCTTCAGTGGAAACCAACGGGTCGAATCTTCACGGAAGTTGGTCTTAAGTGGATTCCCATAGAGAAGAGTGATGACACCTGCACCAGCACTAATGCTACTGTTCTACACACTGAAAAGGAATTTGTTACTCCTAATTCTAGTATTTGTGCAAACTCTTCTTCTGTGATTGCAGGTACAACAGCGGATTCTGAACCCACTTCTCCTTCTTCAAAGGGTTCCAATTCTGTGTATTCGATATCACCTTCTTCTGCTGTACAAAAGTCTATTTTGAATTATTTTCGAAAAACTTGAGAAAACAAAAAAAAATATAATAAAACGTAAATATCCATAGAAAAACAAATTAAAAAAAAATGGAAAAACTTTCAAAATACCAAAAATATTCCTCTCGACATGTCTTTCAGTATCGATAATATGGACGTACCTAGAAATGTCGCTCAATAACGACACGGGTGTGTACATAAAGCTCGAATAAAAGTTGTAAATATTTTTCAAAACATGTCATTTCAATGATTTACAATTATCTCAGATTGTGACTCGTACTTCAAAGAAAGGAAAGTTGATCACGATGATTACTTATCCTCAACAACGGGAAACTTAAATTTCTCGGTCATGAGCTATCGATAAAAACATTCAAAGTTTTTAAGCTCGTGTAAACGACTTACAGTTAAATGTCAAACTGTAACTCGGACCTCAAATAAAGGAAAGTGTATCTTTAAAGATACCATATCCTAACAAACGGGTAGAGCAATCTATCACGGGTTGAGCTTGTCACAAAACATTCAACGTTTTGAGCTCAACACAATGGCTTGTAATCACTTTCAGATTGCAACCCGGATCTAAATTCACGGGGGAGTGTACGCTTTTGTACTCTTACCCTTAGCAAAAGAAGTTAAATCTTCTTACACTTGAGTGGATTCGTCAAGACATTCAAAGTCTATGAACTCAAGTTTATGCTTAAGAAAAACCTTTTCGACAAAAAGAATTGATTTTTCAAAAAGCGTTGAACACAATTTTTTCAAGAATTTCTCAATGATATTCAAAATCTTTCAAAAATTGTGTGTTCAACAACTACTATCCTCAAAAAGTTTAATGTGGATCAAATCCTCGAAATGACAATTCCATTGGATCAATTTTTGAGGGGGAGCGTTCCAAAATTCATGCTAAGTTTGACACATTTTTCTCCCGAAGATTTTCAAGACTATTTTTCAAAATATATTTTAATCAAATTTGGTATCTCTAATATCAAAAGATTTTATATATTAGAGATAGGGGGAGAAAATGTGATTAAAATGTGATCTATAAGACTCAAGCACGTTAACTCTTACCCGCATGGGCAAAATGTTTACTTAAATTCTTTCGCATTTAAATGCACATGTGAAGGGGGAGTTTTTCTGAAACGACAAAACTAGCAAGGTGTTAAATGTTTTTCAAACACTTTGTTAGAATTTAAAGTGGTTTTCATGGTTACGATCAAATACCCACAACATCTTTAATTCACGACGTTATTGGTGTCAAAAGGGTGGTTAGGTTTAAGTCCTATGATCCAACCAGAACCGGAGGGATCTTCCCAGGGACAATCCAATAGATTATTAGAAGTCCTTAGGAAAGATGGAGTAGAATGTGAACGTAGCTGAATGCCGACTAAGTACTGATGATAGCACTGGAACAATCACAACAAGGTGCTATTAATGATGTCTTGGTAAGCATTGAAGGGGTTGAAGAATGAAAAAGAAATGTAAGGATAAAGGGTCTAAAGAAAGAAGCCCTCCATACAACTTAGGCAGAAACCGGGTCAACTCATCATGAAGACAAACTCATCATGGACCCAGTGATGTGAAGCACATCCCTTTCCTAGCTACTCAGACTTCTCTCAAAAGAAGTTTGTTTTATTGTCACGGAGATCAACACGACTTCTATTGACTTTCTCACTCCGAGATAGTTGATATTGAATAGGTGGCATCTGCTCCAGCCTCCGACCACTAAAAGTGCACAAATCGAGTCTAGAGCCAAGAGATCAATCAAATCTCGTTAGGACACACGGATGAAGATCAAGAGAGTCCTATGCTATATCCTTGCGATATTGCTAGAACACTCAGAGTGATACTATTTAGTATTCACAATGATGAGTGGAAATCCTTCCAGTGTTAACATCAAACAGCACTGCGGTAGGTCATATGTAAGATTCTTTATGAATTGAACATATGTACAACTGAAAAGCAACAGTGGTTTGATTCTGAATTGATTCAAACTCGTTTCAGGTTTCTACGCAATATCTTTATGGTCTTGCCAGAACATTCAGAGTGATATTTATTAATATTCACAGGGACGAATGGAAATCCTTCTAGCGTCAACATCAAACAGCGCTACGGTAGGTGACTTGTGAGATTCTTATGAATCAAACTTGTGTCAACTGGAAAGCAACAATGGTAAGATTCTTAATGAATCAAACTTGTTCCAGGAATTTGAATTGACGACTTTAATCAAGCGGATATTTATCCAATTGATTCACTCTTTATGTTCGCAGTCTTGCTTTGAGACGGTCGAGTAAAGAGAACGGCTAGTACAGCCGCGAAACCCTGTCAAGGAGATTCTTAATTGAATCTACCTGATCACAGGTACGATATTTAATATCGTATAACGGTCTTCACCGACCGGAGGTAAAACGCTACCGATTTAGGACGAATGTCAAAGCCATTCAGTCCGTGTCTATGTTTTGTCTCGAGAAGGTGGCGTCACGGTGTACTCAGCAAAGTCAAAGATTCACAACCACATATTCATGCCCAAAGACTTATCCAACAATTGATAGTGTGAGCATGTGGATAAAGACACAAGATCACAAGATGGCAAAGACAAGTCAAGAATGATTTGAAGATCTCAAGACTTAAAGACAAAGTCGAAAGACAACGACAAAGGCTCAAAGATCACAGCATGAAGGAACAAAACTATTGTTACACGTTCAAGACTCATTTATGACAAAATTCGTAAATCTCCATTGGAATCCAAATATCAAAGAGGAATGACCTCACATTGGGGGAGATTGTTAGCCTCAAAATATTGAGTCAAAGAAGAATGTTCGGTCATAGGTTTCTATTGTAATATTTATTAGAACGTTGTAATAAGTAGTTATTTAGTCGTGGTTCACGGGCTTGGATTTAAACTAATTAAAGTCCAAAAGACAAGCCCGGCCCAATATATAGTCCATTAAAGCCCGCATGTGGGTGGACTATATATACTACCCTCCTAGCATGTTAGGAGGGTGGATGGTCATTTGTAACTTCTTTTCCTTAATCTAATCTCACCAAGTTAATCATCTCCTCCCTACTTTCTCTCACTACTTTCTCTCTCTAGGAATTCATCTCTTCTTCATCTATTTTCTTTCTTTCTTCATTGCTTAATCATCACAAATATATGGGACAACACACCTTGATCTCGATCAAGGCAAACCTTGATCAAAAACGTTTCTTTGCTCTATTGAACACTATGCTTTACATATCTCGTCGAAACTATCAACAATAGCTGCAGGTTCCATCTTTAACGGAAACCCTAAGAGCAATATTTTTGTGAATGGATCTAGGGTTTTGGACGAAACCCTAACACTTCAACACGCTGTATAAACTGTTGTGTTAGGAATCATAACGTGCTGCTAGGGTTCATCATCGATTCATGAAGGATCGATTCCCCAAAGCTAACAGCATGTCACTTTAATCCAATAACAATAACCAAACGATCTAGGGTTTTTATACAAAAACCCTAAAACGGCTATCATTACTGCAACCAATTTCAACCTCGAATAACTTTTTCATTAGGGCTCAGATCGAAAATCCCTTCGGTGAGATTCTAGACACAAGTGCCAAGAATCTACTGTTCAAAAATCACAATGATCCAACGGTTAACGAAGGAGAGATCGTGTTTTGAATATGGCTGTTCACAGAAAACTGCATTCATCCTGCTGCTGACTTTGACACTTAATAACTTTTTCTTGGGGATAATTTTTGACAATCCCTCCGGTGGATGTTTAGATATATGTATGTAGAACACACATATAAAATTTCGTGACGATCCAACGGTTCAATCAAAAGTTATGACCTTCTGAATACTGCTGCGCACACAAAAATGTCCAGGAAAACCCTAGACGGATTTTTCTTCTTTTCACCATACACGAACACCTTGTTGGTCCTAGCATCATGAGCCACGAGGCTCTGATACCAATTGTGGAAACCTTGGTTTCCGGATCTTTTAAGCTACTAGGAATGATCATTGTTCATATGATTAGATAATCAAAGCGGAATTAGAACAACAACCATTAACAAGGTGTTTAGGCACAATAACATGAATTAAAACAATAGGATTGCTAATTATATTGATAATAAACAATCACTAGACGTGTATACATTGAATCCCACGTCTAGTGCACATACGCTTTTAGGTTTACATTGTGAATGAATTATATGATTAAAACCTAAGACCCTTGTTCCTTTTATAGTAGAAGGAACATAATCTACAAGAGATCAAATCAAATAAACATCTAAATATTCTATTTAGATAAACTATATATTGTGTATATCATAAATAATATACTCAATATATTCCCTAAATAGAATTCTCCATCAAATCTATCAGCGTTGACTTTTGTTGACTGCGTTTGACTTTTGTTGACTTCTATCAACGCCTAATTTGCTCTTGTCAACTCTTGTAATACACTTGTCAACGCCTGAGTAAATGTCCTTCGATTTTGAGTTTCTGCCACATCAACTTTTTGACCCAACACTTTGCAACTACTAGGAGATCGACTAATCAGTTGGGCATCGAAAAGGTAGAAAAGCGCTGCAATTTCAAGTACGGAAGCAGAATACATAGCTATGTCCGGTTGCTGTGCTCAAATTCTTTGGATGAGATCACAATTAACCGACTATGGTCTAGGTTTCAACAAAATTATGATGTACTGCGACAACAAGAGTGCAATTGCCTTATGCTGCAATAATGTTCAATTCTCCCGGTCGAAGCATATTGACATTCGCTACCATTTCATCAAGGAGCAAGTGGAAAATGGAGTAATAGAGCTTTACTTTGTCCGATCTGAGTATCAATTGGCGGATATTTTCACGAAGGCTTTAGATCGCGCTCGAATTGAATTTTTGGCCGACAAGCTAGGAATGAGAACCTTCTCGCCTGAGACTCTAAAGGAACTAGCAGATGAAGCAAAAGAATAGTCTTGGTAAAACTATTCTCCGTATCCTTGGTGGTCATTTGTATATATTGTTTATATTTTTACCCACAAAAGCAAAATACAAAAATATAAAACCATATAAAAACCATAAAAATTGAAAAATTCATAAAATTCCAAAAAAAAAATTTACTTTATTTTTCAAAGGCATGTCTTTTAGTACGATAATATTTACGGCCTTAGAAATGTTGATTAATATCGACACGGCGCCATAAATAGAGTTCGTACAAAAGTTGTAAATCTTTCATAAAACATGCCTAAATGGCTTGTAGTTATTTCTGACTGCAACCCGGTTTTCATATTAAAGTCAAGTATTTCTTAGGAAAGCTTTGGCTCACAACGGGAATTAATTTTCTCCGGCAAGGTTTACTTTAAAACCTTGTAAGGGATCAAGTTTACTTTATAACTTGGTCTAACACAAATATATGTACGTTTCAGTGCATTTATTTGTTAAAACAAGAGAAGTCTTGTTTTTATGAAGCTATCATCTCTACAACCATGCTATCTACAATTGGTATCTACATACTCGACGATGCGACTACTCAACCGACTACTACAGCTCTTTCGATAGAACACGGGTCAATAATTGAGGGGGAGCAATTGTCAAGCATTCAGAATCTTTGATGCCGAACGTGCGAAGTTCACAAATTGGTGTCAAGACAACAATACCAATCGTACACGTGGTGACAAGAGATGACTTCAAGCGTGAAGAGGCGACCAACATATGCTGACAAGAACCATTTGATCTTATCATACGATGTTCTCATCTATCAGGTCCAACCTTGTCAATTCTTTTCTAATATGGTGAATATGTGATCATGTTACAAATCGGTATCATATCTCATAAGTCTGATATCATGAAGATAAAATGGACTTGCATTTTTCTTCCCAAAACCTTTGTTAAAACTTCATTAAATCAATTGATATTAAAAACATCGATTGTGTTAATATTTTTATTATGGGGGAGAAAATGTGATTTAATATGCGATATTATCACAAATGGTTTGACTTAATGTGCTGGCTCATCCCGACATGTGCAAAATGTTTTCGAATATCGTGGCATATGTTAAGGGGGAGCAAAACGGATTTACATATCAAAATGGATTTTCATGGTGACATATACTTACCCGAAACCCATTTATTTCACGACGATGAAGATTGTGGTGACATAAGGATGGTAGGATAGGTTAAGTCCTATGATTCTTCCAGAACCGGAGGAATCTTCCCAAGGACATTCCATAGCTAGAAATAGTAGTCCTTAGGAAAGTTGGAGAAAGATTGTGAACGTAGCTGAATGCCGACCAAGTACTTAAGTTGGCACTGGAACAATCACAACATGGTGCTAGTTATGACGTATTGGTAAGCATTGAAGGGGTTGAAGAATGAAAAAGAATTGTAAAGATAAAGTGTGTAAAGAAAGAAGCCCTCCTTACAACTTTAGGTAGAAACCGGGTCAACACATATACTATTGAGATCATTTTAATGATTCTCGATATTGAAGACAGACATCATGGACCCAGTGATGCAATGCACAACCCATCCCAGCTAACTCAGATATCTCTCAAAAGGTATTTGTTTTAATCACACGGAGACAACACATTATCTATTGATTTATTCACTCCGAATAAATTGGTATTCAAAAGGTGGCACTCCTCTCCAGCCTCCGATCACTAAAATCCAAAATGCACGATCGAGTCTAGAGCCATTTGAGATCATCAAATATCTCATTAGGACACACTTTCATATTTCCTTGCTTCTTCACACACTATGAAAAGTAAGAAAGATTTTAAGAGTCCTACGCAAAATCTTCATGATCTTGCCTGAACATCCGAGTAATACGAAAGTATTTACAATGAAGATGGAAATCCTTCTTGAGCGAATATAAAAAAAACTCATGGTAGGTGACTTGTGCGATTCTTTATGAATCCAACTTGTGATAACTGGAAAGCAACAGCTGTTTAATTCTTAACTGAATTTAAACACGTTCCAGGCCTCTACGCAATATGTTAGTGATCTTGCCAGAACACTCAGAGTGATACCTTAGTGTTCACAGTGATGAGTGGAAATTTTTCTAGTGTTAACCTCAAACAGCACTTGGTAGGTAACTTGCAAGATTCTATACGAATCAAGCTCGTGACAACTGGAAAGCAACGATGGTGCGGTTCTTAATTGAATTTCACTTGTTCCAGGAACATGAATTGACGGCTTCAAATCATGCGGATATTATTATCCAAATGATTCAATCTTTATGTTCGCAGTCAGCTTTGGACGGTCGAATAAAGAGAACGGGTTTACCCGCGAAATCCTGTCAGGAAGTTACTTAATTGAAACTATCTGTCACGGGTACGATATCTAATATCGTCCAACGGTCTTCACCGGCCGGAGGTAAAATGCTACCGATTTAGAAAGAAATGTTCAAAGCCATTTCGTTCGTGTCTACTTATGTTGCGGCATTTGAAGACGGTGGCGTTGCGGAATCCAAGAAGAAGTCGTCCCCGCATGCTTATACTTTATGCACTTAATACCTCATCTAATTCAAGAAAGCCTAAAAGTTAAGTCTTCCGCTGTATTGAACTCTGAAGCTTTCAAGAATTACAAAAGGTATAAGTATGCGGGACATGGTGTCACGAAGAGGCGAAGATTACAAGTGATGGATGCACGAGATCAAGGCAAGAGATTAATGCTCAAGATTGATATCAAAGATCACATCAGCATGTTCACCAGAAAAGAAAAAAAAGAAAAAGAAAGACGAAGACTACGAGCTCAAGACAAGCATAGTATGCTAGGTTTATTTTATTATTGTAACTTGGGTAACGCCCTTGTTTGGAGTGGCCTCCCTTAGGGGGAGATTGTTGGAAATACGTTTTTACGTATTTAGGAAGATTCGGTCACTCCGACAATATATTAAGTTGTAGCTCGTAGTCTAGATATCTTTATTAAACAAACAAAGTCAAGCCTAGCCTACAACATGTGTAGGCCGGCCCAACATTGTAAGCCCAAGCCCATCACAAGGCTTGGATATATAAACCCTCTCCTTTGATAGAGAGGGTGTGTGTGTTGGGAATAAATTAAGGTCAGATCACTTGAACGCTGACAAGAACAACTCAAGCGTTGACAAGAGCAAAGTGAGCGCTGACAGCTTAAGCGTTGACAAGTTAAAGTCAAGCGTTGACAGATTGAAGATAAGCACTGATGGAAGATGTGAGCTACACGTTTATTATGTTCTATAATACTTCTAGTAAGGATAGAAACGACAATGTATTTTCTATGTTTATCTATACCTAGAATAGTTGATACGTAGCTTATTGTACAAGGCTTCTTAGTCTATAAAAGAAGGCCTTTAGGTTAATGTTTTATATCAAGTTTTCATTAAGTTTTTCATTCGTAAACATCTTTCATTGTAAGCAAGTTCGACATTGATAATCAAAGTGAAAGTATTGTTTACATCTTGTGTTCTTGTTTAAGTATTAAATTCCGCATAATACTTAGATTCACAAAGCATACAACAAAGGTTTCTCTACGTGTTATACTTGATTCAATCTCGGTAATACAAAGCTAAATCGATCTAAGTTTGGGATCAACAAGTGGTATCAGAGCTTGTTGAGGAACTTTTGATCTTTGAAGAACAACAGAACGATATTCGAACACCAAAACCCTAATTTTCTCAAAACCCTAAAAACATCATGTCTGAAGCAAACATCATGTCCTCCTCTTCATCCTTACCAAACATCAAGATTCCCATGCTTGATGCAACCAACTTCGACTTATGGAGGTTCAACTTTGAACAATATCTGGGGATCTTTGACTACACACTCTGGGACATTATTGAATATGGAAACTCATTCAATAAAGCTCAAAAGATTCTGAATGCCATTGCGACAAGAACAGCTGTTGAAGGATGTCCTGATGAAGATAAGAAAGAAAAACTTGGAGATGGTAGAGCTGTAAGTGCTGAAGATATTGCAAAGAAAAGGGCTGACATGAAAGCCCTAAATATTCTGAAAGTGTCTCTGGGACAAGAAAATCAGCACAAATATAGAAGCTATGAATCTGCTAAGGATCTTTGGGAAGCAATTGAAGTTGCATATGGTGGTAATGCAGAAACTAAGGAAGAAAAGAAAAAGCAACTTTTGCATGATTATGCTGTCTTCAAAGCTCAGCCCAATGAGAAACTGAGCAGTGTGAGAAGCAGATTGCTTGACATCACAAGCAAATTGTCCTTCATGGGGACACAAGTTGGTGATATTGACATCAATGCTACCTTTTTGAAAAGTCTTGGTGAGACATGGAAGATTGAGGCAAGATCTATTCTTGCCAATAATACTCACAAGAGCTCTTCGTTTGATAACATCTACAACAAACTAAGATTGTTGGAAGATGAAACTCTTTCAAGCAAAGCCAGCACCAGCAACATGGCCTTCTTTTCTCATAGTGAAGGTCAATTCAATCAGCAGGACTCCATTATGTATCCAGTTACTGGATCACCATTTGTCAGCGCTGGAACAAGTCCTGTCAACGTCTCCTTTTCAGACGCTGACACATTCATGAATGACTCACCAAGAGTTAAACCTGCTGGTTTGGATTTGGATACTGTTTGTGCTTACATTGCTTCTTTGCCCAATGGTTCTGTGATTACATATGAGGACCTTGAGCAGATAAGTGATGAACACTTGGAAGAGATGGACATCAAGTGGAACATGGCTCTTGCTAGTATAAGAGCAAATAGGTGGAATAGGAGGTTCAAGAAGAAGATGACCTTCAATGCTAAAGACACTGCTGGATTTGATAAATCCAAAGTTGAGTGCTACAACTGTCATCGCATGGGGCACTTCATGAGGGAATGCAGATCTCCTAGAAGATCTGATGCTGGTAAACCCTCAAGTCAGGTTGTTAAAACTCAAAACTCCAAAGCCATGGTTGCAGTTCAAGGAATTGATGGTACTGGATGGGATTGGAGCTATCTGGCCAAGGATGCTGAAGAGGACAAAGCTTTGATTGCTGACATTGAAGAAGAAGAGCATGTTGAATATGCTCTCATGGCACACTCCTCCTCTTCATCTGATAATGAGGTATATGATGATGCTTTCTGTAGCAAAGGTTGTAGGTTAAACACTGACAGACTTAACAAAGAAGTGTTAAAATTAAAAGAGGATATGAGCACTGAAAGGTGTAAATTATCCAATTACCAACTAGCTCTTACTGAAACTGAGAAAACCGTTTCTGAATACAAGAAAATGGAATTTGATTTAAAAGATAAGATAAATATCTTAAAACATGAGCTAGAGGGTAGTATGGATGTTAGAAATATCATGTCAAAAGTCAATAAAGACCTACAGGCTAAGTTAGATGAGGCCATTAAGAATAAAGATAATGTTGACCTCAAGATTCAAAGATTTGATAGAGCCACCCAAGCCCTAGGAGACTGTGTAGCTAAACAAAGAGATCCTAAGGATATGACTGGGATTGGGATGAATGAGAATGATTACTCTCTGGTTCCACCACCAGCTGGTGACTTCTATGGTGTCCTTAGAAAGGATTTATCTTGGACTGGTATTCCAGAATGCCAAGAAGAGGAATTTATTCCTCCACCAAGAGTTGTCACCCCAGTAGAAGAGTATCAACAGAAACTGACTGACCTAAATGAGTGGAAGAAAGCTAACACTACTTTATTTGTTAAGGGAGGTTTGCTGTGTGAAAGTCCAAATGAGCCCACACCAATCACGAGCCATGAATCCCCACCCATTAAGGTTACTCACCCAGTTACTGGTAAAGCTGTTGACCTAGGCTCCAACACTGTTAGAAGACCTACCATTAAATATGCAGAGATGTATAGAAATAATAGGTCACCCAAGAGCCAAGTTAACAATCATGGAACAGGTTTCTTTGCTTCTAGACCTAAGAATGTGTCTAGGAAAGCTTGTTATACTTGTGGTAGCTTTTCACATTTGGCATACAAATGTGTCAACGCTCCCAAAGTCAGCGCTGATAGGAACAATTTCAGCGCTGATAGGAAGAAAGTCAACGTTGTTAGGAAGTCAAACGTTGTCAGACCCAGACCTGGTGTGCAGCAAAGTCCACAAGTGATTAGACCAGCCCCATTCTTTACTAGAAGGTCTAACACTCATGGACAAAGACCTTTTCAAAAGACAAATACCTGGTCAAATAGGCAATGGGTTCCTGTAGCAAACCCTAGGTTCAACGCTGATAAGGGTAAATTCAGCGTTGACAGGACAAAATCCAACGCTGACAGAAACGTGACCAGACCTAAGTATTTGCAGCCACAAGGTAAGGGGTCTAAAGCTTCTTCAAGCTTAACATGGAGACCCAAGAAAGATCAAAACCCTAATAATGATGGAATTTCAATGACTTGCAACAGGTTTAACTATATTTCAAAAGTCATTACAAAACCAATTGGGGTTAACTGGGTATTTCATCCTAAAAGGGATGAGAATGGGGTTGTTGTGAGAACTAAGTCTGTTCTTATTGAACAACCAGATGAATCCAAGTCTTCTGAGACTTGGGTTCCCAAAGAAAACTAATTTGTTTTCTTTATGTGCAGGGCATTCAAAAGCAGATCAATGACTATGGATATTGGGATAGTGGATGCTCAAGGCACATGACAGGAAAGGAAGACTATCTGACAAACTTCACTCCTATTCAAGATGGTGATAAGGTATACTTTGGAGGGGGCTACGGCACCATCACAGGCAAAGGAACCCTTCTCACCAATAATCTACGTTTTGAGAATGTCTTCCTGGTAAAAGAACTGGACTATAATCTGTTTAGTGTATCACAAGTGTGTGATAACAAAAATAAGGTTCTTTTCACTGATACTGAGTGTTTGGTGTTAAGCAAGGATTTTAAGATCCCTGATGAGAAGTATATTGAGTATAGAACACCTAGGCATAAGGACATATATAATGTGAATTTAAATGGGATTAAAGTGAATGCTAATATGTCTTGTTTTTATGCTAAGGCCTCAGTAGATGAAAGTAATTTGTGGCACAGGAGACTAGGGCACATAAACTTTAAAAATATAAATAGACTTGTGAGGCTTGGTTTAGTTGATGGTTTGCCTGAGAAGGCCTTCCACAATGACCACTCTTGTGTTGCATGTCTTAAAGGCAAGCAGCACAAGGTCTCATTTAAGTCCAAGCAGGTGCATACTAGTTCCAGACCTCTTCATATGCTTCACATGGACCTCTTTGGTCCAACTAATATAGAAAGTTTGAATGGCAAGTCATATTGTTTTGTTGTCACTGATGACTTTTCTAGGTTTACTTGGACATTCTTTCTAGCTATGAAGAGTGACACAGCTGATGTTCTTATTGAATTTATCACTCAAATTGAGAAAAGGTCTGGCAACGAGGTTAAGATGCTTAGGAGTGATAATGGTGGAGAATTTAGGAACAAGAAGCTAGATGATTTTTGTGCCAGGAAGGGAATTACTAGACAGTTTAGTATTGCTAGAACCCCACAACAAAATGGGGTTGCTGAAAGGAAGAATAGAACCCTAATTGAAGCAGCCAGAACAATGTTGGCTGTTGCTCACTTTCCCATAGCCTTTTGGGCTGAGGCTGTTAATACAGCATGTTATGTGCAAAATAGAGCATTGGTTAACAAAATTCAAAACAAGACACCTTATGAGTTACTTTGGGGAAGAAAACCTAATATTGGTTTTCTCAGACCTTTTGGATGTCATGTAGTAGTCTTAGACACTAGTGATGCCTTAGGGAAATTTAGTGCAAAAGGTGATGAAGGTTACTTCATGGGGTATTCAGTGCAGAGCAAGGGTTATAGGGTTTATCTTAAGGAAGACAAACGTATTGTTGAAAGAGTACATGTTAGGTTCTTAGAGAATAAACCTAGTGATCCTGAAAGTGGTCCTAATTGGTTGTTTGATTTGGAACCCTTATCTAGAACTTTAAATTATATGCCTGTCACTAATCCAGACATTTTGAAGGTAACTTCAAATGTTGTGGAGGAACAAGTTGTTCATGTTTCAGGTACACAGGTTGATGAAAGGGTTGGATCACAAGCAGAAAAGGCATCTCCTACATTTGAATATGTCACAATTCCCATTTGGACTGATGCTTTTGCTGCTGCTGCTGCTGCTGGACAAGATAATGGTGGTTTCCAAATATCACCAGATACAAACATGCATGGTTCTTCAGGCGCTGACAAAGGGAAATCAAGCGCTGACAAGACCAATTCAGACGTTGATGGCTCAGACGTTGACAACAACAGTTCAAGCGTTGTTAGCCCAAGCGCTGACAAACAAGGTTCAGACGTTGACAACACCTTTGCACATCTTTTCTCTTCAAATTTTGAACAAGGCGAACCTTCCAATGTCCATGGAGAGATCCCAGTTGATCAAAGAGAGTCTGATGAAGAAGATATTGGCAACATGGAGCGTGAAGTTGAGGACACCAGACTTTTTGAAGGAGGAGTTCTCACTTCCACAATGAAGAATCACCCCCCATCTCAGATCATTGGTGATGTTATGACTCCAGTTCAAACAAGAAGATCCCATCAAAGTCTTGGTGGATTTATTGCCAATATACACAAGAAGGTAGATACCCCTCTTGTTCAAGCATGTTTGTTTGCTTGTTTTCTGTCACAAGAAGAACCCAAGAAGATATTTGATGCTCTCAAAGAACCAAGTTGGGTGGAAGCAATGCAGGATGAGCTTCACCAATTTGCTATTCAGGATGTTTGGGAGCTGGTTGATTGTCCTAGATATGTCAGACCAATTGGGAGAAGATGGGTTCTCAGGAACAAAAGAGATGAAAGAGGTATTGTGGTCAGAAACAAGGCAAGGTTAGTGGCTCAAGGTTATACACAAGAGGAGGGGATAGACTATGAAGAAGTCTTTGCACCAGTTGCAAGGATTGAAGCTATTAGGATTTTTCTAGCCTATGCATCTTGTATGGGCTTTACAGTCTATCAAATGGATCTAAAGAGTGCATTCTTGTATGGCACCATTGTTGAAGAAGTTTATGTCATGCAACCTCCTGGTTTTGAGGATCCTGAGCATCCAGACAAAGTGTATAGAGTCAAAAAGGCTATGTATGGCCTTCATCAAGCCCCTAGAGCATGGTATGGAACTCTGTCTACCTATTTGGTGGACAATGGATTCAAGAGGGGCACCATAGATCAGACACTATTTACAAAGAAGAAAGGCAAAGATGTGTTGCTTGTGCAGGTCTATGTTGATCATATCATTTTTGGGTCTACTGATCCAAAGATGAGTGAGGATTTCTCCAAGCTCATGACAGACAAATTCAAGATGAGTGCTATGGGGGAGATGAACTTCTTTCTTGGTTTACAAGTTCAGCAGAAAGAAGATGGTATCTTCATCTCCCAAGACAAATATGTTGCTGAAATCTTGAAGAAGTTTGGCTTTTCTCCACATGAAAAGAGGGCTTCTACTCCTATGGATAGAGAACACCCTTGGGGAAAGATTGGAGATGGGAAAGATGTTGATGTCAGGCACTATAGATCCATGATTGGATCCTTGATGTATCTTACTGCTTCCAGACCTGATATCATGTTTGCTGTGTGTGCATGTGCACGCCATCAAGTGACTCCCAAAGAATGTCACCTTTATGCTGTGAAGAGAATCTTTAGGTATCTAAGATGTTATCCAGATCTTGGTTTATGGTACCCAAAAGATTCACCATTGGAGCTGATTGCATATTCAGATAGTGATTATGGTGGTGACAAGTTTGATAGGAAATCTACAACTGGTGGATGTCAATTTCTTGGGAGCAGATTAATATCTTGGCAATGCAAGAAACAAACAGTGGTGGCTAACTCTACAACTGAAGCAGAATATGTGGCTGCAGCAGCATGTTGTGGTCAAGTGTTGTGGATTCAGAACCAGCTGTTGGATTATGGGTATAACTTCATGCATACTAAGATATTTGTTGACAATAATAGTACTTTATGCATCATTAAGAATCCTGTGCATCATTCTAAAACTAAACACATAGAAATTAGACACCATTTTATAAGAGATTGCTTTGAGAAAGGTTTAATACAACCAGATAGGGTTGACACTGAGGAAAATGTGTCAGATTTATTAACTAAACCTTTTGATACTGGAAGATTTCAGTACTTGGTAACAAGTATTGGAATGGTTAATCTCACTTAAGTATGTGTTTTGGATTCTTTTTGTAAAAGTATGTACAGGATGATGCATTATTATTATTGGTCTTATTGATAATTTAGATTTTCCACTATATTTTTCTAACACTGACAAAGGTTGTTTGAACACTGATAAGTGTTTTTGCAACGTTGTCAGCAATATAATTGTCTAACGCTGACAAAGCTTCCTTCAACGCTGTTAAGTGTTATCGGGGCGTTGTCAGCAACAATGTTAGTTTTGTGGTTTTCAATCTAAATGTGCAGATGGTGTTAGCAGTATACCATTGGATACAGAGTTGCTTATGGATCAAAGGAGAAGCATTTGGACATGTTTTTGTTTATGGATGATGGTTGGAATGTTTCATTCCTATCTTGACATAAATTTTTTATGTTCATGCATATTTTTGGCAAACTCTTTGTATCTTTGTTTAAGGGGAGGTTTTAGGAACCTTTAGGATTTTTGGGTATCCATATGATACTCTTATCACAATTCTAGATTGTGTCCACAGGTGAGTATGGGTTAGTTTTACTAAACCATGAGGCACTGTAGCATGTATAGTATATCAACTTTGCATGCTGCCAAGACATTTTTGGCCTAGAATTGGTTGTGGTCTGATGGGAGACTTGGGAATTACTTTGTTCTGGGTTTTACCTGGGAGTCACAAGGATTTTATAAGGTAACTTGGTTGTTAAGAATTTTGGTTAGCAAGGGACACTAGAGGACTGTTATGTCTATCTTGCTTATGCAAGTGTGCATAACTGGACAGTGCTTGCCGCCCTATGATAATTATCAGCTTTGGTTATCTTCTCTAGGATAAATTACTTGTTAAGGTCATTTTTCACTTTTTAAAACAATTTTATTTTTGGACGCTGACAAAATTTTTCCAAGCGTTGTTGTGACCAAATTGGACGCTGACATGGCTTTAGGCGAACGTTGACAAGATTATAGCCGTTGGACGTTGATGGGTTATTTTTGACCGTTGACAATCAATGGGACCTACCCAGTTGTTACTTTTTGACATATTTTCAAGCCGTAATTTTAGGAGTTGTTACTTTCATTAAATGCATGAGATAACTTATAACTTTTTCAATATTTTCATGATTAGTTTTTGAAAATCTTTGCCTATTTTTGGGCCAATCACATGCATTCATCCACTCCTATAAATTTGGCTCCTATTTTTAAACAGGGTATCTATAATTCTTGTCTAACACTTTTCTCTTATCAACCTTCATCTTCTATACTTCAAATTAACAGCTTTCATCAATGGCACCAAGATTTAACTCAGCAGAATTGGATTTGGGGTTCAAGTCTCAACATAACATGATTGCTTATCTTGTTGCCGATAATACTTTGTTCCCTCAATACACACAAATGGTGGCGTATTTGAACGCATCCCCATTAAGGTATGCTCTTTCTCATGCACCACTCATTCCAGTCACACACATTAAACAGTTTTGGAACACTGTAAGTTCCTCAACAGTTAATAGAGTGACCACATTAACTTCTATTGTTCATGGGAGATCTTGGGTGGTTACTGAGGCCTTGGTACGCCAGGCCTTGCATCTTGATGATGCTGATGGTATAACCATTCTTCCCATATCTAAAATAGAACAAGGGCTTCGGGCTTTGGGATACCCTATTCCTGATGAAGGTACTCTTAATAAGTACCATAAGCAGGAATTTCCCCCAGCCTGGAAGTACCTCATTCACATTCTCCTTCAATGTTTGAGTCCCAAATGTACTGCACACAATGAGATCAATAGATCCATTGCAACTGCTATTGTGTGTATTGCAACAGGGCAAAAATATAACTGGTCTAAAATGATTTTTGAAGGAATGTGTAAAAACAAGGGGACAAAAATGACTTTAGCTTATCCCCGTTTTCTGCAAATGATTTTTGATGATCAAAGATATTGTTCAAGGGATCACAATGATTTTTATAAAATCCCTGAACAAAAGAAAGCTATTTTTACCAAGATGAATTCACCACCTCATAGAGACCTACCTTTAACCCCAGCCATGCTTGCTGTTAATACAGCAGCACAACCCCAACCAGACCCCCAACCTCATATTGACCCTCACCCACAACTTGAACCTATTCCTGAACCTTTACCCTCACCTGACCAAATGCAAATAGATCAAAATCCCTTTGACGCTGACACATCTAATGTGGCGTTGATGTGCCTATTTCCACCGCTGACACCCAACCATCGCAATCCCAAACACCCCTTAACCAACCCACATCTACACCTTCTTCTACACCATCTTCCACACCACCTGAATATAGGTTGTTTAAACGCCAAAGGACTGCTGGAGAGTTCTCCTCTGGTGGTCCTAGCCATGAAGCAGAGAGAACCACCACCACAAGTGTGGCTGGTGACCTGGATGAGGCTGGGACTATTGGTTCTGGCTTAGCAGCTGGCCAAGGCAGTCCCACCATAATTAAGTCCTCATCCATGCCCAATGAACCTGACTTGGGAGGTCAAATCCCCATTTTGGAAGAGGGCAGACTGGAACCAATGACTCTTTTGGAATTGACGGCTGTCTGCATTAGCTTGCAAAAGCAGAATGCAGACTTGGTACAAATTGTCAGTAACCAAGGCCTTGAACTCAAGGAATTGAGAGAGAGGATTGTTGTTTTGGAGAGTGCTCATGCAAAGGGAGGTATGGAGGAGTCTTCCAAAGGGGAGGAAGATCAAAGAAATCTGAGTGATAAGAGCACTCAAGATGGTCAATCATTGGATGTTGCTGAAGCTCTTACTACTTTGAAGGAACAAATAGGTTTTGATACGTCCTTGATCTCTCCAACCAATTTAAATTTATCATTTACAGATATGTTGAGAGAGGTTACACAAGGTGCTGAGGGAAAATATTTGAGCGTTGACAAGACAAGTTTGGACGCTGATAGAAGTATTTTGGGCGCTGATAGAGGAAATTTGGGCGTCGACAGATCTGCATATGGAGGTGATGTATTCCAGTCATCATCTATCATCAAGGATGTTTCTACTCAGGTATTACCATCTACCTTACCAACAATTGCACCATCAGATAAGGGTAAGGGTAAGTTGGTAGAAGAAATTGTTCCAAAGAATGCAGCTCAGGTTGAATTTGATAGAAGATTGGCTGAGCAAATGATGGAACAAGGTGAAAAGGAAAAGTCACCATTTGTTGTGACTTCTGAAGAAGAAAGTGATGGAACAAGCTCAGATTCAAGTGTGATGATTGTTGAACCAGAAAGACTTGAGTATGGTGATGAGCTTGCTAGGGAAAAGCTGAGAGATTTAAAGTTGCAGATTGATTTTGATATGCCAGAGGTGGTTCAGATGTACAATTCTTGGGAAGAAAGCTGTATGGATAATCCAAACTTGACCATTTCAGATCAGATATGGGGTTTGGAGATTCTTCTTAGAGTTCAGAAGGATTGTAAGGTGATTTTGAAGCACAAGGCAAGCAACATTCTTTCAGAGTTGAAAAGAGATAGAAGGAAGCTCTACTTTATGTTGCTCAAATGTCATGGAGTTGGATGGACACATCAGAAGCTGAAGGCTTTGACATTTGATGAGCTGGAACATAGGGCTTATCCTATTTGGGTGAAAGTGCAAGAAGAAAACACTTTCAGACTTCTTTCAGATGAAAGAAAGGAGCAACTTGCAGAAGAGATGGCAATCAAGAAAGCTATGATAGTTCCTGATGTATTGATTTTGCTAGGTTCAATTTTGTCTCGATATCCTCTCGAATTGATCTCGGTCTTAAGTGGAATGATTTGTTCTTGGTTAATAGAAAGTGGTGGTTTGTTTATTTATTTTAAACTAATGACAAGAAATTAAGTGTCGAAGAGTAAAATTAATGACTTGAAAGATTAAAGTAATAAACGAGTTTAAAAATAAATGTTGACAACTTAAAGATTTTAATATAAAATAAATGAACACTCAATAAAAACTAACTCTTGGAAAACTTTGCGAAAAATAAGAACTTAATTGGAAAAGACTAAAAGAAAGTTGGATCGTAACAAAAAAAAAAACTCAAATCGGAATAGTAGAAAAGTTGCACCAATCGGAATGTATTCCGATTGGCAGTGATCGAAATGTGAGCCAACGAATCAATCGGAATACTCAAAATATAATGCTGATCGGAATGTTGGGCTAAATGAAACAATCGGAATATTGAAACTTGCTCAATCGGAATGTATGAAACTGGGTCGATCGGAATATGATAACCCTTTTCCGATCATACGATCGGAAAGAAGGGGTGTTGCACGGTCAGAAAATACAATCGGAAAAGGGAGTTTCCCTTTCCGAAAATGGTGCAAATTCGGGACAAAAGCAAGGGAAATAAGCTATTAGGACAAGCTAAAACCCAACACTAACTCGAATATTTTAATAAGCTGATCAAATAAGCACTAAAAACACTCTTCCAAACTCAAAGTAAATAACTTTTTAAAGCAAATCAATAAAAATATGAACTTTTCATAAAAACTTCAAAAAGTAAATAAGCTAAATCATCAAATAAGCCAATAAGAACAAGGATCTCAAAGCTTATTTATGTAAAAACTTAAGGAAACATAAAAAGTTAACAACTTTTTAAGCACAAATCATAGATGAACAACACGGATCATACGAGATTTGTACCAAAATCAATAAAAATAAAAGAAAGGAAGGATGAGATTAAAGATTAAAACTTGAAAACTTGAACTTGATTAATTAAAAAGTAATACAAAGTTTGAATTTGAAAGAGAAAAAGATGAAATCTAGTGAGAGAAAGTTCTAAACTTTCTCTCTCTAAACTTAGAGAGAAAAACTAAAAACTAAAAACTAAGTGTGTGAAAATTTGTGAAGTGAAGGCTTTATATAGGCGTGTGTATGGTGTTGATGGGATTTTGATTGGGCTTTGATTTGGGCTTCTTTTTCTTCTTTCTTCTTAAGTCTTCATGCGTCTTTAAATAAACGTTTCCGACTTGGATTTGAGAAGTGTCGGTGAATAATTCCAACTCGTCTTATAATCTTTTATTTAATAGACTCGAGTTCTTCGACATAAATGAATCTTCCATCTTTGGCTCTATTCTTCGATAAATCTTCAAATAGGCACAATGACTTCAAATCTTTTGCACCTTTTGGACAATAGACTTCGTCTTGAGCCCTTTTCTTCGATAAAACCCGTGCAATCCCATGTTTTCTTTAATATTCATCCGGTCGACTCTGAAAACACAATAAACACAAAAACCACGCATAATTCCAAACAAATGATATTAAATACGTGTTTTGGTCTTGTTTTAGCCCGATTTAAGTGGTAAAAGGATGGGTGTTTTCACACCTATCAGTTCCCAGACCAGTAAAGAAGGGATTTATTCTTGAGTTTCCAAAAGATATGAATCAACTATATCCAAGTGAAGCAGTTATTAGAAAGAGCCTCAAGCTCTCCCCATTAGAAGCTTCAGATATGGTGCATGTGTTACCACTAGATTCCAGGAATCCAATTGTGAGCTATGATAAAGATGAATGTGGATTCTAGAAGATTGGAAGATTTGGCAAGGAGGTGCACACTTTTACCACTCTCATATCTTTATTTGCAAGTTGTGATAGAGAAGACTTGGTGGACCTTTGGAGGTTGCTAGAGACCAAGTATGAGGCTGAAGCACCAACTTCAGCTAATGGAATAAAACTTTGGACCACATTCAAAAGAATGTGTGGGACAAAAGAGGAAGATCCTGAAATATGGAAGGATCTTGAAGATGATCTCAGTGGTCTTCAATGGAGGTTATATTCAGCTGCTGGTGTATACCATTTAAGTTCTACAAAGTTTGTTGAGTATTTACTTGTAGATGCTCAGTATTTCATATCCAAGGCTGTTTTGGAAAAGATGAAGGACACCCAGTTGGAGATAGACTATACAAGTGACGTGGCAAAGAAGTTGATCAGATTTATTTATTACCAATATGATAAGGTTTGTCAGACACCTCCAAGTTCTTAATGTTTATTCAGAAACTTGATCATAAGAGTGGATATCAAGTTTAGGGGAGGATTGTTGGGAATAAATTAAGGTCAGATCACTTGAACGCTGACAAGAACAACTCAAGCGTTGACAAGAGCAAAGTGAGCGCTGACAGCTTAAGCGTTGACAAGTTAAAGTCAAGCGTTGACAGATTGAAGATAAGCACTGATGGAAGATGTGAGCTACACGTTTATTATGTTCTAGAATACTTCTAGTAAGGATAGAAACGACAATGTATTTTCTATGTTTATCTTTACCTAGAATAGTTGATACGTAGCTTATTGTACAAGGCTTCTTAGTCTATAAAAGAAGGCCTTTAGGTTAATGTTTTATATCAAGTTTTCATTAATTTTTTCATTCGTAAACATCTTTCATTGTAAGCAAGTTCGACATTGATAATCAAAGTGAAAGTATTGTTTACATCTTGTGTTCTTGTTTAAGTATTAAATTCCGCATAATACTTAGATTCACAAAGCATACAACAAAGGTTTCTCTACGTGTTATGCTTGATTCAATCTCGGTAATACAAAGCTAAATCGATCTAAGTTTGGGATCAACAGTGTGTTCTTCATTTTTACACATAGTGAAAAAGTGTTTTTCTTTCACTTTCTCTCTCTAAGTGTGTGTGTTCTCACCATCTCTCTATCTCTTTCTCTCTCCAAAACATAAGCAAGATTTACATATCATACAATTTCATTTAAGTGGATTTGGTAGATTAATGTTCTTAAAGTTGATTTTATATATTTTGCTTATTTGGTGTTTTTAGAGTTTTTGATTTGTGTTTTGTTTAGCTTTTTCTAAAAATTTATTTAGCTTATTTTTAGCTTATTTGCTTAATTGATTTTTGCTTATTTTTCATTTAATCCGAGTAGCAAAATCCTCTTTTCCTGAACTATAGACATTTCATTTCCCCGAATTAAACATTTCCTATTTATTCCGAATTATTAAACAAAGTATTATTCTGAATTGTATAAACTTTTCCTTTTCCCGAATTATATTGAGTAATCACTGATTCCGAATTAAGTATAAACAGAATTCCGAAGTAGGTCATGTTTGTGTATTCCTAATTGCATGTCTTAGGTTTTTCCGAATTACATACAAATTTATATATTCCGAACTAGGTGTAATATTGTTTTCCGAATTACTTACATTCTATACATTCCGAATTAAGTTGATAACTGATTATTCCGAATTAGGTGATTTTCCATTTATTCCGGATTATATGTTTTGCTTTTTCTGAATTAAGATAAAAACTATATTCCGAATTATACACTTTGCACACATTCCGAATTAGGTGTTTAAGAATTCCTAATTGAGTTCTTTTTTTGATATTCCGAATAAGGTTCACTTTTGGGATTCCAAATTAGGTCACTTTGTTAGTTTTTCCGAATTAGGTTCTCTACTTGCATTCCGAATTACGTTTAGAACTTGCATTCCGAAATGTTTTTAAATTTGTATTTTCCCGCCATTTTTGTCAAGTTTAATTTTAAAGTGTTTTGTTTTATTTTATTTTAAATTTTACTTTTTATTAAATCTCAAATTTGCTTTATTTCTTTTTAACTTGTTTTTACTTTATTTTATACTTTTCAAGTTTTAATTTTTAGAAATAGATAATCAACCTTTATTTTTATTAACCAAAAACGACTGATTCACACCTAAAAACCTTTTTAAATTCGAATCGAAATGAAGAACAATTTCACTCAATAAATTAATCAGTTATTAAAATGGCGCCGCTAGCGGCTCTTTTCGTATAGATTAACGGTTCTTTGTGAGAGACGCGTTGGATTTTGGGATCCGTTCACTTGTGAACGTTATTTTTCTTGCTAAATTTTCAAAAATTTTGAAAATCCAAAAATAAAATATTTCAAAAATCCAAAAAAATTTAACAAATCATAAAAAGCATTTCTTTTCTAAAGTTTTGCACCAAAAATATTTCTTTTTACGTTAACTTTATTTATTCTTCTATTTCTTTGCTATATTTTTCTTTTGTAGGTGTATGCGTACCCGTTCGTGCAAGAGGAAATCCATTCAAGCCGCTATCATCGAGCCTCCTGTTGTTAACACCATGGATAACCGTCCGATGAACGAGCTCTTGCAATCACACGTTGAAGGCAATGACGATGCGATTGTGGTGCCGGCTATTGACGCCAACAACTTCGAGCTCAAAACAGGTTTAATTTAAATGGTTTCCGCAACACCTTTCTTGGGCCGCACTCATGATGATCCTCATGATCATATCAAGAGGTTTGTACACCTACTAATACTGTGAAATACAATGGGGTCTCACAAGAGGCAATTCGTTTGCTCCTCTTTCCTTTCTCTCTCGAGGGACAAGCCCGGACATGGCTTGATAAGGAACCACCCAAAGTATTGCCACATGGGCGAACTTAGAGACCAAATTCATCAATTACTTATTTCCACCCTCACGTACTATCGCTTTGCGGAATGATATCATCAGTTTTGAACAAAAGTACGGTGAGACGTTTAGTGAATCTTGGGATCGTTTTAAGGAACTTTTGAGAAAGTGTCCACAACACGGGTTTACTAAGTTACATCAAATTAATACTTTTTATAATGGATTAAGTTCGAATGACCAAGATTCACTAAATAGTGCTTTGGGGGGTAATATTCTTGTGAAAATTATGAACGAGGCTTGGGCGATTATTGAAAACAAAGCCAAAGTCCAAACCAAGAGTGTAAGGGCTACAATAGATAGTGATAGGGATAGTGAGGTGACTAATCAAATTAAGGAGCTTACTTCAATTGTGAAACAACTTGCTTTAAGAGATAATCCTCCCACAACACATGTACATGCTTTAAAAGCGACTTGTGAAACGTATGAGATTTGTGGTGGACCACATTCGTACTATAATTGTGACAAGGTTTATGACCCATATCAACAAGAAGTTTATGCTTATAACACTAATGAGAGGGTGCGTTTTAAACCAAATGTCGATATGAACAATTTATCTTATAAATCGAGTAACTATTTGGCTCCCCCAGGTTTTGTAGCTCCACAAAGACCACCCCCACCCGCCCAAAATAGGAACCAAGGTCCTCAACGGGGTAATTATCAAGGGAATTCAAATACAACGGGTTTTAATCAAAATCAAGGGACTTTTTAAGGGCAAAACCAAGGGTTTAATAATCAAAATCAAGGCTTTAATAACCAAGGTTTTCAAAACCAAGGTTTTAATCAAGGTTTTCAAAATTATAATCCAAACCAAGGTTTTCCTAATCAAGGGTTTAATAATCAAGGGTATAATCAAATGAACATGCATAATCCTCAAATGGACTTGGTTCAACAAAAATTAACCGATCATGAGCAAACCATGAAAGAGATGCAAGAATCGAACGATAGGAAATTTATGCAAATGTTCCAAACCCTTCGTCCCCAAGGTGCCCTCCCTTCTAACACCGTGACCAATCCTAGGGCCAACGTTAATGCCATCACTACTAGGAGCGGCAAGACCATCGAAAAACCTTCTTATTCCCCACCTAACCAAGGACCCGAGATTCATTCTACTTCTACCCACCATCCTTCACCTTCTACTTGTGAGATACCACCCTTACAGCCTTCGTCTACACCTTATGTTCCCCTTTACCTCAATTTTATACCACACCTTTGGTTCCCAAACCGATTCCTTCACCTTTCACTTCTACCCCTACTCTGCCCAACGATGTGAGTGAGCAATCCACTACAAAGCCTTCATCTCAACCCAATATACCTTATCCCTCAAGGTTAAGGAAAGATAAATTGAAGAATAAGGATGATAAGTTTCGAACTTCCTAAAAAAGTTCAAACAATTGAATTTTAATATCACCTTTGCCGAGGCTCTCGCTCACATGCCTAAGTATGCTAAGATGTTTAAAGACCTTTTAAGTGATAAGGAAAAGTTGCTTGATATTGCCAATACCCAATTGAATGAGAATTATTCTACAGTTCTTTTGAGAAAATTACCGGTTAAGTTAGGAGATCCCGGTCAATTCCTTATTCCTTGCAATTTTCCGGGTGTAGAGAATTGTATGGCTTTGGCGGATCTGAGAGTGAGTATCAATCTTATTCCATTGTCCGTATGGAAACAGTTATCGCTACCCGAGCTAGTCCCCACTCGTATGACCTTGGAATTAGCTAACCTTTCGGTTGCTTATCCAGTGGGGATAGCCGAGGATGTTTTCGTTGGAGTCGACAAATTTACTTTCCCCGCCGATTTCGTTGTAGTCGACTATGGGATGGATCCACGTCTTCCCTTAATTGTGGGACGACCCTTCTTGAGGACCGGGCGTACATTGATTGATGTAGCCGCGGGTGAGCTTATCGTGAGGGTCGGGGATGATGAATCGTCTTTAACATGCGTAAACTTTCCAAACGTCCCGATGAGCCCGAATTCGTGAATTTCATCGATGTGCTCGACGAAGCATGTGAAGAACATTTTCACGAGGCTTGTAAGAGCGAGATTTCTCATTTACCTCATGTTGAGACCGTAGCTTCTATTGCTCCATCATTGACTCCATTTGGAGAAAGTGACTTTCTTTTACAAGAATTTGAAGCAAGTTTAGGGGATGTGGACTTAAAATATGACGATTCTCCCACCGATTGGGAAGAAGACATTCGTACCATTGAGAGACTTCTCTATGCGGATCATATTTCTCCACCTACTCCTAAGGAGGTTACAAACGATGATCCACATTTGACTAAGACTTCCACCGACAATCCACCGGATTTAGAGCTTAAGGATTTATCGTCTCATATAGAATATGCTTTCCTAAAAGACCATAATAAGTTACCAGTCATAATTTCTACGGACTTAAAAGAGGATGAAAAATCTCGACTTATCAATGTGCTTAAGAATCATAAGAAAGCAATTGCTTGGAAAATCTCCGACATCCGCGGAATCGATCATAACGTTTGCACTCATAAAATTATCATGGAAGATGACTTTAAACCCGCAATCCAAAGTCAAAGAAGGGTAAACCCGAAAATTCATGAAATCATTATGAAAGAAGTTATCAATCTTCTAGATGCTGGCATGATTTACCCTATTTCGGATTCGCCATGGGTTAGTCCCGTCCATTGTGTGCCTAAGAAAGGCGGAATAACCGTTGTTCCCAATGAAAACAACGAGTTGATTCCTACTCGACTTGTCACGGGTTGGCGAGTTTGCATAGACTATCATAAGCTCAATGATGCCACTCGTAAGGATCATTTTCCACTTCCTTTCATGGATCAAATGCTCGAGCGTTTAGCGGGTAATGACTACTATTGCTTCTTAGATGGTTTCTCCGGATATTTCCAAATTCTTATCGATCCAAAAGACCAAGAGAAAACCACATTCACTTGTCCTTATGGAGCATTTGCTTACAAAAGAATGCCTTTCGGCTTATGCAATGCTCCTAGGACTTTCCAAAGGTGTATGATGGCTATATTCCATGATATGTTTGAAGAAACTATGGAAGTCTTTATGTACGATTTCTCTGTCTATGGTGATTCTTTCTCTTCTTGCCTTGCCAATTTAGAACGTATGCTTAAACTGTGTGAAGACACTCATCTCGTTCTTAATTGGCAAAGGTTCCATTTCATGGTAAAAGAAGGCATCGTCCTCGGTCACAAAATTTCAAAAGCCGGTATCGAAGTCGACGGTGCTAAAGTTGACGTCATTGCTAAGTTGCTACCACCTACCACCGTCAAAGGAGTTAGGAGTTTTTAGGTCATGCGGGATTTTATCGACGTTTCATTCAATATTTCTCTAAGATAGCTCGACCAATGACTCATCTCTTAGAAAAGGATGCTCCTTTCATCTTTTCTCAAGATTGTCTCGAATCTTTCGAACTTCTTAAAGGTAAATTAACTAAGGAACCGGTCTTAGTCTCTCCAATTTGGGAGTTACCTTTCGAGCTCATGTGCGATGCTAGTGATTTCGTGGTAGGAGCGGTTTTAGGTCAACGAGTTAACAAACACTTCCAACCAATCCATTATGCTAGCAAGACAATGACGGGGGCTCAATTGCATTATAACACTATTGAAAAAGAGCTTTTAGACGTAGTGTATGCTTTTGAGAAATTCCGCCCCTATCTTATGCTTTCCACCACCATAGTTTACACCGACCATTCCGCCCTGTAATACTTGTTGACCAAGAAAGATGATAAACCGCGACTCCTTCGTTGGGTTTTGCTTCTACAATAGTTTAAAATCAAAATTCGTGATAAAAAGGGAGCGGAAAACCTAGTCGTGGATCATCTTAGTAGACTTGAGGATCCTTATCAAGTGGAAATTCCAAATCAGGAGATTAATGAATATATCCCCATGAGACCTTAATGTCTATTAATTCCAATCTTGATGATACCCCATCGTTTTCGGACATTGCAAACTATTTGGCGGGTGGTGTTCTTATGGAAGGGTTAACGTCCTAACAATAGAAAAAATTCTTTAAGGATATTAAGCACTATTATTGGGACGACCCTTATCTTTTCAAGAAATGTGCTGATCTTATCATTCGTAGGTGTGTTGATGGGTCGGCGGCTTTACAAATCCTTGAAGCTTGCCACAAAGGAACCCACTGGTGGTCACTTTGGTCCTAACTATACGGCTAAGAAAGTTTTTGATTCCGGATTCTATTGGCCCACCATTTATCATGACGCTCATGAAATGGTTAAGCATTGTGATGCTTTCCAAAGATGAGATGCCTTAATATTTCATCCATGATTGTGAGATCTTTGACGTATGGGGCATCGACTTTATGGGGCCATTTCCATCATCCAAAAGGAACAAGTACATCCTCGTAGCCGTTGACTACGTATCCAAATGGGTTGAAGCAAAGGCTTTACCTACTAACGATGCGAGGGTGGTTGTGAACTTCTTGAAACAATTGTTTGCTAGATTCGGCGTTCCTCGTTCTATCATTAGTGATCGCGGTACTCATTTTTGCAATGATCAATTTGCACGAGTCATGGCTAAGTATGGTGTCAATCACTGACTTTCCACCGCGTATCATCCACAAACTAATGGTCAAGCCGAGATTTCCAACCGTGGACTTAAGCGAATCTTAGAGCATACCGTGGGAGAGCATCGTGCCTCTTGGGCCGATAATTTAAATGATGCTTTGTGGGCTTTCCGTACCGCTTATAAGACACCTATTGGTTGTACTCCTTATCGCATTGTGTACGGAAATGCGTGCCACCTCCTCATTGAGTTGGAGCATAAGTCTTATTGGGCCTTGAAATGGGCTAATTTTGACATAAACAAAGCTGGTGATCTTAGGAAAATCCAACTCAATGAACTTAATGAACTTAGGAATGAGGCTTATGAGAATTCGTTGATCTATAAGGAAAATGTATAACAATGATAATCTTTATGAATCAAGAGGGTTGATGTTTTCTAGAGAGAGAAACTTAGAGAGAGAAATAAAAGAAACTTGTTATATTGAAAATAAGAAATGAAACAACCAACACCTCTTTCCATGGTGGAAAGAGGTTTAAATACCCAAGTCCTTAATGGACTTGGGCTTCCAGCCCATGAACATGCTCATGGGTCGGGCTATTTAATAAATGTTACTTAACACTACCACGAGCCTATAACTACATTAATGGAGTGACCGAGACTTTCTAAATACGTAAAAACGTATTTCCAACAATCTCCCCCAAAGGGAGGTCACTCCAAATTTACAAAGTCCTAATCTAGCATGTTAGATCTTGTTCTTGAGCTCGTAGTCCATTTTCTCTTTTCTTTCTTTCTTTTGTGAATATGTGTTGAGTAATATCAGCCTTTTGCTTGGAACACGTTCTTTTGGCCTTTCACGTGCAGTCTTTATCTTCTTGTGATGTTCGCCTCTTTGTGACTTCATGTCCCACACACTTATCCTTTGTTGAATTCTTGAAAGTTTCAGAGTCGATACAGCGGAAGACTTTTGGGTCAAACTTTCTTGAATTTGCAGAAGTATTTGATGCAGAAGGAATAAGCATGTGAGGACGTCTTCAACAGGTACACCGCAACGCCACCGTCTTCAACAGGTACACTGCAACGCCACCGTCTTCGAATGCAGCAACATAATAAGACACGAATAAAATGGCTTTGACATTTTATTCTAATTCGGTAGCATTTTACCTCCGGTCGGTGATGACCGTTGGACGATATTAGATATCGTACCCGTGACGGATAGTTTCAATTAAGTAACTTCCTGACAGGATTTCGCGGGTAAACCCGTTCTCTTTATTCGACCGTCCAAAGCTGACTGCGAACATAAAGAGTAAATCATTTGGATTAAAAATCCTTATGATTGAAGCCGTCAATTCTTGAAACCTGGAAAAAGTGAATTTCAATTAAGATATTCACCATCGTTGCTTTCTAGTTGTCACAAACATAATTCAAATTGAATATTGCTTGTCACCTACCAAGTGCTGTTTGATGTTAACACTAGAAGGATTTCCACTCGTCACTGGGAACACTAAAGAGTGTCACTCTGAGTGTTCTGGAAAGATCATACGATAATGCGTAGAGGCCTGGAACGAGTTTAAGTTCAATTAAGAATTAAACTACTGTTTCTTTCCAGTTGTCACAAGATTAGTTCTTAAAGAACCGTACGTGTCACCTACCATGAGCTTGTTTGATGTTGGCTCAAGCAGGATTTCTATCTTCACTGTAATACTTGCGTATCACTCGGATGTTCTGGCAATATTACAAGAATTTTGCGTAGGACTCATAAAGATCTCTTACTTTTCACAGTGTGTGAAGAAGCAAGGAATAAATGGAAATTGTCCAAATGAGACTTTTGATGATCTCGTGGCTCTAGACTCGATAGTGCGTTTTGATTTAGTGATCGATGGTTGGAGAGGAGTGCCACCTATTCAATATCAGTCTATTCGGAATGAATAAAACAGTAGATAACGTGTTGATCTCCGTGTGATTAAAAAAATACATTTTGAGAGATATTTGAGTTAGCTGGGGAGGGTTGTGCATTGCATCACTGGGTCCATGATGGCTTTCTTCAATATCGAGAATCATTAACAAATGATCTCAATAGCATATGTATTGACCCGGTTTCTGCCTAAAGTTGTAAGGAGGGCTTCTTTCTTTACACCCTTTATCTTTACAATTCTTTTTCATTCTTCAACCCCTTCAATGCTTACCAATACGTCATCACTAGAACCTTGTTGTGATTGTTCCAGTGCTAGCTTAAGTACTTGGTCTGCATTCAGCTACGTTCACCATCGTTCTCCATCTTTCCTAGGACTTCTAATTCTATCTAGGGAATTGTCCTTGGGAAGATTCCATCGGTTCTGATGAATCATTGGACTAATACCTATACCTACCACCCTTTTGTCACCACATCCGTCGTGAATTAAATGTGTTTTGGGTAAGTATTGTCACCATGAAAAATCCTTGAAAAAATCACTTAAAGCACTTGTGATATTGTAATCAAAGTTTTTGTGCCTTAAGTGTTTTGATCATCAAAAACGCTCCCCCTTAACTTGTGCATTACACATGTTAGGTTGGTTTATCTTTTAAGCCTTTTTATTGTTTAGCCAAATATCATTAAGTCTCCTTAATCCCATTTTCTCCCCTTTCCAAAATGTTAACCATCAATATTTTGGATATGAATGGATTAACCGGTCTTTGGGTAATAAAATGAAATTAGATGTTGGCCAAAGAACATATTAATGCTCCCCCTCAAATTAATGAGGGTTAGTTGTAGTGCTTGAGTACGGTATGTTTTGAAAGATTTAGAATCTCGAGATAAATTCTTGAAAAATATCATACTTTTACACTACAACATGCCACAAAAGCTGATTATACAAAAAGTAACATATTCACAAATATAGACATATGGAGTTGACCTGTTATAAGACGAACCTTAATTAAATGGTTTGTTCCGTGAACCTATGGTGAGCTCCATATGGTCGTCCACCGACGAATCGTTCTATACTTCGTAGCAACTGGCGCTTCCTTAGGAGTTCCTCGATCTTCTTAATCGCGTACTTTGCTCCTCTTTTGCATTGGATTGTCCAGGTGTACTGGACTGCTGGAAGCGATAGGTTGGCATTGAGAACCGTCAGATCATCTCGAACATGCTTGAGTGTACAATCGCTGAATTTGTGCAGTTCGGAGAATCGCATATATTGCATGACGCCAGTCTCATTTGGATAAAAGATCCCTGCTTCCGGCGTTGTGGTCCCCATATAAACCTTCTTGTTCTTATGGAAATTACTGAGTGGAGTTGTATGGGGACGTTCCAAGTCTAACTGCTTCTGATAACTCTCCACTCCAAGTTGAAAGTCTTCCACCCGATTTTGAATGACAATTTTTCTAGCATATTGACGAAAGTTGGAGCTCAATGCAATGACTATCTCAGGTGGTAAATGGTCAACTTTCTCCTGAGCCAATAACAACAGAAGATCTTCGATGTCTTCAACTTGAAGATACTGGAGATCACTTTTGTCAATTCGGTATTCTTTCTCATCAGTACGTTTGAACACGATTACATTCAAGTAATCATAGCCGAATACCGTCTGAGTGGTTGCTCCTTAAATGCTTTTGATCCTGTGAGTCGAGACAATAGAAGAACCTCTCTTAGGATGATGGAAGTGATTGTAAGCTAACATTTTCTTTGGATTCCAGTGAGATATGCCAAGTGATGCATAAGTGTCATAAAACTTGAGAAATTTCTTTCTCCATATCACATCAGGTACTTTATCCTCTATCCGTGGAACATTCTCCAAGTTAACAGCCTTGACCATAGTGAGTGACGTGGCATATTTCTGTGCTCCATTTTCAAGGTATTCAAGATCATGAGTAACAAAGTGCTCTATTGGGATTGTTGTAGAACCGGCAATGACCGTTGGTGTAAGAGGTCGCAATACGAGAGTCTGAATTCCTGTAGTTGTCGCTCTCATTGCCTTGGTAAGCTCATTCAAATGATATTCTGCTTCATTATGGCTGATCTTCAAAGTATCAAAGAAGTCCACGTTTGCAGCTGCCATTTTGATCAGATCCGGAGTCATTGTCGGTTTCCCATGAGAATACCGTAGAAAGGCCGAGAAATCGATAGGGTTGTTGAGGAATTGAGTCATCTCCATTTCAGTTGCAGTGTCAAAAGGATGTTGTGGTGCTGCATTTGTTAGCCAAAGTTGCTCCTGTACCGTGTCATCAATGATTAAAGATTCAGCAAATGTTGGTTCTGGTACATTTAAGTCTTCAACTTCCATATCAATGTTGTGCTGATCTTCAGATGGTGTTGAAGGTTGATCTTGCATCACTGGTATATCATCGCGAGGTTCGTCTTCTAGGATTGGCCCTGTTGGTTCTTCTGCTTGCATATATTCTACAGATTCATTGTAAGAATCAGTAGTAATAGCTGGTGCAGTAGATATACCTGTGTCAAGTTGCTGAGTTTCTGGTACAGTAGACTCTATTGTCTTTTCAGCGGTTTCAGCAATGTTTTCTGCAGCTTCCTCTAAACCTTTCTTAGTAGCCTTATCACTGTCATCCTTATTAGGCTCTTCGGCATTAGTACCCGTTTCGTCATTCTTATCACCCTTGTTGGTTCCATTACCGTCGTCATTATCATCATCGTCATCTGTATCCTCGTCCTCATCTTCATCGTCATCCTTATCTTCCTCATCCTCTCCTTCCTCCTCATCTCCTTCCTTATCCTTATCCTCAATTTGATCATTGTTACCATCATCCTCTTCACCGTTACCCTCATCATCTTCCTCCTCTAGCTCGTCTTCATCATCAGACTCAGAGTCGGTAGCGTCTGCAGGTGTATCTTCAATGATTGCTTTGTTGAGATATTGCAGAACTTTTCGTTTGTGTTTCGATTTATGAGCTCCCATATCTAGCAGACGTGTCTGTAACAATGTCATTAGCTGAAGGGTAGATAAACCATTACCGACAAGATTTGGTAGTTGTTGATCAACATAAGACTTGACTTCTCATCGAATGATCGTGGTCATCTTCTCGTCAATTGACCCAAGAAAAGCAGCATTTTCTTTATCACGAGTTTTCTTCTCTCTAAGAAATGATTTATGTTTTGCTTTAAGTTTAGACACTCTGTCTGTTAGTTTCTGAAGTGTAGACTCATCAGGTTGCGGTTCCTTGGGAGGAGTGGTGATTCTTTCAGTCAATGTAGCGATTTGTGTAGCTTGAGCCTCCAGCTGTTGTTGAAGAGACTGGATCAGTGGATCATTGACTATGAGGAATGGGTTGGATGTGGATGATACTTATGGTTCTGCTGGTGGAGGTGTAACCATAACTGTTAAGGTGGTGGTGGATGATACTGGTTGTTCAAGGATAGGTGTTGATGTAGATTCAGTGATTGAGGCGATGGTTGATACGGGTTGTTCAGCTGTGGATGACGGCGTAGATTCAGTGGTTAGGGCGGTGGTTGATACGGGTTGTTCAGCTGTGGATGACGGTGTAGATTCAGTGGTTAGGATGGTGGTTGATACAGGTTGTTCAACAAGTGCGGGTGTGATAGCGGTTGTTATGACCTCACTGATGACCGAGGTAGATAATGGTGGAGTAGTGGTTGTTGTAACAGTAGTTATGGGAACATCCACCGTTGCTTCATTTGTTGACGGATCAGTGTTTGTGACCTCAATACCCTCCCCTTCCAAATTAAGATTTTTTAAAACATCATCAGAGCCGGAAGTAGACTTACTTTGAAGTTGAGTCTCTGGTATGAGAGTTGCATGAGCATCGTCGTTTAACACCATGTGAGTTGGTTCTGGTAAGGATGTGGTAATATTGGCGTCTTGATACATCATACTTGTATTTGTGTCTGCACTGCTCTCACGTTCTTCACTCTGCTCACGACTTTCAAAGTGGAAGTTATCATCATCTTCATAAGCATCTTCATCGGTAGGATCTTCATAAAATGCCATGTCAGCATCAGGATTGCTGAATTCTGCTAAGTCCTCAAACATTCTTGAGCCTGATCCTGTGGAAAAGGCTTCCTGTCTGCTTTGTTGAAGAACGATACGCAGTCGTTTGGCTTCAGAAATTTGTTGTTGAGCAGGTTCATTTGAAGCAACACTTGCTTCTTTACCTTTTGTCTGCTTTGCTTTCTTAGGCCTTCGGAGTGGTATTTCTTCCTGTTTTCCTCTGTTTGGGTCATCTCAGCATCTTCAGCATCTTCATCAACTAAATGCTCTTTCCCTGTGCCTTTGTTTTTTGATGAAACAGTCGATTGGCGCTTGGAAATTCTTTTCTTTCGTTTTCCTTTTTGCGTCTCTGATTTTTTTTCGGAGGGATCTGCATTTGCTCTTTTGAACTGTGCTTCAATATCTTGTAGCATTTCTTTGTAGTGATCACTTTCCCATATTCCTTCATTCATCATGATTGCTGGCACTGGAGCTGGTTTGAGTTTATACTTTGTGAATTGATTATCTGCAGTCATAGTGTCTAACACAAGGTCATATCTTGAGTATGATAGAAGAAATTCCCATGAGGATCAATATCTGGGTCACTCTTCATGAAATAATTGATAATGAGTTTTGTGAACCTTGGAAATGGGAGATGCACCGCTTTTCTCTTGGAACTTGTGAATTGATGACAAAATTCTTCCCAAAGTTGTAAAGCATAATCCACTTTAGATCCGGTGTAGAGACCCCAAAAGATAACTGCCTGAGCAGGTCGCATTGCGTCTGATCCACGAATCTTGGAAGTAAGGCATTTTACTAAAGTGGTGACAATAGCTTTCCAAGGTTGCCCAATATGTGATGTGTTAAACTGAGAAAGAAAACCAATTTCACCCTCATAATTCAATTCTCGGATTACTCTAAGCAGTTCTTCTGAATCTGGGTCAGGCACAAAGTGTTCCCCTTTTGCTAGCTTAGGGAGCTTAAATAGTTGCCTAAACCGACGCAGTTCAAATGTCAAGTTTTTGTTGTTTAGAGTGAAGGAGATTATCTTCTTTGACAATTGCTTTGCTAGTGTGATTGAGGCAGTTGCCCAAAATTCGTGCATGTAGACTTCAGGGACTGATGCAGTGACACGTAATGCATCCTTTATTGGTGAACAATCTAGGATGTCTGTTGCGATTTTGAATGCCGCCAAAGAAGGATCGAAATCATCTCTCAGACGAAAGTTATTTGGTGCATGTTGCATTCTAGCCTTAAGTGGAACAAGGATAAGATCTAGTCCTTTTTGTTCTTCTTTGATTATCGACATTTTCCTGCTTTGAGATAAATACAAACACACTTGATATATACGCATATATATCTCATAAACTATGTAAATCCGAAGCATTGGATATTAATCACAACAAACGTCACCACATATGTTTGAGTAGCAAAATACAAGCATAGTTCATATGGACAAAGGTCATACATTCAGAATCACATCTAGAATTAAAAGATATAAAAGGCAAAGGCACGGCAAAACTAACTCCACTATAGTGCTAAACATATCTTAAAACTTAGCAAATTTTGTCCATCGTAACAATGCATCGTATTCTACCCATTGAAGTGTACTCATCGTATTGTACCCATCGGACTGGACCTATCGTACTATTCCCATCATATTATACCCATCGCACTGGTGCAATCGTGCTAACCCATCGTACTCTACCCATCGCATTGGTGCAATCGTGCTAACCCATCGTACCCTACCCATCGCACTGGTGCGACTGAACCATCGCATTGGTGCCATCGAAACGAACCATCGCATTAGTGCCTAATAAGTGTGAGAACACTTATCCTTTTACCGCTTATTTCCAATAATAACAGGACCAAAACGTGTAATTTATGTCGTAAAAGTCAGAATTATGCGTGGTTTGTGTTTCTATTGTGTTTTAGGACCAAAAGATAAAAAAGGAAGAAAACACGGGCTTTCACGGGCTTTTATCGAAGAAAACGAGTAAAGACGAAGTCAAGAGATCAAGAGTGCTAAAAGAACGGATGTCCAAGACCTATTTTGAAGATTTATAGAAGAAAAAGTCTAAACACGGAAGTTTAATGAAGTCGAAGAACTCAAGTCTAAATTATAGAAGAAAATTATTAAGACGAGTTCAATCCCGAGACGACGTCGAGAAAGACAAAGAATTAAATCGAGTCGAGAAGAAAAGAAAGAAGGAAGCACACCACACATGCACTTCCCACTTAGCCTATAAATACCCTCCTAATCACATTACGAGGGTGGTTAGCTAGTTGCACTTTTAATTTTTCCTTTCTACTTTTTAGAGAGAGAAAGTTCCAAACTTTCTCTCACTAAGTTTTTCATCTTTTCTTTCCTTTAATCTTTCAATTTTAAGTTTTTTGTATTTCAATTTCATTAATCAAGTTTAAGTTTAAGCTTTGTGTTCTTTAATCTCCTTCTACATTTCTTGGTTTTGCTTATTCCTTAATCCGAAACCTTACTTTTGATCCAAATCCTTCATGATCCGTGATTGAATTTGAGGTAGTGTGATTAGAAAGTTCATTT
This sequence comes from Glebionis coronaria, assembly GCA_025667525.1. Taxonomy (NCBI): domain Eukaryota; kingdom Viridiplantae; phylum Streptophyta; class Magnoliopsida; order Asterales; family Asteraceae; genus Glebionis; species Glebionis coronaria. The sequence continues at coordinate 443,237,011 of CM046878.1, read as the reverse complement.
CTTTTGTTCCTACATAAGCTCTTAGACGTATAAGCTATAAGCTCTTTATGCTTATTGGCTTATTCATGTTTTAGCTTATTGCATTTCCGGATTATTTAAAAAGTGTAGTGTTTTTAAAAGATTCGATTTATTAAGTTTGCCTAATTTGAGTTTCGAAAGTTGAAAAATTTATGCTTATTGAGTTGTTTAAGGTTCGGATAAAGTAGCTTATTGTATGTGCTTATTGAGTTTTAAGCTTACCACCATTTTCGGATTAAGCTTGTTTCCATCGCAATATTGGGGATTTTCACATTCCGACAGATTGCTTGTTTAGATCGCAATAACCCATTGAGGGTTTTACTTTGCGATCACTTGGTTATTTCCCCCTTATTCCAATCTGGGATTGCGATCGCTCATTGCGATCGCATATTCCGACGGGACTAAGGTCCTTTTTAAGACGAAACTCTGCCAAATTTTAGTTTACAACTTTCCGATCTAGACATTGCGACAGAGGTATTTAGAATATTCCGATCTGACATTGTGATCTAGGACATTCCGATTGTCATCATTACGACAGGATGGACTTTGATATTCCGATGGACATTCACTTGTATTATTCCGATGACTTGTTTTAATTATATTCCGATGGATTTAACTTTGGTGCATTCCGATAGAAAGGACTTGTTATATTCCGATAGACTAAGTTTTTAAGTTTTAAAGTTTTACAAAGTTTTATGTTTTAAGTGTTTTTTTCGTTTAAATTCTTAAAAGCTTCCACTTTTCTCAACGTCATTTCCATACTTGCTTTTAGTTTAAAATAGATAATCAAACCAAACCATTCTCTTGTTCACCAAAAGACAATTGAGTCGCACTTTAGACTGGAAATCAGTTCGAAGAGATCGGACGATATAAGATTTTATACTTGGTTTAACCTAATTTCAAAGGGCGCCGCTGCCGGCTCTTTTCGTGAAGATTAACGGTTTTTTGTGAGAGACGCGTTGGATTTTGGGATCCGTTCACTCGTGAACGTTATTTTTCGTGTCAAAAATTTTCAAAAATCCAAAAACATTTCAAAAATCCAAAAACATTTCAAAAATCATAAAAAGCATTTCTTTTTCAAAGTTTTGCAACCAAAAATATTCCTCTTTATCCTCTATTGTGTTTAATTCTTTTCTCTACCACTCTTATTTATAATTCTTCATGGATTCATCTTGCGTACGGTGTGGGAGACCATGGCATGGTTATCAAACATGTCAATGGTGTACTTGTGAGCGGTGCGGCTCTGATATCGCCAATACACAATTTGGATTGTGTCCATTTTGCAATTCAACAAATTCGTACTTCTCCTCTTACAATACTTTCTCACCCTCTCCCGTCTATGACGATCCTTATCCTCAAAATTCACCGGATTTTTCTCCATCCCCGTGGTGCTATAAGTGTGGGGGTCCTCACGAAAGATTTCACAGTCCAACGGGGGATCAAAATTACTATAATTATAACCCTTCCAGTTTTGACCAACCCCTGCAATACCCAATTGATCATCAGCCTCGTCACGGGATGAGTTACCAAGAACCAATTGACGATCTTGCTACAGTTGTTCAAGAACAAACGAAAGAGATTTTACACACGCTGCAAACTTGTATGGAGTCATTTTTAAAGCAGCGAGATCAGACGAGTACTCATATCCCTGAGCTTATTATTGGCCCTTTAGGTAATCAGGAGAGCGATGACGATATTGAGGTTATTTTCGACGAGGAGGAATTTCTAAAGCAACGTAAGACTTCTCCCATTCCTCCTTTGTCTATTGCTATCACACCCGAGAAGCCCGTTGGCTCTCTCATAATGGAGAATGAGCATCTTGACATTATTTCGGCAACGGAATCGGACAAATTCCTAAAGTGCAGTTTCGAGGAACTTGTCGTCATCCCTAGTGGACCCGCGGGTGTTCCTGAAAATTTGTGTGATGTACCGACTTTTGCGGAGCTTACGGATGAGTTTGCTTCGCTAGTCAATGATCACATACTCACAAATCCACAAGCGCTAATTGATTCTCCCAACAAGAGTTCAACATGTGGTGAGTATGATGATTTCGTCTTCGAGCCCGAGATTGAGGAAATTATCGACCGAGAGCTAGCTCTTTTACCTCCACTTCCACCTACGAGTGAGGACGATTTTTCCAATATCGAGGCCAAACTTGATGAGTTGGAACGTCTTATTTTTCATAATAATGACGAACCAACTCACATGCCCAAACATCCAATTCTCGAGGAGTTACCTAATCAACACTCCTCTAATGAGAATTACGTTTACCACATTCGTGAGGATTTAACTTATCAACAATCCCCACAAATGAATGATGGTTTCGTACTTGATCGTGATCTTTTAAAACGAGTTTCTACAGTCCCTATCTATGAAGAAATCAAAGAGATTCACGTTCATGAGGATGAATGCTTTGACCCGAGAGGTGACATGGACTATTCTATGATTGATAACTTTACGGCTTTGCCAATTGGTCAACATCCATTGTCTTTGGAGGATGACAATGTGATTCCTTTACCCACCCCACCTCCCGTCAATCTGGACTTCTGATAGTTGTAAAATTACCCCTTTAGGAAAAGGAGGGCAAAATAGGGTAAGCACGACGATTTAGGAAAACCGTGTATTAATGACCCTAAAATGAGTTCGTTCTCAAGGAGGCTAGTGTGTTATGAGTGTAATGATTTGGATTAGATTTGTGATTATATTGTTGAGAAAGAAAAATAGAAATGAGATTAGAAGAGAATGACGGTTACGAAGACGGATTAAACTAAGTCGAAAAAGTGTACACGTAAAATCGTAAAAAGTACCAAAATTAAAATTTTACCCTAAAAATTCCTAAAAATTACCAAAAATCCACAATAACATTCTAAGAGTTTACAAAAAATCCAAACTTGCAAAAACCTTTTAAATAGTTAGATAATGACTTTTTAATGCTAATTAAAGACCTAAAAATCAAAATTAATTATTAAAAAGTCCCAAACAAGATTTTAAAGTTTGTAAACCTCAAAAATACCCTAATTAACCTAAAAAGTATTTTTCAAAATTTTAAAGCCACTAAAAACTATTTTTAAACAATTAAAAACTACTAAAATCAATTAAAACTTAAATTAATTCTAGAAAATAATCAAAAGACCCTAAAAATATTTAGAAAGTTGCAAAATTCCTAATTAAGTGTTTAGAACCTAGGAAAAATATAAAAACTTAGAAAATCAGACTTTTAATTTTTAACAATAAAATAATATTAAAATATTATTGAAAATCCAAAAATCATAAAAAATTCTAAAAACTTGCAAACTAGCTTAATTTAACCTAAATAACTTAGAAATGAAAGTGAAATTACCTAAATACCCCTAATGGGCCTAGAAAATGGGCTACACCCAAAACAAAACCTTATTGGGCCAAATTTGGGCCCAATAACAAAAAGTGTTCAAAATAAGCCCAAAAAGCACAGGTTGACTCAAAATTTGATTTTAAATAACTTTTTCCAAAGGCCCAAAAGCTGAAAATGTGAAATAAGCTAGCTTATACCAAACAACTTATTCTTAATGGGCTTTTTGGCCCATTAAGCTATAAGCCAATGCCATAAGCTAAAATTTGACACACAAGCTTCTTTTAACCAAAATAAGACTTCTGCAAAAAGAAATTTGAAATAAGCCCAAGGAATAAGCCTGAAAATGCAATAAGCAATCTACAGAAAACGACAAAATAGTCGTTTTTGAGTTCTAGGCCACCCCAAGTGCTGATTCAAGTTTCTATAGCTTCTAAATTACTTAATTAAGCAAAATCAACAAAGAGTTTTCAAATAAGCCGACTCAATAAGCTGGAAAAAGCAAATAAGCACTTATGTAAAAGTCAAATAAGTTGGTTTTCTAGTAAAAAGTCAAAGTCAAATTCCAATAAGCTCCAGTCTACTTAAATGGGTCAAATAATGAAGACCTATCACAAAAAATAAGTTGGTTTTCTCTCTAACTTCTCTCTAAAAACTTCTCTCTAAAAACCCTAAAGCATTTTATTAATAAATCATTGATTAATTTTTGATCCAACCATGGGATCTTGAATTTTATTATAGATCCTTAATCTCCTATTCTTTATACACATTTTCATATAAGATTTCACCACAAAATCTTTCATGTTCATCTATTTTAAATCAATTTTATTACGTTTTATCATTTTTTCCCACCTTAAACCGTTTCATTAAACCTCCTTCTTGAACCTTAATCCTTTCCTTATTCTTTCCTTAGCCCTCTTTTTTTACCATGTATCATGTCTAATCAACCTGTTAATCCTATGGTTGATCCGGTGGATTCTGTTGAACCACCTCCGGTGGGTTCTGTTGGACCACCACCGGTGGGTTCTTTTGTGCCACCGCCAAAGAGATCCGGGAGGTCATTGAAGCCAGTGAAGACAACTAGGAATATGACTCCTAGCTCAGGTAATACCATGAAATATGTGGATAAGGATTTTTTAGATCATACTGAAGGTATTGTTGTTAAAAAAAGGGTGAGTACCCGTTCTAGTATTAAGACTAGGGATTTGGGTAGTGCTGTTGATGATATGGATATTGTGAATGAGGTGGTAGTTGAGAAAGGTGATAAAAATGTCTCAGTACACTCAGGGGAGGATACTGAAATGTTTTGGGGTTCTAATGGTGATGGTGATAAGGGGAGTAGTACTAGTTTAGGTGTTAAAGATGTTAAGGAAAACATGAATATAGATGAGGCCAAGGGAGTAAGTGATACCAGTGTTAAGAGTAAGAAGGTGAATGTTGTTAAGAATATTGTTAGAAATTTGGATAAGGGTGGCCAAAATTTGGCTAGTGATAAGAGCTCCCTGATACACGGGTTTTCTATGGGTTCAGATTAAATCTCGGAATCCTCTCGAATTGATCTTGGCCTTAAGTGGAATGATTGTTCTTGGTATTAAATAAAAGGTTTGGTTTTCTAATCTACTTAATGTTAAAATGTAATAAATTGGAAATTTAAATCAAAGATAATTAATTTAATGACGATTAATAAAAACTTGAATTAAAAATAAAATTAAAATTAAGATTAAAATTAAAATTAAAGCCACAGTTATAATAAAAACAAGGAAGAAAAACAAGAAATAAAGAAACAGTAAACAGTAAGAAAACCTTAAAGATACCCAAAAGAAATTGATTCGGAAGATTGTCCTTGGTTCGGAAGTTTAGCTTCATTCGGAACTTAGGACTGATTCGGAACTTTTTGGTTCGTTCGGAAGTTAATGCTCATCCGGAAGTTTAGCTTCATTCGGAACTTAGGACTGATTCGGAACTTCTTGGAAAATAAACCTTCATTCGGAACTTTTCATTTCATTCGGAACTTTCTACTGATTCGGAAGTTTTAGGTTCATCCGGAACTTACTGTTCATTCGGAAGATTTTATTTCATTGGGAACTTTGTGATTCATGCGGAACTTTTTTAAACTAAACTCATTCGGAACTTTTTGATTCACTCGGAACTTTTGGAAAACAGCTTTATTCGGAACTTCAGGTGTTCATCCGGAACTTACTGTTCATCCGGAACTTTCAGAAACCCAGATACAGTAATATACCCGAAGAACAAGGAAAACTAATTTTAAACCAAAAATCACCAAATTTTTCACCAAATCTTAAATAAAACTAAACACAAAGCATCTATTAACCATAAGCTACAAATCCCATCAACGAAAACACAAATCCCAACAACTTTTGAAGATCAAATCAAGAAAATAAAAACTTAAGAACTTGAGGTTAAGGATGATGATGAACAAGATGAAATGGAAAGATTAAACAAGACTTTGTATTGATGATTAATGTTTTAACAAGATTAAACAAAGATGAAAATTACAAGATTAGAAAATCAAAGATCAAAATCACCAAACACCCTAGTGGTGTTGGTGATGGGACGAACTAAAGGGAGAGAAAAGAGGGAAGAAGAAAACTAAAAAATAACTGCCTAAAATGTGTGAGGGGTGGCCTATTTATAGGCTTGTCTTTTGGTTGGTGAGTGGGCTTTCTCCCGTTCTTCTTGTCTTTTCGTCTTTTCAGAAAAGTTTCCGTTTTCGATTCTGATTCGGGATTTTTCGTCGATTAAATTCAACTCGTCTTTTAATTTCTTCGTTTAATAGACTTGAGTTTCTTCGACTTATGTAAATCTTCCATCTTTGGTCCTTTTCTTCGATAAATCGTCAAATAGGCCCAGTGACTTCAAATCTTTTGCATCTCTTGGACAATAGACTTTATCTTGAGTCTTTTTCTTCGATAAATCCCGTGCAATCCCATGTTTTCTCCAATATCCATCCGGTTGGCTCTGAAAACACAATAAACACAAAAACCACGCATAATTCCAAACAAATGATATTAAATACGTGTTTTGGTCTCGTTTTAGCCAGAATTAAGTGGTAAAAGGATGGGTGTTTACACACCTATCAAATCCCCTACACATAACCATTGCCATGCCCTCATGCAATGCTTAGTGATAAAGCAAATATTTTTTTTTTTTTTACACTTTTCTCATAATTAATCAACCTTGGCCTTATTTAAATACTACTAAACAAAAATTTAAGTACTAAAAGAAATTAAAACTTAAAAGGATAGAAAACCATTTTCACTGAAAATAGCTATATGGAAATAACTTGCAAAGAGATCAATGACTTACATTAGGGCTTTTGTGCTGTGAAGATTTATCACCCTCAAGTTTCACGTTCCCCAAACTAAGCTTAAAAACGAGATCATTGTTATTATAAGTTAGCAATTCAAACACTTACACACATGGCTTAATTAAATGCTTAAACTCCCTTATTCCTAGGTGTATCTCTTATATTTTATTTTTGTCTTAGAATGATCATGAAGATGCATTTTTGGACTTATTTCGATAGTTTATTTAGGCTGAAAGCAATGTAGGACGATTTGATCAATAGTTAGCTAAAGGACAAAATCTCTTAAAACTGCTTCTCGGGATATCAAAAAGTTCATATCTTGGCATAACTCGGTTCACGATTTGAGACCTTTCTCGGGCCGATATTTGGCATGTACTTCATACTTCATATCTTGAGAGACGTGCTTGAGATAATGGTCTTCTCATCATAATAGAGTTTCTTCACTTGGAGACTTTTGAGGGGTACTCCAACTTTGTTGACCACGACTTCATGATTATTCTTCAATCTCTATTTGGGATTTTGAGATACAACGATCCGCCTCCTTTTCGGACTTGGATCTATTTATCCTCATACCTTGTTAGGGTCTTTTCGGATAGACTTCTCCATGATCTTTTATGGGAGTTGATTGCTTTTCGTCGTGAGTCTTGATCCTTCATATTGATTTTAGGAATAATGCTTTTCACATCACTATGGATCTTCAGCAATAAAATGGAATCCTCATGCCTTGTTAGGGCCTTTTCGGACTCGCCAATCTTCGCGCCCCGCTTCATAAGTTATGCCTTGGCTATGAACTCTTATCATTACCGAGCAACTTTTAAACGATCTTGGGCTAGAAGCTAAGTAACTTTTCAAATCGTACGACCTTACTTATTGCAGATAAATTATTAGCAAGTGATGGGAGAATAGGCAAATAGTTACACCAAGTGAGCTTGTGCAAGAATACCGACTTATAATTGACTCTATCATTTCTCGTCCTCCACAATTTAAAATCTCAAGTAATGAGACTCGTGGATGCTTAGCCTAATAAACCAATTAAGGTCTACATGGTTAAGGATACTAGCTAGAATAAACTTGGATAAGTCTATTCGGGTTGAGTCAAAATAAACGCAACGGGCCTAATATGTCAAAGACTTCTAAACTAGCTACACCACTTTATTAAAATTTGACTTTATTGCGGGATATATACATATGAAAGCAACGATAAAAATTTAAAAATTACGACTAAATGGCCAAAGTTAATAAAAAATTTGAAAAATGTTGAAAAATATGATTTTCCGGTTAAATGAAGGCATTTTCATGGAAAAGTCCACTTAAAACTTCGATAGAAGCCCCCCTACACTTAAGATAAACATTGTCCTCAATGTTTAAGCATGTGGGAAAAATCTCCCCTACACTTATGACATTGTGCACGTTGGTTAACTCAAGTTAAGGAAGAGACGACTAAAGTGATCAATTTCAAATGTGAGTATGAAGAAAATTGAATCACGATAGTTGAGAGATAGAACCGGATTTTGGATAACACGGGAGCACGGTTCTTCAAAGATTCCAAGAGTGCACTTATCCCTGTAATCACATCACCACACAAAGACAAACACGTATAGAAGTCCCCCTACACTTAGGAGGTTAAAACATAAAGGATAGATACTTGGGCTGCCTCCCGAGGAGCGCTTGTTTTTGATAACCGAGTCACGAGCCTGACTCGACCCAAAATTGGTTCATGGGGAACATGGTGAGGGATGGAATCACCTCCTGAGAGGTGTCCTCACCAAAGTACAATTTCACTCGTTGGCCATTCACCTTAAAATTAGGTCCATTAGGTTGAGCGAGCTCGAGAGTACCATATGGAAAAATTTGGGCAATGGTGAATGGGCCGGACCAACGAGATTTGAGCTTTCCCGAGAAGATTTTCAACCGAGAGTTAAAAAGGAAGACTTTGTCTCCAACATGGAACTCTCGGTTCTTAATCTTAGAGTCGTGAATGAGCTTAGTCCTTTCCTTATAGATTAAAGAATTTTCATAAGCCTCATTACGGAGTTCATTGAGCTCATTGAGTTGGATCTTGCGTAGGTCACCGGCTTTGTTAATATCAAAATTGGCCCACTTCAAGGCCCAGTAAGCCTTGTGCTCCAACTCAATGGGGAGGTGGCACGCTTTCCCGTACACAAGACGATAAGGCGTACAGCCGATCGGGGTCTTGTAAGCAGTATGGAAAGCCCACAAAGCATCATCAAGTTTATCAGCCCATGAGGCACGATGCTCTCCCACGGTTCTTTCCAGAATTCGCTTAAGTCCTCGGTTGGATATTTCAGCCTGGCCATTAGTTTGTGGGTGGTATGCTGTGGAAAGACGATGATTTACACCGTACTTAGCCATGACTCTTGCGAATTGGTCATTGCAAAAATGAGTCCCACGATCACTAATAATGGAACGAGGCACACCGAATCTAGCGAATAGAGCTTTCAAAAAGTTACAAACCACCCTTGCGTCATTAGTAGATAAAGCTTTGGCTTCAACCCACTTTGAAACGTAGTCAACGGCTACAAGGATGTATTTGTTTCCTTTAGCAGAAGGGAATGGCCCCATAAAGTCGATACCCCAAACATCAAAGATTTCACATTCTTGAATGAAATGCTGAGGCATCTCGTCTTTATGTGTGATCGTGCCTTGTTTTTGGCAAACATCACATCTTTTAACCATATCGTGAGCGTCACGATATATGGAGGGCCAATAAAATCCCGAATCAAACACTTATTTAGCGGTGTAGTTGGGACCAAAGTGACCACCGGTGGGTCCTTTGTGGCAAGCATCAAGGATTTCCGACGCTGCCGGTCCGTCAACACATCGGCGAATAATCAGGTCGGCACATTGTCTGAATAGGTAAGGGTCGTCCCAAAAGTAAGTCTTGATGTCGGTGAAGAACTTCTTCTTTTGTTGGGACGTCAATCCTTCCTTGAGAATTCCACCCGCCAAGTAGTTTGCAAAGTCCGCAAACCACGCGATTTCATTAGATTTCGAATTTATAGACATTAAGGTCTCCAAGGGAAAAGAATCATTGATTTCTTTGTTTGGATGATCCCCTTGGTAAGGATCCTCAAGTCTGCTGAGATGGTCCGCGGCTGAGTTTTCTGCTCCTTTTTTATCGCGAATTTCGATTTTAAATTCCTGGAGCAGCAAAACCCAGCGAAGAAGTCTTGGTTTGGAATCTTGCTTTGTCAACAAGTACTTCAGCGCGGAATGATCGGTATACACAATTGTTTTAGAAAGGACAAGATAGGGGCGGAATTTTTCAAAAGCATAGACAACAGCTAAAAGCTCTTTTTCGGTTGTCGTATAATGCAATTGTGCCCCCGTCATTGTCTTGCTAGCGTAATGGATCGGTTGGAAGTGTTTGTTCACTCTTTGTCCAAGAACCGCTCCAATAGCAAAATCACTAGCATCGCACATCAACTCAAAGGGCAGCTCCCAATTAGGGGTAACTAAGACGGGTGCCTTAGTAAGCTTATCCTTAAGCGAGTTGAAGGCTTCAAGACACTCTTTGGAGAAGATAAAAGGAGTATCTTTTTCCAAGAGGTGGGTCATCGGGCGAGCGATTTGAGAAAAATCTTTGATGAATCGACGGTAGAAGCCCGCATGACCCAGAAAACTTCTCACACCCTTCACGGTTGAAGGTGGAGGCAACTTTGCGATAACATCGACTTTAGCACGGTCTACTTCAAGACCGGCTTTTGAGATCTTATGTCCAAGCACGATGCCTTCTTTTACCATAAAATGGCATTTTTCCCAATTCAGAACTAGGCGAGTGTCTTCGCACCGCTTGAGCATACGTTCCAAATTGGCAAGGCAAGAAGAGAATGAATCCCCGAAGACCGAGAAATCATCCATGAAGACTTCCATGGTTTGTTCAACCATGTCATGGAAGATAGCTAACATGCACCTTTGGAAAGTCCCAGGCGCATTACATAAGCCAAAAGGCATTCTTTTGTAAGCAAATGTGCCATAGGGACAAGTGAATGTCGTCTTCTCTTGATCTTGGGGATCGATGGGTATTTGGAAATAACCCGAGAAACCATCAAGAAAGCAGTAATATTCATTACCCGCTAAACGTTCAAGCATTTGGTCCATAAAAGGTAGAGGGAAATGATCCTTTCTCGTGGCATCATTGAGTTTGCGGTAGTCTATATAAACTCTCCACCCAGTAACGAGACGAGTGGAAATCAACTCGTTGTGTTCATTGGGAACAACGGTTATTCCGCCCTTTTTGGGCACACAATGGATTGGACTAACCCATGGTGAATCCGAAATAGGGTAAATCATACCCGCATTAAGAAGTTTGATAACCTCTGTTTTGATGACTTCATGGATTTTTGGATTCACCCTTCGTTGGCTTTGAATTGTGGGCTTAAAGTCGTCCTCCATGAGAATTTTGTGTGTGCAGAAGTGAGGATCAATTCCACGAATATCCGAAATCTTCCAAGCAATAGCCTTCTTATGATCTTTCAACACAGCGACAAGTCGGGCTTTCTCTTCATCCTTCAAATCCTTAGCAATGATGACTGGCGACTTCTTCTCTTCTTCAAGGAATACATACTCAAGATGGGGCGGCAAATCCTTAAGTTCTAGATCCGGAGGATTGTCGACGGGAGGCGTATTCGAAGTCGGAGTATCGATAGCAATGACAGTGGGAGATGGAGGGGAAGGATTGTCTTCTTTGAGGAGGTTTGCAATGAAACTGAGATCTTCATCCCAATTGGTAGTAGAATCGTCATTGTCTAAATTCACATCTCCCATGGTGGCTTCCAAATCTTTCCAAAGGAAATCACTTTCTCCAAATAGAGATAATGATGAGTCGATAGAGGAAACGGTCTCAACATTGGGAAGAGAGGTAGGAATATTTTTACAAGCATCTTTGAAATGTTCTTCACAAGCCTCATCAAGAACGTCAATACAATTAACACTCTCGTAAGAATAAGGCTGTTTAGAAAGCTTTCCCATGTTGAAGACTACTTTATCCTCACCTACTCTCATGATAAGCTCACCGGCTTCAACATCGATGAGAGTGCGACCGGTCCTCAAGAATGGACGACCAACAATTAGTGGCACACGGGGGTCCATTTCGTAGTCGACGACAACGAAATCAGCAGGGAAGGTGAATTTGTCGACTCCTACAATGACGTCTTCGGCTATCCCCACTGGATAAGCAACCGTACGGTTATCTAATTCCAAAGTCATTTTGGTGGGGACTAGCTCTGGGAGAGATAACTTCTTCCAAAGGCCTAGAGGCATAAGATTAATACTGGCACCTAGATCGGCTAGGGCCATGCAATTCTCTACTCCCGGGAAATTGCAAGGGATAAGAAAACGACCAGGATCACCAAGCTTGGTTGGCAATTTCCTTAAGAGCACTGCAGAGCAATTCTCATTAAGTTGGGTGTTGGCAATATCGAGGAGCTTTTCCTTGTCGCTCAGAAGATCTTTAAACATTTTTGCATATTTAGGCATGTGAGCGAGAACCTCAGCGAAGGAGATGTTAAAATTCAATTGTTTGAACATTTTAAGGAAGTTCAAAACCTGAATATCATCCTTGCTTTTTTGCTTCTCTTTCCTCAACCTAGATGGATAAGGTATATTGGAAGAAGAGGAAGGCTTTTGGAGAATAGGATCACTCACAACCACGGGTGGAGGAGGGGTAGAAGGAAAAGGTGGAGAAATTGGGGAAGGAGAAGGATGAGGACTAGTAGCATGTGACTCGTTCTCCTTAGTCACAACGACCGGTGGAGGTATAGGAAGCTCGGGTTCCTTGGTACCTTTACCACTTCGAGTGGTGATTGCTTTCATCTCCCCTCTTGGGTTCGCAACGGTGTTACTTGGAAGAGTACCCGAAGAAGAGGGTTGATTACCATTGAAGAAACTAGCCATCATGTTCCTCAGATCATTAGTTTGGGTATCCAACGTGTTTCTCATGTCGACTCTTAAATCATTTCCTTGCTTTACCAAGTCTGCCTTCAAGTTTCGCACTTCCTGTTGGAGATTTTCCACAATCACATCATTGGTCCTCATGTAGGTTGCAACCTCTTGGTGTAATGCAGTGGTGGTTTGGTTGGGAGGAGCATTGTATGCGGGTGGTTGGTAAGCAGGTTGTTGGTAAACTTGATTGTTACGTTGAGGCGGTTGTTGCTGCTTGTGAGGAGGGATGTATGGTTGTCGAGGTTGTTGATGTTGTTGAGGAGGGCGATTAAGGTTTTGTTGTTGGTTTGGGTTGGTAGGAGGAAAACCAGGTGGTGAAAGATAGTTGTTGGATCGATAGCTAAGCAAATTACGGTCACCTTGAGGTCTAGCTTGATAGGCGGGTTAAGGATAGGTGCCATATGCCGCATTCACATTCTCAGCAGGGTAGTCTTGGGTGGCGGTACAAGTTGTGTAAGAGTGAGGACCACCGCATATCTCACAAGGTTGGCTGACAGCGTTCACTTGAGCGTTTTTGGCGTTGTTGTTGTTGTTGTTGTTGCTGACGGTGTGGGTGACAAGCGATTCAAGAAGCACAGTGATTTTGTCAAGTCTCTTGTCGCTGTCACTAGTGCTAGCACTAGCGACATTGGTCCTAACACTCTTGGTTTGCACACGAGATTTATTCTCAATGATGTCCCAAGCAGCATTGGAAGTCTTAGCCAATAGATTACCCCCCGAGGCACTGTTCAGTGAATCTTGATCACTCATGCTTAAACCATTGTAAAAAGTATTAATTTGATGTACTTTGGTAAAACCATGTTGTGGGCATTTTCTTAAAAGATCTTTGAAACGATCCCAAGATTCACTGAACGACTCATCGTACTTTTGTTCAAAATTTATGATCTCATTCCGCAAAGCGGTAGTACGAGAGGGTGGAAAAAAGTAATTGATAAACTTTGTTTCCAAATCCGTCCACGAGAGAATACTCTGTGGCGGTTCCTTAGCAAGCCAATGCCGGGCTTGTCCCTCTAAAGAAAAGGGAAAAAGTTGTAACCTTATAACCTCTTGTGGAACACCATTGAACTTGACCGTGTTGGTGAGTTGCAAGAATCTCTTGATATGGTCGTGAGGATCATCAATGGTGCGTCCCAAGAATGGTTGAGCGGAGACCATCTGGATAAAGCCTGATTTTAGCTCAAAGTTGTTGGCGGCAATTGGAGGTATGACAATATGATCCGTGTTGCCATCGACATGAGCTTGCAGCAGTTCAATCATCGGGCGATTATCCGGAAGGGGCTCATTGTTGTTGTTATTGTTCATGTTGTTGAAAGGCGGGTTGTTGTTGTTATTATTGTTTTGAGGTGGTACACCGGCCATGTCTAAGTGATCGAGAGGCTCGGGCTCTTGATATGACGTGGATCGAGTGCGCATACACCTGCAAAAGAACGAACAAAGAAAAGCAAAGCAAAAATATTTTTGGTTTTTATGTTTTTTTTTTTTCAATTTTTTTTTTGTATTTTTGAAAATTTTATATTTTTTTAGGATTTTTTGAAAATTTTTGATGAAAAAGTAACGTTCACGGGGAACGGATCCCAAAATCCAAGTTCTCACAAAAAACTTTTGATCTTAACGAGAAGAACCGGCAGCGGCACCATTTGATACACGGGTTTTCTATGGGTTCAGATTAAATCTCGGAATCCTCTCGAATTGATCTTGGCCTTAAGTGGAATGATTGTTCTTGGTATTAAATAAAAGGTTTGGTTTTCTAATCTACTTAATGTTAAAATGTAATAAATTGGAAATTTAAATCAAAGATAATTAATTTAATGACGATTAATAAAAACTTGAATTAAAATTAAAATTAAAATTAAGATTAAAATTAAAATTAAAGCCACGGTTATAATAAAAACAAGGAATAAAAACAAGAAATAAAGAAACAGTAAACAGTAAGAAAACCTTAAAGATACCCAAAAGAAATTGATTCGGAAGATTGTCCTTGGTTCGGAAGTTTAGCTTCATTTGGAACTTAGGACTGATTCAGAACTTTTTGGTTCGTTCGGAAGTTAATGCTCATCCGGAAGTTTAGCTTCATTCGGAACTTAGGACTGATTCGGAACTTCTTGGAAAATAAACCTTCATTCGGAACTTTTCATTTCATTCGGAACTTTCTACTGATTCGGAAGTTTTAGGTTCATCCGGAACTTACTGTTCATTCGGAAGATTTTATTTCATTCGGAACTTTGTGATTCATGCGGAACTTTTTTAAACAAAACTCATTCGGAACTTTTTGATTCACTCGGAACTTTTGGAAAACAACTTTATTCGGAACTTCAGGTGTTCATCCGGAACTTACTGTTCATCCGGAACTTTCAGAAACCCAGATACAGTAATATACACGAAGAACAAGGAAAACTAATTTTAAACCAAAAATCACCAAATTTTTCACCAAATCTTAAATAAAACTAAACATAAAGCATCTATTAACCATAAGCTACAAATCCCATCAACGAAAACACAAATCCCAACAACTTTTGAAGATCAAATCAAGAAAATAAAAACTTAAGAACTTGAGGATAAAGATGATGATGAACAAGATGAAATGGAAAGATTAAACAAGACTTTGTATTGATGATTAATGTTTTAACAAGATTAAACAAAGATGAAAATTACAAGATTAGAAAATCAAAGATCAAAATCACTAAACACCCTAGTGGTGTTGGTGATGGGACGAACTAAAGGGAGAGAAAAGAGGGGAAGAAGAAAACTAAAAAATAACTGCCTAAAATGTGTGAGGGGTGGCCTATTTATAGGCTTGTCTTTTGGTTGGTGAGTGGGCTTTCTCTCGTTCTTCTTGTCTTTTCGTCTTTTCAGAAAAGTTTCTGTTTTCGATGCTGATTCGGGATTTGTCGTCGATTAAATTCAACTCGTCTTTTAATTTCTTCGTTTAATAGACTTGAGTTTCTTCGACTTATGTAAATCTTCCATCTTTGGTCCTTTTCTTCGATAAATCGTCAAATAGGCCCAGTGACTTCAAATCTTTTGCATCTCTTGGACAATAGACTTTATCTTGAGTCTTTTTCTTCGATAAATCCCGTGCAATCCCATGTTTTCTCCAATATCCATCCGGTTGGCTCTAAAAACACAATAAACACAAAAACCACGCATAATTCCAAACAAATGATATTAAATACGTGTTTTGGTCTCGTTTTAGCCAGAATTAAGTGGTAAAAGGATGGGTGTTTACACACCTATCACTCCCCTATGCCGGTTCCATTTGCTGAAAATCCCGTGTTTAATCCTAAGGTCAATAATGGTAGCAAGCCTAAGAGTCCACCAAAGGTTAGTTTTAGTGAAGAGAAAAGACCAGGGATGTTTAAGGTTGATATTGTGGATGCCAATAAGGGAATAAAGTCGGTGAGTAATTTTGAGGTTGGTGAAGGAAGCGGTGTGAAGGATGAACAGATGAAGGATAGTAATGGTAGCAATGAGAAGAAGTTTTCGTTGCTAATGTTGTAACAGGTGAGAAAGGGATTGGTAATAATAAGCTTAGATATATAGATGGAATGGTGAATAGTAAAGGGAAGAAGGTTGTCGATATGGACCCGGTGGTGGTTGAAGGTAGTTCTAAGTGGAGCAGAACTTTAATAGGGCATTTTGTGGGATTCCAAATGCCTCATAGAGAGTTGTTAGGAAATTTACGCAGAATGTGGAGGCAATTTCATTTTAAGGATGTTATGATGAACAATAGTGGCCTTTATTTCTGTAATTTTGACTCGATTGATGGTATGCAAGTTGTGGTGGAGAGTGGTCCTTGGTTAGTGGATAATAAACCGTTTTATGTTCAGAAATGGGAACCGGGAATCTGTATGTCTAAACCGGAGCTCACTAAAGTTTCAGTATGGGCAAAGATTTTTAATGTTCCGTTAGAAGCATGGAATGTAGAAGGGATAAGTCGTATTGCTAGCAGAATTGGCGCTCCGATTATTATGGATAGAATAACTACGTAAATGTGTGAAAAAACCTATGGTAGAGCTAGTTTTGCTAGAGTGATGGTGGAAGTGGATTCTACTAAGGATCTGGTTTATGAAGTAGAGATTTATTATAAGAGTCTGGAGCGGTCTATGATTTTGGAGGTTGAGTATCCTTGGAAACCCCCGGTTTGTGAACATTGTAAGGTGTTTGGTCATACTATCAAGAGCTGTCAGGCTAAAGTAGGGGAGGTGGCTTCTAATGTTACAAATGCTGCGAGGGTGACTAGAAACATTAATGTGGACAATATGAATGGTGATGGTTGGAGGGATGTGGTTAACAGAAGAGGTGGCTATAGTAGAGGAGGATTTAGTAATGCAGGAAGAGGGTCATTTGGTGGTGGTAGAGGTAATGCTAGTAGTAATGGTGGAAGAGGAAGCGGTGTAGCTAGGCAGTATGTTCCAGCGACTAAGAATGCTCAACCTAGTGTTAGCGTTAAACAGGTGGTTCAAGAAACTACAGTTGAGAAGGTTAATCCAGTTAATGAAACTAAGAAGAAGGAGGAGGTATCAAGTGCTAAGAAACCTAGTCTAAATGGAAATCCTAAAAGTAATAGTGTGATTAAATAGGTTGCTACAGGTAATAGGTTTGAGGCTTTGGGCGTTGATGAAACTAATAAAGAAAATGAGAAGTGGAAGAAGTTTTGTATGAGAATTGATATTTTGTGTAATGAGGGGTTTGTTATTTCAAAGGAGGAAAAGAGTAAATGGTCGGCTAGGGAGATGGAGTATTTTTTGAGTAAGGAGAACAGTATGAAGGTTGATGCTAATTCTCAGGATAGCATTCTTAAAAGCAAGATTGAAAGTCTTCAAGATAGGATTGTAGCTGCTAATGATGGACTTCATGAAAATGCTACTAGGATTGCTAAAAAGAGGATAGTGGATGAATGTGGAGGTAAAAAGAATAATGTTGCGTATACTAAGTTTTATGAGCAAGCTATAAAGAAAGAGACAGATAAAGTGAATATGATGGAATGGGAAAGAGATAAGCTTAAGGTGGATTTGTTTGTTTATTTAGGTACGCCTTTGACTGATGAGGTTAAAGCCACGTGGTCAGAGGATATGCTTGAATATTACAATGATGCCCTAGAGAATATCAATAATGATAGGATTAATGGACACTATAATGATGTAGAGGGTGTTTCAAACGCTACTGCAGAGTTTGTGTCAAAGGATGAAGTTAGTAATATTCATGATGTAACTATGGCAGAAATGCAAGGGGGTGTGGCTGCGGATTCTTCTAGTTTCCAATGATAGGTAAAATTGTAGTGTGGAATGTACAAGGGTTGAATAGTACCCTTATGCAAAAAGAAGTGAAGGATTTTATTACTGAAAATCATGTTAGTATGTTTGGTATTGTAGAATCTAGGCTAAGAAAGAAATCTGTTAAATCTGTTTGTGATGAGGTGTTTGGAAATTGGTCATGGGTTTCTAATTCGATAGATAGCAGAAAGGGTTGTAGGCTCATTGTGGGTTGGGATCATTTGGCGGTGAATGCGAGGTTGGTTTCTCACATTGACCAGGTTATTCATTTTGAGGTATCTTTCGTTAATGATCAAAATAAGTTTTTCGTTTCTTTCGTTTATGGTGATATTTTGGAGAAGAACCGTAAGCTTTTGTGGAAAAACTTAGTGGATTATAAAGTGGATATTGGTGATGCCCCTTGGATTTTACTTGGGGATTTTAATGTTATGTTATCTTTTGAAGAGAGTTCTAACTGTTATAATTCTAGAGTCGGGGGTATGGATGAATTTCGAGACTGTGTTCGTACTCTTGAGGTTGAAGATGTGTGTAGCATCGGTATGTTTTACACTTGGATCGAGAAAATGACCCAAACAGTGGTATTCTTAGGAAACTAGATAGGGTCATGGTTAATGAGAGTTTCACTCTTATGTTTAGAAGATGTTTTGCTCATTTCATGCCATACTTGTCATCGGATCGTTGTCCAGCTCTTGTTACTTTTCCTGATGTGACTAGTTTGAAGCCGAGATCATTCAGGTTCATGAATTTTTTGGCTGAGAAGGAGGGTTTTATTGATAGGGTCAAGGATAATTGGTTTGTTGATGTTAGAGGCTTTCATATGTTTGTGTTGGCCAAAAGATTGAAGAATATGAAGAAGCATTTGAGAAGATTTAATAGAGAAAACGGGAATGTTTTTGATAAAGTTAAAGTGCTTAAAGATGAATTGAAGGATGTGCAGAAAAGGCTTGATCAAGAACCTCTTAATGTGTCTCTGAGAGAAGAAGAGAGGATCTTTTCTAAAGCATATCATGATGCTGTCCTTGATGAAGAACGTATTCTTAGACAGAAGACAAAGGTTGAATGGCTGAGAGAAGGAGACAATAACACGGCATATTTCTATAAGCTTCTTAAAGGTAAGAAGAGTAGGAGCAGAATTGAAGTTGTTTGTGATGATGAAGGTCATGCCTACTATGGGTGTGATATCTATGATCGTTTTGTAGACCATTACAAAAAGTTCTTCAAGAAGGATGATGTCGTTTTCCAGATTAAAGATGTTGATAATTTGTTTACCAAGAAGCTTGATTCTTTGGTGGCTGAACACATGATCAGACCCGTGTCAGATGAGGAAATCAAGATTGCTATGTTTGGGATTAAGGATGATAAAGCCGCAGGCCCAGATGGTTATACTTCCAAATTTTTTAAGAAAGCGTGGAGTATTGTTGGACCGGATGTTTGTAATGCTGTGAAGGAGTTCTTTGTGTCAGGCAAATTACTAGGTGAGCTTAATACTAATCTCATTACTCTTATACCTAAGCTGAAAGTTTCTAGGAAGTTTTCTGACTATAGACCAATTGCTTGTAGTAATGTGGTTTACAAATGTCTTAGCAAGGTTTTAACTAATAGGCTTAAAGAGGGCCTTGATAGCCTTATAGATAGTAATCAGTGCGCTTTTGTTCCGGGAAGGCATATAAGTGATAATATTCTGATTATGCAAGAGCTAATGGTGGGATATGATAATTCTACTAGTTCTAAGAATTGTGCGTTTAAGGTGTATATTAAAAAAGCCTATGACACAGTCAATTGGGATTTCCTTAAGACTATTTTAGCTAAGTTTGGATTCCATAACACTATGATCAATTGGATTATGGTTTGTTTAACGACTGCTTCTTTCTCTTTATGCATTAATGGAGAAATTCATGGCTTTTTTAAGAGTGGTAGAGGTCTAAGACAGGGCGATCCAATATCACCCTATCTTTTTACCCTAGTCATGGAGGTTTTAAACCTTATGATTAAGAGGCATATTAGGCTGGATAATAGGTTTAAGTTTCATTCCAGCTGCAAGGAGCTTAATTTGACACACCTCTGTTTTTCGGATGATTTGTTATTGCTTTGTCATCCTGATGAAATCTCTGCTAGCATTCTTAGGAGAGGGTTGGATGAGTTTAGTATGTGCTCTGGTTTATACCCAAGTATGGAGAAGAGCACTACTTATTTTAGTAATGTTCCAATTGATATTAAGATGAGAATTGGGCTTGCCCTTCCATTTGCTGAAGGAAATCTTCCCATAAGATATCTGGGAGTTCCTATGGTGACCAAAAAGCTTTGTAATAGGGACTGTATGATTTTGGTTGATAAGATCAAGTGCAGGATTTGGGACTGGAAAAACAAGTATCTCTCTTATGCAGGTAAGTTGCAATTGATTTCCTCTGTTCTTTCTTCTTTGGGAATTTATTGGGCTTCGATGTTTGTTTTGCCAAAACATATTTGTGATAGCATTGATAAAGTGTTGAAGAACTTTTTATGGGGTTTTAATGAGGGTAGGAAGGGGTTCACTAGCGTAGCTTGGAAAGATATATGTAGGCCAAAGTTTCAAGGTGGTCTCGGGCTAAAGTCGACTAGGAGTATGAATGATAGTCTTATGACTAAACATTTGTGGAATGTTTTTAGTAGAAAAGATTCGTTATGGGTGAAGTGGGTCAACAGCTATAGGCTTAAGGGTAACAGTATATGGACCTGTCCGATTAAGAGTCATGCCTCTTGGTCTTGGAGGCATATCCTTATGCTAAGAGATAAAATAAAAGGTTTTGTTGGAGTTAAGATTGGGGACGGTAAAGATTGTTTTTATGGATTGATAAATGGCACGAAAAAGGCTTGCTTTGTGATGTTATTTCTGATGTGCTTAAAAGATCCAGTGGTTATAATATTAAAGACAAAGTGGCTGATAGAATTAGTGGAAACTGTTGGTCTTGGCCTCATGATTGGAATGGGAGGGATAGGACTTCTCTCAATTTTGAAGTTCCTGCCCTTAATGATAACAGGGATGTTGCTATTTGGTATAATAAGAAGATGTTGGCTACTAATTTTAGTGTGAGAGAAGTTAGTAAAGTTTTGAGACATGATGATCCGAAAGTGTTATGGTCTGAGCATGTTTGGTTTCCTCAGTGTATCCCTCGGCACTCTTTTATTTTGTGGCTTGCGGTTAGAGGAAGGCTTAAAACTCAGGATAGATTATCCAAATGGTTTCATGTTGACATGGTTATGTGTCCATTGTGTAATACTGTGTTAGAAACAGCCCCTCACTTGTTCTTTGATTGTGTCTTCTCTAGATGTATTTGGGACAAGATGAAAGTGCTTTCTAAATTAGATGATCTCTCTTATGTTTGGGCTGAAGTGGTGTCAGGTGTGTGTATTAGGAAGGCTAATAGGTCGGTTTGGAGTATTATCCAAAGACTAGTATTGGGTGCTACTGTCTACTTCATATGGCAAGAGAGAAATGCAAGACTCTTTGCTAAAACTTCTAGACATGTTGAAGCTTTGATTAGTATTGTTGTGAGTGAGGTCAGACTGAAACTTCTTGGTCTAAAGTTTAATTGGTCTACTGATATTCATATTGCTGCAAGTTTATGGAATCTCCCTGGTCTTATAGCTAAAGATGGGAGTGATGGTGTGACTGCCATGGATATCGATGATAGGTAGATCTTTCATTTTTATGGTCTACTACATGCTGATGAGAGGCCTGCAGGTTTGTTTGCTTTTGTTTGGTGTTTCGTGTTTCTTTCAGGTTGGTTTCTTCCTGTGGTGGAATGAGGGATTCCAAGATGATGGTTTAGAGTGTGGTGCAGCTAGGTTATTATCATGTTTGCTGCTGCGTCTTCAGGTGGTAAGGAAGGTATGAGCCTCTGTTGTACTCTTTTTCCCCTTTCTTGGTTTCCCACAGGGTTTTACTTGAAAGGGTTTTTTAAGGAGGCAATTTGGTTCATACTGCTACTCTGGCACTTCCTTTGAAGATTTTGTACTCCAGTTTGGTTGCAGGTTGTCTATTGCCTGTTTTTCGTTTATTATTTAGTCTTGGAAAGTGTCCTATGGGGGATGGATTGGTCTATTTTGGATGCTTCCTTTTGGGTTGATTCAAGTAGATCATGTATTCTGAAGTAGGCCTTTCTTTTGACTAAATAGTTGGAATTGGTTGTCCAATGGAGTGCAATGTTTTGTATTAGTTTTAGTCTAGGTTTCAAGTTCTTGTTTTTACTTGTATTCCTTAGACTGTATCTAGTATTTGTATTATGAGCTTAGGTTTTGTCCAATGCCATATGCTTTTTGTTCATGCCTTAGTCTGTTAACAAGGGATGTGTCCTTGTTGATTTATTCTTTGTGCATTTTGTATCAAACTTGGCTACTTGCCCTTTGTCTCTTTATAAAATTTACCATTTAGAGTCAAATAAGTTGGTTTTCTAGTAAAAAGTCAAAGTCAAAGTCCAATAAGCTCCAGCCTACTTAAATGGGTCAAATAATGAAGACCTATCACAAAAAATAAGTTGTTGCAAGTCTGGATAAGCTAGAATAGCTTATTGATAAGCTGAGTTCAAAATTACACTAGCAGGGGCTAGTTTTGAGTGTTGAGCAGTGGAAACTTTTTCCACTGCTTCACTTGTTTGACTTTTTGTCTTTAGTGACTTTTTTGGAGATTCAGATTACACAAAGGCACCCAAATGATCTTTGGATCAAAAGGAGTTAATCACAATCAAAATAACACCATCACAAACACCCAATTGATATAGTTTAATCAATAAATCACCAGATATGATACAGACATGAACACTTAAGCAGTTGAGCACTTATAAGCAGTTTTAGCAATAATCAGCCAGCCAAATTCAACCAAATGCATACACAAGCTATTATAAACTCCAATAAGCAAGTCTAAATAGGTTTCATGCAATGGTTCAAAGAATTAAGTAAGATTCAAGCCAATGAAAGTTACTGATGAACACTAACACATGCAGTTTTACACTTTGCTGATGTATTTGACACTTAAGCCAGATTCAACTCCTCAAATCTTTCAAACAGGTTATAATAATGATGTTCTAACAACTTTCAACCCTAAGCATGCACAAATACTAGATTTCACCAAAATCTTAGGTCAAAAACAGTTAAATTCACCAAGTTATAGCAGATTGTATGATTTGAAGTTTCAAACCCAAAAACTTGCAGCAAAACACTCTCAACAAGGCATATATCAGATACCAAGCATAAACAACACAATCCAACAACACAATATCAAGTTACAATCACAAACAAGTAGACTCAAACACCCCTTTATCTTTTCAAATCCAAATTTTTCAAAGTAAAAGTGAGATTCAAGACTACCCAAGCATCAATTAACACAATAACAAGTAAGATTAACAGATTCAAGCAGATTTAAGCCACAAAATTCACAAGAACAAAGGCAACACTCAAATATCACAAAAATCCAAAGTATTATCAGATTTTGGGATTAAGGGTGTGTACCTCATGGATGTACATCCACACCCACGGATTTTGAGCTTATGTGCTAGCAAGAACAAGCACAAGCTTCCACAATAAAGCCTGCTAAGAATCAACAAAGTTAGAAGCACAAGTATAAAAATCAGAAACTTGAAAAATCTTGATTAATGCAACCTTGTTACCCCACACTTGATTATCCCTAAGTTATAAGCCTCACCACACCTTAATCAACTCAATTAGGATGCTATGATCAGCCCTATAACCCAAGAATTCCAAGATAGAAACAAGAACTTAGCAAAATATCAAGAAAATAAGAAAATGTGCAAACTTTTGCACACTCCTCTTTTGAAAACAGGTTTTTAACTTCAAAATCAGTAAACTAAGAACATAAACAAGCAGAAATAAGATGGCACTTGGTCTTTCTTCAAAACACTTAACTCAAATTCATAAAACTGAAAAGGGATTTACAAGTGCTTGAACAAAGGAAAAATCAAACGCAAACGTCTATGTTGGACCCTATACCCTTTATATAGAGGGTGTACATGGTCATATTAAACCTAAAACTTAAAACCCTAACTTTTAGAAGCCCAAAAAGCCCTTGAGGATTTGAATTTCTTAGCTTCATGTGACTGATTTCTTGGCTGTTTGTGGAGCTGGCAAGAGTGGAATTTACATCTAAGGGTGTAGATGAAGCTTGAAAAGTAAGCCAAGTTCTTGAGCGTTGTATTTGCTGGCCTGTTTTGTTTGGACGTGAAGAGTGGGTCAGGGGAGGGTTGGCAATGTCACATGCATGAGAGTGATGGGAGTTTAGGGGTTGGGTTTTGATTAAGAGGCCATTAATCAATATTCTGGAGGTTATTAGGGCTTAATTACAAGTAATTAAGAAATCCCTAATTTTATCAAGAACATGAAGAACAGGTTGTTTGATCTTGTTTGGGATTTAAATATGGGTTTAGGCGCGAGTTAAACTTAATTAATAATTAAGTTTAAACCGATGGTGAGTGGATTGGTGAGGTGGCAGAATGGAGAGAGGGGATTGGTGGAAATTGTGAGTGGGGTGAGGTGGCAGCTTTGATTGGTTAAGGTTACTAGGTTGTCTGGCCAGCTTTGAACCTCCATCTTTTAGCAACTTGTCATTTCCATTCCAAACCTTGTCAACGCCCATTTTAGTTATAACAACTTTTGCAACTTTGCATTTTTGCCCCAAAAACTTTCACAAAGTGAATTCAGGGGTATTTCTTGCCATTTTTTAATTCTTCAAGGACTGATTTGGCATTTTGATGATGGATAATGGTCTTGACTTGTATAATTGATGTTTTGGAGGACTGAATTTGCCAAGTCATGTTTGATGAGGGACCATTTTTGCCAAATGTTGAAAGTTGAGGGTCCTTTTTGTAATTTTGAGATTTTCAAAGGACCAAACTTGTAATTTCTTATATTTTGAAGGAATTCATGATGTATTTGACTTTGTGGAGGATAATGGTTAACAATTTAGCTTTGTTGAGGGGCTAAACTTGCCAATTCTTCAAAGTGGAGGGCCCTTTTTGTAATTTTGACAAACTTTAGGGACCAATCTTGTAATTATGAAGATACAAGGGTTTAAAATGTCAATTCTTCCATATTGGAGGACCCTTCTTCATAATTCTTCAAATCTTCAAGGGTTGATCTTGGGAAAGTCTTCATTAGGGCTTGGTTCATTGTGCGGCTTCGTTTCCCGTGTTCGTTTTTGAATGATTCTTGTGATCTTTTGTCATTTTCTCAATATACGTACCTAAAATACACAAGCAACAAACACAAGCATATATATGGGTATTTTGATGATATTAAATGCATTTTAAGCCCTATTTGGACGATGAGACTATGTATAAAAGAAGTCTCATCACTCCCCCATACTAAACCATTGTCGTGCCCTCACGCAATGCTAGAATAAAGTATCATTACATCTCCAAAATTCATTTTTATTCACTTTATTGAATGATAAACTAGCTACACTACTACTATAGCTACTACTACTTGCGTTTTAGACATAATGTATGATTTTCATCGCAAAATGGGACGTTTAGGTTCATAAAATAAGAACACATGAATGCTTCGTTAGAAATAATTTCATCGTCCTTGATTTTCACCCCAATTTTATGCCAAGTGTGCAACGAGATCATTGTCATTATAAGTTAGTAATGCTAACACTACTCATATGCCTTAATCACGTACTTATCCTCCCATTATTCCTAAGTTGTATCTCTTATATTTTATATTGTCTTGAATGTTTCACGAGGATACATTGTTTGACTTATCCGATAATAGAGATTTAGGTCTAAAAACAGAGTCCTAATGGTGTAACTAAGATTATAAAATCAATAACCCCTCCCAATAGACAAAGATGTCAAAAAATTAGGTTGACAAGAAGAATCGATAAACACGGTTTTATAACGGTTTTGAACATGAGACTTATTACGAAGACTTTTATACGCCCCTAACGGAAGGGCCTTATTATCTTTGGTCTTGCCTTGCCTTTTATTATCCACCTCATCGGTAGTTTTATTAGCCAAAGACGTATATCCTCACGCTAAGGCGAATTTTGGATCTTTAAAGCTTCGAAGATTAAGGCTTGATTCACTTTCAATTTTGCATAGATTTTTCGGCCTTGTGGGGCTTCAAATTGTTTGTTTGATTTAGGTGAGCACTTGAAATCTTATTATTGGGTGAAGCTTTCGATTATTCGGGTGCCAATACTTCAAAACCGTGACGCTGGCGATACCTTAATGTCTTCCCAATTTAATTACACGGAAGCTACTAGAAAAGACTAGAAACCCAACAATCCCAACTAAACCGCTAAGTCAATATTTATTAAGCAAAAAATATATACATGCGAAGGGAGAATAAGAAAACAACGAGAACACATGAGTTTTTGAAAGAATACGAGTACTCTACGTTTAGCATAGTAACTTATAATTAACCCTATCATTTCTCGTCCTCATTTAAGAGACTTAGCCTAATGTGTAGTTAAGGAATCAAAGCTAAATGCTCAATACGCACGGTTGAGTCAAAAATTACTCTTATTCTCGCCATCGGAAAATATACATTCGTGTCTTCAAACACTTATAAAACATGAGAAAATTTTTAAAAATTGGCCATTTTTAGCCTTATTTTTCAACAAAAACGATAAACAAAAAGATAAACTTTGGAAAGCGCGAAGGTTTGGCAAGGCAAGTATCTATTCACCCCCCCATACTAAAGTTAAACATTGTCCTCAATGTTTCGAGTCTAGGGGTGCAAACACCCCCATACTAGAGACGTAGTCGAATGCATAATCTAGCATGGAAAGGGTGTAACCAATAAATTAATAGCCGTTTATGAAGTGTGCTAATAACCTAAGGTTAGAACAACAAAAGGATATATCATGGATATTGAGAAAGTCTTCAAAGCAAACGATCGAGTGCTCCCATAAACGAACACGAGAGGCTCCAATCGTGAAGATCATGATCATCTAAAGTCCACAATTCACAAACGACCACGAAACAAAGGTTGGAAGGGCACAAATCCCCACACGTTAACTACATTAGAAAGCGATAATATATACATAGGATAAGCATGGGACTCCCCCACGAGGCTCCTCGTTTTTGATTACCGAGTCATGAGCTCGACTCGATCCCCTCAATACTAATTATCATTGGGGAAGGTGATTTGGTCGAGGTAGTTCAAGGATGGAACTTCCCCGCCAAAGTAGTGCTTCAACCTATGTCCATTCACCTTGAAGTTAGGACCATCATCTTGAGCTAGCTCGATGGTCCCATACGGAAACACTTGAGTCACGGTGAATGGACCGGACCAACGGGATTTCAACTTACCGGAAAAGATTTTCAAGCGAGAATTAAAAAGCAAAACTTGATCCCCAATGTTAAAAACCTGGTTTTTAATTTTAGAATCATGCAACTTTTTAGTTTTTTCTTTATAAATCAATGAATTTTCATAAGCAATGTCCCTCAATACATCTAATTCATTCAATTGCATTTTCCGGTGTTTTCCCGTGGTCTCCATATCATCATTACAATGCTTTAGGGCCCAATAAGCCTTGTGTTCTAACTCGATAGGAAAATGACAATTCTTTCCATACACAAGCTTATAGGGAGTGCACCCAATGGGTGTCTTGTGAGCGGTCCTAAAGGCCCATAAAGCATCGTCCAACTTATCCGACCACAATTGTCGGGTTTCCCCAACGGATCTCTCCAAGATCCTCTTCAACGCTCGGTTTGAAACCTCGACTTTCCCACTCCTTGTGGGTGATAAGCCGTAGAAAGCCGATGTGTAACCCCATATTTCCTTAGGACCCTTTCAAATTGGTCGTTACAAAAATGGGTTCCATGATCGCTTATGATAGCACGAGGGGTTCCAAACCGAGAAAACAAGCTTTTCAAAAACTTGACTACCACACGAGCATCATTGGTGGGCAAGGCTTTGGCCTCCACCCACTTAGATAGGTAGTCAACCGCAACGAGAATGTATTTATTACCACGAGATGATGGGAACGGCCCCATAAAGTCTATACCCCAAACGTCAAAGATCTCACACACTTGGATGATATTTTGTGGCATTTCATCTTTTTGTGAGGCTTTTCCTTGTCGTTGGCATGAATCACACGACTTCACAAGATCTTGTGCATCTCGGTAAATAGTAGGCCAAAAGAAGCCGGCATCAAACACCTTCTTAGCCGTGAGATTAGCACCGTGGTGACCACCCGTGGGTCCCTCATGGCAAGCTCTAAGGATGTTAGAAGCTTCGTGCCAAATACACAACGTCGGATGATTTGATCCGCACAAGTTCGAAACAAGTAAGGGTCGTTCCAAAAGTAGAACTTGACGTCACGAAAGAATTTTCGTTTTTCTTGAGTCGTCATACCCTTAATGATGAAGTTACCCGCATGGTAATTTGCAAAATCCGCAAACCATGTGGTGGAAGAATCAAGCTTAGAATTCACTACACCAAGTGTCTCGAGCGGAAATGTTTCGGTGATTTCCTTGGGCTCGTAAACACTTTGGTGAGGATCTTCCAAACGAGAAAGATGATCGGCCGCTAGATTCTCGGCTCTTTTTTTTCAACGATTTTGTGATCAAATTCTTGAAGGAGGAGAGTCCAACGAAGTAATCTAGGCTTAGCATCTTGCTTTGCCATGAGATACTTGATAGCCGAATGATCCGTATACACTATGCATTTAGCTAAGACGAGGTAAGGTCGGAACTTCTCAAATGCATACACCACGGCAAGGAACTCCTTTTCCGTTGTAGTGTATTTTAGTTGAGCCTCGGTCATCGTCTTGCTAGCATAGTGAATAGGCAAGAAGTGCTTATCATGACGTTGCCCCAAAACGGCCCCAATAGCGTAATCACTAGCATCACACATGAGCTCAAAGGGGAGGTTCCAATTGGGAGCAACAAGAATGGGAGCTTCGGTAAGTTTCCTCTTAAGGATTTCAAAGGCTCGCACACAATCTTCGTCAAATACAAAACGTGCCTCTTTTTCGAGAAGATGTGTAATGGGTCGAGAGATCTTTGAAAAATCCTTGATGAATCGACGATAAAAGCCCGCGTGGCCTAGGAAACTCCTAACTCCCTTAACGGTTTTGGGATGAGGTAATTTAGCGATGACGTCTACCTTAGCTTGATCTACCTCAATCCCCGCTTTCGAGACCTTGTGCCCTAAGACGATTACACTCTTAACCATAAAATGACACTTTTCCCAATTGAGCACAAGGTTGGTTTCCTCACAACGTTTCAACATTCTCTCAAGATTCGACAAACACGAAGTGAACGAATTACCAAACACGGAAAAGTCATCCATGAAGACTTCCATCGTCTTCTCGATCATGTCATGAAAAATAACCATCATGCACCTTTGAAAGGTTCCCGGTGCATTGCAAAGTCCGAATGGCATTCTACGATAGGCAAACGTTCCATATGGACACGTAAACATAGTTTTCTCTTGACCACGAGGATCGATGGGAATTTGGAAGTAACCGGAAAAACCATCTAAAAAGCAATAGAAATCATTTCCCGCAAGACGCTCCAACATTTGGTCCATGAAGGGCAAGGGAAAATGGTCTTTTCGAGTGGCTTCATTCAACTTTCGATAGTCAATGCACACTCTCCATCCGGTCACGAGCCTAGTGGGAATCAACTCGTTGGCATCGTTTGGCACAACGGTCATCCCTCCCTTTTTAGGGACACAATGAATAGGACTCACCCAAGGGCTATCAGAAATAGGGTAAATTATTCCGCGTCAAGGAGTTTAAGGATCTCCTTTTTGATGACGTCATGAATTTTGGGGTTCACCCTCCTTTGACTTTGGATTGCGGGCTTGTAATCCTCCTCCATTAAGATTTTGTGGGTACAAAACTTGGGATCGATTCCCTTAATGTCGGATAACTTCCACGCAATTGCCCCTTTGTGATCCTTTAGAACATCGACAAGTGCGGTTTTTTCATCATTCGAAAGTTCCTTTGCAATAATAACCGGCAACTTGTCGTCCTCCTCCAAATAGGCATATTAGAGACGAGGAGGTAAATCTTTCAACTCGAGGATAGGTGGTTCCTCAAGTGAAGATTTGGGCTCGATACTCATAACCTCCTCGGGTGGAGGAAATGGGAAATCGTTAAGAAAATCCTTGATAATCGAGAAGTCCTCATCGTTGTCGAGGTCTTCGTCACAAGTACGTGGAACATCAAATTCTTCCAACGTAAAACCACCACCTTCAAATGGAGTGAAAGTTGGTGTCGAATTATCAAGAATTGGATCCAACATAGTTGGATTGCCACTAGTTTCTTCATCACCAAAACCTAGAACTTCTTGTGAAAATTCCTCGCAAACCACGTCGATCATATCAACGAGGTTTATGGTTGCAACGGAATAAACATGAGAAATTTGAGAGTTTTGAGTTGCGTTTATAACAAGTTCCTCGTCGTTGAAACGTAAGGTGATCTTTCTAGCATGAACATCGATCAAAGCCATAGACGTATCTAAAAACGAACGACCTAAAATGAGAGGAACTTGAGGATCCGTGGGGATATCAACAACGATAAAGTCTACGGGATAGTAGAACTTCCCCACTTTCACAAAAACGTCTTCCGCCAAACCACATGCGGAGATCGGGGAATGGTCGGCCAACTCGATAGACATTAGTGAAGGAGTAAGATTAGGAAGATTGAGCGACTTGAAGATTGCAAGTGGCATCAAGTTAATGCTAGCACCAAGATCGGCCAATGCGAAGCATTCCTCCATATCTTGGATTGTACAAGGGATCAAAAATTTACCGGGATCACCGACTTTTTGAGGTATGCGATTAAGATAAACCGACGAACAACTAGACAAATGGTGCAATTTCTCCTTGTTGTTCAACATACTCTTAAAGTTAGCGGCAAATCGAGGCATCATGACCAAAGCATCGGCGAAACTCACATTAAGGTGCAAATCACGAAACATTTTCATAAAAAGCTCAAATTGGTAATTGTCGCGCTCTTGACGTTTCTCCTTCCTAAGTCTTGATGGATAAGGCAAAGGTGGTGTGGGTTGAGGCATAGTAGGCATAGCCTTTGGAATCTCGGGTTCCAATGATGGTAATGGGTCAACCGTAGGTGTGGCATGAGCGGTACTTCGTGGGATTGGGACATGCTCCTTTTGGACCACCACCTCGGGTTCTTCCTCAATTGCTTCCTCCGTTGGAGCAATTGGTTGAGGAGTCGGTTCCTTAAGTGTCTTACCACTACGTGTGGTAATCACTTTCATCTCACCCTTAGGGTTGGATACGGTGTTGCTAGGAAGACTACTCGAAGACGGTTTACACATTATTGCCTCAAACATAGACGAGATTTTATCTTCAAACACGGATTGCCTCTTCTCGGCTTTAATCATTTCTTGTTTAATCTCGTGTTGCCCTTGTTCCATTTTTTGTTGGTTTTGTTGTAACCTAGTGACATTTCCTTCCATCTTGTTGGTGTGGATTTTAAGTTCATTAGCTAACTCATTTTTCAACTCTTTCTTCAAGTCGTTCTTAAACTCGGATCTTAGGCTAATGATTTCTCTTTGAATATTGTCAAACCTAGCATCATTCCCACTAGCGTATTCAACAAACTCACTTGGAAGATCTTTCAATGTTTGCAAACCCTTGTTGTTGTTTTGAAAATCATTTTGATTCTTGTTTGAAACTTGATTATTAGCCCCTTGATTCCCATAGTTTCCCTTGTTGTAATTGTTTTTGTAACCAACTTGATTGTTGCGATAGTTATTGTTAGCATTTTGATTTGAACCAAAACCCGGTGGAGTCAATTGATTAGAGCGGGAAACTTGACCGTTTTGGTTGTAATTTCCCGTGGCCGCGAAGGCACTCGAAGTGTTACCACCGTTGGTAATGCACTCGGAGAAATCATGACCTCCACCACAATACATGCAAGAAACCTCAACCGCTTTAGCCGTAGCGGGAGCACTTTGTTCACCAACTTTAAACTCAATCAAAAGTCCTTTAAGTTTATCAAAAATCTTGTTTTCCAAGTTTGCCTCAATTTGGCAAGCATCGATGGTAGTAGACAAAGAAGGTGAAGCCGAAGACGAAGCCTTACGAACACTAGACGTGCTACGAGGACTATACACCTTAGATCTATTCTCAATTATCACCAAAGCTTCCTCAACCGTTTTACACAAAAAATTACCACCCGCGGCGGCATTCAAATAATCCCTTTCATGATCGTTAAGTCCATTGTAAAACGTGTCAATTTGATGCAAGTCGGAAAAACCGTGATGAGGACATTCATGTAACATTTCCTTGAACCTATTCCAAGCCGTTGAAAAACTTTCATTAAACTCTTGTGAAAACTTTGAAATCTCGTTTTTCAAGTGCGTAGTCTTAGAGGGCGGAAAAAATTGGTTCACAAACTTAGACACGAGATCCTTCCACTTCAATATAGAATTGGGTGGCTCTTTCTCTAACCAAATTTTAGCGGGCCCCGCTAAGGAATACGGAAAAAGCATAATCTTAATCGAGTCATTCGAGACATCCTTAAACTTGCAAGTGGCGGTAAGACGATTGAATTGGCGGATATGGTTGTGTGGATTGTCCTTCTCATCACCACGGAATTTGTTGTTTTGGATCATCGACAACAAACCCGTTTTCACCTCAAAATTCTCCGCAAGGATTGCGGGAATCACAATAGCCTCTCCATAACCCTCGGTGGGTGCTTGAAGTAACTCCATCATAGTTCGATTCGCCATGGTTGGTGCTTCTCTTACAATGGGTTCGTCAATAGGAGACTCCTCACTAGAAAGATTGGGAGTGGGAGTTTTGTTCTTTCATTTACGTGCACGTCTTGCTTGATTTCGAGTTAGCATAAACGTCACGTACAACGAGGGGACGAGCAAAGAAGATTCTTTTTGGTGTTTTGTATTTTTCAAATTTTTTTTGTGGTTTTTGATTGTATTAACCTTTTTGGATCTTGGTGAATGTGTTAAGTAGACACAAATCTACAAATCTCCTCCTTAATCAAATCTCTCGATTAAAGAAGCCTCAAGGAATGAAAACGATCACGTGAAGTGAACGCCTTCGATGACTTTAGAACGTTGGTGGAACACCAAAACGTTCAAGAGGGTTTAATCAATAGAAACCAAGAAAATATATATGATACTTAGTAATACTTTGGGCGGCAAAACCCTCGATTAGCTCTCAAAATCAAATACTCACAAGCAAGCGGGGAAACGAGGCGGCGCGAAACACTTAAGAGCCTTTTTCCTTAGGATATATTTTATAATATCCGCCTTATACCCACCTTATAGTTTGTATTTTCAAGATTGAGCTTCACGAAAGTATTTATCTATTTTTGTTTTTTTCTTTGGTTTGAGATTCGAATACAATGATTGGGTAATGACCTCCCAAGTCAAGGTTGTGATTTCTCAAGTATTTGGAGTACTTGTGAATTTATTGTTCTACGTATACACTATAGTAATAGTATTCACACAAAAACCGAAAACCGATAATACGTATTAGTAGAGTGCTACTAATACAAATACTATTTATGGTTAGTATAAAAACAACAATTCCAATCAAAACACAACACGCTTCCCCGGCAGCGGCGCCAAAATGATAGTTGTAAAATTACCCCTTTTGGAAAAGGAGGGCAAATAGGGTAAGCACGACGATTTAGGAAAACTGTGTATTAATGACCCTAAAATGAGTTCGTTCTCAAGGAGGCTAGTGTGTTATGTGTATAATGATTTGGATTAGATTTGTGATTATTGTTGAGAAAGAAAAATAGAAATGAGATTAGAAGAGAATGACGGTTACGAAGACGGATTAAACTAAGTCGAAAAAGGTGTACACGTAAAATCGTAAAAAGTACCAAAATTAAAATTTTACCCTAAAAATTCCTAAAAATTACAAAAAATCCACAATAACATTATAAGAGTTTACAAAAAATCCAAACTTGCCAAAACCTTTTAATTAATTAGATAATGACTTTTTAATGCTAATTAAAGACCTAAAAATCAAAATTAATTATTAAAAAGTCCCAAACAAGATTTTAAAGTTTTTAAACCTCAAAAATACCCTAATTAAGCTAAAAAGTATTTTTCAAAATTTTAAAGCCACTAAAAACTATTTTTAAACAATTAAAAACTACTAAAATCAATTAAAACTTAAATTAATTCTAGAAAATAAATAAAAGACCCTAAAAATATTTAGAAAGTTGCAAAATTCCTAATTAAGTGTTTAGAACCTAGGAAAAATATAAAACTTACTTTTAATTTTTAACAATAAAATAATATTAAAATATTATTAAAAATCCAAAAATCATAAAAAATTCTAAAAACTTGCAAACTAGCTTAATTTAACCTAAATAACTCAGAAATGAAAGTGAAATTACCTAAATACCCCTAATGGGCCTAGAAAATGGGCTAAACCCAAAACAGAACCTTATTGGGCCAAATTTGGGCCTAATAACAAAAAGTGTTCAAAATAAGCCCAAAAAGCACAGGTTGACTCAAAATTTGATTTTAAACAACTTTTTCCAAAGGCCCAAAAGCTGAAAATGTGAAATAAGCTAGCTTATACCAAACAGCTTATTCTTAATGGGCTTTTTGGCCCATTAAGCTATAAGCCAATGCCATAAGCTAAAATTTGACACACAAGCTTCTTTTGACCTAAGTAAGACTTCTGCAAAAAGAAATTTGAAATAAGCCCAAGGAATAAGCCTGAAAATGCAATAAGCAATCTAAAGAAAACGACAAAATAGTCGTTTTTGAGTTCTAGGCCACCCCAAGTGCTGATTCAAATTTCTATAGCTTCTAAATGACTTAATTAAGCAAAATCAACAAAGAGTTTTCAAATAAGCTGACTCAATAAGCTGGAAAAAGCAAATAAGCACTTATGTAAAAGTCAAATAAGTTGGTTTTCTAGTAAAAAGTCAAAGTCAAAGTCCAATAAGCTCCAGTCTACTTAAATGGGTCAAATAATGAAGACCTATCACAAAAAATAAGTTGTTGCAAGTCTGGATAAGCTAGAATAGCTTATTGATAAGCTGAGTTCAAAATACACTAGCAGGGGCTAGTTTTGAGTGTTGAGCAGTGGAAACTTTTTCCACTTCTTCACTTGTTTGACTTTTTGTCTTTAGTGAATTTTTTGGAGATTCAGATTACACAAAGGCACCCAAATGATCTTTGGATCAAAAGGAGTCAATCACAATCAAAATAACACCATCACAAACACCCAATTGATACAGTTTAATCAATAAATCACTAGATATGATACAGACATGAACACTTAAGCAGTTGAGCACTTATAAGCAGTTTTAGCAATAATCAGCCAGCCAAATTCAACCAAATGCATACACAAGCTATTATAAACTCCAATAAGCAAGTCTAAACAGGTTTCATGCAATGGTTCAAAGAATTAAGCAAGATTCAAGCCAATGAAAGTTACTGATGAACACTAACACATGCAGTTTTACACTTTGCTGATGTATTTGACACTTAAGCCAGATTCAACTCCTCAAATCTTTCAAACAGGTTATAAGAATGATGTTCTAACAACTTTCAACCCTAAGCATGCACAAATACTAGATTTAACCTAAATCTTAGGTCAAAAACAGTTAAATTCACCAAGTGATAGCAGATTGTATGATTTGAAGTTTCAACCCCAAAAACTTGCAGCAAAACACTCTCAACAAGGCATATATCAGATACCAAGCATAAACAACACAATCCAACAACACAATATCAAGTTACAATCACAAACAGGTAGACCCAAACACCCCTTTATCTTTTCAAATCCAAATTTTTCAAAGTAAAAGTGAGATTCAAGACTACCCAAGCATCAATTAACACAATAACAAGTAAGATTAACATATTCAAGCAGATTTAAGCCACAAAATTCACAAGAATAAAGGCAACACTCAAATATCACTAAAATCCAAAGTATTATCAAATTTTGGGATTAAGGGTGTGTACCTCATGGATGTACATCCACACCCACAGATTTTGAGCTTATGTGCTAGCAAGAACAAGCACAAGCTTCCACAATAAAGCCTGCTAAGAATCAACAAAGTTAGAAGCACAAGTATAAAAATCAGAAACTTGAAAAATATTGATTAATGCAACCTTGTTACCCCACACTTGATTATCCCCAAGTTATAAGCATCACCACACCTTTATCAACTCAATTAGGATGCTATGATCAGCCCTATAACCCAAGAATTCAAAGATAGAAACAAGAACTTAGCAAAATATCAAGAAAATGAGAAAATGTGCAAACTTTTGCACACTCCTCTTTTGAAAACAGGTTTTTAACTTCAAAATCAGTAAACTAAGAACATAAACAAGAAGAAATAAGATGGCACTTGGTCTTTCTTCAAAACACTTAACTCAAATTCATAAAACTGAAAAGGGATTTACAAGTGCTTGAACAAAGGAAAAACCAAAAGCAAACGTCTATGTTGGACCCTATACCCTTTATATAGAGGGTGGACATGGTCAGTTTAAACCTAAAAACTTAAAACCCTAACTTGTAGAAGCCCAAAATACCCTTGAGGATTTGAACTTCTTAGCTTCATGTGACTGATTTCTTGGCTGTTTGTGGAGATGGCAAGAGTGGAATTTACATCTAAGGGTGTAGATGAAGCTTGAAAAGTAAGCCAAGTTCTTGAGCGTTGGATTTGCTGGCATGTTTTGTTTGGACGTGAAGAGTGGGTCAAGGGAGGGTTGGCAATGTCACATGCATGAGAGTGATGGGAGTTTAGGGGTTGGGTTTTGATTAAGAGGCCATTAATCAATATTCTGGAGGTTATTAAGGCTTAATTACAAGTAATTAAGAAATCCCTAATTTTATCAAGAACATGAAGAACAGGTTGTTTGATCTTGTTTGGGATTTAGATATGTGTTTAGGCGCGAGTTAAACTTAATTAATAATTAAGTTTAAACCGGTGGTGAGTGGATTGGTGAGGTGGCAGAATGGAGAGAGGGGATTGGTGGAAATTGTGAGTGGGGTGAGGTGGCAGCTTATGATTGGTTAAGGTTACTAGGTTGTCTGGCCAGCTTTGAACCTCCATCTTTTAGCAACTTGTCATTTCCATTCCAAACCTTGTCAACGCCCATTTTAGTTATAACAACTTTTGCAACTTTGCATTATTGCCCCAAAAACTTTCACAAAGTGAATTCAGGGGTATTTCTTGCCATTTTTGAATTCTTCAAGGACTGATTTGGCATTTTGATGATGGATAATGGTCTTGACTTGTATAATTGATGTTTTGGAGGACTGAATTTGCCAAGTCATGTTTGATGAGGGACCATTTTTGCCAAATGTTGAAAGTTGAGGGTCCTTCTTGTAATTTTGAGATTTTCAAAGGACCAAACTTGTAATTTCTTATACTTTGAAGGACTTCATGATGTATTTGACTTTGTGGAGGATAATGGTTGACAATTTAGCTTTGTTGAGGGGCTAAACTTGCCAATTCTTCAAAGTGAAGGGCCCTTTTGTAGTTTTGACAAACCTTTAGGGACCAATCTTGTAATTATGAAGATACAAGGGTATAAAATGTCAATTCTTCCATATTGGAGGACCCTTCTTCATAATTCTTCAAATCTTCAAGGGTTGATCTTGGGAAAGTCTTCATTAGGGCTTGGTTCATTGTGCGGCTTCATTTCCCGTGTTCGTTTTTGAATGATTCTTGTGATCTTTTGTCATTTTCTCAATATCCGTACCTAAAATACACAAGAAACAAACACAAGCATATATATGGGTATTTTGATGATATTTAATGCATTTTAAGCCCTATTTGGACGATGAGACTATGTATAAAAGCAGTCTCATCAACTTCACTTACTTTTCTTATATTGAGCGGACTTTCCTACCATTCACTACTTATCCTCCGGCCTCCCCTTCATGGATGTCCTTCGAGAACGAGGACAAGGTCTTTGATCCCGGTATTACATTCGAGGCTTCCCCATGGACCATTTAATTCGGGGACGAGTCAGGCTCGCGACTCGGTTAACAAAAACAAGCGCTTCTCGGGAGGCAACCCGATTATCTATCTATCTTTATCTGTTTTTATAATAAGTGTAGGGGGAGACCCTTGTATGTGTTTGTTGTCTTTTTTCTTATCATGTGCAGGGATTCGAGCTTTCAAAGATCCATTCTTGATGACTTTTGACGACCCGTGATTCCGTGTACCCATATTCCCGGTTCTATCCTAAACTCTTTTGATTCTCTATTTTATATTCTTCAATATTAAAATAGGAATCACTTTAGTTGTCTCTTCCTTAGCACGATTTAAACAACGTGCACAACGTCCTAAGTGTAGGGGAGTTCACTCCCACATGCTTAAACATTGAGGACAATGTTTATATTAAGTGTAGGGGGACTTCTATCGAAGTTAAGTGGGCTTTTCCTTGTATTTGTCCTCATTTTAACCGGAAAATTTGATTTTTCGACATTTTTCAAAATTTTTAATCTATTTTGGCCTTGTAGTTTTCCTTTGTTATCGTTATTTACTTTCTTTGCTAGAATAAATTTTCAATAAAGTGGTTTTAAATTTTTTTAAAGTCGTGAATATTTTTACTCAACCCGAGTTTACTTGTCCAAGTTTACTCTAGCTAGTATCCTTAACGTGTTTAAGTCAAGTTTTGCTAGGCTTTTATATAGGGAGCTGTAAAACGTGAAAGTCTTAATTCTCGCGGGTTAAGAACAAGAACTTTTCGCAAGTTCCTATAATTGATCCTAGAGAGTCGTTTATCAAGGGAACTTTAAAATGCGAATTCTAAACTTGAAAAAGTCTAAGAGTTTGCAAGATCCTATAGATGACTCGAAAACCCAAAACTTTCATTTAATTGGTTAAGCATCCACGAGTCTCATTCCTTGAGATTTTAAATTGTGGAGAACGAGAGATGATAGAGTCAATTATAAGTTTGGTATTCTTTCGTGAATTTATGTGAGTTGATTATAAGCCTATTCTCCCATCGCTTGTTAATAAATTTACTTGCAATAAGTAAGGTCGTACGATTTGAAAAGTTACTTAGCTTCTAGCCCAAGATCGTTTAAAAGTTGCTCGGTATTAATTAGATTTCATAGCCAAGGCATAACTTATTAAAGCGGGATGCGAAGATTGGCGAGTCCGAAAAGGCCCTAACAAAGCATGAGGGCTACATTTTGTTTCTAAAGATCCAAAAGTGATGTGAAGAATCATTTGTCGAAAGTCAATATGAAGGATCAAGACACACGACGAAAAGCAAATACTCCCCAAAAGATCACGGAGAAGTCTATCCAAAAAGGCCCTAACAAGGTATGAGGATAAATAGATCCAAGTCCTAAAAGGAGGTGGATCGTTGTATATCAAAGTCCAAAATAACGATTGGAGAAAAATGAAGAAGTCGTGGTCCAAAGATGAAAAATCTCTCAAAACTTCAAGTGAAGAAATTCCTATTATGAAGAGAAAACCATAACTTCAAGAACGTCTCTCAAAGATTTAAAGTATGAAGTCGCTGCCAAATATCGGTCCGAGAAAGGTCTCAAATCGTGAAGCGAGTTATGCCAAGATATGAACTTTATGAGGTCCCGAGAAGCAGTTTTAAAAGATTTTGTCCTTTAGCTAACTATTGATTAAATCGTCCACTTTATTTTCGGCCTAAATAACTATCGAAATAAGTCAAACAATGCATCCTCGTGATCATTCAAGAGAAAAATAAAATATAAGAGATACACCTAGGAATAAGGGAGTCTAAGTGAATAATTGGCCCACATGAATTCGTGTTAGTTTGCTAACTTATAATAACAATGATCTCGTTTTTAAGCTTGGTATGGGGAACGTGAAACTTGAGGATGATAAACATTCATGGCAGCCTAAAACCAATGTAAGTCTTTGATTTCCTTATTTGTTTTCTATCTTCTTATTTTCCTTAAATGTTTAGTATTTAATAAAGGCCAAGGTAGGTTATTTATGATGAAGAATGTAAACCATGCTTTAAAATTAATGCATTGTATGAGGGCATTGCAATGGTCAAGTGTAGGGGATTTAATAAGTGTGAAAACACTTATCCTTTTACCGCTTATTTCCAATAATAACAGGACCAAAACGTGTAATTTATGTCGTAAAACTCGGAATTATGCGTGGTTTGTGTTTCTATTGTGTTTTAGGAACAAAAGATGAAAAAGGAAGAAAACACGGGCTTTCACGGGCTTTTATCGAAGAAAACGAGTAAAGACGAAGTCAAGAGATCAAGAGTGCTAAAAGAACGGATGTCTGATAGGTGTGAAAACACCCATCCTTTCACCACTTATTTCTTACTAAAACAAGACCAAAACGCGTATTTAATATCATATGTTTAGAATTATGCGTGGTTTTTGTGTTTATTGTGTTTTCAGAGCCAACCGGATGGATATTGGAGAAAACATGGGATTGCACGGGTTTTATCGAAGAAAAAGACTCAAGACGAAGTCTATTGTCCAAGAGATGCAAAAGATTTGAAGTCAATGGGCCTATTTGAAGATTTATCGAAGAAAAGGACCAAAGATGGAAGATTTACATATGTCGAAGAAACTCAAGTCTATTAAACGAAGAAATTAAAAGACGAGTTGAATTTAATCGACGACAAATCCCGAATCAAAATCGAAAACGTCAACTTTTCTGAAAAGACGAGAAGACAAGAAGAACGGGAGAAAGCCCACTCACCAACCAAAGACAAGGACTATATAAAGACCACCCCTTCACACTTTTTGGGCAGTTTTTTATTTTTCCAGTTTCTTCTTTCTTTGTTTCGTAGGAAAGAAGCCAACACCATTAAGGTGTTGGTGATTTTTCATTCTTGTTGAATCTTTGATTTTGTAAGTGTTTAATCTTTCCTTTTGTTTACTCTACATTAATCTATCAATTTAATCCTTCCATTAATCTTATTCATCTTCATCTCTTTGGTTTAAAGCTTAAAGTTCTTATTTGGTTGATTTTGATCTTCAAAAGTTATTGGGTTTTGTGTTTTTATTGTTGGGATTTGATGTTTATGGTTAGTAGATGATTAGTGTTTAGTTTTGTTTAAGTCTAAAGACGGAAGTTTAATGAAGTCGAAGAACTCAAGTCTAAATTATAGAAGAAAATTATTAAGACGAGTTCAAATCCCGAGACGACGTCGAGAAAGACAAAGAATTAAATCGAGTTGAGAAGAAAAAAAAGAAGGAAGCACACCACACATGCACTTCCCACTTAGCCTATAAATACCCTCCTAATCACATTAGGAGGGTGGTTAGCTAGTTGCATTTTTAATTTTTCCTTTCTAGTTTTTAGAGAGAGAAAGTTCCAAACTTTCTCTCACTAAGTTTTTCATCTTTTCTTTCCTTTAATTTTTCAAGTTTAAGTTTTTTGTATTTCAATTTCATTAATCAAGTTTAAGTTTAAGCTTTGTGTTCTTTAATCTCCTTCTACATTTCTTGATTTTGCTTATTCCTTAATCCGAAACCTTACTTTTGATCCAAATCCTTCATGATTTGTGATTGAATTTGAGGTAGTGTGATTAGAAAGTTCATTTCTTTTGATCCTACATAAGATCTTAGACGTATAATCTATAAGCTCTTTATGCTTATTGGCTTATTCATGTTTTAGCTTATTGCATTTCCGGATTATTTAAAAAGTTTAGTGTTTTTAAAAGATTCGATTTATTAAGTTTGCCTAATTTGAGTTTCGAAAGTTGAAAAATTTATTCTTATTGAGTTGTTTAAGGTTCGGATAAAGTAGCTTATTGTATGTGCTTATTGAGTTTTAAGCTTACCACCAATTTCGGATTAAGCTTGTTTCCATCGCAATATTGGGGATTTGCACATTCCGACGGATTGCTTGTTTAGATCGCAATAACCCATTGAGGGTTTTACTTTGCGATCACTTGGTTATTTCCCCCTTATTCCGATCTGGGATTGTGATCTCTCATTGCGACCGCATATTCCGACGGGACTAAGGTCCTTTTTAAGACGAAACTCTGCCAAATTTTAGTTTACAACTTTCCGATCTGGACATTGCGACAGAGCTATTTAGAATATTCCGATCTGACATTGCGATCTAGGACATTCCGATTGTCATCATTGCGACAGGAT
Organism: Glebionis coronaria; assembly: GCA_025667525.1. Lineage (NCBI taxonomy): Eukaryota > Viridiplantae > Streptophyta > Magnoliopsida > Asterales > Asteraceae > Glebionis > Glebionis coronaria. Next base: position 443,195,043 of record CM046878.1, on the reverse strand, counting down.
GGACTTTGATATTCCAATGGACATTCACTTGTATTATTCCGATGACTTGTTTTAATTATATTCCGATGGATTTAACTTTGGTGCATTCCGATAGAAAGGACTTGTTATATTCCGATAGCCTAAGTTTTAAAGTTTTATAAAGTTTTATGTTTTAAGTGTTTTTTCCAAATAACTTTCTAGTTTAAATTCTTAAAAGCTTCCACTTTTCTCAACGTCATTTCCATACTTGCTTTTAGTTTAAAATAGATAATCAAACCAAACCATTCTCTTGTTCACCAAAATACAATTGAGTCGCACTTTAGACTGGAAATCAATTCGAAGAGATCGCGATATAAGATTTTATACTTGGTTTAACCTAATTTCAGTGCCATCGTAACGAACCATCGCATTGGTGCCATCGTAACGAACCATCGCATTGGTGCCATCGTAGCGAACCATCGCATTGGTGCCATCGTAACGGACCATCGCATTGGTGTCATCGTAAGGGACCCATCGCATCGGTCCATCGCAACGGACCATCGCAACGGACCATCGCAACGAGCCATTGCAATGGACCATCGCAACAGGCCCATCGTAATGAGGCATCGCAGCGACTGGATCGTACAAAGGACATCGCAATCAATGCGATGAGAATCGATCGTAGCCATAGATCGCATTCTTGGCGATAGAACCTAGGCAAGTCTTAAAAGTGCGATTACGGGACAAATAATATGTTATAGGCCAACCTGTTTATAACCAATGTCTATCTAGGCACGATGAACAAATCCCAACTCTAAAATCTCATTTTTATCAAGAAACTATGAACCCCAGATTTGATCAGATTCGTATGGATACATGTTTTAAGATTAGGATATGAACATGATAGAATCATCTAAAAATATAAGCACTGATAAACAAAGTTATACCTAGATCAAAGACAAAGAGAGGCACAAATAGATGGGATTTGAAGCTTCTATCAATGGCGGATTGAGAGAAAGTATGTGTGAGTTTCTGTGAAGACAGACAAACGAGGGGGGGTGTTTATTTGACTTTGGTCAAACCATGTTGCAAGAAATTGCAACATGGTCCCCCTTTGTTGCAAGTGTGCAATTGTTTTCCCCCAAGATGTTTAAACAACACATGTAAAAACACGTGAACTAGCTAACACCTAAACCCGTAACGTCTTATCTTAGAAACCAAACACGAAAACAAACTCCTAAAGCGTAATAGCAAACAGGCTATACCTCAAACCACATAAGATTACAAAGCATATAATGATGAGAATGGTCAGTTTATATTTCCTGCAAACCCGTTTTGAAGATGAATTTTATTTCCAAAAGCAATATAGTGTTCGCTCCCCCTTAAACATAGACCCGTTTTCTATTTAAAGAGCTGTAGTCATTGTTTTTAAAAGAACAAATATCCATGAAGACTTTTTCCGGTTTAGTGATTTTATGAAACGATTCTGGTGGCAATAATATTTCTCTTATTTTGACAAAATAAGTGCACTGATACGTATACTGATTTGTGTTAGACCAAGTTATAAAGTAAACTTAGTCCCTTACAAGGTTTTAAAGTAAACCTTGCCCGAGAAAATTAATTACCGTTGTGAGCCAACGTTTTCATAAGAAATACGTGACTTTAATGCGAAAAGCGGGTTGCAGTCAGAAATAACTACAAGCCATAATGGGCATGTTTTAAAACATATACAACTTTTATACGGACTCTATTTATGGCGCTGTGTCAATTTTAATCGACATTTCTAAGGCCATAAATATTACCGTACTAAAAGACATGCCCGTTTTGAAAATGAAAAACATTTTTGGATTTTCTTGATTTTATATTTTTTATGGATTTTGAATGTTTTATATTTTTTATGGTTTTTCTATGTTTTATATTTTTTATGGTTTTTCTATGTTTTATATTTTTGTATTTTTCTTTTGGTGGTTTAAATATATACGATAATATACAAGATCACGATCAAAGGATACTCGAGAATAGTTTACCACTACTATTCTTCAGATTCTTCTGCCAACTCCTTAAGTGTCGCTGGTGAGAATGATTTCATGCCTAGCTTTTCGATCAAAAACTCGATACGTCCTCGATCTAAGGCCTTTGTGAATATATCTGCCAGCTGATACTCAGTGTTGAAGAAGTACAGTTCGATCACTCCATTTTCCACTTTCTCCTTGATGAAGTGGTAGCGTATGTCAATGTGCTTTGCTCGGGAATGCTGAACGTAGTTGCAGCACAGAGCGATTGCACTTTTGTTATCACAGTACATCGGGATTTTGTTGAATCCAAGACTATAGTCAGTTAATTGTGATCTCATCCAAAGAACTTGAGCACAACAACCGGACATAGCAATGTATTCAGCCTTAGTACTTGATATCGCAGAGCTTTTCTGCCTTTTTGATGCCCAACTGACAAGTCTATCTCCAAGAAGTTGCACACTGCCAGAAGTGCTACGTCTGGTATCTTGACACCCGGCATAATCCGCATCTGCATATGAGATTAGTGCAATAGAGGAATCCTTTGGATACCACAGACCACGATGAAGTGTTCCTTTAAGATACCGAAAGATCCTTTTCACAACATGTAAGTGCTTTTTGGTAGGCCGAGCCTGATACCGGGCACACATGCCTATAGCAAATTGCAAATCAGGCCTGCTAGTAGTCAGATAGAGAAGGGTGCCGATCATTCCACGGTAAAGTTTAGGATCGAAAGCTATCCCTTCCTTATCTTCATCTAACTTGGATCTCTCCACCATTGGAGTATCCACGGGGTCACAGTTTTCAAAATGATACTTCTTTAATGATTCAAGAGCAAATTTGGATTGATTAATGAAGATGCCTCTGGGATTCTGAGAAATTTGCAACCCTAAGAAAAATGAGATTTTTCCCATCATCGACATCTTAAAGCGTGTGGACATAATTTTCTCAAAATGGTCAGACAAACGTTGATTAGTAGCAGCAAATATTATATCATCAACATAAATTTATACCAGTATCATGTCGTTGTCCTCCTTGAGAATGAATAACGTTGGGTTCACTTTGCCTTTGGAGAAGCCTTTCGAGATGAGATACGACGATAAGAGATCGTACCACACGCGTGGAGCTTGTTTTAACCCATAAAGAGCCTTCTTGAGCTTGTACATGTGATTAGGATACTCTGAGTTGACGAATCCATTCGGCTGGCTTACATAGACATCTTCCCTTAATTCACCATTGAGAAATGCCGTCTTAACATCCATTTGGTAGACGATCATATTCATGTGAGCAACATAAGCAAGGAATAGTCTAATTGCCTCTAATCGTGCAACAGGAGCAAAGGATTCTTCAAAGTCAATACCCAAAGCTTGTTTGTAACCTCTAGCAACCAATCTAGCTTTGTTTTTCAGCACACTACCTAACTCATCGAGTTTAACCTTGTATACCCACAACAATGTCAAGATTTCAACGTTGCTGGGTAACGGAACTAATTCCCACACTTCAAGACGTTGGAATTCATTAAGTTCCTCTTGCATGGCTTCAATCCATGATGATTTGGTCATGGCTTTTTGCCAGTTTTTAGGTTTAGTGTCTGAAAGAAATGCATCAAAATAGCTATATAATGCATGTTATTGGAGTTGATGGCGTGTTAAGACTGGTCGATCGATGTCACCAATAATATTGCGGATTGGGTGATCCTTTGTCCATTTAGTGTTGTGAGTTTCAATCCGTGGTGGTCGGGAGTGAACGATTGTAGGAGCTTCCTCTTAGGTAGATGCACCGGTAGGGTCTTCAGGTATATGTGAACCAAAGAAGGGAAGCTCTTGTAAGTGAGCATATTCCAAATCGTGATCATAGAGATCCTCTTCAACATCATTAGGAACAAGTGGGGGTGAAGATTCAGGTGTTGTTTGTGCATTGGTGGGAGATGGAACATCTAGTTCAAGAGTAACAGTAGATGCCTCGGATAGATTTCCATTATCTTGAGCAACAACTTTGGGAATCGGAGCTACTGCTACAGGTGCTGGAGAATCATTACTCGGTGGATCTAAGAATTCATCAAACATAGGTTGAAATAACTTATCCCAGTCGGACCTTGTAGGTGGTATAAATGATAGAGAAGTAGGATTGTTGGGAGTTAACCCGAAACTGATTATACCGGTTCCCATCTCGTGTAATGCGGGTTCAGAGCTGTGTTTCTCAGAAGCCATCGCTGTCAGCTCATCAAAATCGGCATCCAAAGTTTCTACTATCTTGCCAAGACGTCGGTTATAAATCCGGTAAGCTTTCTTTGCAGGCGAGTAACCAATGAAAATTCCAATATCAGCCTTCGGTTGAAGTTTTCCTAGATTCTCACTATTTGTATTTGGATAACAAAGTGCACCAAACACATTAAGAAATGAAATATCGGGTTTGTGTCCATGAAGTAGTTCATATGGAGTTTTACCATGGCGTTTATGGATGATGGAGCGGTTTTGGGTATAACATGCGGTTGCCACTACTTCAGCCCATAAGAATAAAGGAGCATTCGCATAAATCAACATAGTTCGAGTAGCTTCCATAAGTGTACGGTTACGTCTTTCCACGACACCGTTTTGTTGTGGAGTGCGGGCAACAGAAGTTTCATGAGAAATACCTACCTTTTCGTAATAGTCTCGTAGAGTTTGATTAACGAACTCAGTTCCATTATCAGTGCGAATGCAGCGAACAGTAGCATTAAGATGTACGTGGATCATCTTTAAGAAAGTAATGATATACTCTGGTGCTTGATTCTTAGATGCTAAAAACATTACCCATGTAAACCTTGAGAAATCATCCACTATAACGAGGATGTATTTTCTACCACTCACACTAGCCGTACGCATTGGCCCGCAAAGATCCATGTGCAAAAGATACAGTGGTTCTTGGTTGGTGTCTTCTGCTTTAGGTTTGTAAGATTTCTTGGTACTTTTCCCCAAAGAACACGCGGAACATAAATGATCCTTGTCGAACTTAAGTTTTGGAAGACCACGAACAAGTTTGTTTTTAGCCAAATGGTTAATAGCATCAAAGTTAAGATGAGATAACCGTCGATGCCACAACCATGACTTGGTCTTAGATGCTTTGGAGAGCAGGCAAATAGGAGAGGCGGCCATCATGTTTTGAATAGACAATGTATAGAGATTATCCCCGCGAGAACCCTATAACAAATCATTTCCTGCAAGATCGCGAATGAAGCAAGTATGTTGTCGAAAGGCCACTTCAAGGTTTGAATCGTAAAATTGTCCCACTGAAAATAGATTGTGACCAAGTCCCTCCACATAATAAACCCTTGAAATCGTAACATTCCAAATTTGGTATTCACCATAACCCATAATCTTTGCAATATGGTCGTTGTCGAATTTAACCGTTCCTAGAAACTTGCTGACGAACTTTCTGAGCATCGAGCGGTCTCCAGTCATATGTTTGGAGCACCCCGAGTCCAAATACCAAAGAATAATCTGGACGACCTGAAAATATTACCAAACATAGACGATGTATCGGATTCTAATTGTTCCTCTGAGTTAGCAGGTACAGATGTAATTATCTTAGATTTGCTAGCAGAGGAAACTTTAGGCTTCCAGATTTTCTTACTAGTGGTTGGCTTAGATTCTAGTTGTCTAGTATTCTGAGGTACTTTTTGACTAGGGACATTACCACTGGTAGGAACAATAGTGGGGGAAGACCTAGTTAAAGGGCGCTTTATCCATTTCTTAGTGCTAGTGTTCCTATTTAAAGGACGCTTAGACCTAACTTCTGTGGATGTGATTCTAGTTAAAGGGCACTTAGTTCCATTAGAAGTGAAGGTCCTACCAATGGGTTTCCATTGCCAACCAACTTGGGTGAATTTATTCCCCGTTGGAATCCATTCAAGATTGTTCTTAATAGCGTACATTTCATTCACGTGATCAACAAGGCATAAATCATGACGCTGAGAAAACATGCATTCATTACAATTCCAACATTTCGCATTAGAATTCACATTTTGCTTAGGTTTCCACTCATAAAGAGAACCTTTTGTCTTAGCTACATGATTCTTTTTATTTAAAACTGAAATAACGTTCCTAGGGTGCACTTCTACTTTCTTCTTTTCAGTCCTATTAGTGGAAGGCTTGATCCTATCTTTCTTGTCTTGAGATCCTTTAGCCTTAGTGGACATAGTTACTCCTGTAGAAGTCAAGGGAACATTAGTGACAGATTTTGACTTAGCCTTGATGGGTGTGTTTAAAACAGGCTTAGCTCCTGGGGTCTTATTGAATGGAGTAATGGCAATGGTGGTTTGTTGTTTAGATGGTACAGATATCGGTTGCCCAATGTACTCTAATTTTGCTAAACAATCCTGAACACAATCCACATATAATAACAGCTCATATACACTATGACTTGTGGGATCACGTTCACGCATTTCATCAACAATATCTCTAGCTAGATCAGCATGTTCTAAGGCATTTTTCATATATGTGGCAAACTTAGTGGGACTTTTCTTAAATTTTGGATCCCGATATAGCACACGTGGGTTGGGTTTGGGAGCACTAGAGGTCGAGGCAGAGACAATAGCTGGATTATCAACACTTTCTCGGCCTTTGAGTTGAAGTGTCTCCTTTAATTCTGCTATAACCATGTTTTTGTCTATGAGCTGAATTTTTAGGTCAGAGGATTCCTCACATTTCCTGTTCAGTTTGTCAATTAATGACTTTTGTTCTGTCGCATTAAAAGCGAGGCGTTCTTCTATTGAACAAGAATTTTGTGAGTCACCCTGCCTTACTTATTCACGCTCTCCTAGCATAGAATTAATTCTATTTTCTAGGACATGATTCTTAGTCTCTGCAGCCTCTAGTTCCGTTTTTGTTTCTAGTAATTCTCTCTTAATTCTCATCATCTCTTCCTCTAAATCCTGAACCATCTGAATCATCTTGTCACTTGTCTCAACGGAGTTTCCACCATCATTCAGTTTTGAAAGAGTTTCATTTTTAGATTGATTTTCAATTTCAAGAGATATATAATGTTGTTGAAGCTCACTAAAACTTTTTGAGAGTGTATTATACGAATCTTGAAGCTTTAAAAATTCAGCGTTGGATTCATGACAAGAATGATTATCTACAGTATTCACATGTTCAACCTTATTCACAGATTCATGCACATCATCACAAATATTTACAGTAGATGAAATTTCATGAGTATATTTAACAGTAACAACTTGCATCACTTCGAGAGACACCATATGTTCTAAAAATCGGTCATATTCGGATAAAATCTTTTCTTTTTCAATTAAATGTTGTTCATAAGCATCATCCATTTCATAGAAAACTTTTTGAACTTCACCAATTTCAAAACTTAGATTACACGCTAGATCATAGACTTCTTGTTTAATATGGTCCACAAACGGAACGATCTCTTTCTCAAACACCGTTTTCATGTGTTCTAACGCCCATTCTCCAGCGGTTAGAGCCGTTGAAGTCGTACATTCCAGGATGACCTTGTCAAACTCGGTAAGGTATTGCCCAATCTCTTCCAAGCTGAGCTTTACCGTACTAACCGGTGGAAGATTCTTAGGAATTTCCTTCGGTTGGTCCGAGTTAACGAGTGTAGGAATTATACTAAGGCATTATCTAGTAGGCATGAAAGTGGATGTTTGGATAGTTCTCTTTTGCATATTAAATCGAGTTCTAAGATCTATTGTAGCATTTTTGCATTCATTTGAGCATAATCATATTCAGGATATGTAGGAAGTAATTTTAACCGCTTCTCTTCATATGGTGTCATACTCTCATAATCGTTCAAGAACTCAATCGGATCTAATACCAATCCTAACTTGGTTGCATCATAAAGTCGTGGGTTGTGGTGAAGCGCTCGCTTTGCATACCCCGGGTTAGGTGGTAGGTCTATTAGACGCGATAGATTGAACTCTTTAAATGATGCATGAAACAAGTGTACTAGATGTGAGGCAGCATATTGTTTTAAAAGCTTAATTTCCGTTTCTTTTATTCTTTCAGATGTCTTAATTTCCATTTCAATCTGTTTGGACTCAAGAATTTCAAAATCAATTTGAAGCTGTTGAAAATTATGAACGACTGACTCTTTTTCTTTAAGTTCATTCGAAATATTTGCTCATAAAACTCTCAATTTCTAGCGGATTGTCCATTTGAACTTTCCTAAACCTATCAAATTCAGGATTGGTTAAGGTAGTGGACACAGGAGTCATTTCCAAGGTTTTAACCTTGTCCTTATGCAAAGCAAGCTCGGCAGATAAAGTCTGATTAGCATTAAGGGTTTCAAGGACCGTATTATTCATTTGGCTAAGCAAAGATGCCGGGACCATAACCAAATCAGGTTGACCAGACGAATTGGTAGTCGTAATAGCTCCCGGTTGTGGTTCACTCAAAGTCTGAGGACTTTCACTGATATTGCTATCATTGTTTGTCTCGTCGATTGAGTTACTAACCACCGGAGGCTATTCCGAATACTCAGACATTTGCTCAACTTGATAAGGTACAATACTAGTATCTGTAGCAGTATGTGGTACCTTAGAAATTGTATCAGCTCCATATAGTGAAAGGTTTGCCATAAGAGCTGCTTTGGCGGTGTTAAGATCATCACAATCAGAGTCGTATGCATCCAAATCATCACATTGATATGCAGCATTGTTGGTGATGACTGTTGTGAGACCGTCAGTATCCGCTACTCCCAGATCTACAAGGAATGCTAACTCTTCTTCATCAAGCTCACGACCTTGGGCTTGAGCATTCACCAGGTAAATCTTCTCCTGAAACTCTGTGCCGTCCCTTTTCCTCTTAGGCTGCTTGCACTCTCGGGCCATGTGCCCTTCCCCTTTTCAGTTGTAGCAAATGACCACCTTCATTTTACTAGTGCTATTTCCTCTTGTAATAGTAGTATTGGATGAACGTGCACCAGTAGTAGACGAATTAGATCTCCCTTGAATTGGTTGCACCATGACTCTTCCGTCCTGAATTGTTGCCTGTTGTCGAGAGTTAGAAGAGTTCCTTAACTGATTGTTAGTTGTGGCTGGAGCTCTGTAACCTCGTTTGTTCAATGTTTGACTTAGATAAGCAGACATTTGAGCAAGGATATTAGTACGGCTATCTCCTTGTCGAAACTCAGGGACAAGGATGTCATCTTCACAGTAGAATGCTGGTGCTGCTTGAGCTACAAACTGACTGGATGGAGCACTGACTTGTTGTGAGTAATGAGGTTGAGGAGCCTCAAGTTATGGATAGGTACAAGCAAGGTTTGTTGGAGGTTGATACGGTGAATACTGGTGTGAAGCATAAGGTAATGGATGTGAATCTCCTTGTGATGATGATGTTGCTGGTTGGTGATAAGATGTAGGCGGCTGTGGCAGAATCGAGTACTGTGGGAAGCTTGGTGTTTGATACACAGGTTGATATGAAGATCGGTGTCCCAAAGCAAGCTGAGAGTTATGGTATGACAATGTAGGATTGTTTGCCATTAAAGCCAAAGGTTCTTGATAAGATCCTTGAGAGATGCGTTTTTGGATCACGTGCTTCTCGTGTTGTTGCAAGAAGGCGTAAAGTTGATCTAAGTTCGACTTGTGCAAATCTCGAATCATCTTAACATCGGTAACATACTGACTCCATTCTAGGGGTAGCGTGTTCAAGAACTTTGTGTTTAATTGAAACTGTTCAATCCTTAGATTATACACGTTCATGTCATTCATCAAAGTAGTGAAACGCCAGTAGAAATCATGAAGAGTCTCCCCTGGAAGGTATGTAAACCTATCAAACAAATCATACAGTTGACACACTCGTTCTTGCTTAGTGAGAGAGGTCCCTTGTAGCAAGACAGCTAATCGATCCCAAAGTTTCTTTGCCACTGTGTGTTCACTTACCATTCGAAAGATATCGGGTGGAAAGGCTTGAAGAATTGTCTAAACAGCCCTCTCATTGGCATCTGCAATGAGTTTGTTAGCATCGGTTAACTCGTGATACTCCCTTGCCCTTGTCACATTGTTGTCGGTAACCTCTCCCCAATCTAATGGACCTTTATCAATTGATTGAAGCATAAGTCGACCATTTTGTTTGCCCATGATGTACGTTCTCATGCGACCTTGCCATGCTTTCAATAAATCTTTGATGAGCAAAGGTGGGCGAGTATCGGTTCCCGAAATGATCGAGATATCGGTAAGCGAAGTCATAGTTGGCATATATGAATGTGAATTCATTTTGTGATCCCTTGAAAAAAGATTATAAAAAATGATCGAGCAATGAAATAAGATTATGTGTTTTAATGTTGTTTAAATAAAGATATTGTGATCTTTTGATTGTGTGTTTTTGTTAATTTCTCCAAATAAATGCAAAGATGAAAAATCCTCTAAGTGTTGCAAACTATAGCTGATCGTACTCCTAGATCGAACTCCCAGTCGTATCCTGATCGAACTCTGATCGAAGTGAGCTATCGTACTGAACAATCGTACCCTGATCGTACCCTGATCGTAGTGATCCTGATCGTACCCTGATCGTAGTAATCCTGATCGTACTGAAGTGAGCTATCGTACTAAGAAATCGAAGTCTGGATCGTACTTTGGATCGTACTAATGGATCGTACTAAGCAATCGAAGTCTGGATCGTACTTTGGATCGTACTGATGGATCGTACTAAGAAATGGAAGTCTGGATCGTACTTTGGATCGTACTGATGGATCGTACTAAGCAATGGAAGTCTGGATCGTACTTTGGATCGTACTGATGGATCGTACTAAGCAATCGTACTGGTGGATCGTAGCGTGGATCATAGTTATGATCGCAATGAGATCGTAACAATAGATCGTGACTATGGATCGCAAGTAGAAACCCCCAGGATTTATGCAAACACAAAGTCAGATCGTACCCCTGAAAAATAGTCCGAGACTTAAGAGCAACAAGAAAGAATTGATTTTTACCTTGAAATTTGTGATTCTAACCAAACGAATATCACCAAATCGTTACTAGAACTATTTAGAAGAGATATAGATCACTTGGAATCAAAGAACACGAAAAAAATTTTGTAACTTTTGGAAAAATCAATCAAAAACACATGAACACACTTAGAAAATTATGAACAACACAAAACCAATCTTTATTTCATCCCATAGCTCTTGATACCAATTGTATAACAATGATAATCTTTATGAATCAAGAGGGTTGATGTTTTCTAGAGAGAGAAACTTAGAGAGAGAAATGAAAGAAACTTGTTATATTGAAAATAAGAAATGAAACAACCAACACCTCTTTCCATGGTGGAAAGAGGTTAAAATATCCAAGTCCTTAATGGACTTGGGCCTCTGGCCCATGAACATGCTCATGGGTCGGGCTATTTAATAAATGTTACTTAACACTACTACGAGCCTATAACTACATTATTGGAGTGACCAAGACTTTCTAAATACGTAAAAACGTATTTCTAACAGAAAAAACTAAGCTCATTCATGATTCTAGGATTAAGAACCGAGAGTTTCACATAGGTGATCAAGTTTTACTCTTTAACTCTCGGTTGAAAATCTTTTTAGGAAAACATAAGAGCCGTTGGTCCGGTCCATTCACCGTGGCCCAAATCTTCCCTTATGGCACCATTGAGCTATCTCAACCAAATGGGCCCAACTTTAAGGTGAATGGCCAACGTGTTAAGTTGTACTTTGGAGAGGACATCTCTCATGATATGATTCCATACCTCTCCATGTTTCCCTTGAATTAATTATGGGTCGAGTCAGGCTCGTGACTCGGTTAACAAAAACAAGCGCTTCTCAGGAGGCAACCCGATGATCTATCCTTCTTTATCTGTTTTTCATAATAAGTGTAGGGGGCCACATAGGTGTTTGTTGTTTTCTTTCTTATGATGTGCAGGGATTAGAGCTTTCAAATATCCACTTTTGATGATATTTGACGACCCATGATCCCGTGTAACCATCTTCCCGGTTCTATCCTACACTCTTGTGATTCAATATTTTATCGATAAATGTTGAAATGTGAATCACTTTAGTTGTCTCTTCCTTAACAAGATTTAAACTACGTGCACAATGTCCTAAGTGTAAGGGAGTTTACTTCCACGTGCTTAAACATTAAGGACAATGTTTATATCAAGTGTAGGGGAGACTTCTATCAAATTTAAGTGGGCTTTTCCATAAATATGTCCTTATTTTAACAGAAAAATTCATTTTTTCGACGTTTTTCAAAATTTTTGATCTATTTTGGGCTAGTAGTATTTTTCATTTATTTTTTTTATCTTCTTTCCTTTTGTCATCACCATCCTATGTATATATTCCATTTCATGAATAAAGTCAAAAGAAAAGAGAAAAAAATGAATAAATAAAATGTTTTAACAAGTTTAGACGTCTTTTGATATATTAGGTCCGTCGTGAATATTTTGACTCAACCCGAGTTTACTTATCCAATTTTACTCTAGCTAGTATCCTTAACCATATGGACCTCAATTGGTTTATTAGGCTTAGCATCCACGAGTCTCATTACTTGAGATTTTAAATTGTGGAGAACGAGAGATGATAGAGTTGATAATAAGTTTAAAGGTTAATTCTTCCTTATATAAGTTTTTTTACTCTTTCTTCCCGCTTGTATATTAAATTGCTTAATAAATGATGATTTTTGCGGTTTAGATTCGATATTTTAGCTCTTAACCAACTCTTTTATTTCCTTGTAATTAAAGCATGAACACATTGAGGATGCCAGCGTTGTGGACTTCTGACTAAGGTGGCTCATAACCACTAAGTAGGAGGTATTCAGACCATGGGACCGCGGAATTTGGCCTACTATATATATCATAAATAAAGAAAGAATAAGATTAAATATGACCTCAAGGAGCCTTAGGGTGTGGGGCATGTAGCACGAACCTTGTCATTAGAGCCTTAGGGTGTATGACATGGTAAGTGTTTAATAAAAATTGATAAATAATCAATTCCCTTGTTTGTGGTTCAAGGAGCCGTAGGGTGTGGATCATAGATGAGGAGCACTTTTACATCTTAAAGAGCCTAAGGGTATATGATGTGAATTTGCTAAACTCTGCATAAAGTCAACATGACTTTGGAGGAAATAATAATAAGTAGTACTATTGGCCAAATTTTAGATCTGGGAATTCATTCCCTAAATCGTGTTAAATTATCCTTGATGTGGGCTTACTTTAGTGACAACGTTTTTGAGGATGAGGTTAGGTTCCAAGTGTCGGGTTTTACACCGCTTTGCCTTCATTTTTTGACTAATGATTATTTAATAAGTCAAATGAGCCTATGGGTGAATGACAATATTTAAAATATAGAGATATAACTTAGGAATATTGGAGAAGGAGTATTACACAATTGTCTATATAAGTGGGTTTAACTTGAGAACTTATGGTAAACAATGATCTTGTTTTTATGCTTGCTATGGGGAACGTGAAACTTGAGGGTGATAAATATTCATGACACCAAAGCCCTAATTTAAGTCTTAGATTCTTTTACAAGTTTCTTCCATCAAATAATTTCGAAGTTAATAAATTGAATGAAATTATTATATCTTTTATAAGTTTTTATCTTTCATTGTTGTTAAGTTTCTTTTATTGTAGTAGTAGTAGTATATTATAATAAAGGTCAAGATGGGTTAATTATGATGGAAAATGTAAAATTAAGCTTTGAAATAATGCATTGCATGGGGACATTACAATGGTCAAGTGTATGGGATTTAATAAGTGTGAAAACACTTATCCTTTCACCACTTAAAACAAATTAAAAACGAGACCAAAACGTGTATTTAATGTCGTAAAAGTGGGAATTATGCGTGGCTTGTGTTTTTATTGTGTTTTAGTGCCAAAATATAAAAAAAGAAGAAAACCCGGGCTTTCACGGGCTTTTATCGAAGAAAAAGACAAAAGACAAAGTCAAAAGATCAAGAGTGCAAAAAGAACGGAAGTTAAAGGCCTATTCTGAAGATTTATCGAAGAAAAAGACCAAAGACGGAAGTTTAACGAAGTCGAATAACCAAATCTAATAAAAGAAGAAAATTAGAAGACGAGTTCATTTTATCATTCGACAAATCCCTAGACAAAGTCGAGAAAGACGAATTAATTAAGAAGACGAAAAGACAAAGAGAAAGAAGGAAGCAACAACACCACACCCTCCTCCACTATATATAGCCTAAAAACCTTCTTTTGTAGTAGTTAGTTTTTCATTAGTTTTTCATTAAGGTGATTAGGGGTAGGTGAAATTACTTCCTCTCTTTAGTTTTCTTTCAAGTTTCTTAATCTTTTCATCTTTAATCTTGTTTTGTTGAATCTTAATCTGCATCTTTAATTCAATATTTTGAAATTAATCTCATTCTTCCTTTCTTGTTTTAAATCTTATGTTTAATTTGGTTAATCATGTAGCTTATTTGATCTTATTGCTTGTTTGATTTAAGTGCTTATATCATTGTTCTTATTGTTTTGATGTGGTTGATGTTATAGCTTATTGTTCTTATTGCTTATTGTGTGTTTAGCTTATTTTCATTTAAGTGATTTGGTAGATTAACGTTCTTAAAGTTGATTTTATATATTTTGCTTATTTGGTGTTTTTAGAATTTTTGATATGTGTTTTGTTTAGCTTTTTCTAAAAAATTGTTTAGCTTAATTTTAGATTATTTGCTTAATTGATTCTTGCTTATTTTTCATTTAATCCGAATAGCAAAATCCTCTTTTTCCGAACTGTAGACATTTCATTTTCCCGAATTAAACATTTCCTATTTATTCTGAATAATTAAACAAAGTATTATTCCGAATTGTATAAACTTTTCCTTTTCCCGAATTATATTGAGTAATCACTGATTCCAAATTAAGTATAAACATAATTTCGAAGTAGGTCATGTTTGTGTATTCCAAATTGCATATCTTTGGTTTTTCCGAATTACATACAAATTTATATATTCCGAACTAGGTGTAATATTGTTTTCCGGATTACTTACATTCTATACATTCCTAATTAAGTTGATAACAGATTATTCCGAAATAGGTGATTTTCTATTTATTCTGGATTATATGTTTTGCTTTTTTCCGAATTAATATAAAAATTGTATTCTGAATTATACACTTTGCACACATTCCGAATTAGGTGTTTAAGAATTCCGAATTGAGTTCTTGTTTTGATATCCCGAATAAGGTTCACTTTTGGGATTTTGAATTAGGTTACTTTGTTAGTTTTTCCGAATTAGGTTCTCTACTTGCATTT
The DNA here is from genome assembly GCA_025667525.1 of Glebionis coronaria. NCBI lineage: Eukaryota > Viridiplantae > Streptophyta > Magnoliopsida > Asterales > Asteraceae > Glebionis > Glebionis coronaria. Next base: position 443,179,858 of record CM046878.1, on the reverse strand, counting down.
TGAATTACGTTTAGAACTTGCATTCCAAATTGTTTTTAAATTTATATTTTCCCGCCCTTTTTGTCAAGTTTAATTTTTAAAGTGTTTTGTTTTATTTTATTTTTAAATTTTGCTTTTTATTAAATCTTAAATTTGCTTTATTTCTTTTTAACTTGTTTTTACTTTATTTTATACTTTTCAAGTTATAATTTTTAGAAATAGATAATCAACCTTTCTTTTTATTAACCAAAAACGACTAAGTCACACTTAAAACCCTTTTTCAATTTGAATCGAAACGAAGAACAATTTCACTCAGTAAATTTATCAGTTATTACATGGCCATGTGAGTTGACACCTCAAGTGAATGTGAAACAAATAAGCTGTTGTTAGTTTAATTTGTTGGTTACCCATTATATCATTTGCAAATTTTTTAGTTTTCAAGGTTTTTGAAAAAACTTTGTTCTTATTTTTAACTCACTATCCTATAAGCTACCCAAAGCCATCTGACAAATGAGCTTTTGGATAGCTTTTAGGGCTTGTAGTGTTCTTTTCTTTGTTGTGTGTTCAACAGGTACCCACAAGGCACCACCATTTTGACTATTGTAGTCTAGGGTGGTGTGGCTCTTATTTTCTCATTGCATTATAAACAGCTTCCTTCATAAGCCACTTAACCACATATCTAGCTAAAGTTGGAGATGGCATCAGCTTGCAATAGAGGGGTTTGGATGTAAATCCCTCAAGGTATAAGGCTTGAACCCTTAGTTTTTTTTGCAAAGTTTGTGATTTTGGGTATTTTGTGGAATTTATTGTTTGTATGCTCATCTGAGTATATTACTATTTATTTAGTGTTCTTTGAATGATTTGAGTTTTTTCATGGTAATTTGAAGGGTTTTGAAGTTTGTTTGTGAAAATTTCTTTGTTAATTTTTCTATCAGCAAGTTAAGGAATGTTTGGGATTTGTATGTTCAAAGGGTTTAGGGTGACAACTACATCCTACATATTTGCTTGCATATTGTCTAACTTGTCTGATTTTTAGTTTGAGTTTATGCTTTTATCAGATAAGTTGTATGCTCAAGTTTGCAAGTATTTATTTGACAACAGCCTAAACCATCAGATCTAATTTTTGAGTTTGATTTTGTGAATGGAAGTTTGAAACTTTGTGGTCTGTTAGTTTAGGGAGTGTTTGACATCTTCTTATTGGAGGTTTGAAGTTTCATATCTTATCCAAGCTTCTAGCTTATTTTCATAGTCACTAAAAGTTCGGTTACATGCACTTATCTGAGAAACATCATTTCTTGTAGTCATCTGATATCGGGTAACGCATAGCTTTTAGGTCACCTGATATCTGAAATAGGGGTTTGTCTGTTGCTTATTATGTGACTGTCTAGTGCTTTCTGTGAGCTTATCTGGCTTATATCTTCGTGGTTTTTTTTGCTTATTCTCACCTCCCCACAAGCCTACTTCTTGTGGGGTTGACTTTGTCTAAAAAGAAAAAAAAATAGCAAAAAGCGTAACTTGCATGGCTCGATCTCTCGACCTGTCACGCAGGAGTAGAGGGAGTTACCATTGTACCAGGGCCTTTTTCTTGAAAAGGCTTTGGTACATTGACCCTTTATACCCTTTTTTATTTATAGCTTATTATTAAAGATGTAGCTTTTTAGCTTATTTCCAGCTTATTTGATTAATATTTTTCATTTTTCTTATTTTTCCTTTGTAGTATATAGCTTTTAAGATTTTTCAAAAGTAGTTTTACATTTTTTTCGTTATTTAATTATTTTTAATTCATTTTTAAATTTCTTTTTTAAATAGATTAAAAATAGTTAAAGTAAGTTTTAATTTTTAGAAAAAATACTTTTAGACTTAGAAATATATAATCGAGGTTTACAAATAATAAAATCTTTGTTTGGGCTTTTTCTTGATTATTTAAATATTAGGGATTTAATATATAATTAATTAAAAAGTTTCAAGAAGTTTTATTTATTTTTACCCCTTAGTTATATTTTATAGGATTTATTTGAAATTTTTATTAATTTTTTAGAAAACTTTTATTTGTACGTCTCGTTTTGCCTAAAAATGCGTTTTTCGTCTTAGCTTAATTTTAGCGTAACTCGTCTTTTATTTTTCTCTCTTTTCACCCCCAAAAATGAACTAATCCAAATTACGTTTTTAATACTTGGCGCACACGAGAACGAACTTTCATTGTCGAGTTTTACAATAAAACCCGCTTTAAAATCCTTAAGATCATTAAATGCACGAATTTACGGTTAAATTTAAACTATTTAATTAGTTAATATACGACATGAATCAAGGACATTTAATACGAACGTTACGTATATTAATTAATTATTGTAAGTATTACGTATGAAAACATGAATATTAATGCACGATAAGTATTCACGTAAAATACTTAAAACATTCAAGACATAAACACGAACATTAAAAACGAACACACAATATGATAATTTAAGGCACGAAAAATTAAACGAATATGTATGTATGTGTTGTATATGTGGCGTCCAACAAGAGGGGAAGAAAAGGGCTTTGGCCCAATCCATTAAGAATACATGATTTAACCAAATAACAATCCCCAGGGAATTTTCATAAAACATAAACACGGTAAAAAGTTAAAATCCTAAAAGTCTCTCGTTCCTCCTCCTCTTGGCCGCGACATCAACAACAACCACAAGGGCAATCTGTTGCTTTTTGATCTTTGGTAATTACCTGTTCGTGTTCATTATTTAATCCTTAATTCATCCACGCGTTTGGTATTCCTTAAATCCCTTTCTTTTTATTTTAATTATGTATGATCCAAGATCTTTAAAAACAAATAAAGGAAAACATGTAATCAATGATATTAAAATAAGAAAGGGTTGGTTATGGTTTGGTTTGGCTCGGCTACACACAAATCGAGAGTAGTATGACTCTCGATGGCTTATTGTTCCACTAGCCACAACCTTTATGGTGGCGGTGGTGTTTTGGTTCGGTCAGCAGCAAGCCAAGGACCCCCAGCAGGGGGAAACTTGGTAATCCAGTGGTAACCGAGACCTTAAAGGTCTCGGTGGGTTGTTTTGTCACAGCAGGGGGACGAACGGCAGTAGCAGTGGCAATTGGCTTAGCCAGGGGTTATGCAGGCAGCATAGTGGCGCTGACAGTCAGTCAGTGGCTGCTTTGTTGGGTTCGGCCGCAAGCCACACCCATCCGGCTGTGGTGTTGCGTGGACTTCGAGGCAACACCGAGACCCCATGGTCTCGGTGGGATTTCGTTTGGGGTTCGGTTAACACCAAAACACGCAAGGGGGTGTTTGGCTAAACTTTTACAAAGGCATGTATTAAAAAAAACTATTTATTTAATTAGTTTAATCAAAACATGTTAATTAAATTAATTAATGTTTATGACTTAAGATATGATTTATTTAAATAAAATCATGTTATTTTGTATGTTCATTGTATTTAAATAAAACCTAGGATAAAATAATTAATTAGTTAATTATTCATGTACGTGTAAATTAAATAAAACTTAGCTTAATTAATTTATAACATTTTAAGGTAAAGTTTAATTGCATTAATCATGCAATATTATATAATTAATAATAACTTATGATAACATGTAATATCATTATTAATTAATAATTATAACTTAAGCATAAGTATTTGATTATTATTAAACTTTACAATATAATTAAACATGACATATTATAAGCTTATTAAAACTATATGTTATATCATTTAATTATTTAATAAGCCTATGGTAACATGCTATTTATGGCAACATACTAAATATGGTAACATGCTATTTATAGACACATACTAAATATGGAAACTTTCTATTTTTGGAAATATACTAATTATGGAAACTTTATATATTTGGAAACTTACTATTTAAGGAAACTTGCTATTTTTAGAAAGTTACTATATATGGAAACCTGCTATTTTTGGAAATTTACTATATATAGAAACCTGCTATGTTTAGAAAGTTACTCATTATGTTATAACAAGTACTGTAACACATAAAACATGAAATACATGAATCTAAAACACATGATTAAACATGAAATAATAAAACAAGACAAGAATAAGTATAATAAGTAAGAACACGTCAAGTAAACTAAATAACAAGTATATATAAGTAAAACAGACACTTATTCATGTCCTTTTATTATGTAGCTATCGTGAAGTCAGAGTGATCTTCCGTGTTCGTTTTTGTTTTCATTTACTGGACATAAGGTACGGATATTCCTTCCTTAAGTAAGACATTCTTTCCTATATTAGGATTCCCCGTTTGCAGCCATCTGTTTTCCCCAGTAGTTTACGTGTCTTAAACACTTTAGTATATGTTATGTTTATTTTTAGATTTTCCTGAGCTATATACATGCATGTCAGTTTCACCTAGTTATGGGGGTTCCATAACCATAGCACTGGAGGCACCGGTGTTATGACTCTTCTGCGGTGAGAGTGATTGCTCGCAGCGTACCTTTAGAGTATTTGGTGTTGGGTCAAAAAGTTGATGTGGTAGAAACTAAAAAACGAAGAAAATATGAAGGCATGTGTCTAAGCATTGACAGGTGTAATCCAGGCGCTGTCAAGAGCAAATCCGGCGTTGACAGAAGTCAACAAAATTCAAACGTTGTTGGAAGCTTCTATTTAGGATAAGTATGCATAATATTATTCTGTATTAGTTATTTAAATAGAAGATTTACATGTTTATTCATAATTATCTCTTGTAAACCCTAATCCTTACACTATATACGGAACCAAGGGTATTAGGTTTTATTCATCTCTTTCATTCACAATGTAAACCTAAAGCGTGTGTGGACTAGGTGTGGGATTTAATGTATACACACTTAATGATTGTTTGTTATTGATATAATGAGCAATCCAATTGTTTAATTCTTGTGTTCTTTGTGCCTAAACACCATGTTAATGGTTGTTGTTCTAATTCCGCTTTGATTGTTTAATCATATGAACAATGATCATTCCTAGTAGCTAAAAGATTCAAGGAAACCAAGGTTTCCACAGTTGGTATCAAAGCCTCGTGGCTCGTGATGCTAGGACCAACAAGGTGTTCGTGTTTTGAGAAGAAAAGAAAAATCCGTTTAGGGTTTTTTTGGACGTTTTTGTGTGCGTTAGCAGTATTAAGAAGGCCACAACTTTTGATTGGACCGTTGGATCGTCACAAAATTTCTTGTGTGTGTTCTATACACATATATCTAGACATCTACCGGAGGGATTGTCAAGTTTTATCCCCAGCAAAAAGTTATTAAGCGTCAAAATTGGCTGCAAAGGTGATTGATCGTTTTTCTGTTTTTGCTATAAACTTAAATCTAGGGTTTCCAATGAACCCTAGATCAATTCAGATATGAGAAAGATGATTTGCAGCAGTTGTTTGTAATTCATGGCAGCAACGGGTTTTACAAAACCCTAAAATTGATGAAGTTAGATTATGATCTTCGTTATGGGCTGTTGGTTAAAGGAGATGTGTTGTTAGCTTTGGGAGTTGATTCTTCATGAATCAATGATGAACCCTAGCAGCATGTTCTTGTTCCTTCAACAACAGTTTATGTGGCTGTGATTGTTAGGGTTTTTGTGAAACCCTAGATCTTGTGTTATTCAGGCAGCAGCAACAACGATGACAGACGTGGTCCATTCAATTCTTACTGGTGGAAAACATTGTGTTCACACGTCCTGGTGACTTGAAAGGATACGACAGTTTTTGATGCCATATACTTATTACGTCATGGAAAGCTATATATTATACGTGATAGGTGTATATTGGTTCTCGTTGGATTGGACTTATTTATTGAATGTAGACAAAAGATGCTATGCTGCACAATGACGACACAAATGCGAATTTTGTGGGTATTGAGGGATCATGGATGTGTTATTTTTGGAGGTGATTCTTATTATTAATTTCACAGTTATAAATTTTGATAAGATGATCATGTCCTACGAATATTAAGGAGATCTTGATGTATTTATGGGACGAAATATATGGTCCATCCCTGATTTCTTGGAGTACAAATGTGGATTAGTTTATGTGATTGCTGACTTATTACGTGGGTAAGATTCTTGCATGCGTAATATAAGGAGATAGTTATGGGATTGATACAGAAAGTTATTTTGGTGAACATTCACATAAGCAAAAGTCAAGTAGTAAAAGAAGAGTCCCTATTTTTCAGGGGATGTAAAGACGTGGGGATGAAGATTAAAGTAAAAAGACGTGATCTTTTATTAATGGAAAGTGATTTATCACTTTTGGTACCCACGGTTGATAAACTTTTGCTGTTATCAAGGAAGTTGTTGCCACAGATGAAGTCAGCTGACAAGGTTTAAGAATAGACGCTGACAAGGTTTGCTTAGACGCTGACAGGAAGAAGGTTAATGTTGACAGAAAGCGTTGACATGTGTTGTCCGAGAAAGGTTTTTTCAAGCGTTGATAAGCTTTGTCCGATATTGGACAATGCATGTGATTAAGATGTTGGACAGTGAGGGTTCTCGGATAACAAAGGAATAGCTGCTGTTTGAGAAAATTAATACGATTTTGGCACACAAAAAGGAAGTATTTACACTCAAAGGTACATGGAATCTCTGTTTTAATACAAAATATCATTTTGATATTTATGGCTCGGATATTTTTAAAGGGATCAATGATTTTAACGTAAGTTAGCAACAATTCGTGAAGTATTTTATTGGATTAATATTTGATTAGATTATGTAATCAGGGTAGCCTTGTAAAAGAGTTATCTGTTGTAAGACTTTTACATATGATATGAAGATATTATTTCATTAAGATTCGTCATGAAGAGGTGTTGGCTTAAGGGGAAGAATTCTTATGGTAAGTTTGATGTTCGAAGTAGATTTTCGTGAGTTTGTGTTTAATCATATCTTTAAATCGTGGATAGATCCCATTGGTTTGAAGATAACTTGTTCATGCTTTAAATGTTTGGTGATGAAGACTTGTCATAACACTTGAAGGAGTTACATTATCGTGCTCAGTGTCTCACAAAGGATGAGAATATTGACAAGGGATCGAGGTCTACTTATAGTTTGCAATGGGTATAAGTTCTTCATCACATGGATAGTACAAGACATGAAACACAAGGTTGGGTTATTCTACATCTACATCAAGAATATTATAGTTATTTTTCTTCAAAATCATTACACAGAGCCTACATTTGAGTATCTTCAAGATTGCGTACATTGTTTACTTCCCTGTTAATGTGACAAAAAGGGGAAGACCTACATGCTACAATTAAGGGGAAGCAATTTGAAGATGATGTACAACTTACAAGAGATATACATAGAGTTTTGCCAACATCAACTAGGGGAAGATTGTTGGGTCAAAAGGTTGATGTGGCAGAAACTCAAAAACGAAGAAAATATGAAGGCATTTGTCTAAGCATTGACAAGTGTAATCCAGGCGTTGTCAAGAGCAAATCTGGCGTTGACAGAAGTCAAACGTTGTTGGAAGCTTCTATTTAGGATAAGTATGCAGAATATTATTCTGTATTAGTTATTTAAATAGAAGATTTACATGTTTATTCATAATTATCTCTTGTAAACCCTAATCCTTACACTATAAAAGGAACCAAGGGTATTAGGTTTTATTCATCTCTTTCATTCACAATGTAAACCTAAAGCGTGTGTCGACTAGGTGTGGGATTCAATGTATACACACCTAGTGATTGTTTGTTATAATATAATGAGCAATCCAATTGTTTAATTCTTATGTTCTTTCTGCCTAAACACCTTGTTAATGGTTTTTGTTCTAATTCCGCTTTGATTGTTTAATCATATGAACAATGATCATTCCTAGTAGCTAAAAGATTCGAGGAAACCAAGGTTTCCATATTTGGCCTTTGTTATTATTATCATGTGGGGCGAATGGGTGCATCCTAGGACAAGTTAGTAAGATTTCATGGTAACCGTGTTTGCCTTGCATCCGTTACAGGAGATGATCCCTCCACTCATATATTATATTAATTAGGGGCAACCCCTCTAATTGCATGATGAGGTCACCTCTCTAAGTATTCATGCACGTTGATATAACATGACCTATATAGGCTCCGAGCATATTTAAAATACAGATTTTCAGAATAAACTAAACATAAGTCTTTTCAGAAATATAAAACTAGTCTTATAAGCAATGTTTTAAAAACCGGGTTTTTAACCGGCCTGGTCATATCACTGGTTTACCGGTTCAACCGGTTTAATTACCGAGTCAAACCGGTTTTATGCAAAAAAGGAAAAATAACTTTTATTTAGATGTATAATAAAAAGACACATTACAAATTTCTAATATATCTGATAAAATTGTCATATAACATTACAAATAAACATGCTCGGTGTCTTTTTATCTTCATGAAGGATAACTATTTAAACTAGTTGTATATTAAAAAAATTTTAGTTTCAATTCACTTCAAAAAGCATAATCTCACAATTCATTATAGTAGAACAGTTATGATCATGACTACCTACTCTCGTAAGCTGGTACACGCAACTCCCAATTCCCATTTCCCAAAATAACCTTTTAATGCTAAAATAATTTCCTATTCATCATCATTTAATCCAAAACCAGATGAAACAAAAACCTTTCATGACCCCAAATACACACACTTATCACATTTTTAACCACCACCACTAACATAGTTCGATTGCCTCTCTACTGTCAGTATATTCTGTTCTGTTGCCTTTCATATACACTGAACCTGACGGTTTTTAGTCTTACGGGTCGACCTGGGTCAACTAAACCCGGGCGGTTTAAACTGGTTTTTTTCCTTGAAAACCCGGCTTATGACACACTGTTCACTGTTCAGGTTCCCGGTTCAACCGGCCGAGTTGAACCGGGTTTTAAAACACTACTTATATGCTTAAACCAAGTTTTCTAGGAAATACACTTATTCCACTGTTATTCTTTTCATTTCATTACTTGCTTATGTTTATGCTTTACATTTCAATGTCATATATCCGCATATTGAGCGTATTGCTCAGCCGTATTATTTTTTCCATGTCCCAATACGGCAGGTACTAAAGGGAAAAGCTAGGATTCAAGAGTACGTGCACGGGATGGAGGCACCTACTCTTCTTTCTCTTTTAATGCATTTACATACTTTTGCTTTGCTAGACATTGTTTAGTCCTTTCCTTACATTATATTCTTATGCATTTGTGTGTGGAGCTTATGTTGGAACCGATGTTTGTTTTCGGTTTCCTTTATGGTCATTTAATGTTTTAGACATTTACCTTGCATGCTTTGATGACACGTCATAATTACTACGTAACGGTCCATTTATCCAAATGGGGTGTTACAATTATGGTGTCAGAGCCAAGGTTTTGACCTATAGGCTCTTAAAATTGACATGTAACTAGTGAGTAGTCATCAGTGTCTTCCTAAAACTGACAATACATTTTACTCATTTCATTTCATGCATTATCATTGTTTTATGTCAAGTTTTGACTAAGTAATGGTTGGTACAAGACTGGCCATATTTAGTCGCATGTGCTTTTCATTCAAATTTTATTTTGTGAATTGACTCATATGTGTTAACCTTGCTCATATCAATTTTGTTATGTGGACCAACCCATAGGCTTCCGCTATTGCCAATGGCTGTTTTCATTGGATATGCCTTCATAAACTCATCATGTATTTATTATTTTTATCATATGTTCTAATCAGCTTAATCATTTCATTTCCTCTTTTAAACTGTCAGATGGTCATGACACGTGAGCAGGAACTGGCTTCAGCTGTCCAAGCAGCTCTGCAAGCTATGCTTCCACAAATCAGGAACCATATATGGGCTGAATACCAAAACATCCCGAATCAGAACAACAATCCTTCTCCTCCTCCACCGGTTACTCTACACACTTGGCTTGAGAGGTTTAACAAGCAGAAACCTCGATCTTTTGAGGGCGCTGGGATATCATCTGATACGGAAAAATGGATTTCTCATATGGAGAAAATTTTTGATGCTATGGGATGTGACGGGATCTACAAGGCAAGGCTGGCTTGCTATAAGTTTGAAGGAGATGCCTTAGCTTGGAGGAGGGCATACAAGCTAGCAAATGGAGGTGATGTTTGGTTTACTTGGGACCAATTCAAGACTCTGTTTTATGGTCAGTTCTTTTCGACAGCTAAGAAGGAAAGTCGTAAAGGGAAAATCATTCAATTCGTCAAAGAGTTGGAGAGACTAGCACTGAGTTTATGAAAAGGTTTCTTAGGTTGGCTGGATTTCTAGGCGCTGCTACGGGTACTGTTGAGGAGCAAGCGAAGCACTTTCGCTGGGCTCTTCACTCCACGATGGTAGATCGTTTACTTAGTGCTACTTACACTAATGTGGCACAAGTTAATGATGCAGCACGTAGCTTGGAAATGCTGCATGAGCGAGATAACTACGAGGAGCAAGCTCGTCCAGAGAAGAAGTATAAATTTCAGTCATCAAGCGTTATCATTTTATTCCAATCTTTATGTTCATTTATACCTTTTTCCTATCCAATTGTATCTTTCAGACAGAAGGGTGGAGACCGGTCCTAACCGGCCACTCAACAGAATGCCAACAAGGGGCACGGTCAATCTAATGACCGCTACGCATACCGTAACAATGCCAGCCAGTCCAACAACAACATGTCCCTAAATTCTTAAACTTTTTTATGTTAAGCTGCTGTTTGTTTTACATACTAACATGTCAGCATCATTAACAGGAACTCTGCAAGTGGACGTGACCAAAATGCTAAGGGTCAGCAGTCCAACAACTCGTCTTCAACTGGTAATTTATCACTGAAACTTTAATGCAGTCATGTTTATGCCAAATAATCATGTCTCACGCATATTTTCTTAAACGGGCTCTCAGGTAGCAAGGGTACCTCCTGGAGGCTATACCTACCCTATCTGCACAACTTGTAGTCGTAGACATCCCGGACCATGCCGGAGTTTGTTTCAAGTGTGGACAATCCAGACACATGTTGAAGGATTGCAAGAAGGGAGATACTTTTGGTACTTCTAGTGCTGCTCTTCCTAAGCCACCAGCTTCGGGTCGTGTCTACACTACCATCAAGGATTAAGAAAATAAGTCTTCAGATACTAACGGTCATGATGCTTGCGTTTTATTCGATACTGGTGCAACTCATTCAGTCATATGCACTACATATGTCACTACTATTAATAAAATCCCTATGCCACTAAAGAATATTTTAAGTATATCTACCCTTATGCGAGACTCTGTACGCATTACCCAGGTGTACAAAGATCTTCCACTAGAATTTGATAATAAGATTCGCCCAGTAGACGCACTTACTTTGGATATGTGCGAGTTAGATCTCATCTTAGGCATGGACTGGTTATCCAAGCACCATGCTACTATCGACTGTCATACCTATCGGGTTATCTTCGGTGATGTTCAAGCACTAGAGTACATTCACAATAGTTTTATACCAGGAAAGTCTGTACAAATCATTCCTTCCTTAGAAGCTCGTGCTTTACTATCTCATGGCTGCGAGGACTTCTTAGCTTCAATTCAAGATATTGTCGCCAAAGTTCCGTCGATCCAAGATCAACCAGTTGTCTCAGAATTCCCCGATGTATTTCTAGAAGAAACTTCGGGTATACCACCTATCCGTGAAGTAGAGTTTAGCATTGAGCTCATCCCAGGAGCTCAACCAATCTCTAAGGCTCCTTATCGCATGGCTCCCATAAAAGCTCAAAGAGTTAAAAGATCAGCTGCAGGAAATACTGGGGCGAGGTTTCATCCGTCCGAGTGTATCACCATGGGGTGCACCGGTACTTTTCGTCAAGAAGAAGGATGGCAGCATGCGTTTATGCATTGACTATGGTGAACTGAATAAGATCACGATTAGGAACCGTTATCCATTACCGCGTATCGATGATTTGTTTGACCAACTGCAAGGTGCCAAGCATTTCTCCAAGATTGATCTAAGATCCAGTTATCATCATCTGCGAGTGAAAGAGCAGGATATTCTGTTGGAAATACATTTTTAACGTATATTAGAAGTACCGGTTGTTAGCCCTATAAAATATAGGGCTAACAATCTAATTCTTCTGCATGATTATGTACACGGGGGTATTCAAAATTTACACCACCCGGATACAAATGGGTACCCAAGACAACTCCTATTCTAATTGGGTCTATGAATGTTAGCTTTCCTTTAGAATCTAGGCCTACTACTATTTTGGAACCCGTTTCCATCAAGGGCTCCCATTTGTCAAATGCTACATTGTCTTCTACTTCTTCTGCAGCTCGTCGAAATCATCCTATTCATAATGGACTCCGGGTGCACAAAGCACATGATGGGCAATATCAATCTTCTCATTAACTTCGTGGAGAAGTTTCTGGGTACGGTACGGTTTGGAAATGATTAGTTTGCACTGATACATGGATATGGCGATCTGGTTCAAGCAAATCTCACTATCAAACGGGTTTATTACGTCGAGGGACTGAATCACAATTTATTCTCGGTTGGTCAATTTTGTGATGCGGATTTGGAAGTGGCTTTTCGGAAATCTACTTGCTATGTTAGAGACTACGATGGGAATGACCTTCTTACAGGTTCTCGTGGTTCTGATCTCTACACAGTAACTCTTCAAGACACATCTTCAACAAATCCAATTTGCTTAATGGCTAAAGCTTCATCATCTCAAGCATGGTTATGGCATCAACGATTGTCACATCTCAACTTTGACACCATCAACTTGCTTTCGAAGAATGATATTGTGACCGGTCTTCCTAAGTTGAAATTCGTCAAAGACCATCTTTGTTCTTCTTGTGAGTTGGGGAAAGCAAAACGTAAGTCTTTCAAAACAAAGACTACCCCAAGCTTAAAAGGACGATTGGAACTTCTACACATGGATTTATGTGGTCCCATGCGTGTAGAGAGTATTAACGGGAAAAAGTATATTCTCGTGATTTTTTATGATTACTCTAGATACACATGGACTTTCTTCTTAAGGTCCAAAGATGAAACATCAGAGGTTCTCAAAAACTTTCTCAAGATGATACAACACAATCTTCAAGCTCAAGTCTTAACCGTAAGAACGGATAGGGGTACTGAATTTTTGAACAAGAACTTACAATCTTACTTTCAAGAAGAAGGCATCGAACATCAAACGTCTATTGCTCGAACTCCTGAACACAACGGCGTTGTCGAAAGACGGAACCGTACTTTGGTTGAGGCTGCTTGAACAATGCTTTCTGCTTCAAAATTACCGCTATTCTTCTGGCTGAAGCAATTGCAACTGCCTGTTATACTCAGAATCGTTCTCTCGTCATCCCTAGATATGAAAAGACACCTTACCACATCATCAATGGCAGGAAATCTACTGTCAAATTCTTTCACGTATTTGGATCTTTATGCTACATCCTTAAAGACGGTGAGAATCTCGACAAGATGAAAGAAAAAGGTGATGCATGTATTTTTGTGGGGTATGCTACATTGTCAAAAGGATATCGAGTCTATAACAAGAGAACAAAGATTATTATCGAAACAATTCATGTGAACTTTGACGAATTGCCACAAATGGTACTTGATCACAACAGCTCAAGTCCCGCACCTCAATGTCCAGCAATGGTACCTACACAAAACAGTGTACGTCCCGTGCAAGAATGTCAAGAAAGTACTCCTACAGCAGACTCGACGGATACGACACAAATGAATGAGTTGGTTGATTTATATGATCCAATGTTTGATGAATATTACTATGGAAACAAAGAGGTTGTGTCAAAGCCTTCCGCTGTTAATACTGCTGAAGGTACCCGAACAAAGTCAACAAGACACAACTGCATCTACTTCAGCAACCGTTGCTCAAGAGACAATTCCAGTAGATACTCAACAAACTCAAGAAATAGTCATACAACCAACATCACCAACCGTCAATGCTGAAGGAGGAAACAACAATCAAGCAGTCGATGCCCAACCTGACGAAGAAGAATTTATCAATCCGTTCGGTACACCGGTACACGAAGTCGGAGAGTCTTCTAATCAACATGTTGATCCGTCCAACATGCATACATTCTACCAACGATATCCATCCACTCACCATTGGACACGTGATCATCCATTGGAGCAAGTCATTGGAAATCCTTCACAACCAGTTCGAACACGCAGATAACTCGAAACCGATGGCGATGTGTGTATGTATGCACTCACCATGAGTTCTACTGTACCTACAAACATCAAACAAGCCATGACTGATCATGCGTGGATTGAATCAATGCAAGAAAAATTCATCAGTTTGAACGCCTAAATGTTTTGGAACTTGTTGACCGACCCTATGGAATGTCAATTTTAGATTTCAAATGGATCTGGAAAAACAAACTGGATGAAGAACAAACCATCATCAAAAACAAATCTCGTCTTGTGGTTAAGGGATACCGTCAACAAGAAGGCATAGACTACGATGAATCATTCGCTCCAGTCGCTCTTTTGGAAGCTGTTAGGTTATTCCTTGCTTATGCTGCACATAAGGGCTTCACGGTTTTTTAGATGGACGTTAAAACTGCTTTTCTCAACGGTCATTTGAAGGAAGAAGTGTATGTGAATCAGCCGGAAGGATTCATCGATCCTCATCATCCTGACAAAGTCTATCGTCTCAAGAAGGCTGTATATGGACTTAAACAAGCTCCAAGGGCATGGTACGAAGAACTATCCAACTTTTTGGTTTCCAAAGGTTCTATTGATCCTACTCTGTTTATTAATAAATATGGGGATAACATACTACTGGTGCAAGTTTATGTTGATGACATTATTTTTGGTTCTACGAACCCAAAACTTTCGAAATGTTTTGAAAAATTAATGCACAGCAGATTTGAAATGTCAATGATGGGGGAGCTAAAATTCTTTTTAGGCCTCTAGATTCATTAATCCCCACGTGGTATCTTCATAAACCAAGCTAAGTATGCTCAAGAGATACTTAAAAAGCATGGTATGACCTCATGTGCTCGCGTTGGTACACCATTGTCGACCACATCCCTAGACGCTGACTTGTACTCATATCCCGTAGATCAAACGCGATATCGCAGTATGATCGGGTCACTTATGTACCTTACAGCCAGCAGGCCTGATATTCATCATGCCACATGCTATTGTGCACGATATCAAGCCAGACCTACTCAAAAGCACCTCAAAGAGGTTAAACGGATCTTTCGGTACCTTAAGAACACCATTCACATGGGACTCTGGTATCCGAAGGGAACCGGCTTTCATCTAACAACTTTTTTAGATTTTGCTCACGCAGGTTGCCTTGATAGTCGAAAAAGCACTTATGGTAGCATACAATTTCTAGGGGAAGACAAACTTGTGAGTTAGTCGTCAAAGAAGCAGGATTGCACTTCGCTCTCATCAGCTGAAGCAGAATATGTGGCTCTATCCGCGTGTTGTGCTCAAGTCCTTTGGATGAGAACTCAACTCACGAATTATGGCTTCCACTTTGATAAAATACCAATGTATTGTGACTCAAATCGGCCATAGCCATTTCTTGCAATCCGGTTCAACACTCCCGTACCAAGCACATCGAAGTCAGCTATCACTTCATCAAGGAACCAGTGGAACGTGGTATCTTGGAATTATACCTTGTCCGAACTGAGTACCAGATAGCTGACTTGTTTACAAAAGCCCTATCTCAAAATAGGTTTCAGTATCTCGTTGGCCGTCTTGGTATGAAGTATATGACTCCCGAAGACTTGGAGGTTTTGGCAAATGAAGCTGCTTGATTTTTCACTAACTATGACTTCTAAGCACATCACAACTTAGGACTCGGACCTCAAATAAGGAAAGTTTATCACGGACGATAACTTATCTTTCTCAACAAGAAATTAATATTTCTTGGTCATGAGCTTCCTATAAAAACATTCAAAGTTCTTAAGTTCATGAAAAACGATTTCTAAGTATATGTCAGCTTAGACCTCGAACTTCAACTTAAGGAAAGTTTATCACGGATGATAACTTATCCTTCACAACGGGAAATTTATTTTTCTCGGTCATGAGCTAGTCACAAAACAATCAAAGTTTTGAGCTCATGAAAAACGGACCCGAAAGGGAAGTGTACGTTTCAGTGCGCTTTCCCTAAGCAATAGAAGAGAAGTCTTCTATCCTGATTATTTTAAAACCGTTGAACACAATTTTTCAAGAATTTCTCAAAAAGGTTTTTCTAAATCTTTCAAAATTGTGTGTTCAACACTCCCTTCCTCATATGTGGTTTTTATATCTCTAAAATGTCATATGTTATTTTGATCAATTTTTGAGGGGGAGTGTTTTAAAATCAAGCCTTTAATGTTGTTGGGTACATCTCTAAAATTGTCATATTTTATGTATCCAACACATTCCAAAAATGATATTAAATCTGTCATATATTATCGGTAAAGGCATCTCAACTCCGTACCTCAACATATTTTGTGGTGTCGTTTTTCTAAAGTTTTGTCAAATTTTGTCTCAAGACACACATATATTGTTGAGGGGGAGCGACCCGACTGAAAATGTTCCATGATTCATGCGTGCACACATGTTTCTCTCCTGTCGATTTTTCGGAAAATGTCATATTTTAATCAATTGGTATATCTAATATTATATTTTTATATTAGAGATAGGGGAGAAAATGTGATAAAAATGTAATATATCGCAACATGTGATCTTAAAGACTCAAGTGCAACTCTTTCCTTCACATGCCAAACTATTTCGTTTATCGATGCATGTGTGTAGGGGAGCTTTTTGAAAATATAAAACTTTCAAAGTGTTAAAAGTTTTTATTTTTATCAAGCACTTTGAATTGTTTTCAATGGTTTTATGGTTACGATCTTTACCCAAAACAACCTACTATCCACGACGGAACGATGGAGTCAAAAGGTGGTTTAGGATAGGAAACTAAGTCCTATGATCCAACCAGAACCGGAGGGATCTACCCAAGGACATTCCATAGCTAGAAATAGTTGTCCTTAGGAAAGATGGAGTGGAATGAAGCTGAATGCGGACCAATTACTTAAGTTAGCACTAGAACAATCACAACAAGGTGCTAATGATGACGTATTGGTAAGCATTGAAGGAGTTCAATATTCTATGCAACTTAGGTAGAAACCGGGTTAACACATCTTTTGAAGACAAGTGTCATGGACCCAATGATGCGATGCACAACCCTTCCCCAGCCATTCGAGTTTCTCTCAAAAGAAACTTGTCTCATTGTCACGGAGATCAACACGTATCTATTGACTTTCTTACTCCGAGTCAGTTAATATTGAAAAGGTGGCAGTCTGCTCCAGCCTCCGAATACCAAAATGCACTTACTGAGTCTAGAGCCAAACGAGATCTATCTATCATCTCATTAGGACACAATCGAGTCCTACGCATTATCCTTGTGATATTTCCAGAACATCTGAGTGATACTTCACAATGGAGATGGAAATCCTGCTTGAGCCAGCATCAAACAAGCTCATGGTAGGTAACTTGTGTGATTCTACACGAATCAAACTTGTGAGAACTGGAAAGCAACTAAGTTTGGATTCTTAACTGATTCAAACTTGATTCCAGGTTTCTTCGAAAAATCTATCTAATCTTGCCAGAACATTCAGAGTGACACTCATTAGTGTTCACAGTGATGAACGGAAATCCTTCCAGTGTCAACATCAAACAGCACTGCGGTAGGTAACTCGCAAGATTCTCTATGAATCAAGCTTGTGACAAACTGGAAAGCAACAATGGTGCGATTCTTTTTGAATCAAACTTGTTCCAGGAACTCTGAATTGACGACTCTAATCAGACGGATAATTTATCCTTATGATTCACTCTTTACGTTCGCAGTCTGCTTTGAGACGGTCGAGTAAATAGAACTGGCTACTACCGCGGGGAAACCCTGTCAAGGAGGTTCTTAATCGAATCTACCCGATCACAGGTACGGTATCTAATACCGTCTAACGGTCTTCACCGACCGGAGGTAAAACGCTACCGAGTTAGGGTGAAATGTTCAAAGCCATTTCATCCGTGTCTATATATATTGATGCATATCAAGAAGGTGGCGTAGCTGTGCAACCGATGTCGATTCAGAAGTTACAAGAGCACAAGATGGCGATAATCAAGATACCTAAGAATGTAAGAATGTAATAGGTCATCTTAGTCACAAGGAGTACAGATGAAGATCTCAAGCACTCAAAGTCAAATGACAAAGGCTCAAGATAAAGATCACGAAAGCATGAAGGAACAAAGCTGTTACAAACAAGATCAAGACCAAGATACAAGACCAAAGCAGGAAGATCTCCTCTACAAGAATGTATTCACTCAACCATCTTATGCTTTTTAAGCCTTTCAAGATAACCAATACATTAGGGGAGATTGTTAGCCCTATATTTTATATAGTCGAACAAGAATGTAACATGTCATCTTAGTCGTTAATGGTCTTGTATTGTAATAGGTTAGTCGGGAAAACCGAGCTTGGATTTTAAGCTAATATTGTATAAGTTAGGGGCGTAAGCCCAAAACAAAGCCAAGCCCGGCCCAAGGATTCTAAACCCACGGCCCATATGCCAAGGGTATATATACCATCTTCCATGTGTGGAAGAGGGTGTTGGTTCATTTTACTTTCTCTCTCTAGTAAAGAAAAACCTTCCAAATTCTCTCTTGTTTCTCTCTTTACTTTTCTTCTCTTTCTCTCTCTAAATATCTCTTCTAAATCTTGTGTTATGGATTGATATGGGATTTGTTGATCCCAAACTTAGATCGATTTAGCTTTATGTATACGAGATTAGATCAAGTAAGACACTTAGAGAAACCTTTGTATATGTATATGACAATCTAAGTGTTATGCGGAATTAACACTTAAACAAGAACACACAAGATGTAAACAAACTTTCACTTTGATTAATGATATCAAACTTGCTTACAATGAAAATAGTTTACGTATGAAAACTTATTATGAACATTAACCTAAAGGTCTTCTTTTATAGACATAAGAAGCCTTGTAAAATAATCTACATATCAACTATTCTAGGTAAAGATAAATATAGAAAATACATTGTTTTTCTTATCTTTACTAGAAGTAATCTAGAATACAATAAACGCGTAGAGTATATCTTTCCATCAGTGCCTGTCTTCAATGTATCAACGCTTGACATTGTCTTGTCAACGCTTGAGCTTTCAGCGTTTGTTTACTCCTGTCAACGCTTGTTTTACTCTTGTCAGCGCTCAAGTAACTGGCTATAATTTATTCCCAACAATCCTCCCCTAAACTTGATATCAACTCTAGTGATCAAGTTTCTGAATAAACACTAAGAACTAGGAGGAATCTTACAAACCTTCTCATATTGGTAATAAATAAATTTGATCAAGTCTTTTGCCACGTCACTTGAATAATCAATTTCCAGCTGAGTGTTCTTCATCTTCTCCAAGACTTCCTTGGACATGAAGTACCGACCATCCACAAGTAGATACTCAGCAAACTTTGTAGAACTCAAATAATAAACACCAGCAGCTGAATACAATCTCCATTGAAGACCACTGAGATCATCTTCAAGATCCTTCCAAATAGCATGATCTTAATCAATTGGTCCACACATTCTCTTGAATGTTGACCACAGTTTTATTCCATTGACTGAAGTTGGTGCTTCAGTCACATACTTGGCTTCTAATAACCTCCATAGGTCTACCAAGTCTTCTCTGTCAAAACTTGAAAACAAAGATATATGGGTGGTAAAAGTGTGAACCTCTTTTCCATACCTGCCAATCTTCCAAAACCCACATTCATCTTCTTCATAGCTTACAATTGGGTTTCTGGAATCAAGTGGTAACACTTGTACCATATCTGAAGCTTCTAATGGTGAGAGCTTGAGGCTCTTTCTTATGACAGCTTCACTTAGATGTAATGGATCCATATCTTTGGGAAAATCAAGAGAAACTCCCTTTTTCACTGGTCTGGGAACAAACATTGCCTTCTTGAGCTCCATTTCCTCTGCAAGTTCTTCTTTTCTTTCATCAGAAAGAAGTCTTAAAGTGTTTGCTTCCTGCACTCTAACCCAAATGGGATAAGCTCTACATTTCAACTCATCAAATGTCAACCCAGTCAATTTCTTATAAGTCCATCCTGTTCCATGACATCTGAGCAGCATGAAGTACAACTCCTTTCTATCCCTTTTCAAATTTGAGAGAACCTTGCTTGCTTTGTGTTTCAGAATGACCTTGCAATCCTTTTGTACTCTAAGAAGAATCTCCAATCCCCATATCTGATATGAAATGGTCAAGTGTGGATTCTCCATACACCTATCTTCCCAAGCATGGTACATCTGAACCACCTCTGGCATATCAAAATCAACCTGCAATTTCAACTCATTCAATTTCTCCTTGGCCAGCTCATCACTATACTCAAGTCTTTCTGGTTGTTCTATGATCATAACACTTGAGTCTGAACTAGCTTCATCACTTCCTTCTTGCTCTTCTGAAGTGACAACAAAAGGTGATTCTCCCACCTCCTTTCTTTCTTGTTCCATAATTTGTGCAGCCAACTTTCTATCAAACTCAATCTGTGCTGCATTCTTTGGAACAACCTCTTCTACCATAATACCCTTACCCTTATCTAATGGATCAATTGTTGGTAAGGTAGATGGTAATACCTGTGAAGAAACCTCTTTGATGATGGATGATGAGTGGGATACATCAACCTCATTTGCAGGTCTGTCAACGTCCAATTCTGCTTTGTCAGCGCCCAAGATACTCATGTCAGTGTTCAAATTCTCCTTGTCAACGCTCAAATTTCCTGCCTCAGCGCTTTTTGCAATTTCCTCCAACATGGCTGTAAATGATAAATTTAAGTTTGTAGGAGAGACTAGAGACGTATCAAAACCTGTCTGTTTCTTCAAACTTGTTAGGGCCTCAGCAACATCCAAAGATTGACCATCATGGCTGCCCTTATCACTCACATTTATTTGTTCATCCTCCCCTTTGGAAGATTCCTCCATCCCTCTCCTTGTACTAGCAGTCTCCAAAATAACAATCCTCTCCCTCAATTGCTTGAGTTCAAGGCCTTGTGTGCTGACAACTTGTACCAAGTCTGCATTTTGCTTTTGCAAGCTCATGTAGACCGCCGTCAATTCCATTAGGGTCATTGGTTCTAATCTGCCCTCTTCTAAAATTGGTATTTGACCTCCCAAGTTAGATTCATTGGGCATGGATGAGGTCTTAATGATGGTAGGACTGTCTTGGCCAGCTTCTAAGCCAGAACCAATAGTCCCAGCCTCATCCATAACACCAACCACACTTGTGGTGGTGGTTCTCTCTGCTACATGGCTAGGACCACTAGAGGAGAACACTCCAGTAGTCCTTTGGCGTTTTTGTAACCTATATTGAGTTAGGGGAGAAGAAGATGTGGATTGGATGGATGTTGGTTGATTAAGGGGTGTTTGAGTCTGTGAAGGTTGTGTGTCAACGTTTGAAATAGGCACATCAACGCCAAAATTTAATGTGTCAGCGTCAAAGGGTTGTTGGTCAATTTGCATATGTTAGGGTGAAGGTAAAGGTTCTGGTATTGGGTTAATTTGGGGTTGGGGTTCTGGTTGGGGTTGAGCTGCTTCAATGATAGCAATCATAGCTGGGGTTAGGGGTAGGTCACGATGTGGGGGTGAGTTCATCTTCATAAAAATTGCTTTCTTTTCCACAGGGATCTCATAAAAATCATCATGATCCCTTGTGCAGTATCCTTGGACATCAAAAACCATTTGTAAAAACTGGGATAAGCTAAATTCATTTTGTTCCCTTTATTTTTACACATGCCCTCAAAAATCATTTTAGAATAATTAAATTTTTGCCCAGTAGCACTACACACAATAGCACTTGCAATAGATCTATTGATCTCATTGTGTGCAATACACTTGGGACTCAAACATTGTAGGAGGACATGTATGAGGTACTTCCAGGCTGGGGGAAACTCCTGTTTATGATATTTATTTAAAGTTCCTTCATCAGGAAAAGGATAACCCAAAGCCCTTAGTCCTTGTTCTATTTCACTAATGGGAAGGGTGGTTATACCATCAGCATCATCAAGATGCAAAGCTTGGCGTACCAAAGCTTCAGTAACCACCCATGTTCTCCCATGAACAATAGAAGATAATGTAGTCATTCTATTAACTGTTGAGGAACTGACATTGTTCCAAAACTATTTAATATGTGTGACAGGAATGAGTGGTGCATGAGAAAGAGCATACCTAAAAGGATATGCGTTCAAATACGCCACCATTTGTGTGTATTGGGGAAACAGAGTATCATCAGCTTCAAGATACGCGATCATGTTGTGTTGACTTCTGAACCCCAATTCCAAATCTGATGGTTTAAACTTTGGTGCCATTGTTGAAAGCTATTAAAAACGATTGATGAAGATGAAGTTGATAAGAGAAAATTGTGTTAGACAAGAATAATAGGTACCCTGTTTAAAAATAGGAGCCAAATATATAGGAGAAGAAAATGCATGTGATTGGCCCAAAAATAGGCAAGTATTTTAAAAATATAATCATGAAAATATTGAAAAAGAATAAGTTTATCTCATGCATTAAATGAAAGTTATCAGCTCCCAAAATTACGGCCTAAAAATATGTCAAAAAGTAACAACTGGGTAGGTCCCATTGAGTGTCAACGGTCAAAAATAACCTATCAACGCCCAACGACTGTATTCTTGTCAACGTTTGCCATAGCCATGTCAGCGTCTAAATTGGTCACAACAACGCTTGGAAAAATACTTGGCAGCGTCCAAAAATAAAAATGTTTAAAAATAAAATTGACCTTAACAAAGTAATTTATCCTAGAGAAGATAACCAAAAAGCTGATAATTATTATAGGGCGGCAAGCACTGTCCAGTTATGCACACTTGCTTATGCAAGATAGACATAACAGTCCTCTAGTGTCCCTTGCTAACCAAAACTCTTAACAACTAAGTTACCTTATAAAATCCCTTGTTACTCCCAAGTAAATCCCATGACAAAAGCATTCCCAAGTCTCCCAACAGACCACAACCAATTCTAGACCAAAAATGTCTTGGCAGCATGCATAGTATATCAACTTTGCATGCTACAGTGCCTCATGATTTAGTAAAACTAACTCATACTCACCTGTGGACACAATCTAAAATTGTGATAAGAGTATCATATGGATACCCAACCATCCTAAAGGTTCCTAAAACCTCCCCTTAAACTATGATACATAAGTTGCTAAAAATATGCATGAACATAAAAATTCATGTCAAGATAGGAATTAAAAATTCCAACCATCATCCATAAATAAAAAAACATGTCCAAATGCTTCTCCAATGATCGATAAGCAACTCTGTATCCAATGGTATACTGCTAACACCACCTGCACATTTAGATTGAAAACCACAAAACTAACAATGTTGCTAACAATGCCCCGATAACACATAACAGCGTTGAGTGAAGCTTTGTCAGCGTTAGACAAATATATTGCTGACAACGTCACAAAAACACTTATCAGCGTTCAAGCAACCTTTGTCAGTGTTAGAGAAATATAGTGGAAAATCTAAATCCCAAAAAAGACCAATAACAATGCATTATCCTGTACATACTTCTATAAAAAGACTCCAAAACACATATTATGTGAGATTGATCATTCCAATACTTGTTACCAAGTATTGAAACCTCCCAGCATCAAAAGGTTTAGTTAGTAAATCTGACACATTCTCCTCTGTGTAAACCCTATCTGGTTGTATTAAACCCTTCTCAAAACAATCTCTTATAAAATGGTGTCTAATTTCTATGTGTTTAGTTTTAGAATGATGTACAGGATTCTTAATAATGCATAATGTGCTGTTATTGTCAACAAATATCTTGGTATGCATGAAATTATACCCATAGTCTAACAGCTGGTTCTGAATCCACAAAACTTGTCCACAACAAGCAGCAGCAGCCACATACTCAGCTTCAGTTGTAGAATTAGCCACCGCTGTTTGTTTCTTGCATTGCCAAGATATCAACCTGCTCCCAAGAAACTGAAATCCACCAGTTTTGGATTTTCTATCAAACTTATCACCTCCATAGTCACTGTCTGAATATGCAATCAGCTCCAATGGTGAATCCTTTGGGTACCACAAACCAAGACTAGGATAGCATCTTAGGTACCTAAAGATCCTCTTCACAGCATAAAGGTGACATTCTTTGGGAGTCACTTGATGGCGTGCACAAGCACACACAACAAACATGATGTCAGGTTTGGAGGCTGTAAGATACATCAATGATCCAATCATGGATCTATAGTGCCTGACATCAACATCTTTCCCATCTCCGATCTTTCCCCAAGGGTGTTCTCTATCCATAGGAGTAGTAGCCCTCTTTTCATGTGGAGAAAAGCCAAACTTCTTCAAGATCTCTGCCACATACTTATCCTGGGAGATGAAGATACCATCTTCTTTTTGCTGAACTTGTAAACCAAGAAAGAAGTTCATCTCCCCCATAGCACTCATCTTGAATTTGTCTGTCATAAGCTTGGAGAAATCCTCACTCATCTTTGGATCAGTAGACCCAAAAATGATGTCATCAACATAGACCTGAACAAGCAACACATCCTTACCTTTATTCTTTGTAAATAGTGTCTGATCTATGGTGCCCCTCTTGAATCCATTGTCCACTAGATAAGTAGACAAAGTACCATACCATGCTCTAGGGGCTTGATGAAGTCCATACATAGCCTTCTTGACTCTATACACCTTGTCTGGATTCTCTGGATCCTCAAAACCAGGAGGTTGCATCACATATACCTCCTCAACAATTGTTCCATAGAGGAAGGCACTCTTGACATCCATTTGATAGACAGTAAAGCCCATGCAGGATGCATAGGCTAAAAAGATCCTAATAGCTTCAATCCTTGCAACTGGTGCAAAGACCTCCTCATAGTCTATCCCCTCCTCTTGTGTATATCCCTGAGCCACTAATCTTGCCTTGTTTCTGACCACAATCCCTCTTTCATCTCTCTTATTTCTTAGAAACCATCTTGTCCCTATAGGTCTGACATATCTAGGACAATCAACCAGCTCCCAAACATCCTGAATTGCAAATTGGTGAAGCTCATCCTGCATTACTTCCACCCAACTTGGTTCTTTGAGAGCATCAAATATCTTCTTGGGTTCCTGTTGTGACAGAAAACAGGCAAACAAACATGCTTGCACAAGAGGGGTATCAACCTTCTTGTGAATATTGGCAATAAACCCACCAAGACCTTGATGAGATCTTCTAGACTGAACAGGAGTCGTAATATCACCAATGATTTGAGAAGTGGGGTGATTCTTCATGGTAGAAGTGAGAACTCCTCCTTCAAACAGTCTGGTGTCTTTAACCTCATTTTCCAAGTTGCCAATATCTTCTTCATCAGACTCTCTTTCATCAACATGAGGATGAACCTCTTCATATAGATTGGAAGGTTCACCTTGTTCAAAAGTGGAAGAGAAAAGATGTGCAGAAGTGTTTTCAACGCCTGAACCTTGGTTGTCAACGGATGGGCTAACAACGCTTGAACTGTTGTTGTCAACATCTGAGCCATCAACGTCTGAATTGGTCTTGTCAGCGCTAGATTTGCCTTTGTCAGTGCCTGAAGGACCATGCATGTTTGTATCTGGTGATACTTGTGGACCACCATTATGTTTTCCAGCAGCAGCAGCAGCAGCAAAAGCATATGTCCATATGGGAATGGTGACATACTCTTGTATAGGAGATGACTTTTCTGCTTGTGATCCAACCTTTTCATGAACCTGTGTACCTGAAACATCAACAACTTGTTCTTCCACAACATTTGAAGTTACCTTCATAATGTCTGGATTAGTGACAGGCATATAATTTAAAGTCCTAGATAAAGGTTCCAAGTTAAACAACCAATTTGGACCACTTTCAGGATCACTGGGTTTACTCTCTAAAACCCTAACATGTACTCATTCAAGAATACGTTTTTCCTTTTTAAGATAAACCCTATATCCCTTGCTCTGCACTGAATACCCCATGAAGTAGCCTTCATCACCTTTTGCACTAAATTTACCTAAGGCATCACTAGTATCTAAAACTACTACATGACAACCAAAAGGTCTGAGAAAACCAATATTAGGTTTTCTTCCCCAAAGTAACTCATAAGATGTTTTGTTCTGAATTTTGTTAACCAATGCTCTATTTTGAACATAACAAGCTGTATTAACAGCCTCAGCCCAAAAGGCTATAGGAAAATGAGCATCAGCCTACATGGTTCTGGCTGCTTCAATTAGGGTTCTATTTTTCCTCTCAGCAACTCCATTTTGTTGTGGGGTTCTGGCAACACTAAATTGCCTAGTGATTCCTTTCCTGGCACAAAAATCATCTAACACTTTATTCCTAAATTCACCACCATTATCACTCCTAAGCATTTTAACTTCATTTCTAGTTTTCTTCTCAATCTGAGTGATAAAATCAATTAAAGTGTCAGCTGTGTCACTCTTCATAGCTAAAAAGAAAGTCCAAGTAAACCTAGAAAAGTCATCTGTGATGACAAAGCAGTAGGACTTACCATTCAAACTTTCTATATTGGTTGGACCAAAGAGGTCCATATGAAGCAAGTGAAGAGGTCTAGTACTAGAGTGCACCTGTTTGGACTTGAATGAGACCTTGTGTTGCTTGCCTTTAAGACATGCAACACAAGAGTGGTCATTGTGGAAGGCCTTCTCAGGCAAACCATCAACCAAGCCAAGTCTCACAAGCCTGTTTATATTCTTAAAATTTATGTGCCCTAGTCTCCTGTGCCATAAATTGCTTGCATCTACTGAAGCTTTAGCATAAAAACAAGACATATTGTTATTCATTTTAATCCCATTCAGATTCACATTGTATATGTCTTTATGCCTAGGTGTTCTATAGTCAATGTATTTCTCGTCAGGGATCTTATAATCCTTGCTTAATACCAAACATTCAGTATCAGTAAACAAAACTTTATTTTTGTTATCACAAACTTGTGATACACTAAAAAGATTGTAATCAAGTTCCTTTACCAAAAATACGTTTTCAAAACGCAAGTTCTTGGTGAGAAGTGTTCCTTTGCCTGTGATAGTACCATATCCGCCTCCAAAGTAAACCTTATCACCATCCTTAATGGGAATGAAGTTGGTCAAATAGTCTTCCTTCCCTGTTATGTGCCTTGAGCATCCACTATCCAAATATCCATAATCATTGACCTGTCTTTGAATGCCCTGCACATAAAGAAAACAAGTTAGTTTTCTTTGGGAACCCAAGCCTTGGAAGACTTGGATTCATCTGGTTGTTCAATAAGAACAGACTTAGTTCTTACAACAACCCCATTTTCATCCTTCTTAGGATGAAATACCCAGTTAACCCCAATAGATTTTGTAATGACCTTTGAAATGTAATTAAATCTGTTGCAGGTCATTGAAATCCCATTATCATTAGGGTTTTGATCTTTCTTTGGTCTCCATGTCAAGCTTGAAGAAGCTTTAGACCCCTTACCCTGTGGTTGCAAATATTTAGGTCTGGTCACGTTTCTGTCAGCGTTGGAATTGGTCTTGTCAACGCTGAAATTACCCTTGTTAGCGTTGAGCCTAGGGTTTGCTACAGAAACCCATTGCCTATTAGACCAAGTGTTTGTCTTTTGAAATGGTCTTTGTCCATGAGTGTTAGACCCTCTAGTGAAGAATGGGGCAGGTCTAACAACTTGTGGACTTTGCTGCACACAAGGTTTGGGTCTGACAACGTTTGACTTTCTAACAACGTTGACTTTGGGAGCGTTGACACACTTATATGCTAAATGTGAAAAGCTACCACAAGTGTAACAGGCTTTTCTAGACACAACCCTAGGTCTATAAGAGAAGAAGCCTGTTCCATCATTGCTAACTTGGCTCTTAGGTGACCTAGTATTCGTATACATCTCTGCGTACTTCATGCTAGGTTTTCTAACAGTGTTTGAGCCAAGGTCAATAGCTTTACCAGTGATTGGGTTTGTAACCTTAATGGGAGTTGACTCATTAGGACTTTCACATAGCAAGCCACCCTTAACAAATAAGGTAGGGTTAGCTTTCTTCCATTCATTTAAGTCAGTCAACTTTTGTTGATACTCTTCAACTGGGGTGACAACTCTTGGTGGAGGAATGAATTCCTCCTCTTGGAGTTCTGGCAAACCAGTCCAAGATAGGTCATTTGTTGGACACCATAGAAGTCACCAGCTGGTGGTGGAACCACTGAGTAGTCTTTCATCCCAATCCCAGTCATGTCCTTAGGATCCCTTTGTTTACTCACACATTCTCCTAGGGTTTGTGTGGCCTTATCAAATCTTTGAATTTTAAGGCCAACATTATCTTTATTCTTAATGGCCTCATCTAACTTAGCCTGTAACTCACCATTAACCCTTTCCATGATACTCCTAATATCATTACTAGCATTCAACTCATGTTTTATGATATTTATTTTATCTTTTAAGTCAAATTCCATTTTCTTGTATTCAGAAACTGTCTTCTCAGTTTGAGTGAGAGCTAGTTGGTAATTAGACAGTTTGCATCTTTCAGTGCTCATATCATCTAATAATCTTAACACCTCTTTGTTAAGTCTTTCAGTATTTATCCTACAACCTTTACTACAAAAAGCATCATCGTATACCTCATTATCAGATGAAGAGGAGGAGTGTGCCATGAGAGCATATTGAACATGCTCTTCTTCTTCAATTTCAGCAACCAAAGCTTTATCCTCTTCTACATCTTTATCCAGATAGCTCCAATCCCATCCCATACCATCAATTCCTTGAACTGCAACCATGGCCTTAGGATCCTGAGCTTTAACAATTTGACTTGAGGGTTTACCAGCATCAGATCTTCTAGGAGATCTGCATTCCCTCATGAAGTGCCCCATACGATGACAGTTGTAGCATTCAACTTTGGATTTATCAAATCCAGCTGTGTCCTTTGCATTGAAGATCATTTTCTTCTTAAACCTTCTATTCCACCTGTTTGCTCTTATACTAGCAAGAGCCATGTTCCACTTGATATCCATTTCTTCCAAGTGCTCATCACTTATCTGCTCAAGGTCCTCATATGTAATCACTGAACCATTGGGCAAAGAAGCAATATAAGCACACACAGTATCCAGATCCAGACCAGCAGGTTTAACTCTTGGTGAGTCACTTTTGAATGTGTCAGCGTCTGAAAAGGAGACGTTGACAGGATTTGTTCTAGCGCTGACACATGATGATCCAGTAACTGGATGCATGTAGGAGTCCTTCTGATTGAATTGACCTTCACTATGAGAAAAGAAGGCCATGTTATTGTTGGTGGACTTGCTTCCATGCTCCAAAAGAGTTTCATCTTCCAACAGCCTCAGTTTGTTGTAGATATCATCAAACGTGGAACTTTTGTGAGTATTATTGGCAAGAATAGATCTTGCTTCAATCTTCCACGCCTCACCAAGACTTCTAAGAAAAGTAGCATTAATGTCAACATCACCAAGTTGTGTCCCCATGAAGGCCGATTTGCTAGTAATATCAAGCAATCTGCTTCTCACACTACTAAGCTTTTCATTAGGTTGAGCCTTAAAGACAGCATAATCATGCATGAGTTGCTTCTTCTTCTCTTCCTTAGTATCTTCATTGCCACCATATGCAACTTCAAGAGCTGCCCAAAGGTCTTTAGCAGATTCATAACCTCTGTATTTATGCTGGTTCTCTTGTCCCAAAGAGAGTTTCAGAATATTTAGGGTTTTCATGTCAACCCTTTTCTTTGCTATGTCTTCAGCAGACACAGCTCTACCATCATCAGGCTTTTCTTTCTTATCTGCTTCAGAACATCCAGCAACAGCTGCTCTTCCAGCAATAGCATTAGCAATCTTTTAGGCTTTATTGAATGTGTTTTCATATTCAATAATCTCCTATAGTGTGTAGTCATAGATCCCTAGATATTGCTCAAAGTTGAATTTCCACAATTTAAAGTTGGTTGCATCAAGCATGGGAATCTTGATGTTTGGTAAAGGTGAGGAGGAGGAGGTTATTTCTGGATTTGACATGATGTTGTTAGGGTTTTGAGAAAATTAGGGTTTTGGTGATTTTTAGGGTTCTTGTGTTCTTTAAGATCAAAAGTTCCTCAACAAGCTCTGATACCACTTGTTGATCCCAAACTTAGATCGATTTAGCTTTATGTATACGAGATTAGATCAAGTAATACACTTAGAGAAACCTTTGTATATGTATATGACAATCTAAGTGTTATGCGGAATTAACACTTAAACAAGAACACACAAGATGTTTACGTATGAAAACTTATTATGAACATTAACCTAAAGGTCTTCTTTTATAGACATAAGAAGCCTTGTACAATAATCTACGTATCAACTATTCTAGGTAAAGATAAATATAGAAAATACATTGTTGTTCCTATCTTTACTAGAAGTAATCTAGAATACAATAAAGTGCGTAGAGTATATCTTTCCATTAGTGCTTGTCTTCAATGTATCAACGCTTGACATTGTCTTGTCAACGCTTGAGCTGTCAGCGTTTGTTTTACTCCTGTCAACGCTTGTTTTACTCTTGTCAGCGCTCAAGTAGACTGGCTATAATTTATTCCCAACAGGATTAACACCGGTCACTCCAACAATATTATTAAACATTGTAAGCTCGTAGTTAGAAAGTTAATACATTTACATTATCAACCTAGCCCATGGGCTTGTCCATGGGTTATAAGGTCAAATTCTACTAAGGACTTGGGTATATAAGCCATCTCCTTTGATAGAGAGGGTGTTGGTTTTTCATTTCATGTTCTTAATAAAACACATATTTCTCTCATCTTTCTCTCTCTAGTTTCTCTCTCAAGAAACAACAACCCTCTTGATAGGATCATAGATTATCATATTTCTACAATTGGTATCAAGAGCCATGAGGTGATTTAAGGTATTGATTCGTGTTGTTTTAGTTTTTGATTGTGTTAGTGGGTTTTAGGATAATCCATCTCAAATCTTGAAATTCTTTGTGATTTTATGGTTTAAAGTTGTAAACAAATCATTGGGTTTACTTATCTTGGTAGAAATCACAAATTTTTTTGGTGTTTTTGGGTAATTTGTGGGTTACGTGATATCATATAAATCAATTCCATTTGGAACAGGCCTTATAATTCCGAAAATATATCTTCGGAATAGGGTTTATAATTCCGAAAATCTATCTTCGGAACAGGGTTAATAATTCCGAAAAGTCACCAAACGAGTTTATCCGAAAAAACTTACTTTCACAACTTTATCCGAAAATTCCTTATATTCCGAAAATCCCATTATCTGAAGATACTTGTTATTCCGAATATTAGAAGTTAATCCGAAGATTCTTGTTATTCCGAATACTTAAAGTTAATCCGAAGGTCTCAGTTATTCCGAAATACTGATTATTCCGAAAATCCAATATTACTCGAATATCCAGTTTTATCCGAAAACTCCTTTTATTCCGAATATCCCAATTTTATCCGAAAATCCAGTATTATCCGAATATCCAGATTTATCCGAAAACTCCTTATTCCGAAAACAGTGTTCTTATCCGAAGATAATTCTTTATTCCGAAAGTGAAGGCTGTTTAACTTAGAAGATTTTTCAAGGATTTTTAGAGGATTTTAACATTGTTACATCAACAAACGAACTACATCAACAACAACACTTTTCACAACCTTACTTCATTGCTCGATCAAAAGATAATATTTTTCTTTCAAGTGATAAAAAAATGAATCCTCATTCATTTATGCCGACAATGACATCGCTTACCAATATCTCTATCATCTCGGGTACCGATACCCGCCCACCGTTGCTCATCAAAGAGCTATTTGAAGCATGGCAAGGTCGCATGAGGACTTACATTATGGGTAAACCCAGTGGGAGACTTATGGTTCAATCCATTCAGCAAGGTCCACTCGATTGGGGCAAAGTTACTGTAGACAATGTGATTCGGCCAAGGTTATTTCATGAATTAACGGCTGCTAATCAAATCATTGTCGATGCGGATGACAAGGCCGTTCAGACCATACTTCAAGCTCTTCCACCCGATATTTATCGAATGGTAAGCGAACACAAGGTAGCAAAGGAACATTGGGATCGCTTAACGGTTTTGTTACAAGGGACTTCACTCACCAAGCAGGATCGAGAGTGTCAACTCTATGACTTGTTCGATAGGTTCTCATACATTCCAGGGGAAACACTTCATGACTACTAATGGCGCTTCACTACATTGATGAATTATTTGAATGTGTATAATATAAGGATTGCTCTATTTCAACTCAACACCAAGTTCTTGAATACGTTACCCCCCCCCCTCCCCCAATATGTCACTGATGTTAAAATGATTCAGGATTTGCACAAATCAAATTTAAATCAACTCTATGCTTTCTTGCAGCAACACGAGAAGCACGAGATCAAGAAACTCATCTTTCAAGGATCTTATTCCGAACCATTGACGTTAATGGAAAATCATCCAACTTTGTCATATAACAACACTCCGTATGCTATGGGACAACAATGTTCATATCAGCCCTTGTATCAAACTCCAAGCTTTCCTCAGTATTCGATACTACCACAACTACCTACATCATATCAGCAACAATATCAGCAACCAGCATTATCATCACAACATGCTCAACAACCATACTCTCCTTATCAACCACCTACAAATCCTGCTATCACCTACCAGCAACATGAAGTTCCTCAACCTCACTACTCACAACATGTCAGTACTCCTTCCAATGTGTATGTGGCTCCACAAGCACCGGTTTTCTACTGCGATGATGAGGTTCCAATTCACGAGTTCAAACAAGGGGATAATCCTACTGATGTACTATCAAAAATGTCTGCCTACATAACTCAAACGTTGAACAAAAGAGGTTATAGAGGACCATCTCCAACAGAAAATCAGTTGAGAACCTTGTAAAACCCGCATGCTTTTTCCATGAATAGTACACTTATAATCGTACGTACATGATTAAAACTTTCCTAATATAACATGATTATGTTTCACGAATGTTAGTATTACGTACGTGTGATTACACGATAAGTATTTAAGCATGTTAATACACGATAATTATTAAGTACGTGTTATTACACGATAATTGTTAGAATAATAATTATAAATCACGAACATGAAATCATGAACATTAAATCACGAACATGTGACTACGTATATACTTATTATAATACGATAAATATCGACTACGTACAAGTAATATCATGATACTTATCAATCGATAATAAAATAAGTAATGTATATTAAATCATAAACAAATGAACATGGGTTTAAGCATGACATTTACTAGTAAAGCTGATGATACTATAATTATACATAGTCTCATCGTCCAAATCGGGCTTAAAACGCTTAAAATATCATCAAAATACCCCAATATATGCTTGTATTTGTGCATTGTGTATTTAGGTACGGATATCGTGAAATCAACAAAAGATCACAAGAATCAAGCAAAAACAAACACGGGAAACGAAGCCGCAAAAAGAACCGGACCCGAAACATGATTTTCCTATCAAGTCCTTGAAGTTTGAAGAATTGGCAAGATTGGTCCCTCATCTTTTGAAGACTTGTCATTTTCTACCCTTGTAAAACTCAAAATTACATAAAGGGTCCCTAAAATGACAAGAATGTACAAGATTGGTCCTTGAAGAATGGTCATTATACAAGAATAGTCCTTGGAATACTTTTGCTAAAACTTTTGTGGCCAATATCTAAAAATGGAAACTTGGATAACAAAGGGTTATAAGTTTCAAGGCTGATAATAGCAAAATGACAACATGCTGGGAATAGAGGGACCAAAAGCATCAAACATCCAAACCTTCCCCCACCAATACCACCACTCCATGTCACACACCTTAATAAACCCTCCAATCACCACCATCCTATCATCCACGTCACACCTCACCCAAAGTTATTAACTGATTTATTCAGTTATAACTTTCCCTCCTTAAACAACCTTTTAAAAACTAATTACCCCTAATCCTTATTAAACCCACACACTAACACACACCTAAGAACAAAAAAAACCTAATCCGAATGTGAATCAAACCAAAGGGGTTTTTGGTTAAAATCTCCAGATTGCTAATTAACCCTTTTCTCACCATATCCCACCAACAAACAGCCCATCACCTTCACTAAAATGGGACCCACATGGTTCCCCTGCTCTCCCATTTTGGTTAAAATACGAATTTGAACAGAGAATCAACGGTCCACACCAATTTCTAGGTCCCAAAGGAATATTTCGATGGCTATGATCATTTAAACAACCTGGCATGTCAACATCTTCGCGTGATTCACCATTGACTATTTTCAAACCAAGTTGACCAAGGGCATTTTAGGCAGATTATTGTTTAGGGTTTTTGTACTCTAGATTGTTCTATTTACTTGTATAAATAGAGACGAAATGTGTCTCTATTTTCTGTTCCAGAATTTTTGTAAAATATTAATTATTAATGAAAATGAAACTTAGTCTTTTGCAAAAATCTGAGTTCCAACATATTTGTTTGTTAGCTTAATCATATTCAGTGTTTGGAAATTAGTTAAGATTTTAAAAAGTTTTTACTTTACAAGAAAGTTTCTCAAAAATCCGTTTTTTGAAGTTTTTGGCAAAAGTGTGAAAAATCTTGAAATCAGTTTTAAAATGAAGTGAAAGTGGATTTTTGAAAATGGTCTACTAATTTTGATAAGTTATTGTCAAAAGTGCTTCAAAGTTTTCAGTTTGGTTCCATTGGTTTGACAGAAATTAGTTTGAAAAAGTCATTTTTCTCTATAAGCTATAAGATATAAGATGGCTTAATTAATAAGCCAGGCTTATAATCTTATAAGCTGTTTATTCAGGTCACTTTTCTTTTCCTTGTTTGGTCATAGCAGGTACTCAAATCAAGCATATTGTATGATTGTGGATTTTGGTAGTCCTTCATCATATTCATCTTCTCATACCAACAGCCTCTCTCTAACCCCATAAGCTTAAGCCCCTTCTTGATGAAGAAAGCATAAGCTTGCCTTTGTGAAGCTTGGATGTAAGCTCACAAGGTAAAAAATTCTTATACCTACTATACTTGTTTGAAACTTGTGACTAGGGTGATTTTTTTAGTTGAGCTGTTAGGATGGTAAACAAATGCTTGATATTGTATACTTGTTGATTGCAAACGTGTTAGAATAGGTTTGAATGATTGTGGGGCAAGTTTGAGCTATTTCACTTTGTTAAATTCCCTTTTCTATTTTTAAGGGGGTGTTTGAATCTAGGTTTAAAATCAAGTTCTTGAAAATATTTTGGTTCAAAATCAGTTTAAAAACACTCACTTTAGTCGTATTGTGTGATATCAGCAAGTGGTGTTGATTTTTGGTAGGTTTTGAAAGAATTTGCATGCTAAAGTTTTGGTAAAAACCATTGAGAAAATCAGTAAGCCAAAATCTGTCTTGTTTTAGTAAATACTTTGCCTTAATTCTTGTTAGTTGTTAGAGACTAGGGTAATCTAGGATATAGAAGTAGTTAGGTTTAATTTGGATACACTCTGAGCAAGATTTGAGTGATTAAAATCCACCTTGTGGTCAAACAGACCAACAACTAGTGCTCAGGTCTGTTTGTGCACATACAATGACTATTATAGGGGTGTTTGTGGTTGATTATGTGAGTAACCTGTTGTTTTTATATTTTTCTTGACTCCCCACAACCCAACTGGTTGTGGGGTGCCCTTGGTTCCCTATAAAATCACCAAACAAGCAAGATATGATCATAAAGGTGCCCAGACCTGCATAAGCAGTGGGAACCTCCTGTTTCCACTGACAAAGGATTTCCTATCCACTGTTTTTACTGTAGCTATATTATCTGGGCAGGTTTTTGTAGATTTTAAGCTTTAATCTTGTTAGATTTTAAAAGTGTTTGTGTTTTTGTTGTTAGAAAATCATCAGGATCAAGTTTATATAAAAAGAAAAGTAAAAAAAAGATTTTATAAAAAGGACATGGCGAGGACTCGAACCTGCGCCACTCCTCTCACACACATAAGCTTTAACCATTACGCCCTTGGGTCTTTCACTGATCAAGGGTGCTTTGGTTTGTTACTTAACCCGTTTTGGACTGGGCTTATTAACTCAATTTGAGTTATAATAAGCTGATCCCAGCTTATTTAATAAGCTTATTCACCAGTTTTGATTTTTCTTTTGTTGCTAGAGTAGTTTAGGACTTTTTGGTATTAAGTTTTATTTTTAACTTCTTTTATTTATTTTCTATCATTATTTATATACCCATATTTTAATAAATAGTTAAAAAATAGTTAAATTAGTTTTAAAATTTTACAAAAATTATTTTTAGCTTTTAATTAAATATTTAGGGTTTACATCCATTAAAGTTTTCAAATTAACTTATTTTTTATTTTATTTAATTTTAGGGTTTTTAACTAACTTTAAAAATTAATATAAAAATATAAAAAAGATTTTGGACTTTTTTGGTTTTCAGCTTTGTCTTATTTGTATTTTTATACAGTTTAAATTTTGGTAATTTTTAGAGACTTTTTAGGTTTTTGTCGAGTTTACGATTTCGCGTATTCGTCGTCGTAGCATAGTTTTTCACATACACCGTCTTTAATTTTGTCTTCTCTCATCTAAAAACGACACTATTCCAAACTTGGTTTTTATTTTGGCACCTAATACACACACCTCCTTCGAGAATGAACCCGAACTTATTCGGTTTCGCGTTTTTCCTAACACGTGCAACTTAATACTTGCCCGCATTATACGTTGTTTTCCTAAACATGTGTAAAATTACGACTATCAAATGGCGCCGTTGCCGGGGAGGTGTTTTTAGTGTGCCATTATTATTATCGTGTTTGTGTGAGTAGTGCGTTTTTGCTTTTCAAATTTCGGAAAGCGTATATAACGTACATAGTCATTTTTGTTATTTTTCCTTATTATATTATAGTATCCAAATAAATCGTGTTTAGATTTCCTAAACTAAACACACAACAATCATTTTACTATATTGTAGATATCCCATTATCGTTTTCGTTTTTCTTGTGAATATATTAATATATTGTACTACGTAGAACAATAAATATACAAGAACTCCAAAAGCGTGAAAACGCAACCTTGATTCGAGATTTCATCACTCGATCATTGTATTCGAATCTAAAGCAAAAGTTTAAAGGCAAAATAGATAAATACTTTCGCGAGGCTTAATTTTGATTAACACAAACTATAAGATGGGTATAAGGCGGTTGTATTTCACGACCTAAGGGAAAAAGGCTCGTAAGTGCTTAGCGTCGCCTCGTTTCCCCCGCTTGCTTGTGCGTGTTTTGAGAAAGAGGGCCAATCGAGGGTTTTCCGCCCAAGTATTATCTACGTATCATATATATTTGCTTGTTTCCAAGATTAAACCCTCTTGAACGTTTTGGTGTTCCACCAACGTTCTAAAGTCATCGAAAGCGTTCACTTCACGTGATCGTTTTCATTCCTTGAGGCTTCTTTAATCAAGAGATTTGATTAAGGAGATATTTGTAGATTTTAGTCTACGTAATACACCAAAAAACCAAAAAAAAATCGAAAAACAATCAAAAATGAAAAATATTCTTTTTACTCTTATCCATTAATTTTTTTTCTAACCCTCTAGTGTTTAATTCTCGTAACACCATTCTCGTTTCACCATGTCCAACGATGGATATTACTCTTGTCCATATTGTGGAGATCCGCCCGACGGTGGTAATTGCTTCAATTGCGAGATTTATGGAGGAAGAGAGGGGTATATATACAACTCTCCTCAAAACGACCATGACCAAGCTCCACAACCGCCTTCGTCTTATTCGTGTGATTTTTGCTGTTTGGAGCAAGATTTCGGATTTTATTGTACGAATCATAATGACCCCGAACCGAATCCTAATTTCTATGACCAATCTTCGCAATATCCATCGTCATATTCGTGTGAGTCTTGTGGAAACGCACCTTGATAGGTGTGTAAACACCCATCCTTTTTACCACTTAATTACAATAATAACCGAGCCAAAACGTGTATTTTATGTCATAAATGTCGGAATTATGCGTGGTTTGTGTTTTTGTTGTGATTTAGGACGAAAAGGTGAAAAGTGGAGAAAAAACGGGCATTCACAGGCTTTTATAGAAGAAAACGACAAAAGACGAAGTCAAGAGATCAAGAGTGCAAAAAGAACGGAAGTCCAAGGCCTCTTCTGAAGATTTATCGAAGAACAAGTCTAAAAGACGGAAGTTTAATAAAGCCGAAGAACTCAAGTCTAATAAATAAATAAATTATAAGACGAGTTTAATTAATCCCGAGACAAAGTCGATAAAGTCGAAGAACTTAAAAGACGAGAAGACGTGAAGAAAGAAAGAAAGAGGAGGCAACACATGCACCTCCCCATTTCCTATAAATACCCTTCTAAATTCATTTAGGAGGGTTGGTTAGTTTTTAGTTAGTTTAGTTTTCCTTTCATTTTTGTAGGAGATTCAAGAGAGAGAAAGTGACAGTTTCTCTCACTAGAATCCCAATCTTTTATCTTCCTTTCATGTTCTAAATCAAACCTTTATCTTTGATAGTTTAATTCTTGTCTTCATCTTAATCTTACTCTACCTTTCTTAGCTCTCATTCACTTTAATCCGAGTTTTCTACACGTATTGTTTTAATTTGATGATTGATTTATTAAAAAGTTTATCTTTTTATTAATCTTTAAGTTTTCATATGGAATGAGCTATAAGTTTGACATGCTTATTGGCTTATTTTGTATTTAGCTTATTTACTTTTTAGTTTTCTTAAAAAGTTTAGTTTTTTTTAAGTTTGCTTATTTCGTATTTTAAAAGTTTTCAAATTTATGCTTATTGATCTTTTAATGTTTGATTTTTATAGCTTAAAGTGTTTTAGTGCTTATTGTGTTAATTTTCTTATTTTTGATCAAGTGCTTTTTAGTTCATTTTTATAAAAAGTTGTTTTTAAATATTTTTATTATTTAGTATTCTTAAAAGTTTTTAAATTTTGGTCTATTAGCTTTTTCTTAAATTTGATTTGGTTAAGTTTTTAGATAAGTGCTTATTTGGTATTTGCTTATTTGCTTATTGTTGCCATCGTATTGTTTAAGGGTTTTACCAGTACGATCAAGTAAGTGTGATCGCATAAACCCTAGGGTTTCTACTTGCGATCCATTGCTTCGATCACCCAGTACGATCGTCACCACGATCACACTCCATAATCCTCACCACGATCACTTGTTGCGATAGTGGGTACGATCGTGGGTGCGATCCATGGGTACGATCCATGTTACGATCCAACATTACGATGGATTCAACATGTATAGTACGATGGAATGTATTAAAGAGTACGATGGAATGTATTAAATAATACGATGGAATGTGTTAAATGAATACGATGGAATGAATACGATGGAATGTATTGAAGGTAGTACGATGGGTAAACATGCATGGCGCCAAAATGAGCAGCCAGGCTGGCTGCTTCCAGCAGCTAGCCTGCCTGCTTGTTTATTTAATAGTATTTTTCCGTAATTTTTTAGTTTTATCTGAAAGTTATTC
This sequence comes from Glebionis coronaria, assembly GCA_025667525.1. NCBI lineage: Eukaryota > Viridiplantae > Streptophyta > Magnoliopsida > Asterales > Asteraceae > Glebionis > Glebionis coronaria. The sequence goes on along the minus strand of CM046878.1, from coordinate 443,140,393 downwards.
CGATTTTATTTTTGAAAGTTACGTATTTTTAGTTGAATTTTTCTTCCAATTTTAAAATTAATATTTTTACGTAAAGTTCAAGTTTTATCTTTTATTTAGTACCCGCTTTAGGTTTTTCCTTGTTTGGCTTCAAAGTACCATTTTAGTTTTATTCTCTCCTTTTTCATTTAGTAAACTTTATTTTCGAGTCGATAGTTAATTTATTCTTTTAGATTTTTTTTATTAATTGTTTCGCTTTAAATTACGTTTTATTATTTGTTTTAATTTTCGTTTTAATATCGTTTTAACTTTTAGTTTTTAATATTCACCTTGTTTTACTTTTATTATTTGTACTTGTCTTTAGTTTGTTTTTTTTAAATACTTTTCGCATTTACTTTTTAATTAGTTATAGAAAATAAACTTCACTTTTTCTTAACCAAAAACAATTGAGTCACACATTTAACCGGAAATCAATTCGTTAAGACACCGAGAAAACGAACTTTTTTCAAGTAGCAAAATCCATTTATTAAAATGGCGCCGCTGCCGGCTCTTTTCGTGAGGATTAACGGTTTTTTGTGAGAGACGCGTTGGCTTTTGGGATCCGTTCACTCGTGAACGTTATTTTTCGTGTCCAAAATTTTCAAAAATCCAAAAACATTTGAAAAATCATAAAAAACATTTCTTTTTCAAAGTTTTGCAACAAAATATTCTTCTCGCTTATCTATTTTTCTTTATGGATTCTTATGTCCATTGCGTCGGGTGTGGGAAACAATTATCTGGGAACGACTCATGTAAATGGTGTTCATGCGAGCGACGCGGAAGAGATCTTCCTCATATTTCAATCGATTCACAACTAGGATTTTGTCCCTTGTGCAACTCGACTAATTCGTCCTTTTTGAATCCACCTCCTGTTCCCCAGTACATCTATTGTAGAAGCGATTCTCATTGGCATGTTTCGTGCCCAGTTCGATACCCGTATGGTCACGGGCAAGAACCGGGGTACAATTATGACAATGATAATAGCTATCCACAAGACGCACCCGATTTTCTCCATACCCGTTTTGAAACAACTGTGGGGGCCCTCACGATACTTCTTATTGTCAGCCAATGAATTTTTATGAACCAAATCCGTGTCCTCATTTTTCTTCACCGATGGATTATTATGAACCAAATCCGTGTTCTAATTCTTCTCAACCGATGACTTACTTTGAGCCACATCCGTTCTATAATGTTGGTTTTCATAACTGTGAGCCCCCACACCCCAACCTCAATCATCAATCCTCTCAGAGAATTCAACAACTCACTACTTTGAATGAAGAAACACACTCCATTGTTTTGCAACTTCAAGAAGCCGTTGTTCTGCTTAAAGAAGTTAGGGACGAGGAAAAGCGACAGCAACAAGAGCAAGTTTCTAATCTTACTGATTATACCCCTCCTCTTGTGCGTCAATACCATTATGATGATGATGACGATGAGAATACTATTTCTTGGAATGATCTAGTTGCTCAATGTCCTACCGCAATTGTACTTCCCTCTCTTAATTTCCCCAACGCCTCTAAGGATTGTGATACTTCGAGTGAGATTAGTGATTTCGGTCTTGATAAATTCTTTGATGAGGATTGTGATGTGCTAACTTTTGAGGAGCTTACGGATGAGGTCGCTCTTAATGATGATGTTCCTTCCACCAACACTTTGGGAGATGATTCTTTGGCTTTCTCTAATCCTCTTTTTGATCAAGATGATGATTTTACTTCTAGTGATGACGAGTCACTATCCGATGAAGACGTTCTGCATGAAACTTTCAAGATTTATTCGAACCCTTTATTTTATTTTGATGACGCCTACATATCTAGTGAGGTGAATCCGCTCTTTGACAAAGGCATTGAGGACATTAATAGCCCTGATTCTCTTGCTATTAATGAGCATACTTTGTTAGCCATACCTCCTTCTATCGCAGAGGTGGAAAGACTTGACTCTACTGAAAAACAGACGCAGGTGGAGGGTAACTGTTCTCATACTTCTCTTATTATATTGCCACCTCATCCTACCGCGTGCACACCCAAGCGGGTGATGTATCGCTTTTACTCTCCTCGTTTCATACCAGGAACTAAGGATGAGTGCTTTGACCCGGGAGGTGACAATGACAATTCTATAATTGATACCATCACGGCTTTGCCGAGTGCTCAGCATCCATTGTCTTTGGGGGATGACAATGTGCTTACTTTACCACCCCACCTCCCGTGGATCTTGATTTCACATACTTCTCGTATGTTGAACAGACCTTTCTCCCATTCAAGACTTATCCTCCCGCCTCTCCTTTGTTGATGTCAACCGGGAACGAGGACAAGGTCTTTGATCCCGGTATTACATTCGAGGCTTCCCCATGGACCATTTAATTCGGGGACGAGTCAGGCTCGTGACTCGGTTAACAAAAACAAGCGCTCTTCGGGAGGCAACCCGATTATCTATCTTTATCTGTTTTCACCATAAGTGTAGGGGGGAGCCCCGTGGTGTTCCTTGTTCTCTTTCTTATCATAAGCAGGGATTCGAGCTTCAAAGACACACTCTTGATGACTTTTGACGAACCGTGATTCCGTGTTCCCTTCTTCCCGGTTCTATCCTAAACTCTTTTCGATTCACTATTTTATATTTCTCAATATTAAAATAGGAATCTCGTTAGTTGTCTCTTCCTTAGCAAGATTTAAACAACGTGCACAATGTCCTAAGTGTAGGGGAGTTTACTCCCACATGCTTAAACATTGAGGACAATGTTTATATTAAGTGTAGGGGGGACTTCTATCGAAGTTTTAAGTGGACTTTTCCATTAAAATGCCTTCATTTAACCGGAAAATCATCTTTTTCAACATTTTTCAAATTTTTTATTAACTTTGGCCATGTAGTCGTAATTTTTAATTTTTTATCGTTGCTTTCATATGTATATATCCCGCAATAAAGTCAAAAATATTAATAAAGTGGTGTAGCTAGTTTAGAAGTCTTTGACATATTAGGCCCGTTGCGATTATTTTGACTCAACCCGAATAGACTTATCCAAGTTTATTCTAGCTAGTATCCTTAACCATGTAGACCTTAATTGGTTTATTAGGCTAAGCATCCACGAGTCTCATTACTTGAGATTTTAAATTGTGGAGAATGAGAAATGATAGAGTCAATTATAAGTCGGTATTCTTGCACAAGCTCACTTGGTGTAATTATCTGCCTATTCTCCCATCACTTGCTAATAACTTATCTGCAATAAGTAAGGTTGTACGATTTGAAAAGTTACTTAGCTTCTAGCCCAAGATCGTTTAAAAGTTGCTCGGTAATGATAAGAGTTCATAGCCAAGGCATTACTTATGAAGCGGGGCGCGAAGATTGGTGAGTCCGAAAAGGCCCTAACAAGACATGAGGATTCAATCTTATTGCTAAAGATCCAAGGTGATGTGAAAAGCATTATTCCCAAAATCAATATGAAGGATCAAGACTCACGACGAAAAGCAATCAACTCCCGTAAAGATCACGGAGAAGTCTATCCGAAAAGACCCTAACAAGGTATGAGGATAAATAGATCCAAGTCCGAAAAGGAGGCGGATCGTTGTATCTCAAAATCCCAATTAGCGATTGAAGAAATAATCATGAAGTCGTGGTCAAAAAAGTTGGAGTACCCCTCAAAAGTCTCCAAGTGAAGAAACTCCATTAACGAAGAGAAGACCATTATCTCAAGAACGTCTCTCGAAGATATGAAGTATGAAGTACATGCCAAATATCGGCCCGAGAAAGGTCTCAAATCGTGAAACGAGTTATGCCAAGATAAGAACTTTTTGATATCCCGAGAAGCAGTTTTAAGAGATTTTGTCCTTTAGCTAACTATTAATCAAATCGTCCTACTTTGCTTTCTGCCTAAATAAACTATCGAAATAAGTCCAAAAATGCATCTTCATGATCATTCTAAGACAAAAATAAAATATAAGAGATACAATTAGGAATAAGGGAGTTTAAGCATATAATTAAGCCATGTGTGTAAATGTTTGTTTTGCTAACTTATAATAACAACGATCTCGTTTTTAAGCTTAGTTTGGGGAACGTGAAACTTGAGGGTGATAAATCTTCGCAGCACCGAAGCCCTAATGTAAGTCTTAGATCTCTTTGCAAGGTATTTCCATGTAGCTATTTTCAAGTGAAAATGGTTTTCTATTCCTTTTGTTCCCTTTAAAGTTTTAATTTCTCTTAGTATTTAAATTTTTGTTTAGTAGAATTTTAATAAGGCCAAGGTTGATTGATTATGAGAAAAGTGTAAAATTGCTTTATCACTAAGCATTGCATGAGGGCATGGCAATGGTTAAGTGTAGGGGATTTGATAGGTGTGTAAACACCCATCCTTTTTACCACTTAATTACAATAATAACCGAGCCAAAACGTGTATTTTATGTCATAAATGTCGGAATTATGCGTGGTTTGTGTTTTTATTGTGATTTAGGATGAAAAGGTGAAAAGTGGAGAAAACACGGGCATTCACAGGCTTTTATAGAAGAAAACGACAAAAGACGAAGTCAAGAGATCAAGAGTGCAAAAAGAACGGAAATCCAAGGCCTATTCTGAAGATTTATCGAAGAACAAGTCTAAAAGACGGAAGTTTAATAAAGCCGAAGAACTCGAGTCTAATAAATAAATAAATTATAAGACGAGTTTAATTAATCCCGAGACAAAGTCGATAAAGTCGAAGAACTTAAAAGACGAGAAGACGTGAAGAAAGAAAGAAAGAGGAGGCAACACATGCACCTCCCCATTTCCTATAAATACCCTCCTAAATTCATTTAGGAAGGTTGGTTAGTTTTTAGTTAGTTTAGTTTTCCTTTCATTTTTGTAGGAGATTCTAGAGAGAGAAAGTGACAGTTTCTCTCACTAGAATCCCAATCTTTTATCTTCCTTTCATGTTCTAAACCAAACCTTTATCTTTGATAGTTTAATTCTTGTCTTAATCTTAATCTTACTCTACCTTTCTTAGCTCTCATTCACTTTAATCCGAGTTTTCTACACGTATTGTTTTAATTTGATGATTGATTTATTAAAAAGTTTATCTTTTTATTAATCTTTAAGTTTTCATATGGAATGAGCTATAAGTTTGACATGCTTATTGGCTTATTTTGTATTTAGCTTATTTACTTTTTAGTTTTCTTAAAAAGTTTATTTTTTTTTAATTTTGCTTATTTCGTATTTTAAAAGTTTTCAAATTTATGCTTATTGATCTTTTAATGTTTGATTTTTATAGCTTAAAGTGTTTTAGTGCTTATTGTGTTAATTTTCTTATTTTTGATCAAGTGCTTTTTAGTTAATTTTTATAAAAAGTTGTTTTTAAATATTTTTATTATTTAGTATTCTTAAAAGTTTTTAAATTTTGGTCTATTAGCTTTTTCTTAAATTTGATTTGGTTAAGTTTTTAGATTAGTGCTTATTTGGTATTTGCTTATTTGCTTATTGTTGCCATCGTATTGTTTAAGGGTATTACCAGTACGATCAAGTAAGTGTGATCGCATAAACCTTGGGGTTTCTACTTGCGATCCATTGCTTCGATCACCCAGTACGATCGTCACCACGATCACACTCTATAATCCTCACCACGATCACTTGTTGCGATCGTGGGTACGATCGTGGGTGCGATCCGTGGGTACAATCCATGTTACGATCAAACATTACGATGGATTCAACATGTATAGTACGATGGAATGTATTAAATAGTACGATGGAATGTGTTAAATGAATACGATGGAATGAATACGATGGAATGTATTAAAGGTAGTACGATGGGTAGACATGATGGGTAAACATGCATGTCGCCAAAATGAGCAGCCAGGCTGGCTGCTTCCAGCAGCTAGCCTGCCTGCTTGTTTATTTAATAGTATTTTTCCGTAATTGTTTAGTTTTATCTGAAAGTTGTTCCGATTTTATTTTTGAAAGTTACGTATTTTTAGTTGAATTTTTCTTCCAATTTTAAAATTAATATTTTTACGTAAAGTTCAAGTTTTATCTTTTATTTAGTACCCGCTTTAGGTTTTTCCTTGTTTGGCTTCAAAGTACCATTTTAGTTTTATTCTCTCCTTTTTCATTTAGTAAACTTTATTTTCGAGTCGATAGTTAATTCATTCTTTTAGATTTATTTTTATTAATTGTTTCTCTTTAAATTACGTTTTATTATTTGTTTTAATTTTCGTTTTAATATCGTTTTAACTTTTAGTTTTTAATATTCACCTTGTTTTACTTTTATTATTTGTACTTGTCTTTAGTTTGTTTTTTTTAAATACTTTTCGCATTTACTTTTTAATTAGTTATAGAAAATCAACTTCACTTTTTCTTAACCAAAAACAATTGAGTCACACATTTAACCGGAAATCAATTCGTTAAGACACCGAGAAAACGAACTTTTTTAAACTAGCAAAAACCATTTGTTACACCTCATTATGGATATGATTGTCAACCGGTGAACTACAACACATCTTTCGACAATCAATTCTCCGGTTTTGACCAATCGCCTCCACAAAATTTTTTCGATGATGATCTCGGTACGAGCCGCGACGAGAGATTAAGAAAAATTGAAATGCTTTTTCAACAAATTATGGACAAAAAGGAACTTTCAATCGTCGAAGTAATCGAGGAGAACATCAAAGATATGGAAGAGGAGAAACGACGAATAAATCAAGAAATAAACAATATCTCTACCGAGCTAAGCGTTAGGAGATATCGTAGAGAATAGATAAGTGACGAGTTTAAAAGAGAGTGTGAGATTAGAACTAAACAACTTTTACAAATCTATAATGGTTTAAGCATCGATATTCGTCATAAGAGAATAGAACAAGAAAGAGAGGAGCATCTAGCTAATTGTGATCTCACGTCTCCTATTTATGATGACGACGACGATAGCGACATTTTTAATCTCAACCCATCTTGTGAAACCCTTACTCCTATACCCACTACGGAAACCGATGCCTCTATAAGTTTGGGGGAGAAGAATCTTAGCACTAATCCTATTGTCGAGATCCCTATTCCAATCCAAAGTGAGCCTACGGTTCTTTCCGAAGATGAGGTAAGTGATTTTGCTCTCAATGAATTTTTCCACGAAGATTCTAACGAAGCAAATCACAATAGTGAGTGTGAATCGATTTCATGTGATGATGTCTCTCCCAATGACACTTCGGGTAGAGAATCATTGACTTTTTCGAACCCGCTTTTCGATGATGATTTTTCCACTAGTGATGACGAGTCACTACTCGATGAGGAAGTTCGTGTCGACGAATTTAAAATATACTAGAATTCCCTTTTTTAATTTAATGACGAGTTCGTTTTTGGTGACGTAAATCCTCTCTTTGATGAGACGTTCGAGGACATCGAGAGTGAGGATTCTAAGGATCCAAAACTCGGTGAGACGGATTTGCTAGTCACCTTCCCAAAGTCTCATTTGGATGAGCCTTCTCTTTTAACTCGTGATGCTTCCATTCTCGAGGGGTTCACCGATGGACCGCATCTCGATGAGAATGAGGATGTCAATGAGGCATTTGCCTTAGAACCGGGAGGAGACTTTGAGACCCCCATTTTTATTGATGCTCTTTCAATTTTACCTTCGTCTAAAAGTAATCCTACCCACTCTCTTGGTCCTCATGACTACACGTACTTCGAGTACGTTGTAAGGAGTTTTCTTCCTTACAAAACGTATCCTCCGTCTTTGCCGTTATCATTTTCCACCATATGTGAGGATACGATCTTCGATCCCGGTATAGAGGCTTTGCCTTTATTATCGGTTGCTTTTGGGCCTTGATTACATGTAAGTCCCACAAAAAATGACCGAACCAAGATAATCCCTAAATGATCACATTTATGGGGATTCGAGTCGAGCTTTTGACTCGGTTATAAAAAACAAGGTGCCTCGTGGGTGATTCTCATGCTTATCATTGTAAATATTTTTATTTAACCCTAATGTAGTTAACGTGAGGGGATTTGTTCCCTTACAACCTTTGTTCCAGGGTTGTTTGTGATATGTGGTTTTTAGATGATCATGATCTTCACGATTGGAGCCTCTCGTGTTCGTTTTATGGGAGCACTCGATCGTTTGCTTTATTTCTCGATATCAACATGATATATCCTTTGATGTTCTAACCTTAGGTTTATAGCACGCTTCATAAACGGCTATTAATTTAACGGTTCCATCCTTTCCATGCTAGATTAAGCATTCGACTACGTCTCTAGTATGGGGGTATCCTACCCTTAGACTCGAAACATTGAGGACAATGTTTAACTTTAGTATGGGGGGGTGAATAGATACTTGCCTTGCTTACGCCCTCGTGTACTCCAAAATTTTTGTTTTTGTCTATCGTTTTGTTGCAAATAAGGCTAAAAATGCCCAAATTTGAAAATTTTCTCATGTTTTGTAAGTGTTTGAAGACACGAATGTAGGTTTTCTGATGGCGAGAATAAGAGTATTTTTTGACTCGACCGTGCGTGTTGAGCACTTAGCTTTGATTCCTTAACTTTATATTAGGCTAAGTCTCTTAAATGGGGACGAGAAATGATAGAGTTATTTATAAGTCTCGTAATCTTTCAAGATCTCATGTGTAGTAATTATTAGCTTATTCTCCCCACGCTTTTGATAATAACTTGTTAATAAATATTGATTTAGCGGTTTAGTCACTATTGTTTGTTTCTAATTTGTTTTAGTAGCTTCCATGTAATTAAATTGGGAAAACATTGAGGATTCGCCAGCGTCACGGTTTTGAAGTATTGGTAACCCGAATAATCAAAAGTTTCACCCAATAATAAGATTTCAAGTGCTCACCTAAATTAAGCACAAATTTGAAGCTCACAAGGCCAAAAAATCTATGCCCAAATTGAAATTGAATCAAGCTTTAATCTTTGAAGCTTTAAAGATCCAAAATTCGCTTTAGCATGAGGATATACGTCAAGTCATAATAAAACCACCGATGATGGCGGATAATAAAAGACAAGGGCAAGACCGAAGTCATAATAAAAGCTTCATGGCGAAGTTGAATAAAAGATGGAGGTAAACCATGATAATAAAACCACCGATGATGAGGCGGATAATAAAAGTCATTGTAATAAGTCTCATGTTCAAAACCGTTCTAAAATCGTGTTTATCGATCCTTCTTGTTAACTTAATTTTTGACATCGTTGTCAATTAGGGTGAATTATTAATTCAATGATTTTGGTTACACCGTTAAGACTCTATTTCTAGACATAATCTCTATTCACGCATAAGTCAATGATGTATCCTCGTGATCATTAAGACAAAATAAAATATAAGAGATACCAATTAGGAATAAGGGAGTTTAGGTTCGTAATTAACACTCATGAGATATGATTGTGTTGCTAACTTATAATAACAATGATCTCGTTACACGCTTAGCATGGAATTGGGTGAAAATCGAGGACGATGAAATTATTTCTAACGAAGCATTCACGTGTTCTTGTTCTATGATCCTAAAAGTCACTTTATCCTGATGAAAACAATACATTATGTCTAAAATACGTATAGTGCTACGATACTTAATTCTAGCATTACGTGGGGACACGGCAATGGTTTAGTATGGGGAGTGATGAGACTGCAATTATACATAGTCTCATCGTCCAAATCGGGCTTAAACGCTTAAAATATCATCAAAATACCCTAAAATATGCATGTATTTGTGCATTGTGTATTTTAGGTACGGATATCATGAAATCAACAAAATATCACAAGAATCAAGCAAAAACGAACACGGGAAACGAAGCCGCACAAAGAACCGGACCCGAAACATGATTTTCCTATCAAGTCTTTGAAGTTTGAAGAATTAGCAAGATTGGTCCCTCATCTTTTGAAGACTTGTCATTTTATACCCTTGTAAAACTCAAAATTACATAAAGGGTCCCTAAAATGACAAGAATGTATAAGATTGGTCCTTGAAGAATGGTCATTATATAAGAATAGTCCTTAGAATACTTTTGCTAAAACTTTTGTGGCCAATATCTAAAAATGGAAACTTGGATAACAAAGGGTTATAAGTTTCAAGGCTGATAATAGCAAAATGACAACATGCTGGGAATAGAAGGACCAAAAGCATCAAACATCAAAACCTTCCCCCACCAATACCACCACTCTACGTCACCCACCTTAATAAACCCTCCAATCACCACCATCCTATCATCCACGTCACACCCCACCCAAAGTTATTAACTGATTTATTCAGTTATAACTTTCCCTCCTTAAACAACCTTTTAAAAACTAATTACCCCTTATCTTGATTAAACCCACACACTAACACACACCTAAGAACAAAAAAAAACCTAATCCGAATGTGAATCAAGCCAAAGGGGTTTTTGGTTAAACTCTCCAGATTGCTAATTAACCATTTTCTCACCATATCCCACCAACAAACAGCCCATCACCTTCACTAAATGGGACCCACATGGTTCCCCTGCTCTCCCATTTTGGGTAAAATACGAATATTAATAGAGAATCAACGGTCCACACCAATTTCTTGGTACCAAAGGAATATTTTGATGGCTATGATCATTTTCAACAACCTGGCATGTCAACATCTTCACGTGATTCACCATTGACGATTTTCAAACCAAGTTGACCAAGGGCATTTTAGGCAGATTATTGTTTAGGGTTTTTGTACTCTAGATTGTTCTATTTACTTGTATAAATAGAGATGAAATGTGTCTCTATTTTCTGTTCCAGAATTTTTGTAAAATATTAATTATTAATGAAAATGAAAGTTAGTCTTTTGCAAAAATCTGAGTTCCAACTTATTTGTTTGTTAGCTTAATCATATTCAGTGTTTGGAAATTAGTTAAGATTTTAAAAAGTTTTTACTTTACAAGAAAGTTTCTCAAAAATCAGTTTTTTGAAGTTTTTAGCAAAAGTGTGAAAAAATCTTGAAATCAGTTTTAAAATGAAGTGAAAGTATATTTTTAAAAATGGTCTACTGATTTTGATAAGTTATTGTCAAAATTGCTTCAAAGTTTTCAGTTTGGTTCCATTGGTTTGAAAGAAATCATTTTGAAAAAGTCATTTTTTCTATAAGCTATAAGATATAAGCTGGCTTAATTAATAAGTCAGGCTTATAATCTTATAAGCTGCTTATTCAGGTCACTTTTCTTTTCCTTGTTTGGTCTTAGCAGGTACTCAAATCAAGCATATTGTATGATTGTAGATTTTGGTAGTCCTTCATCATATTCATCTTCTCATACCAACAACCTCTCTCTAACCCCATAAGTTCAAGCCCCTGCTTGATGGAGAAGGCATAAGCTTGCCTTTGTGAAGCTTGGATGTAAGCTCACAAGGTAAAAAATTCTTATACCCTCTATACTTGTTTGAAACTTGTGACTAGGGTGATTTTTTTGAGTTGAGCTGTTAGGATGGTAGACAAATGCTTGATATTCTATACTTGTTGATTGCAAACGTGTTAGAATAGGTTTGAATGATTGTGGGGCAAGTTTGAGTTATTTCACTTTGTTAAATTCCATTTTCTGTTTTTAAGGGGGTGTTTGAATCTAGGTTTAAAATAAAGTTCTTGAAAAGATTTTGGTTCAAAATCAGTTTAAAAACACGCACTTTCGTAGTATTATGTGATATCAGCAAGTGGTGTTGATTTTTGGTAGGTTTTGAAAGAATTTGCATGCTAAAGTTTTGGTAAAAACCATTGAGAAAATCAGTAAGCCAAAATATGTCTTGTTTTAGTAAATATTTTGCCTTAATTCTTGTTAGTTGTTAGAGACTAGGGTAATCTAGGATATAGAAGTAGTTAGGTTTAATTTGGATACACTTTGAGCAAGATTTGAGTGATTAAAATCCACCTTGTGGTCAAACAGACCAGCAACTAGTGCTCAGGTCTGTTTGTGCACATACAGTGACTATCATAGGGGTGTTTGTGGTCGATTCTGTGAGTAACCTGCTGTTTTTTTATTTTTCTTGACTCCCCACAACCCAACTGGTTGTGGGGGTGCACTTGGTTCCGAATAAAATCACCAAACAAGCAAGATATGATCATAAAGGTGCCCAGACCTGCATAAGCAGTGGGAACCTCCTGTTTCCACTGACAAAGGATTTCCTATCCATTGTTTTCACTGTAGCTATATTATCTGGGCAGGTTTTTGTAGATTTTAAGCTTTAATCTTGTTAGATTTTAAAAGTGTTTGTGTTTTTGTTGTTAGAAAATCATCAGGATCAAGTTTTTATAAAAAGTTTTATAAAAAGAAAAGTTAAAAAAAAAATTTATAAAAAGGAAGTGGCCAGGACTCGAACCTGCGCCACTCCTCTCACACACATAAGCTTTAACCATTGCGCCCTTGGTTCTTTTACTGATCAAGGTTGCTTTGGTTTGTTACTTAACCCATTTTTGGACTGGACTTATTAACTCAATTCGAGTTATAATTAGCTGATCCCAATTATTTAATAAGCTTATTCACCAATTTTGATTTTTCTTTTGTTGCTAGAGTAGTTTAGGACTTTTTGGCATTAAGTTTTTATTTTTCACGTCTTTTATTTATTTTCTATCATTAGTTATATACCCGTATTTTAATAAATAGTTAAAAATAGTTAAATTAGTTTTAAAATTTTACAAAAATTATTTTTAGGTTTTAATTAAATAGTTTAGGGTTTACATCCATTAAAGTTTTCAAATTAACTTATTTTTATTTTATTTAATTTTAGTGATTTTAACTAACTTTAAAAATTAATATATAATTATTAAAAAGATTTTGGACTTTTTGGTTTTCAATTTTGTCTTATTTGTATTTTTATTAGCTTAAGTTTAAATTTTGGTAATTTTTAGAGACTTTTTAGGTTTTTGTCGAGTTTACGATTTCGCGTATTCGTCGTCGTAGCATAGTTTTTAACGTACACCGTCTTTAATTTTGTCTTCTTCTCATCTAAAAATGACACTATTCTAAACTTGGTTTTTATTTTGGCACCCAATACACACACCTCCTCCGAGAACGAACACGCACTTATTCGGTTTCGCGTTTTTCCTAAAACATGCAACTTAATACTTGCCCGCATTATACGTTATTTTCCTAAACACGTGCAAAATTACGACTATCAAAAGCAAAACTAGAAATACTATAACCACAAGGGCTATTGGCGGCCAAACATAAGTTAGCATGGGCTTGGCCCGTTTAGGAAGTCAACTAGGAACATAAGGATGAAATCTAGGTCATTTGTTAAGTTACAAGAAAATCAAGTAAACCCTAGCACACCACAAAGTGGCCGCCGACTTTAGATCATCAAAGGGAGAACGTTTTGATCTTGATTCTTGTAAACTACGTGTTGGTGTTCGTGTGTCTACGCCTCTTTAATCCACGCACTCGGTATTATTTAATATCCGTAATCTTTTCATTCTTTTGTTTAATTGATAATGTGTTCGTGAATCATTAAAAACTCTAGTTAAAAAACATGTCAATTTAAAAGGTTTAACAAGATGGTGGTTGGTCGGATTGTTTTGGGTCGGCCGAGAGTCAAACCAAGAGCACTATGGATCTTAGTGGTTTTGTGATCACCAACAGCCGAGACCTCATGGTCTCGGTGTGTTTGGTTTCGGTCAGCCGCAAGAAAAGGGAACCCCGACTCCCGTCGGGGTGATATTTTGGCTTTGTGTGGGTCTCGTCTACAAACAAACCAACACCACCGGCTTAAGTCGGTGGCTAATTATACAAAGCAGGGGGAACCGCTGCATTGGCAGCGGCTCGCCAAGACCTAGGGACCACCTGCTTAAGCCGGTGGCACCTTTTAAGGGATTGTTTGTTGATCCGGTTCAAGGGGTTCACGGACCGGTTCACGACATGTTTAGAGTTAAAACACGTCTTCGGTTCATGGTGTCTTTTTAAAAGTTAATTATTTTAACAAGTTGAATAATTACAAGGTTTAATTAAATTAATTTAACATGCTTTATAATTAATTTAATTTGGACATTACTTAGGTTAATATTATTATCAATAATACATGATATTTAACCTAAGTAATTATCATCTTAGTTAGACTATATAATTAATTAATTATTAAAATCATGACTTATAATTAATTAATTTACATGACTTAGGTTATATTATTTTTACCTTCATTTAGTTAAATCATGTTATATTTAATTAAATGTTTTAACCTATAGTTTATTTAATTTACATGAAATAATTAATAAACTATACTATTTAATTACATGAATTAGAATAATAATCAGTAAACACTTAAGCTTATATAATTAGCTTAATAATTCAGCTTATTTCTAATTATGGAAACTTTCTATTTTTAGAAACTTATTTAATTAAGGCAGCTAATCTATTTATGAAAATTTTCTATTTTTAGAAACTTATTTAATTAAGGCAGCCAATCTATTTTTGGAAACTTTCTATTTTTGGAAACTTTCTATTTTTGGAAACTTTCTATTTTAGGAAATATGCTATTTTTAGAAAGTTACTTATTATTGTACAACAAGTATAATATTACAAGAAGTACAAGTAATACTTAATCAGAATAGACAGAATACATGATAAACACAGCATAACGTTAAAATCAGTAAAACAAGACATGAACATATAAAACAAGCTAAGACATGTTATAAAACAAGTTACGTACTCAGTAATCAGATATACATGTATATTATTTATGTAGCATTAGTGATATTGAAGTAGGACTCTCTTTCGTTCGTCTTCTTCGTTCACTGGACGCAAGGTACGGATTCTCCGTCCTTTCAGTATGGACATTCTTCCTTATTAGGATTTCCCGTATGCAGCCAACTGTTTTCCTCAGTATATGTTTATATGTTTTTTAATTGCTTAGGTTTAATTAGATACCTAAAGACATATACATGCATGACCAGTTTCACCTAGTTATGGAGGTACCATAACCATAACACTTGAGGCACCAGTGTTATGACTTCACCACGGCAGAATGATAGCTCGTGGCATCCCTTCAGCTTGTGGCCATATTATTATTATCAGGTGGGGCGTATGGGTGCATCCTAGTTTATATGTTTTCAGCAGATTATTCAGGTGAATGTGGTGTGTGCCTTGTATCCTTCACAAGGAGCTGATCCCTCCTACCCAAACCAGTATATTAAATTAGAGGCAACCCCTCTAATTTGCATGACGAGGTCACCCTTTCAAGTATTCATGCACGTTGATATTTCATGACCTGTATTGGCTAAATGGTAAACATGTTAAACAGTTTTTATGAGATAAACATAAGGCTTTTCAAACTATAAAACCAGTTTTATTAAGTTATACCAAGTTTTCCAGGACATATACATTTTCGCTACTATATGTTGTATATGCTTATGTTATTCATGCTATGTTTGTATATCCGTGCACTGAGCGTTATGCTCAGCCGTTTTCCTTTCATGTTCCCAAAACGGCAGGTACCTAGGACTCAAGCATTTGGAGGATATGCCTAGGATGGAAGTTTCCATAGACTTCTTCCTTTGCCTTCATATATCTATGCTTGTATAGTCATTTCTCATTTCCTTTACTTTATTATGTTTTGGGCTTATGTTTGGGAACCGATGTTTGATTCCGGTTTTCCCTATGGTCATGTATGTTTTACTACATATTACCTTCCATGCTTTGATGACACGCCATAATTACGCGTGACATTCCATTCATCAAAATGGGGTGTTACAGTTATGGTATCAGAGCCAGGTTTCGACATGTAGGCTCTAAAACTTGACCTGTGACTAGTGGGTAGTCACCAGGAGCTTCCTAAGCCAACGCTTGTTATTCCACAAATTGATGTTTTCAGCGCATTGTTTTTTTAACCATGATGTTTTCAACACCTTGATGTTTTAACCTTGATGTTTCATCGATATTGTTTTACTAATATGGATGGACAACCGTCATTCATATTTAGTTATGTGTCATTGTTTCATGCATGACGTTCCTCGTGAACTGTGACTATGTGGACTGAACCCCAGTAGTTCATAATTGGTCAGATAAATTTTTTCTGATAAGTTTTGACAGATGATTTTCACTCATTTATGTTTCATGTATCATTGTGGCAGGAATTATGACTAAGTAATGGTTGGTACAGGACTGGCCCTATTCAGTCACATGTGCTTTTATCGAAACTTTTAACTTTGGGACCGACCCATAGGCGTCCCCTCACCATGTACTTTGTTTTGGGACCGAGCCATAGGCGTCCCCTCGCACATATAAAGGTTTTTATAAATTACATCATGCATTCATACACTGTTTTTCATGCATAAAAATTTTCTCATGATTTATTGGCATAAATTGTTTTTTCATGTCCCCTCATAAGTTACTATGTTTTTATCTCAAGTATGTTTTCATACTGTCATGGTTAACTTCAGTTTCATGTTGATTATGTTTTACACTCCTTCATGTTAGGTTGTTTCATGTTTCTTCATGATAATTTCGTCTTCATGTTGATTACGTCTTACGCCTCTTTTGTTATTTAGGCATTCATGCAAGACATTGATGGATTTCATTGAATCCTACTTTCATGATAGTCATGGTTGGTTTTCATTGATCATGCTTTCAGGAAAATCATCGTTGAGTTTTGTGTAACCACACTTTAACGTTTCTCTATGCAACCAGAATGATGTATATGCTGGCATTGCCAGGTTATCATGATGGTTTTTCTAACCGTTTAACCGATTATAGTTCCTTTAAAATCATGACAAATGATCGACCCCATACCAATCATTTCATGTGCATTCCATGTGTACTCCATGTACCGTATTCCATGTGTATTACACGTACCTTAATCCATGTGTATTTCATTTACAATACTTCACGAGTATTCGCTAGTCGATTCTGAATCATCTCAGGCGTATTTTCACTTGATGATATTCTACAAGATTGCTGATGTCGCTCATAACTTGGAGATGTTACTAAAGGGTGATGCTGCTGATGTTTGGACACGCTACGAGATGCGGATGCTGTTCACAACCTGGAGATCCTACAAGACGAAGACAAAGGCGTCAGAGCAAAGCAATTGGATGAGAAGATGCTTCACCATCAGACGATTTTCATCAATCATTGTCCTTAATTCTTAGTTACATGTCACACGTCATTCAGTTGTCATTTCAGTCATATGCGTCCAAACCGGTACCAGCCGGCCACTCAGCTGAATAGTTACATGAATCACAGTCATGAGAATGACCGTCATGGAACTGACAGACAAGACGATAGTAACCCCTACTATGAAAGCAACTATCCTAGCAATCACAACCGAAGCTTCGGCCGCAGACGTGATCAGAAATACTAAGGATCAGTAGTCCAACCGATTCGTCAATTTTGGCATAATAACCTAATATTTGTAGTTCTATTTGTTTCACATCTCGAGACACATGTCAAGACATCAGTCAAGACACATGTCTCACGTATGCTTTCTGAAGACACGTGTCAAGACACCAGTCGGGACACATGTCATGCTTACATTTCCCAAGACACGAGTCAAGACACATGACTCATGTCCAATTATGGAACATCTCTAAGAAATTCAGAGTACCCTCCAAAGAGTATATCCATTTTGTTGTGCCATGTATTAATCAGGCCACAAGAATTTCAGTACTATCACCGGCGTATCGGTAAGGCCAATTACGTTTTCTCGATGACACTTTCATTTCTTTCACCATATTTTATATATTCATGACCATGAAGGGCGCCATTCGTATTCCCCATGTCTACGAAGGTTTTTCCTTCAGCCTAATGATAAGATCCAAGCTGCTAACGCAATACCTCAGACAGATGCGAGGTGAATTTTACCCTAATTATGGACTACGAACAACAGATCATGCTACGATTCATGATTATGTACAGTAATGTTTAGGATCTTGAATACATCCAACTTGATTTTCCATCAGGAAAATCTGTACAAATTATTTATGCTTACAAGCAGGTGCCTTGTTAGCCATGGTTGCTAAAATTTATAGCTGTCAGTAAGACACGACTACTGAGGTCCTTTTACGCATAGCCAGTGGATTATTCCAAAATCTTCCCATACATTCCAAAAGAACCTGCAAAGAGAAGGATGGTAACATGAGATTATGTGTCGACTACCGTCGATTTTAAACAAATCACAATTCATAACCGTTATTCTCCTCCACGTATTAACGATATGTCCAATCAACCGTAGGGTGTTAAGCATCTTTCCAAGATCGGATTCATAGTCATGCTACCAACAGTGACGAGTGAGAGAGCAGTACATTTCCATGACTTCTATTCGTACACAACTTAGTCATGCTAGATTCATGATTTTATATTAGTCTCACAAATGCCCAGCAGCATTATGGACTTAATAATTTGAGTTTCCATGAACTCGTAAACAAATTCATCAGTGTTTTCATCAAGGACAATCTGATTTACTCTAAGTCTAGAGAAGAGTAGTAAGACCATATTTGCACTATGTTGCAAATTCTATGACAAGAGGAATTTCACCCTGAAAATTTTCCAATCTAAATTTTGGTTGATTACAGTGACACGCTGAACCACATGGATTCGCATAGTTAATCTTACCATGACTCAGCTTATGCGTAAAGGTGAGAACCCTATACTACATTAGGTGTTCCAGAAAATCCTACGCTAAGAGAAGTCTAATTTCGGAGACTCAGAGTTCCGCAAATTCCTATGTATCAAGTTTCTTCGAAGCAAGATATAGTTACGTTCATATCTAAGTACCTGACACACCAACAGGCTAAGATAGAACACCAACTAACTAGGATGTTTTCCATCATCAGAAATTATGAGCAGAAATGGGACAAGATCTTCATGGATTTTGGTTACCAGATTAACGCAAACTCAGAAGAAGCATGGTGCTATCTGAGTTGTTGTCAACAGTTTGACCAAGTCTTCAAAATCCTTACATCCGCAAGGATTTTAGAACTAGCAGATTGATCGGACGTATTCCAGCCAGGGCCCATCCGATCACTTGGTAATCCCTTAGCTATCGGGCCAGACAAAGGTTCACATTGTGCTCCTCATTTGCATTCACGTCCTTGTTCTAATCTTACGACTTGCTTTCGCACTCAGGATCATGACACTATTCACGTTCATGATCGTATCTTGGCTTACGATTTTACGTTCATCTTCGTTCTGGGAAGTTTTGCAAGAACTGGAGAGACCAGACTCAAGCTTAGTGTAACTCCCTATCCTCAAATAGACATTTCACGTCACATTCCACGTATTACCTTGTAGTGTTTGGCGTTACCGCATTTGTATTCCATGTTCACGATATGTTTCACATGTCATGTTCATTCCACGTTCCTCATATCACGTTCACGATATGTTACCCGTATCAGGGATCATGATATGTTTGCTCATACTACACTCACCATGTCTCCACGTACCACGTTCAAAATTTGCACGTATCACGTTCAAAAATTTTCACGTACTACGTTTCAGTATGTCTCTCGGATCATTACTAAGACAGTACTATTATCAGTTTGTTGGGATATTTCGCATAATAACGTTTCAGTTACCCTTGCACGTCAATTCTTATTCCCTCGATCTAATTCAGGGGACCTATCATACGTTGATAACCAAGATTTTTTTTTTTGGATTTTAAGTCAAGGTCAGGAGGACCAAGATTTATCATGATGTCAAGACCTCGAGAAGAAAACCCTTCCAAGAGGGAAGCCACTTGGAAACGGACAAGTTCATCCGGACTTCTTATCCGTTTTCTATTATCGATTAGATATGTCCTTTCAGTCACGTCACATTCCATGTCCATTTTAGCCATGTCACGTTCCATGTCCTTTTTAGCCATGTCACGTTCCACATTCCCTTCTACCACGTCACCCTCATTTCCTTTTAGCTGGCATACCCTTCCAGTTTGAGTCGGGTATGTTACGCTTCCAGTTACGTTATCTATAATTTGGGGACGAATTATTCTTTTAGGGGGGAAGAGTTGTAAAACCCGCATGCTTTTACCATGAAGAGTACACTTATAATCGTACGTACATGATTAAAACTTTCCTAATATAACATGATTACGTTTCACGAATGTTAGTATTGCGTACGTGTGATTACACGATAAGGATTTAAGCATGTTAATACACGATAATTATTAAGTACGTGTTATTACACGATAATTATTAGAATAATAATCATAGATCACGAACATGAAATCATGAACATTAAATCACGAACATGTGACTACGTATACACTTATTATACTACGATAAATATCAACTACGTACAAGTAATATCATGATACTTATCAATCGATAATAAAATAAGTAACGTATATTAAATCATGAACAAATGAACATGGGTTTAAGCATGACATTTACTAGTAAAGCAAAACTAGAAATACCATAACCACAAGGGCTATAGGCGGCCAAACATAAGTTAGCATGGGCTTGGCCCGTTTGGGAAGTCAACTAGGAACATATGGATGAAATCTAGGTCATTTGATAAGTTACAATAAAATCAAGTAAACCCTAGCACACCACAAAATGGCCGCCGGCTTTAGATCATCACAAAGGGAGAACGTTTTGATCTTGATTCTTGTAAACTACGTGTTGGTGTTCGTGTGTCTACGACTCTTTAATCCACGCAATTGGTATTATTTAAGATCCTTAATCTTTTCATTCTTTTGTTTAATTGATCATGTGTTCGTGAATCATTAAAAACTCTAGTTAAAAACATGTCAATTAAAAAGGTTTAACAAGATGGTGGTTGGTCGGGTTTTTTTGGGTCGGCCAAGAGTCAAACCGAGAGCACTATGGCTCTTGGTGGTTTTGTGATCACCAACAGCCAAGACCTCATGGTCTCGGTTTGTTTGGTTTCGGTAAGCCGCAAGAAAAGGGAACCACGACTAGCATCAGGGTGATATTTTGGCTTTGTGTGGGTCTCGGCTACAAACAAACCAATACCACCGGCTTAAGCCGGTGGCTAATTATACAAAGCAGGGGGAACCGCTGCATGGGCAGCGGCTAGCCAAGACCAAGGGACAACCGGCTTAAGCCGGTGGCACCTTTTAAGGGATTGTTTGTTGATTCAGTTCAAGGGGTTCACGGACCGGTTCACGGCATGTTTAGAGTTAAAACACGGGTTCGGTTCATGGTGTATTTTTACAAGTTAATTATTTTAACAAGTTGAATAATTACAAGGTTTAATTAAATTAATTTAACATGCTCTATAATTAATTTAATTTGGACATGACTTAGGTTAATATTATTATTAATAATACATGAATTTTAACCTAAGTAATTATCATCTTAGTTAGACTATATAATTAATTAATTATTAAAATCATGACTTATAATTAATTAATTTACATGACTTAGGTTATATTATTAATAGATAATAATACATGTTTTAACCTAAGTATTTTTACCTTTATTTAATTAAATCATGTTATATTTAATTAAATGTTTTAACCTATAGTTTATTTAATTTACATGAAATAATTAATAAACTATACTATTAATTACATGACTTAGAATATTAATCAGTAAACACTTAAGCTTATAAAATTAGCTTAATAATCCAGCTTATTTCTAATTATGGAAACTTTCTATTTTTAGAAACTTATTTAATTAAGGCAGCTAATCTATTTATGGAAACTTCTTATTTTTAGAAACTTATTTAATTAAGGCAGCCAATCTATTTTTGGAAACTTTCTATTTTTGGTAACTTTCTATTTTTAGAAACTTTCTATTTTAGGAAACCTACTATTTTTAGAAAGTTACTTATTATCACAACAAGTATAATAATACAAGAAATACAAGTAATACTTAATTAGAATAGACAGAATACATGATAAACACAGCATAAGGTTAAAATCTATAAAAAAAAGACATGAACATATAAAACAAGCTAAGACATGTTATAAAACCAGTTACGTACTCAGTAATCAGATACTTATACATGTATATTATTTATGTAGCATTAGTGATATCGAAGTAGGACTCTCTTCCGTTCGTCTTCTTCGTTCACTGGACACAAGGTACGGATTCTCCGTCCTTTCAGTATGGACATTCTTCCTTATTAGGATTTCCCGTATGCAGCCAACTGTTTTCCCCAGTTTATGTTTTATATATTTTTGAATTGCTTATGTTTAATTAGATACCTAAAGCCATATACATGCATGACCAGTTTCACCTAGTTATGGAGGTACCATAACCATAACATTGGAGGCATCAGTGTTATGACTTCACCACGGCGGAATGATAGCTCGTGGCGTCCCTTTAGCTTTTGGCCATATTATTATTATCAGGTGGGCGTATGGGTGCATCCTAGTTTACATGTTTTCAGCAGATTATTCAGGTGAATGTGGTGTGTGCCTTGCATCCTTCACAAGGAGCTGATCCCTCCTACCCAAACCAGTATATTAAATTAGAGGCAGCCCCTCTAATTTTCATGACGAGGTCACCCCTCCAAGTATTCATGCATGTTGATATTTCATGACCTATATTGGCTAAATGGTAAACATGTTAAACAGTTTTTATGAGATAAACATAAGGCTTTTCAAACTATAAAACCAGTTTTATTAAGTTATACCAGGTTTTCCAGGACATATACATTTCCGCTGCCATATGTTGTATATACTTATGTTATTCATGCTATGTTTGTATATCCGTGCACTGTGCGTTATGCTCAGCTGTTTTCCTTTCATGTTCCCAAAACGGTAGGTACCCAGGACTCAAGCATTTGGAGGATGTGCCTAGGATGGAAGCCGCCATAGACTTCTTACTTTGCCTTCATATATCTATGCTTGTTTAGTCATTTCTCATTTCCTTTACTTTATTATGTTTTGGGCTTATGTTTAGGAACCGATGTTTGATTCCGGTTTTCCCTATGGTCATGTATGTTTTACTACATATTAGCTTCCATGCTTTGATACACGTCATAATTACGCGTGACATTCCATTCATTAAAATGGGGTGTTACAAACCACTTCAGGGGAGACCAAGTTCATCCAATACTGTTGCACGCCCATTCAACACTGATCAAAGAGGAAACAATACTGGCAAAGTAAAGATGATCATCGACTATAAATGCAAAGGGGAAGGACACATGGCTCGGGAGTGTAAGCAGCCAAAGAGGAAGAGGGATGGTACCTGGTTTCAAGAAAAGATTTACTTGGTTAATGCTCAAGCACAAGGTTGAGAACTCGATGAAGAGGAGTTAGCATTTCTAGTAGATCCAGAAGTTGCGGATACTGAAGGACTCACAATAGCTTTTACCAACAATGCAGCATATCAATGCGATGATCTTGATGCATAAGATTCAAACTGTGATGATCTCAATACCGCCAAGGCAACTCTCATGGAAAATCTTTCACTTTATGGGGCTAATACAATATCTAAGGTACCAAATACTGCCACTAATACTAGTATTGTACCTTATCAAGTTGAGCAAGTGTCTGAGTATCCGGAACAGCCTCCGATGGTTAGTAATTCAAACGAGGAGACAAACAATGATAGCAATATCAATGCAAGTCCCCAGACTTTAAGTGAAACAAAACTAGGAGCTATTACGTCTACAAATTCGTCTCAACAAGATTTGGTTATGGGGTCGGCATCTATGCTTGGCCAAATGGATAATGCGGTCCTTGAAACCCTAGGTGTTAATCAGACATTATCTGCCGAGCTTGCTTTGTATAAGGAAAAGGTTAAAACCTTGGAATTAACTCTGTTGACCAATACCTTAACCAATCTAGAATTTGATAGGTTTAGGAAAGTCTAAATGGATAATTTGCTAGAAATTGAAAGTTTAAGAGCAAATCTTTCAAAAGAACTTAAAGAAAAAGAGTTAGTCGTTAATAATTTTCAAAAACTGCAAACGGATTTCGAAATTCTCGAATCTAAAAGGGTTGAAACGAAAATTAAGGCATCTGAGAAAATTAAAAAGACTAAAGTTTTGCTTTTAAAACAATACTCCGCTTCACATCTAGTACACTTGTTTCATTCATCTTTTAAGGAATTTATTCTATCACGTCTAACAGACCTGCCACCTAATCCATGTTATGCAAAGCAAGCTATTAACCACAACCCACGACTTTATGATGCAACAAAGCTAGGTTTGGTCTTAGACCCGACTAGTAATTCGAATGAATCCGAGAATATGTCACTACATGAAGAGAATCGGTCAAAAGTGATTTTTACATATCCTAAGTATGATTATGAACAACTTAATGAAGAGAATGCAAAAACGAATTTCAGAATTCGCTTTAATATACAAAGGGAATTTATCCATACACCAACTTACATGTCTACAAGAGAAAACCTTAGTATATTTCCTACAATTGTCAATCCGAATGAACCTAAGGAAATTCCAAAGGGTCTTCCACCGATAAGTACAGTATTGCTAATCTTGAAAGAGATTAGGCGATGCCTTACTGGATTTGACAAGGTCATCAAGGAATGTACAACTTCAAGGGCTCAAACCGCTGGAGAATGGGCTTTCGAACACATGAAAATGGTGTTTGAGAAAGAGATCGTTCCGTTTGTAAACAATATTAAATAGGGTTTTTGAGATCTCAGGGACAATCTTAATTTCGAAATGGCTGAAGTTCAAAAAATTTTCCATGAAATGGATGATGCTTATGAGCAACATTTAATTGAGAAAGAAAAGATTTTGTCCGAATATTACCGATTCTTGGAACAAGTACTGTCTCTTGATGTGATGCAAGTTGTAACTATTAAATGTGCTATGGAGATTACATCTATTGTGAATAAATGTGATGATGTGCATGATCTCTCTGTGAATATTGTTGAGCCTGTGAATAATGTAGATAATCATTCTTGTCACGAATCTAACGCTAAATTTTTAAAGCTTCAAGGTTCTTATAACTCACTCTTAAAACGTTTTGATGAGCTTCAACAACATTGTATATCTCTTGAAATTGAATATGAATATAAAAATGAAACTCTTTCAAAAACAAATGATTGTGAAAACACCGTTGAGACTAGTGACAAGATGATTCAGGTGGTTCAGGCATTAGAGGAAGAAATCATGAGACTTAAGAGAGAATCATTATCAGAGAAATTAGAACTAGAGGCTGCAGAGATTAAAAATCATGCCCTAGAAGATAGAATTACTTCTATGCTAGGGGAGTTTGATAAAGTAAAGCAGGGTTTTTTACAAATTTATGGTTCATTAGAAGAACGCATCGCTATTAATGTGGCAGAGCAAAAGTCACTTGTTGACCAACTGAACCATAAGTTTGAGGAAATCTCTGACTTAAATATTCAACTCATAGACAAAAACATGGTTTTGGCTGAATTAAAGGAGACACTTCAACTCAAAGGACAAGAAGTTGTTGCTAATCCAGCTACAATCTCTGCCCCGGCCTCTAGTGCTCCAAAAACCAAAAAGATGGTGATTTATAAGAACTCGTACCGTAAGAACAATCCTCTATCATATATGGTCTATATGCAGCATGCAATTAAGCACGCGGATCTTGCTAGGGATGTTGTAGATGATCTCTATGAGCTAGATCCCTCAAATAGTCAATATTACTCTGCTTATGCTTACATTGAGAAGGTACAACAATGCCTAGAGCATTTGAATTACATAGGACAACCGGGTTCTGCACCACTTAAAAAACAAACCTCCACCATTGCCATGACTTCATTCAATAAGAATCCAGGAGCTAAGCCTATTTTAAACACACCTATCAAGGCTTAATAAAAATTTGTCACTAGTGTTCCCTTGGCTTCTACATGAGTAATTGTTTCTACTAAGGCTAAAGGATCTCAAGACAAGAAAGATATGATCAAGCCTTCCACTAGTAGGACTGCGAAGAAGAAAGTAGAAGTTCACCTTAGGAATGTTATTTCAAATTTGAATAAAAAGAATCATGTAGCTAAGACTAAAGGCCCTGCACTTGTGCAGCATCCTAAGCAAAATGTAAATTCTAATTTGAGATGTTGGAATTGTAATGAATGCATGTTTTCTCAGCGTCATGATTTATGTCTTGTTGACCATGTGAATGAAATGTATGCAATTAGGAAAGAAATTCACCCAAGTTGGTTGGCAATGGAAACCAACTGGTAGGACCTTTACTGCAAATGGAACTACGTGCCCTTTAACTAGGATCACATCCACGGAAGTTAGGTCTCAGCGTCCTTTAAATAGGAACACTAGCACTAAAAAATGAAAAAAGCGCCTTTTAACTATGTCTGCCCCCACTATTGTGCCTACCAGTGAAGAAGTACCTCAGGATCTTAGACAACTAGAATCTAAGCTGGCATCTAGGAAGAAAATTTGGAAGCCTAAGAATTCTTCTGTTAGCAAATCTAAGATAAATATATCTGTACCTGCTAACACAGAGGAACTACTAGATTTTGATACATCGTCTTTGTCTGGTGATATTTTCAGGTGGTCCAAATCATCATCTTGTACTTGGACTCTGGATGCTCAAAGCATATGACCGGAGACCGCTCGATGCTCAGAAATTTCGTCAGCAAGTTTCTAGGAACTGTGAAATTCGGCAACGACCATATTGCGAAGATCATGGGTTATGGTGAATATCAAATTCGGAATGTTACGATTTCAAGGGTATATTACGTGGAGGGACTTGGTCAGAACTTATTCTCAGTAGGACAATTTTTCGATTCAAACCTTGAGGTTGCTTTTCGACAACATTCTTGCTTTATTCGGGATCTTATAGGAAATGATTTGTTAAAAGGTTCTCGATGGGGATAATCTCTACACACTGTCCATTCAAAACATGATGGTCGCCTCTCCTGCATGCCTTCTCTCCAAAGCATCTAAGACCAAGTCATGGTTGTGGCATCGATGGTTATCTCATCTTAACTATGATGCTATTAACCATTTGGCTAAAAACGATCTTGTTCGTGGTCTTCCAAAACATAAGTTCGACAAGGATCATTTATGTTCCGCATGTTCTTTGGGGAAAAGCACCAAGAAATCATACAAACCTAAAGCTGAAGACACCAACCAAGAACCACTGTATCTTTTGCACATGGATCTTTGCGGGCCAATGCGTACGGCTAGTGTGAGTGGTCAAAAATAGATCCTCGTCATGGTGGATGATTTTTCAAGATTTACATGGGTTAAGTTCTTAGAAACCAAGGATCAAGCACCAACATATAATATTACTTTTCTTAAGATGATCCAGGTGCGTCTTAATGCTACTGTTCGCCGCATTCGAACTGATAATGGAATTGAGTTCATTAATCAGACTCTACGAGACTATTATGAAGATGTCGGTATTTCACATGAAACTTCAGTTGCTCGCACTCCACAACAAAACGATGTCATGGAAAGACGTAACCGTACACTTATGGAAGCTGCTAGAACCATGTTAATTTACGCGAATGCTCCTTTATTCTTATGGGCTGAAGTAGTGGCAACCGCGTGTTATACCAAAAATCGCTCTATCATTCGTAAGCGCCGCAGAAAAACTCCATATGAGCTTCTTCATGGACATAAACCCGATATGTCATTTCTTCGTGTGTTTGGTGCACTGTGTTATCCAAATACTAATAGTGAGAATTTGGGAAAACTTCAACCGAAGGCTGATATTGGAATTTTCATTTGTTACTCACCCGCAAAGAAAGCTTACCAAATTTATAACCGTCGTCTTGGCAAGATAGTAGAAACTTTGGATTTCGATTTTGATGAGCTGACAGCGATGGCTTCTGAGCAACACATCTCTAAACCCGCACTTCATGAGATGGGAACCGGTACGATGAGTTCTGGATTAACTCCCAACAATCCTGCTTCTCCATCATTTACACCACCTACAAGGCCCGAGTGGGATGAGTTATTTCAACCTATGTTTGATGAATTCTTTGATCCTCCAAGTGATGATTCTCCAGCACCTACAGCAGTAGCTCCGATTCCCGAAGTTGTTGCTTAAGATAATGGAAATCAGTCCAATGCATCTATTGTCACTATTGAACCAGATGCACCATCCCCTAACAATTCTCAAACCACACCCGAATCATCACCCCCACTCGTTCCTAATGATGTTGAAGAGGATTACTATGATCACGATTTGGAAATTGCTCACCTACAAGAGCTTCCATTATTTGGTTCACAAATACCCGAAAACCCTAACGGTGCGTCTACCTCAGAGGAAGCTCCTGCAATCGTTTACTCCAGACCACCACGGATTGAAAATCACAAAACCAAATGGACAAAGGATCACCCAGTCCGTAATATTATTGGTGCCATCGATCGACCACTCTTGACACGTCATCAACTACAAGAGCACACATTATATTGCTTCTTTGATACGTTTCTCTGCGAGAAGGAACCTATATCTTGGCAACAAGCCATGACACAATCAACTTGGAGTGAAGCCATGCAAGAGGAACTTAATGAATTCAACACCTTGAAGTATGGGAATTAGTTCCTCTACCCGACAATGTTGACATCCTTACATTGTTGTAGGTATATAAGGTTAAACTTGATGAGTTAGGTGGAGTGTTAAAGAAAAAAGCTAGATTGGTTGCTCGAGGTTACAAACAAGATTTGGGTATTGACTTTGAAGAATCCTTTGCTCCTGTTGCATGATTGGAGGCGATTAGACTATTCCTCGCTTATGCTGCTCACATGAATATGATCAGCTACCAAATGGATGTTAAGACGGCATTTCTCAATGGTGAATTAAGGGAATATGTCTACGTAAGCCAGCCGAATGGATTCGTCAACTCGAAGTATCCTAATAACATGTACAAGCTCAAGAAGGCTCTTTATGGGTTGAAACAAGCTCCACGCGCGTGGTATGATCTCCTATCCTCTTATCTCATCTCAGAAGGCTTCTCCAAAGGCAAAGTGGATCCAACATTGTTCATTCTCAAGGAGGACAACGACATGATACTGGTACAAATTTATGTTGATGATATAATTTTTGCTGCCACTAATCGAAGACTGTCTGACCATTTTGAGAAAATCATATCCACACACTTTAAGATGTCGATGATGGGAAAATTTTCATTTTTCTTAGGGTTGCAAATTTCTCCAAATCCCAGAGGCATCTTTTCAATCAATCCAAATATGCTCTTGAATCGTTTAAAACGTATCATTTGAAAATTGTGACCCCGTGGATACTCCAATGGTGGAGGGATCCAAGTTAGATGAGGATAGGGATGGGATTGTTGTCGATCCTAAACTTTACCGTGGAATGATTGGCACCCTTCTCTATCTGACTGCTAGCAGGCCTGATTTGCAATTTGCTATATGCATGTGTGCCTGGTATCAGGCTCGGCCTACCGAAAAGCACTTACATGTTGTGAAAAGGATCTTTCGGTATCTTAAAGGAACACTTCATCGTGGTCTGTGGTTTTCGAAGGATTCCTCTATTTCACTAATATCATATGCAGATGCAGATTCTGTTGGGTGTCAAGATACTAGACCTAGAACTTCTGGCAGTGTGCAACTTCTTGGAGATAGACTGATTAGTTGGGCATCCAAAAGGCAGAAAAGCACTTCAATATCAAGTACAAAGGCTGAATACATTGCTATGTCCGGTTTTTGTGCTCAAGTTCTATGGATGAGATCACAATCAACTGACTACGGTCTTGGATTCAACAAAATTCCGATGTACTGTGACAACAAAAGCGCCATTGCCCTTTGCTTCAACTACGTTCAACACTCCCGGGTGAAGCACATTGACATTCGCTACCATTTCATCAAAGAGCAAGTGGAAAATGGAGTAATCGAGCTGTATTTTGTCAACACTGAGTATCAGCTGGCGGATATATTCATAAAAGCCTTAGATCTAGGACGTATCGAGTTTTTGATCGAAAAGCTGGGCATGAAATCATTTTCATCGGCGACTCTTAAGGAGTTGGCAGAAGAATCTGCAGAATAGTGGTGGTAAACTATTCTAGAGTATCCTTTTCTCGTGATCATGTATATTATCGTATATATATAAACCACCAAAAGGAAAATACAAAAATATAAAACCTACAAAAACCATAAAAATATAAAATCAAGAAAATCCAAAAATATTTTTTTCATTTTAAATTGGGCATGTCTCTTAGTACGGTAATATTTACGGCCTTAGAAATGTCGATTAAAATTGACATGGCGCCATAAATAGAGTCCGTATAAAAGTTGTACATATTTTAAAACATGCCCACATGGCTTGTAGTTATTTCTGACTGCAACCCGCTTTTCGCATTAAGGTCACGTATTTCTTTCGAAAACGTTGGCTCACAACGGGAATTAATTTTCTCGGGTATGGTTTACTTTAAACCATACAAGGGATCAAGTTTACTTTATAACTTGGTCTAACACAAATTAGTGTACGCTTCAGTGCACTTAATTTTTAAAAATAAGAGAAATCTTATTGCCGCCACGAATCGTTCTTATATCAAATTAAAAAGACAAAAGCTTTATTTGACTCTTTGAACAACGATTACAGCTCTTTAAATAGAAAACGGCTCATTGTTTAAGGGGGAGAAAATGTCAAATCGTTTTCTTCATCAAAATGGTCTTCAAAAGTCTCTTAGAAAATTAATCGGTTAAATGCTTCATGTTGGATCATATTTCGTATGTGCTTTGTGATTTGTTTTGTGATTTTGTGATTAATGTGGATCGGATAGGTTCAATGATTTGGTTTTAGAAGTTATTGGTGTTTAGGCTAAAGTGGTTAGTTGTGTGTAAGGAAATATAGTTAATAAACGATTAAGTGATAACGAATGTTAAGTTTTTCTCTTAATAAACGTTAAACTAAATAGGGCTTTAACTAAATGAAAATAGATAGAAAAGGGATGACCAAAAGTGTAAAGATTAAAAACTTTGACTTAGGTCAAAATATTTGACCCCGCCCCAATTCCTTTGTTTTGTTTCACTGTTATACACAAACATAACCACCAAGACTTTACCGGCATTGTTATTTCTCCAAAGCCTCACTTGATTGACTAAATCTGCTGTTATCATCTAGGTATGCATCTAATACATATTATTTCTATGCTTATCATTTGTTCATCACACAAACGCACCCTAGGTCTCGGTTAATCAGTTTAGGGTTTTGATATGATTTGTGCTTAAAAAGTGCGATTGATAGGTGGGTTTTGCGTGGGATGGGTTTAGAACATAGGTTTATTGGTTAGTTTGCCTTAGAATCAAGTGAATTGAGCGTTTGGTGAATAGCTGCCAAAAGTTATTTATCCGAAAAAACTGGATATTAGGTTTAAGTTAATTATCCGAAGATAAATTATCCGAAGAAAAAACCTTTTTTATCCAAAGAAAAGTTGTTTATCCGAAGAAAATTATCCAAAGATAAATTATCCGAAGAAAATTTTCTTTATCCAAAGATAAATTATCCAAAGAAAAACCTTTTTATCCAAAAAAAAAAAGTTTTATCCGAAAAAGAAGTTTTATCCGAAAAAGAAGGTTTATCAGAAAAAGAAGATTTATCCGAAAAAGAAGTTTTATCCGAAACAACAACTTTATCCGAAACAGCAGTTTAATCCGAAAACGCAGTTTTATCCGAAAACATGTCAATTATCCGAAGAAAATGTTTTATCCGAAGATAATATGTTTTATCCGAAGATCGCAATTTTATCCGAAGTTGATATTTTTTCCGAAAGTTCATGTTTTATCCAAAGAATGGGAATTATCCAAATTCAAATATTTATCCGAAAAACCTTAGTTTATCCGAAGATGGGGCATTATCCGAATATATGTCTTTATCCGAATATGGCGAATTATCCAAATATATGTATTTATCCGAAAATGGGGATAATGGGATTTATCCGAAAAATGACCATTTTTTTCTAAATGTGTTTGTGTTTCTGAATGTGATTTTTATTATAAATGTGTGAATGTCTTATCTGAATATGTGAGTTCTTTTGAAATATGTTGTCAATTAGTCGTGTTTGATTGTATCTTTAGTTACTCGGGTATTCGAATGCTAGTTCACTATGATTGTTTGTTTACTATGGTATGATGTAATATGTTTGCCATGTTTAGGAATTTATACATCATGATATATATTTGTATGTATCAACCTTGTATGTTTTGTCTTAAGCAAAAAACATGTCTAACCCTACCGAGTAACAAATCAAAGATGATCAGGCACTTGTTTCCTACAAGGCTCTAAAGTCTATACCAAACAACTATCGACTGAAAGAAGACTCTAATCCTGCTCACTATGCACTCAAGGTAGCCACAGATATTCTTGATCGAACCCCAATAAAGAAGGCTTTACGGGATACAGCTTCGGTACCAACTGATTACATGTATGAATTATAGGCTTCAAAGAAACGGCTATCAGACAGAAAGATCACATTCACCATCAACAAAAAGGAACAGACTCTCACCATTCCTCACTTTCTTCAAATATTCAGATTGCCAACTCCACCTAAAGGCCAAAGGTTTGCAGACGACCCTGACAAGAAAGAAGTTGTTCAGATGTTTCATTCTCTTGGATACGGTGATTCTGAGTTACGAGTTATGTCTCAATTTACCACAGCTAACTTGGGACAACCTTGGAAAGCATTCTTCGGTATACTCATTCGTTGTCTTACTGCTAAAACAAGTGGATATGACTCTCTGCGATTTTCAATCGCTTGTATCTTTTAGGGAATCTACAAGGGTAAGAATGTGAATTATGCATAGTTACTATGGGAGGAATTTCACTATCAACTCTTCCAAAACACCAAGAAGAAGACTGGGTACCTTCCTTTCCCACGATTCATCAAGCTCAACATTCATCACTTCATGCAACAAGATGCTTCAATCAATAAGCGTGAAGGAAGTTCTCACCATAATCAAGATGACGATGCCACTGTGGATTTAAGGCACGATGGACACATCGGTGTTTACTCAGGTACTCCAACTGCTATTCCTAATCACATGTTGACTGATGAAATCAAAGCAAGTGATGAATACAAGCAATTGTTGGATGAAATGGAAAATCAAAAGGAAAGAGTTGAGTTGGGAGATTTTTCTTCACCAAAACCCAAAGGTAAACGTAAACAAAGTGAACCATCAGAAGAAACAGGTTCACCTAAGCCCAAAAGAAAGAAAAGTGTTGCTAAGTCTAGTGGGAAGCAGACGATGCTTGAGGATGAAGATGAAGATATAAATGAAGGAAGAACTTATTCACAAAAATGAAAGACGCAATATTAAGAAAGCGGTTATGCAAAGTAAGAAAGACACGGGGGGTAGTGTTTCTGGTGTGAAGGCAAAGGAAATCATACTACCTACTGATATTGATGAATTTGGGAATCCTGATGACTATATACCTATTCTTGATAAATCTACCCAAGATGATGACGATGTTGACCATCATGTCGAACAACGAGTTATTGATGGATTGAAAAGTATGGAAATGGTCGGGTCTGCTGATACGACAGCATTTGTTAACACTGAACATCTCGTTAAAATGTTGATCCTACCAAAGCCACAAGTACTACAGTGACTCCACCAGTTATTACAGTGACTCCACCTGCCTCAACTCAACCTCCCTTACCTCTACCAACTCAACCTCTCTCATCTTCAGTGTCAAGTACTACAATGACCACTACACAACAAACACCGATAGCACCAGTATCTTTGATTCCGTCTTTACCGGCATTGTTCATGCTACAAGTGGAACAACACATAAAAGCTCAACAAGAAGAGATGGTTCGAGTAAAAGAGGAGTTAGCTCGTCGACAGCAAAGTGAAGAATCTACAAGAACAGCTCAACAAGTCGCATTTGCTAAATTCAAAGAAGAGTTAGAATTATCCCGAAAAGCACATGCAGAAGAACTAGCTCACGTCAAAGCAGCTGAAGTCGCCAAAAATGAAGCAACGTTCACTCGTCTTCGAGAACTAAAAAAGAGGTACCAAGATGAGAAAGAGATTCTTGCTAAAGCTAACGAATCAATTGTTGGCTCACTTGATGAAAAGGTTAAAGAATCCATCAGCAAATCACTTCATGCCCTACGAGACAAGTTGAAACAAATTGCTGCAAGCAATTTCATGATAAGTCTTCTGACACTCATCAGTCAGATTTTCTTATTGCTCAAAGGCTCACGGATTATGAGTTGAAGAAACTCTTACATGCTCGGATGATTCAAGTCGGGTCCTACAACCAAACCAAAGCTCAAAAGACCCTTCACAAGGCTCTTAAAAAGGCTATGGATGAAGATACTGAGATATTCAAGAAACATGGTATTGTAATTCCTTACAATATCTTAAATGAAGAGAAAGAGGAAGATGAATCCGACAACGATGATGATGATGATGATGACGATGGTGATGACGAAGACGGTAGTGATGACGAAGGAGGTAGTGATGACGAAGGAGGCAGTGATGACGAAGGAGGTAGTAATGACGAAGGCGGTAGTGATAAAAACAGTAATGGTGATGATAATGGTGATGGTGAAGGCGATAATGGAGATGATGAAGAAGGGAACAGTGATAAAGAGAAAAAGGATGGAGATGATGAAGACAAGTCTAAAGACAAGTCCGATGATGATGATGCTATGAAGGATGATGCTGCCAAAGGTGACAAATCTCACAAGGATGATGTTACCAAAGACAAATCAACTCCAACAGCCAAGACACCTCTACCCCGACAAGGAAAACGCACCAAGAAATTTCATGAAGTAGATGCTAATATAGATTCATCATCTACTCCAGCCACAACCGCTCCTGCAACCACATCTGTCCATGTCACATCTGCCCCAATTATCGATGCTTCAGTTACCACACCTTTAGTGCAACAACAACTAACAGAACCCGATCAACCTATATCGGAATTTACAGTATCTGATCAAGTCCAAGACATCCCAGAAACTAAAGCCGTATCTGTTGTTGATGTTCCTGTATCTACTCAAGTTCTTGATGTTCCAGAGTCAAGTGAACCAGCATGGGGGGATACACTCGAGGAAGATGAAAATGCACCTGTAGAAACTTGGGTCACAAACGCTACTACACTTCTTCCACTAACAAAGGCTGATGAAGCTGAATTTTCCCAATTCCTCAGCAATCCCATAGATTTTTCAAGATACTTGAAATATAACTATGGGTCTAACATAACCCAAGAAATGGTTGTGCGAGGACTCAAAGATCCCACTCTTCTTGTTAAATCCAAGATCAACAGAATGGAATACGAGTACAACGCTAATGAGCTTCTGAAAGCGATGAGAACTACTCAAAGGGACGGTCTTCATGCACTTGAAAAACCTCCTCTCACGACAGCCGAAGATGATGATCAAATCACACTATACTTCTTCATCAGCAATGATCTCGAATACTTGGTAAAGGGAGCAAACAAGTATGCGACCTCATTAACATTGCTAAAAGCTGCAAATTGGGATTTGATACCTTGGATAGAAGAAAAAGTCAATCGTCTCTTGGTACCGCAAGTATATTCTGAATATGATCGCTATGCCGAATTGGGAGCTTCACATTGGGACGAGCGTGTGCGACGCGCCTACAACTATGCATGTCTGCACAACTCAGGTCCTCAAGTCTTTTCTCTTTTTTGAACCCAAAATAGGCTATCACCACTTGACAGAAATCAGAATTAAAAGAGATGACGATAATATCTACACTATCTAAGAAGGAGATTTTCCACTTCTTTGTCTCGAAGATATTGAAGACATGTTGCTTCTGATAACTCACAATACGCTAAGACATTTGAACTCTAAAGAAATCATTGCCTTGAATTCAACTCTAAGAATGTACACACGTCAAATTGTCATCAAGAAAAGAGTTGAAGATCTGCAACTTGGCGTAGAAAGTTATCAAGGGAAGCCAAATGTTTCAAAAACACGTACTCAAGTGTTGCCTAGGCATACGGGCAAATCTCCATACAATAGCACCACTGACCAGATTCACGGCATTTTCTTCTTGAATGGCCGTGGACTGATGAAGTTCATGAGAATGCTAGAGATCAACAAATTCAGTGACGGGACTCTCAAACATATCCGGGAAAAGTTGGTGCATCTCAACGATAACAAGACTCTTCCAGAGGTTACTATAGATTGGCACCCGGGATTTCGGCAGAGTGCCAACTACGTGATCAAAAAAATTGATGAAAATATAAGGGAAAGACGTCTTATGAGAAGTTTAGAACGATTCGTCAGTGGAAGACCATATGGAGCGCACCACAAGCTAGTGGAACGATCCATTTAACATGGGTCGTACTATCTTAGGTCAACCTTATATTTTACTTGTGAATATGTAAATACTGTGAATATTGTGCTTTTGTGGCTTACCGTAGTGTGAAAGTCTGATAATTTTTCAAGAATTTCTCACGATATTCTAAATCTTTCAAAATATATCATACTCAAGCACTACAACTAACTCTCATTAACTTGAGGGGGAGCATTGATATGTTCTATGACCAACAACTTATTTCATTTTGTTACCCAAAGACCGGTTAATCTATGAATATCCAAAACATGGATGGTTAACATACTGGATAAGGGGAGAAAATGGGATTAAGGAGACTTGTTAACATATGTGGCTAAAAATGAAAAGAGCTTAATGAAAAATCCAACTTGATTTGTGATATGCATATGTTAAGGGGGAGCATTTTGTTATCAAAAAACACTGAAGGTACAAAACACTCTTGATATTTATATCACAGGTACCTTAGTGATTTTAAGGAATTTTCATAAAGACGAATACTTACCCATAACACACTTAATTTACGACGGATGTGGTGACAAAAGGGTGGTAGGATTAGGTACTCGTCCAATGATTCTTCCAAGAACCGGAGAAATCTTCCCAACGACAATTCCATAGTTAGAAAATATAAGACCTTAGGAAAGATGGGGAATGGATTGTGAACGTAGCTGAATGCCGACCAAGTACTGATGCTAGCACTGGAACAATCACAACAAGGTGCTAGTGATGATGTATTAGTAAGCAATGAAGGGGTTGAAGAATGAAAAAGAAATGTAAAGATAAAGGGTGTAAAGAAAGAAGCCCTCCATACAACTTCGGCAGAAACCGGGTCAACTCATCTTGAAGACAAAGTATCATAGACCCAGTGATGCGATGCACAACCCCTCTCAGCCAACTCAAATATCTCTCAAAAGATATTTGTTTTAATGACACGGAGCTCAACACGTTATTTATCGGTTTATTCCCCCCTAATAAATTGATATTGAAAAGGTGGAAATCCTCTCTAGTGTAACACCCCCAAATTTACACAATTCAATACAGCGGAAGACTCGTTGGTGTTACGGGATAGCAAATTACTCACATCATAGACAACGCTTAAAATAACGTCGTTTAATAATAAAGCATTTCCATTCATAAATATCAGATTTACATAGGTCCCAAGATATTGTATTTCATACAGGTTTTACAAAGCATTTGAATGGAAATTATTATTTAAGTGCGGGCCATGAATTCTTGTCGTCTTCCCGAGAATTACCTTCAAGTACCTGAGACAAAACATGTTAAAAGAAAAGGTCAGCGATAACACCGAGTGAATTCATAGAGTTTAATAAACCATCAATATATCATCGGTATATAATTATTACCGAAAATCATTTTGTACAAATCTTTGTAATAGGCCTTAAAATAGCCAAAGTCATTTTATACAAATCCTTATCAAAAATCATAATATAGGCTTTTGCCTTCAAAATCATTATACGAACCATTGTCGTTAAAAACATCATACTGTTAGAAATACGTTTTTACGTATATTAGAAGAGTCGGTCACTCCACAACATTATATATGTTGTAATAGCTCGTAGTTAACAAATAGTTAGTAGTTACTTATTTAGTTAAGTAAGAACCGGTCCATGGGCTTGTCATGGACCGGCCCAAGCCCATATGTTGCTTGGAAGTATAAATACCCCTTTCCTCCTTGAAAAGGGGTTGGTTGTTGAATGTTTCTCATTTCCACTTAATAAAATTACACATAGTTTTCTCTCACTTTCTCTCTCTAGTTTCTCTCTCTAGAAAATATCAACCCCCTTCATAGATTCATAGGTTATCAAGATTCTACATTTGGTATCAGAGAAATCTTATTAAAGTCACGTATTTCCTTGGAAAACGTTGGCTCAGAACGGGAATTAATTTTCTCGGGCATGATTTACAAGCCAAATCATGCAAAGGGATCAAGTTTACTTTACAACTTGGTCTAACATGAATTTGTGTACGTCTCAATGCATTAATTTGTTAAAATAAGAGAAATCTTATTGACACCACGAATCAAACTTTTTCAAGATACAAATTGGAAATGCTTTCATCAATATTTGACTCTTTAAACAATGACTACAGCTCTTTAAATAGAAAACGGGTCATCGTTTAAGGGGGATAAAATATTAAATCATCTTTGTCATTAAATCGATTTTCAAAAGTGATTGTGAAAAATTAATGGCTAAATGAAATGAGTGGTATTTGCTTTAGAAAACAACTTGGGCTCGTTCAATGTGATAGGACTTGCTTTAGATCTTTGAGTTTGGCTAATAGATTGAGTTGCTTAAGTTGTGTGAAGGTTAAGTTGGCAAAAGTTATAGGTGAAAAGTTAGTATCCAAAAAGGAAAAGGAGTGAAATTGTAGGGCTAAAAGGGACAATGTGTATAAGTTGTCAAAAACTTGACCTAGTCAAACAAAACCCCCCGCCCCCTTTCTATTCTTCTTCACTGTTTATTCTCACTTTGCCGCCATTGTTAAAACACACACACAAGCTCTAAAACCTCTCGTTTATTCATCCAATCCGATTCATTCAATTTAAAAGGTAATTATCATCTATATTTAACTTATAATTCGCCTATTTCATCAGTTGAATCAGGTTAAATGATTCGTTTAATTAGATTAAATCCAAATTAGGGTTTGTGTCTAAATTAAGCAGTAATTGATTAGGATTTGTGGTGGGTTTTGCTCGGAATAGCTTTAGATGATGTTTAATTGCCTTAGTTTGCCTTAGAACTCACAAACGCGCATAGATTAGATCATCAAAGGCTGTGTTTGAAAAGTTCCGGATGAACATGGATATAAACTTCCGAATGAAGGATTTTTCTGAAAAAACTTCCGAATGAGGAAGTTCCGAATGAAGGACTTCCGAATGAAGAAGTTCCGAATGAAGAACTTCCGAATGAAGAAGTTCCGAATGAAGGACTTCCGAATGAAGAAGTTCCGAATAAAGGACTTCCGAATGAAGAACTTCCGAATGAAGAAGTTCCGAATGAAGAACTTCCGAATGAAGGAAGTTCCGAATGAAGAACTTCCGAATGAAGAAGTTCCGAATGAAGGACTTCCGAATGAAGAAGTTCTGAATGAAGGACTTCCGAATGAAGAAGTTCCGAATGAAGAACTTCCGAATGAAGAAGTTCCGAATGAAGAACTTCCGAATGAAGGAAGTTCCGAATGAAGAACTTCCGAATGAAGGAAGTTCCGAATGAAGAACTTCCGAATGAAGGAAGTTCCGAATGAAGAACTTCCGAATGAAGGAAGTTCCGAATGAAGAACTTCCGAATGAAGGAAGTTCCGAATGAAGAACTTCCGAATGAAGGAAGTTCCGAATGAAGGAATGTTCCGAATGAAGAAGTTCCGAATGAAGGAAAGTTCCGGATGAAGAGTTGTTTGATTAATATTGTTTGCCTGTTATATGTACTTGTTGTATTATGTTATAAAATGTGTTATGCTTAGAAGTAAGAATGATATATATCTATATGTTTTTGTGCATCAACCTTTCATGTCTTATCTTAAGCAGATACAATGACTAATCCAATAGTACAAGCAATCCAAGACTCTAGAGAAGCCGCAATTGCAAAAGCACGAACCCTCAAGTTCATACCAAACAATTACCGGCTGAAGCAAGTCTCAAAATTCACTCACCATGGATTTAAAGTCGCCATAGCTGTAACACCCCAAAACCGGGTATTAAGCGTTTATTTACGATAATGCTATTAAATGAGTTTGACTAAGACTTTATAAATTTGAAGACATTATGTTATTGACTAGTCAACCCGATAGTCAAACTATTGGTCAAAGTATGTGTAATGTGGCTATAGAAATATGATGTGTCACATATATAAGAGAAATATACCCAAGGGACTAAGGTTATCATGTGGTAAATGTACTTTATAAGTTAATGTGGCAAATGTATAATGATAGATACTTGAGGGACCATATTTTCCAAGGTGACAAACTCCATCCAACAAATGTCTGGAGTTTTCTTAGAAAATCTAAAAGGCTACAATATGTATGTGTTTGTTGTGTGGGTCGGCAAACAAAGAAGAAAAGAGAGAAAAAGATGAAATTGATGATCTATGATGATTTCTATCTCATCTAATTCAAGTAGGGTATTCATAGTAATCATCCACCTCAAGTAAGCTTTTCAATTGTGTTAATTGATTATTTATGAATTAAGATTCATATACATAAATTGGAGATTATGAGTAAATATGTTTCTAAAGTAACAACTAAGATGTTGTTAGAAATGGGTAAATCTCAATTAATGATTTAAGAGAAATTTGTAATTGAAGGTATCATCATATGATCAAAGTGTGATCATATGATGTTAAATAGTGATGAAAGATAGGTATGTTAATGGGTTGTATAAACCCTTGTTATTTATATTATTTTGTGTGTAAATATGTCTTGATAATGAATTGGTTAGGATCCAAGTGGTGGTGATGATGATGTTGATGCTCATGGTATATATACCTTGGAAAGGAGGTAAGTAAATGGACTATATCAAGATGTTATATTGAGTTTACCATGTTTGTATTATGTGCTATATAATGATGGTTTATACTAAGGTTATAAAGGATTATGGCTCATATGCTTGATTTATGATTAAGATGATGCTAGTGGTTAAATTAGCTAGTTTGAGTTTGCATAATTGATATGCTAGTGAAGTTATGTGTTATGAATTTTATGTGTTGGTTGACGAATGATGGATGAAGCTTTTGTGATGCAAACGTGTTAAATGATGTATAATAGCTTGTTATGTCATTTACTTACTAAGCTTAATGCTTATGGTGTAGATGTTTAACATTTTGTAGGTTCAAGGGATGAAGGTAAAGGAGTTGGTAATGGTTAAGATGTGGAAGTAATGGATAAAAGTATGTAAATTGTGCATTAAAAGCTTTGTATAGTTAGAACACCGAGCTCGGAGTAAAGTTGAACCCCATGTGTCGTAAACCATGTTTTGGTAATGTTGATATGAGTCAAATGCTTTGTATAAGATAAAGTTAGAATGAGTCAAGATCATTTGTTAAACTTGTAAGTTCTAATGTATATAAACTGGTCAAAACGGATGTTTGGTAAACCACAAAAGGAATGTGCAGGAAAAGGGGTGTTTGGGACAACGTCCATGTCAACCTATTTTTAGTCAAACGGGTCAAGAATTATATGAAACAGTGTCCATGGTATATTTCTAGCTTAATGTGATGTTCATATGTTTAAGTATAGGTTTAGAGAGTTGATCTCATGTTTAAATAGCTTATGGGTCGTTTTGAGAAATAGTGCACTAAATGGGGTCTTTAGTGCACAAGAGGGTCTTTAGTGTACCAAAGGAGTATTTAGTACACTAGAGGGTCTTTAGTGTACTAAAGGAGTATTTAGTGCTCTAGAGGGTCTTTAGTGTACCAAAGGGGGTCCTTAAAGTATTAGAGGGTCCTAGTGCACTCAAGAGATCTTTAGTGCATTTGAGGTGTCCACAGTGCACAAGAGGGGTTGACAGATTTTGATTATTTCTTTTAAAAGGTCATATCTCGTAATCCGTAAGTCGTTAGTATTCGTGTCACGTATCATTTCGTAGGTAATCGAATCTACTTTAATGAAAATATTGTATCAAGGTCGGATTTGAAATAGATTGTTGTCGGTTTATGAAAGATTCACAGAAGGTCAATTTTAGGTCATGTCGTTTATACGAAAAGTTTTTAAATTTTTGGTCAATTCGAGTATGGGGCGTTCCAACTTGGTATCAGAGCTTCGGTCTAAGAGAAATAGGTTCCCATGATAGGTTGCCTAAACTTAGACCACTTGTAGATGTGTTTGCCATAGGTGTAATGTAATATGCAAAGTAGACGCCTTAATTATAAGGTTTACCTTATGCATACTATGATAAAATAGTAACAATGCTTAGATATAAATGTTGTATGGTATTTTATAGAAGATATAAGAAAATTGAGTTAATTGTGATTGGTATGTTTCAACCCTTATTGATAATGTTAAATGTAGGATGGAAAATTTGTATAAAAGCAAAGTTATGACTTAACCGATTAAACCCCGTGGAGTATGTGTATGTGGGTCATTTAGACCTTGAATGTTTATGACAATGATGTAATATGTTATGATAACTATTTCCGGAAAGTATCATGTCGTCTTAAGTTATAGAGGTCATTTTACGGGAAAATGGGTTAAAAGTGCACAAGAGGTGTTTTACAGAAAAATAGTGCTTTGGAGGGTATTTTAGTGCACTTGAGGCATTTTTGAAATAATAGTGCACTTAAGGGGTTCTTTAGTTCATTAGAAGGTATTGTAGAAAATAGTGCACTTGAGGAGTTGTTTAGTGCATTAGAAGGGTATTGAAGAAAATAGTGCACTTGAGGGTTTCTTTAGTGCACAAGAAGGTATTGTAGAAAATAGTGAACTTGAGGGATTCTTTAGTACACTAGAAGGATATTGTAGAAAATATTGTACTTGAGGTTAGTGCACAAATAGGTTTGACAAATTTTAGTCCTTTTGTTTATTTTTTTATATAATGAACCATAAGGAGGTAGATGTATGTCATACACCGTTAGAAAGATATTGTTATGAGAATAAGGAAGAAAGATGAGTTTACTTAAATGCATAAAAATAATATATTATCATTATTAAATGAATGCTAAGAAGTAATGAGATATGTTATATATAACATGATAACGAAATATGAATAAGTGTGATAAATGAATGATGCTTAGGTCGCTAAAAATCTAAATAATCCTTAATGCGCTAAATGAATGATAATGAATAAATATATTCATGTTGATGAATAAAAGAAATGTATGATGAATAATATGGATTAATGTGTATGTTGTAGAGTAAAGCTAATGTGAAGTTATTATACGTAAAGAAATCTAATGGTCGAAAGTGATAACATTGTGCAAAATGAAGTAATGGGTCAACTTGTGATTGACGAGAAAAAGATAATTGCATTGTGTAAATGTATCATATGGATCTTGTAAAATATAATGAAAGATGATGAAAGGTATCTTGAAATTGCGTAAGGCATTAAGAAAGAAAATGAAAAAGTATTTGATTATAAAAGTATGTAAATAACGAAAAGGGGTAAAGAATGGTAAATTTAAATTTAGCTTGGATCCAATGATTAATGTGATGGTATCCTTCGGGGTAGCCTAGTGTATAGTATCCTTTGGGATATCCAAATGTGATGGTATCCTTCGGGATAGCCTAATGTGATAGGATCCTTCGGGATAGCTAAACGTGATGGAATCCTTCGGGATAGCCTAATGTGATGGTATCCTTCGGGATACCTTAAGAATGTGAATACAACACAAGGTTCGTGATACCGTAAGGGTATGTGTAAAATGGAAAATCCCTATTGGGAGAGCGCCAAGTAAAGTTTCCTACGAGAAAAGAAAGTTAATAAGATTGGATCCAAGGCTATAAAAGAAGAGATTGAAAATGAATGTGTTATGAAATTGTGATGAATGGAAAGCAATGAAATAGTAAGCGAGTATGAGTGTGGTGTTGGGCATGCTTAAGTATGATGATTTATAATCTCCTTATTTAAAAGGATTGGGACGCCTTTTCATTTAAATAAGGAAGTTGTAAATCACCGAACCATAAGTTTATAATTCATTACTTACATATATTGGGACGCCTCTTTATGTAAGTTGTGAATTGTAAATGAGTGAACTTATGTGTATCCGACACTGCATGAGTACAGGTATAAAAGAATGGAAAATGAAAACTAAAACAAGTTTGACATTGTAAAAAAAATATATTATATGAAAGTGGAAAAATATGATGCCATTAAGGTTATGCGTAAAATCTTAAAGAAAGAAACTTAAATTAAAATTATGCTTTAAGTAGTAAACATGAACGGGTAATTATTTCCCGAAAGATTTTAAAAAGAAAAATGTTTGGAAGGTTGAAATTAAATACCTTTTGGAAAGTGTTTATTATAAGTTAGAAATGAGTTACCGACTTTTAAAGTATGCGATTTAACTTGTATTGTGCTAGTTATGTGAAAATAAAATTGAAGGTTAACATGTCTTGGTCGAATTACAATTGTTAAGCTATGTGAAGTTGTTGAAATTGAATGTATAGTAATCAATGTACCATATATGAAATGATACAAGTATATAGGAAAGTTTGTGAACGGTCACAAGTTTCAAGCAAGTAAGATTCCGGGGACGAAATCTAAATAAGGGGGATAGATTTGTAACACCCCAAAACCGGGTATTAAGCGTTTATTTACGAT
This sequence comes from Glebionis coronaria, assembly GCA_025667525.1. NCBI lineage: Eukaryota > Viridiplantae > Streptophyta > Magnoliopsida > Asterales > Asteraceae > Glebionis > Glebionis coronaria. The sequence continues at coordinate 443,096,088 of CM046878.1, read as the reverse complement.
AATGCTATTAAATGAGTTTGACTAAGACTTTATAAATTTGAAGACATTATGTTATTGACTAGTCAACCCGATAGTCAAACTATTGGTCAAAGTATGTGTAATGTGGCTATAGAAATATGATGTGTCACATATATAAGAGAAATATACCCAAGGGACTAAGGTTATCATGTGGTAAATGTACTTTATAAGTTAATGTGGCAAATGTATAATGATAGATACTTGGGGGACCATATTTTCCAAGGTGACAAACTCCATCCAACAAATGTCTGGAGTTTTCTTAGAAAATCTAAAAGGCTACAATATGTATGTGTTTGTTGTGTGGGTCGGCAAACAAAGAAGAAAAGAGAGAAAAAGATGAAATTGATGATCTATGATGATTTCTATCTCATCTAATTCAAGTAGGGTATTCATAGTAATCATCCACCTCAAGTAAGCTTTTCAATTGTGTTAATTGATTATTTATGAATTAAGATTCATATACATAAATTGGAGATTATGAGTAAATATGTTTCTAAAGTAACAACTAAGATGTTGTTAGAAATGGGTAAATCTCAATTAATGATTTAAGAGAAATTTGTAATTGAAGGTATCATCATATGATCAAAGTGTGATCATATGATGTTAAATAGTGATGAAAGATAGGTATGTTAATGGGTTGTATAAACCCTTGTTATTTATATTATTTTGTGTGTAAATATGTCTTGATAATGAATTGGTTAGGATCCAAGTGGTGGTGATGATGATGTTGATGCTCATGGTATATATACCTTGGAAAGGAGGTAAGTAAATGGACTATATCAAGATGTTATATTGAGTTTACCATGTTTGTATTATGTTCTATATAATGATGGTTTATACTAAGGTTATAAAGGATTATGGCTCATATGCTTGATTTATGATTAAGATGATGCTAGTGGTTAAATTAGCTAGTTTGAGTTTGCATAATTGATATGCTAGTGAAGTTATGTGTTATGAATTTTATGTGTTGGTTGACGAATGATGGATGAAGCTTTTGTGATGCAAACGTGTTAAATGATGTATAATAGCTTGTTATGTCATTTACTTACTAAGCTTAATGCTTATGGTGTAGATGTTTAACGTTTTGTAGGTTCAAGGGATGAAGGTAAAGGAGTTGGTAATGGTTAAGATGTGGAAGTAATGGATAAAAGTATGTAAATTATGCATTAAAAGCTTTGTATAGTTAGAACACCGAGCTCGGAGTAAAGTTGAACCCCATGTGTCGTAAACCATGTTTTGGTAATGTTGATATGAGTCAAATGCTTTGTATAAGATAAAGTTAGAATGAGTCAAGATCATTTGTTAAACTTGTAAGTTCTAATGTATATAAACTGGTCAAAACGGATGTTTGGTAAACCACAAAAGGAATGTGCAGGAAAAGGGGTGTTTGGGACAACGTCCATGTCAACCTATTTTTAGTCAAACGGGTCAAGAATTATATGAAACAGTGTCCATGGTATATTTCTAGCTTAATGTGATGTTCATATGTTTAAGTATAGGTTTAGAGAGTTGATCTCATGTTTAAATAGCTTATGGGTCGTTTTGAGAAATAGTGCACTAAATGGGGTGTTTAGTGCACAAGAGGGTCTTTAGTGTACCAAAGGAGTATTTAGTACACTAGAGGGTCTTTAGTGTACTAAAGGAGTATTTAGTGCTCTAGAGGGTCTTTAGTGTACCAAAGGGGGTCCTTAAAGTATTAGAGGGTCCTAGTGCACTCAAGAGATCTTTAGTGCATTTGAGGTGTCCACAGTGCACAAGAGGGGTTGATAGATTTTGATTATTTCTTTTAAAAGGTCATATCTCGTAATCCGTAAGTCGTTAGTATTCGTGTCACGTATCATTTCGTAGGTAATCGAATCTACTTTAATGAAAATATTGTATCAAGGTCGGATTTGAAATAGATTGTTGTCGGTTTATAAAAGATTCACAGAAGGTCAATTTTAGGTCATGTCGTTTATACGAAAAGTTTTTAAATTTTTGGTCAATTCGAGTATGGGGCGTTCCAATAGCAATCCTTGATGAATCCCATTTTAAGAATGCTTTAAGAAGTAGTGCCTCGGTGCCTTATGATTATATGTATGAGTTCTGGGCTACCAAGGAAATCACTTCAAACAAGATCACCTTCACCATCGACAACAAGCAGCAAACGCTCACAGTTTCAGACTGCCGTAAGATTTTTGGTATACGGGATACTCCCAAAGGCATGTCATTTTCGAGGGATCCTACTAAAGATGAACTCATGGAGTTATTTGACGCTATTGGATGTCCTGAAATACGAGTTGCGTCTGAGTTTACCACTGCTAAAGTAGGACAACCTTGGAGAGCATTGTTAGGTATTCTCAGTATATGTCTTACACCAAAAACAAGTGGGCATGATGCTTTGCGCAGTCCTATTATGAACCTCTTCTATGGCATGTACAAAGCTGCAAATGCAGATTATGCATTATTGATATGGGAAGAATTCACCTTTCAACTCTTCCATAACAAGAAGCTGAAGACTAACTTCTTTCCTTATCCTCGGTTTATCAAGCTTATCATTCATTATTTTATGAAGAATGATGCTACTATTGATAGGCGTGTAGCAAGTCGTTATCACACTGAAGAAGCTGATGATACTGTGGATCTAAGGCATGAAGGACCTTCTGGTGGTGTGATTCCTGGTCCTATTCCTGATTATCTTCTGACGGATAAAATCAAAGGTTCTGCTGATTACAAGCTACTGCTGCTAGAAATCAAGAAGCTGAAAGCAAACCTTCAGAATGGAGAAGATTCGTCTACTACAGTGAAGAGTAAAGGTAAACGCAAGCAACCAGCTGCTTTACCTGAACCCGAAACAAAGAAGAAAAAGACTGAGGTTAAGAAGGGAAAGGGTAAGGCTGATGAGTTACGTCTACGTGACGAAGAAGATGTTGTTGATCCTACTCTTGACAAAGCAGAGAGACAAATGATGAAGATAGCAATTCAAAGGAGTAGGAAAGATACTGGCGGTAGTGGTTCAGGTGCAAGGGTAAATGTTGAAGAAGAGTACGAGGAACCAGATGATATTGATGAGTTTGGGTCACCTGAACGTTATTCCACTTCGAAGGAGCAATCAATCCCTGTTTCAGCAAGTGTTGAAAAGGAGTCCGGTGCTCCTACTATCATGGTGTCTACTCAACCTTTAGCAACTCAACCTCCACCAATCCAACCCTTACCAACCAGAGTGGCGTCAACACCATTCCTTCCACCACCAATAACTCCCATCCTTAGTACCGTAGTAACAATCGAGCCTCTTCCATCAACCCAGAGCAGCTCTGCAACATCCACAATGGCTGCATTGGTGATGGCCGAAATGTTGGATAAACATACGGATAATCACAAACGAGAAATGGATGAACTTCTCCAAGAGTTACATAGACGAGCTCAAAGTGAAGAAGCATCTAGGAAAGCCCAAGAGGAGATGCTTGCTAAGTTCGCTGCAGATATGGAGTTGACTCGAAAAGCACATGCAGAAGAACTAGCTCGGGTTAAGCAGGCTGAGGCTGATAAGCATGTTGCACGTATCACCAGACTTCAAGCGATGAGGGATAAATACAAGGAGCAGAAAGAAGCACTTGAAGCTTCTGTTGAAGAAAGAGTGAAAGAATCTGTTGAGTCCATTATGCCAAAACTGCGTAATGAGTTGAAGACACTCGCAGCTGATAATTTGATGATTAAGTCATCCAATCCTTCAGAATCCGCCTATAAAATTGCTTATGAGTTAACGGATTTTGAATTAAAGAAGATCCTCAAAGCTCGTATGGTGGAACTTGGATCGTTTGATAAGTCTAGGATTCAACGGGCTCATTACAAATCCCTGAATGACGCTATCATGGAGGATGATAGGTTATTCAAAACGTTTGGAAGTGTGGTACCCTACCACATTCTACCTGAGGAAGAAAGGGAAGAAAGTGAAGAAGACGAGGGTACTGGTGAAGATGAAGGTGGAGAAGAAGAAGAAGAAGAAAAGGATGATGAAGATGACGATAATGGTGATGATGATGAGGATGAGGATGATGATGATGATGATGATGATGGCGATGATGGTGGTGATGGTAATGAGGAGAGTGCTAGGGGGAGCAACGGGGATAACAATGAGGATGATGATGGGGGTGAACAGCCTAAAGAGGGAGATAAGGTTACCAGCTCCAAGAAATCTGCTAAGTCTGGAACCAAGTCCAAGAAAGATACAGCGCAGAAGGACAAATCAACATCATCGGAATCAAGACGATCTAAGTGGCGCCACGATGTGAATGCTACTACAGCGTCATCGATTCCCGGTACCTCTATTGCTGTATCTTTACCTATTACCACTAACCCCATTAGTTCTGTTGTTGTTGCTCCTGTGATTGCAGAATCGGTAACTGAACCTGAAGCTGCACAACACTCACCCGTTCACGACACTGCCGAAATGCCTGAATCAGAACCAGCAGATGTTCGCATTTCTACTCCTCTACAACAAGCACAACAATCTACGGTTCCTGAACCAAGCACACGAGACTGGGCAGACACGTTGGAGATTGACGAGACTGCACCGCCACAGGCTTGGATCACGGCAGCAGCACAATATGATCCGATCACAGACGCTGACAAAGATGTTTTGTATCTCCGTATTCGCAGTCTGATTGACTTATGTGCATTTCTTGCTCATGAGTATAAGACTTCGGTTACTCCATCTTTGGTGAAGAAAGCGCTGAAAGATAAGAGACTTCGCGCCAAAACCCGGTTAACCCGAATGGAGTTCGAGTATTATGCCGATGAGATCCTGAAAGCTCTGAATACCGTTCAACGGCCAGGTCTTCATGAATCAGAAAGAGCTCCACCTCCACTTGATCCCTCTCAAGATAATCAGATTGCTCTTGACTTCTTCGTCACCAATGATCTTGTGTATCTTCTGAAGGGGTCATCAAAGTACGCAACCTCCCTGACCTTGCTGAAAGCTGCCAATTGGGGGTAATACCCTTTATCGAGGAAAAGGTAAACCGACTCTGGGTCCCAAAGGTAAATCGTAATTATGATATGTATGCTGTCATAGGTGCATCACACTGGGACGAACGAGTTCGAAGGGCGTACAGGGGCTGCTGTCTAGTCAATTCAGGAAGCAATAATAAGTGTGAAAACACTTATCCTTTTACCACTTATTTCCAATAATAACAAAACCAAAACGTGTGATTTATATCGTAAAAGTCGGAATTATGCGTGGTTTGTGTTTTTATTGTGTTTTAGGACCAAAAGATGAAAAAGGAAGAAAACACGGGCTTTCACGGGCTTTTATCGAAGAAAACGGGAAAAGACGAAGTCAAAAGATCAAGAGTGCTTAAAGAACGGATGTCCAAGACCTATTCTGAAGATTTATCGAAGAGCAAGTCCAAAGACGGAAGTTTAATAAAGTCGAAGAACTTAAGTCTAATAGAAGAAGAAAATTAAAAGACAAGTTCAAATCCCGAGACTACAAAGACGAAGAATTAAAATCGAGTCGAGAAGAAAAAGAAAGAAGAGAGCACCACACATGCCTCCCACTTCCCTATAAATACCCTCCTAAATCACATTAGGAGGGAGTGAGCTAGTTTTTATTTCCTTTAGTTTTTCTAGTTTTTAGAGAGAGAAAGTCTTAAACTTTCTCTCACTAGTTCATCTTTTTCTTTTAATCTTTCAAGATTAAACACTTTTTGTATTGCTTATTTCATTAATCAAAGTTCTAGTTTAAGCTTTAGATCCTTATTCTCATTCTTCATTTCTTGATTTATTTTACTTTTGATCCGAATATCATACTTCATTCGTATGATTTTATGATTTCGTGGTTAAAGGTTTGATCTTTTGGTTTACACACAAGCTTTTACACGTTTAGGTCATAAGCTCATAATGCTTATTGGCTTATTCGAATCTTAGCTTATTGATTCTCGGATTTTGCTAAAGGATTTAATAAGTTTAAAGTTCATTTCATAAAGTTCTTAATTTTATGTTTTAGAAGTGTTAAATTTAAGATTTTTGAATTGCTTAAGATCCGTTTGGATCTGCTTATTGCGTTTGCTTATTGAGATTCACTCTTGCCACGAATTTCGGAATTAGTTACATCCCATCGCAATCTTAGGGTTTTGACACACATTCCGACGGTTACTCCACATTGCGATAGCTTTGGTTTTTGATCGCAATAACCCATCAGGGTTTTACTTTGCGATCGGTTGGTTAATCCCCTTATTCCGATCTGGGTTGCGATCGCTTATTGCGATCGCATATTCCGACGGGTCTTAAGGCCTTGGTCAAGACGAAGTACTGCCCATTTTTCGATAGCATCATTCCGATAGATAGACATTGCGACAATAGAACTTTACATCATTCCGATCTGGATCATTGCGATAGTGGCTTTCCGATAGATGGTCATTGCGATAGTATTGATCTTGACTATTCCGATGGTTAATGTTAGCTATATTCCGATGGTTGCTATTTGGTGTACTCCGATGAACATGAATTGTTTTCTTACAATTGATTAAGTTTTTAAGTTTTTAAGTTTTTCAAAGCTTTAAGTTTTAAGAATTTTCATAAATTAAATTTAAGTTTAATTTTGTCAAAGCTTTAAATTACTCAACGACACTTTAATTTCTTGCTAGTAGTTTAAAACAAACAAACCAAATCATTCTCTTGATTCACCAAAAGACAATTGAGTCGCACTTAAGACCGGTTTTCAATTCGAAAAGATTCGGAACTATAACGAACTTGAACTTTGATACAAGGCCTCAAAAGCCATATATTAAATGGCGCCACTGCCGGCTCTTTTCGTTAAGATAAACGGTTTCTAGTGAGAGACGCATTGAATTTTGGGATCCGTTCTTTGAACGTTATTTTCCTCGCTTCAAACAATTTCAAAAATCCATAAAAATTATAAAACTTTTCAAAAATACAAAAACATTAAAAAAAACCTATAAAAACCAAAAATATTATATAGATATTCCTTGTGTATATTTTTCCTCTGCAGGTGTATGCGTACTAGATCTACAAACTATTCTGAGCCCGAGAATCGTGAAGATTTAGATATGGCTGGTGTTAACAACAACAATAATCACCCACCTCAAAATAATTTGAATAACAACAACAACAACAACAACAATGTCCTTCTACCTGATTTACGAACCATGGAGGAATTGTGCCAACCCACCATGAATGGACGCGGAGGCCCGATTGCGCCAATGCACGTCACGGCTCAGGAGTTTTCGTTGAAGCATCATATGATACAACAAGTGCAAACGAACCCGTTTCGTGGAATTCCGGATGATGATGCCAACAAACACCTCGACAAATTCATTACCATTACCCAAAGCATGAAGTGCCCCGGTGTTTCTATGGATGACCTTCGACTTCAACTTTTTCCACACTCACTTTCTCACCATGCCGAAAAATGGTTTGACCGTCTTCCCAAGAATTCTATTCACACGTGGAACGACATGACTCAACGCTTTTTATCGCGCTACTTTCCCCCATCCATGGTCACTAGCCTTCGTAACCAAATCAGTGGATTTATGCAAGAGAATGATGAATCGCTTTTCGATGCTTGGGAACGTTACAATGATTTGATCGACCGCTGTCCTAATCACAATATGCTCCCCGTCACTCTCATTGACACCTTCTACAATGGTCTCACCTTTCGTGATCGTGACACGATAAATGCCGCCGCCGGTGGTACTTTTATGAAAAGGAGACCGGAGGAGTGTCGAGAGTTGATCGAAAACATGACTACTCACAACAAGAATTGGGATTCATCCGCATCCTCAAGATCTAACTCGAGAGTCAATGTTTCTTCTTCTTCCTCCAATCCTGAAATGTCTGAAATTTCTCGCCAACTCGCTGAAATGAACAAGAATTTCATAGCCATGGCCACAAACCACTTTCAACAAGCTAAAGCCGTTGCTATTTCTTGTGACACATGTGGTGGCCCTCACTCTTATAATGATTGTCCTTCTACCCAAGGCAATTATTCTGAAAACGTTAACGCAGCTTACGGCACTTATTCCACGGGAGGCTATCAAGCTCGACCTCAAGGAGACCGTGGCTTGCTAAGTTATCGATCCAACAATTATCTTGCTCCTCCCGGTTTTCCTCCTGCAAACCAAAACCAACAACAAAGCTACAACCGCAACAACCAATCCCAACCTCGTGCTCCAAATCAGTATCAATCCCAAAGAAACCCATACCCAACTCAAGGAAATTCTCAAGCTTACCAAGCTCCACCTCTCAATCAACCGATGGCAGTAAGTCCAGACGTCGAGACATTCATGAAGACCAATCGTGAGTTGGTAACGAATCTTCAGAGTCAATTTGTCAACTTGAAGAATGACATGGTGAAACAAGGGAGCGATATACGAGCCGAGCTAAGGAATGATATGGCCAAACACAATGATACAATGAATGCAAACATGCAAAACTCTTTTAACAATCAAGCTCTTCACCTTCGTGATATGATTGGTTCGCTCATCCAAAGTAATCAACCCTCTTCTTCGGGTACTCTGCCGAGTAATACCGTTGCGAATCCAAGGGGGGAGATGAAAGCAATCACCACTCGAAGTGGAAAAGGTTATATGGAACCCGAGCTTCCTACACCACCACACGTGATTGTGAACAAGGAAAAAGAGCAACTTCCCCCACCTCCTTCACCTTCTATCCCCATTTCCCCACCACCCGTGGTTGTGAGTGATCCTACTCCCTTAAAGCCTTCTTCTTCATCCAATATACCTTATCCTTCAAGGTTGAGGAAAGAGAAGCAAAAGAGCAAGGATGATATTCAGGTTTCGAACTTCCTTAAAATGTTTAAACAACTGAATTTTAACATCTCCTTTGCCGAGGCTCTCGCTCACATGCCCAAATACGCTAAAATGTTTAAAGACCTTCTGAGCGACAAGGAAAAGCTCCTCGACATTGCCAACACCCAACTTAATGAGAACTGCTCTGCAGTGCTCTTAAGGAAATTACCAATCAAGCTTGGTGATCCGGGTCGTTTTCTTATCCCTTGCAATTTCCTGGGAGTAGAGAATTGCATGGCCCTAGCCGATCTAGGTGCCAGTATTAATCTCATGCCTCTAAGTGTTTGGAAGCAATTATCTCTCCCAGAGCTAGTCCCCACTAAAATGACTTTGGAATTGGCCAACCGTACGGTTGCTTATCCAGTGGGGATAGCCGAAGACGTTATTGTAGGAGTCGACAAATTCACCTTCCCTGCTGATTTTGTTGTCGTCGACTACGAGATGGACCCCCGTGTGCCACTTATTGTTGGTCGTCCATTCCTTAGGACCGGTCGCACTCTTATTGATGTGGAAGCCGGAGAGCTTATCATGAGAGTGGGTAACGACAAAGTAGTCTTCAACATGGGAAAGTTGTCTAAACAGCCTTATTCATATGAGAGCGTTAATTGTATTGACGTTCTTGATAAGGCTTGTGAAGAACACTTTAATGATGCTTGCAAAAGTATTCCTACCTCTCTTCCCACTGTTGAGACCGTGTCCTCCATTGATTCATCATTGTCTCTATTTGGAGATGGTGATTTATTCTGGAACAATCTTGAAGATACCATGGGAGATGTGAATTTAGCTACTAATGATTCTCCCACCGAGGGGGATGAAGATATGAGTTTCTTTGACAATCTTCTCACCGAAGCCAATCCTTCGCCTCCATCCCCCATGATCATTGCTATCGATACTCCGACTTTGAAAACGCCTCCCGTCGAAAATCCTCCGGATTTGGAACTTAAGGAGTTGCCGCCACATCTCGAGTACGTGTTCCTTGACGACAACAAGAAGTCTCCCGTCATTATTGCAACGGATTTGAAAGATGAAGAGAAGACTCGCCTCGTTGCTGTGTTAAAAGCTCACAAGAAGGCTATTGCGTGGAAAATCTCGGATATTCGTGGAATTGATCCTCACTTCTGCACACACAAAATTCTCATGGAGGACGACTTCAAGCCCACTATCCAAAGCCAACGAAGGGTGAATCCAAAAATACATGAAGTCATCAAAACAGAGGTTATTAAACTTCTTGATGCGGGTATGATTTACCTTATTTCGGATTCACCATGGGTTAGTCCAATCCATTGTGTGCCCAAGAAGGGCGGAATAACCGTTGTTCCCAATGAACACAACGAGTTGATTCCCACTCGTCTCGTTACTGGGTGGAGAGTTTGTATAGACTACCGCAAACTCAATGATGCCACGAGAAAGGATCATTTTCCTCTACCTTTCATGGACCAAATGCTTGAACGTCTAGCTGGTAATGAATATTACTGCTTTCTGGATGGTTTCTCGGGTTATTTTCAAATACCCATCGATCCCCAAGATCAAGAGAAGACAACATTCACTTGTCCCTACGGCACATTTGCTTATAAACGAATGCCTTTTGGCTTATGCAATGCCCCCGGGACTTTCCAAAGGTGCATGTTGGCTATCTTCCATGACATGGTTGAGCACACCATGGAAGTCTTCATGGATGATTTCTCGGTCTTTGGGGATTCCTTCTCTGCTTGCCTTGCCAATTTGGAACGTATGCTTAAGCGGTGCGAAGACACTCGCCTTGTTCTGAATTGGGAAAAATGCCATTTTATGGTAAAAGAAGGCATTGTGCTAGGACACAAAATCTCTAAAGCCGGTCTTGAAGTTGACCGTGCTAAAGTAGATGTCATAGCCAAATTACCTCCACCTTCAACCGTGAAGGGTGTGAGAAGTTTTCTGGGTCATGCGGGCTTCTATCGTAGATTCATTCAGGATTTCTCTAAAATCGCTCGCCCGATGACCCACCTCTTAGAAAAAGATACTCCTTTTATCTTTTCTAAAGAGTGTCTCGAAGCCTTCAATCTTCTTAAGGACAAGCTAACTAAGGCACCGGTCTTGGTTACCCCTAATTGGGAGCTGCCTTTTGAATTGATGTGCGATGCTAGCGGTTTTGCTATCGGTGCGGTTTTGGGCCAAAGAGTGAATAAACACTTCCAACCAATCCACTATGCTAGCAAAACAATGACGGGGGCTCAATTGCATTATACGACAACCGAAAAAGAGCTTTTAGCTGTTGTCTATGCTTTTGAGAAATTTCGCCCCTATCTTGTTTTATCCACCACCATCGTATACACGGACCATTCCGCGTTGAAGTACTTGATGACTAAGAACGATTCTAAGCCAAGACTTCTTCGCTGGGTTTTGCTCCTTCAAGAATTCAACATTGAAATTCGTGACAAGAAGGGAGCCGAAAACCTGGCCGCGGATCATCTGAGTCGACTTGAGGATCCATATCAGGGGGATCATCCGAACAAAGAGATCAATGACTCTTTCCCCCTGGAGACTCTAATGTCTTTAAATCTCAATCTTGATGGCACCCCGTGGTTTGCAGACATTGCAAACTACTTAGCGGGTGGTATTCTCATCCAAGGGTTAACATCCCAACAAAAGAAGAAGTTCTTGAACGATGTTAAGACTTACTTTTGGGATGACCCTTATCTATTCAAACAGTGTGCTGATCTGATTATTCGTCGATGTGTTGACGGACCGGCAGCTTTTGACATCCTCCAAGCTTGCCACAAAGGACCCACCGGTGGTCACTTTGGTCCCAACTACACCGCTAAGAAAGTGTTTGATTCTGGATTCTACTGGCCCACCATTTATCGTGACGCGCACGAAATGGTTAAGCATTGTGATGCTTGCCAACGTCAAGGCAAGATCACACATAAGGATGAGATGCCTCAAAATTTCATACAGGAATGTGAAATCTTTGATGTATGGGGCATCGACTTTATGGGGCCATTTCCATCATCCAAAGGGAACAAGTACATCCTCGTCGCCGTCGACTACGTCTCTAAATGGGTTGAAGCTAAAGCTCTTCCTACGAATGATGCGAGGGTGGTTGTGAACTTTTTAAAGCAACTTTTCGCTCGATTTGGCGTTCCTCGTGCTATCATCAGTGATCGCGGGACTCATTTTTGCAACGATCAATTTGCAAGAGTCATGGCAAAGTATGGTGTCAATCACCGTCTTTCCACCGCCTATCATCCCCAAACCAATGGGCAAGCCGAAATTTCCAATCGTGGCTTGAAGAGAATTTTGGAGCGTACTGTGGGAGAGCATCGTGCCGCGTGGGCCGATAAGTTAGATGATGCTCTGTGGGCTTTCCGTACTGCTTACAAAACCCCGATCGGTTGTACACCTTATCGTCTTGTGTACGGAAAAGCCTGCCACCTACCCATCGAGCTGGAACATAAGGCGCACTGGGCCTTGAAGTGGGCGAACTTCGACATCATTAAAGCCGGTGATCATCGCAAGATTCAACTCAACGAGCTAAATGAACTGAGGAATGAAGCTTATGAGAACTCGCTGATCTACAAGGAGAAGACGAAGATGATCCACGATGCTAAAATCAAGAACCGAGAGTTCCACGCTGGAGATCACGTTCTACTCTTTAACTCTCGGTTGAAGATCTTCTCTGGCAAGTTGAAGAGCCGCTGGACTGGTCCATTCACCGTCGCCAAAGTCTTTCCGTATGGGACCATTGAGCTTTCTCAACCGAATGGGCCCAATTTCAAGGTGAATGGCCAGCGTCTGAAGCTGTACTTTGGTGAGGACATCTCTCACGAGATGATTCCATCCCTCACCACTTTCCCCATGAACTAAAATTGGGTCGAGTCAGGCTCATGACTCGGTGAACAAAAACAAGCGCTTCTCGGGAGGCAACCCGTGTTCTATCCTTTACTGCTTTCATAATAAGTGTAGGGGAGCCCGCATATGTTTGTTGTCTTGTTTCTTGTGCTGTGCAGGGATTAAAGCTTCAGAGAGCATCTTGATGACTTTTGACGAACCGTGATACCGTGTTTCCCATCTTCCCGGTTCTATCCTAAACTCTTGTGATTCAATATTTCATATTCTATATGTTCACATTGAATTCACTTTAGTTGTCCTTTCCTTAGCAAGATTTAAACAAAGTGCACAATGTCCTAAGTGTAGGGGAGTTTACGCCCACATGCTTAAACATTGAGGACAATGTTTATCTCAAGTGTAGGGGGGACTTCTATCGAAGTAAATGGTCTTTTCCATGTATTTGCCCTCATTTTAACCGGAAAATTTGATTTTTCGACATTTTTCAAAATTTTTAATCTATTTTGGCCTAGTTGTATAGTTGTATTTACCTTTGTTACGTTTCCTTTACGAGAATAAATTTTTAATATAATGGTTTTAGATTTTTCTTAGTCGTGAACATTTTGACTCAACCCGAGTTTACTTGCCTAAGTTTACTCTAGCTAGTATCCTTAACGTGTTTAAGTCAAGTTTTGCTAGGCTTTTATATAGGGAGCTATAAAACGCGAAAGTCTTAACTCTCACGGGTTAAGAACAAGAACTTTTCGCAAGTTCCTATAATTGATCCTAGAGAGTCGGTTATCAAGGGAACTTTAAAATGCAATTTCTAAACTTGAAAAAGTCTAAGAATTTGCAAGATCCTATAGGCGACTCGAAAACCCGAAACTTTGATTTAATAGGCTAAGCATCCACGAGTCTCATTACTTGAGATTTTAAACTGTGGAGAACGAGAGATGATAGAGTCAATTATAAGTTCGGTACTCTTTCGTGAATTTATGTGAGTTATTTATGAGCCTATTCTCCCTCCGCTTGCTTAATAAATTAATCTGCTAATAAGTAAGGTTGTACGATTTGAAAAGTTACTTAGCTTCTAGCCCCAGATCGTTTAAAAGTTGCTCGGTAATGACGAGAGTTCATAGCCAAGGCATAACTTATGAAGCGGGGCGCGAAGATTGGCGAGTCCGAAAAGGCCCTAACAAGGCATGAGGGCTACATTTTGTTGCTAAAGATCCAAAAGTGATGTGAAGAATCATTTATCAAAAATCAATATGAAGGATCGAGACACACGACGAAAAGCAAGAACTCCCCAAAAGTCATGGAGAAGTCTATCCGAAAAGACCCTAACAAGGTATGAGGATAAATAGATCCAAGTCCTAAAAGGAGGCGGATCGTTGTATATCAAAATCCAAAATAAAGATTGGAGAAAAATGAAGAAGTCGTGGTCCAAAGATGAAGAATCTCTCAAAAATTTCAAGTGAAGAAATTCCTATTATGAAGAGAAGACCATAATTTCAAGAACGTCTCTCGAAGATTCGAAGTATGAAGTCGCTGCCAAATATCGGCCCGAGAAAGGTCTCAAATCGCGAACCAAGTTATGCCGAGATATGAACTTTCTGATATCCCGAGAAGCAGTTTTAAAAGATTTGGTCCTTTAGCTAACTATTGATTAAATCGTTCACCTTATTTTCGGACTAAATAACTATCGAAATAAGTCAAACAATGCATCCTCGTGATCATTCAAGACAAAAATAAAATATAAGAGATACACCTAGGAATAAGGGAGTCTAAGTGAATAATTGGCCCACATGAGTTCGTGATAGTTTGCTAACTTATAATAACAATGATCTCGTTTCTAAGCTTGGTATGGGGAACGTGAAACTTGAGGATGATAAACGTTCATGGCCGCCAAAACCCAATGTAAGTTTTTAATTTCTTTACTTATTTCTATCTTTTCATCTTTAGTATTTAATAAAGGCCAAAGTAGGTTATTTATGATGGGAAATGTAAACCGTGCTTAAAATTAATGCATTGCATGAGGGCATTGCAATGGTCAAGTGTAGGGGATTTAATAAGTGTGAAAACACTTATCCTTTTACCACTTATTTCCAATAATAACAAAACCAAAACGTGTGATTTATATCGTAAAAGTCGGAATTATGCGTGGTTTGTGTTTTTATTGTGTTTTAGGACCAAAAGATGAAAAAGGAAGAAAACACGGGCTTTCACGGGCTTTTATCGAAGAAAACGGGAAAAGACGAAGTCAAAAGATCAAGAGTGCTTAAAGAACGGATGTCCAAGACCTATTCTGAAGATTTATCGAAGAGCAAGTCCAAAGACGGAAGTTTAATAAAGTCGAAGAACTTAAGTCTAATAGAAGAAGAAAATTAAAAGACAAGTTCAAATCCCGAGACTACAAAGACGAAGAATTAAAATCGAGTCGAGAAGAAAAAGAAAGAAGAGAGCACCACACATGCCTCCCACTTCCCTATAAATACCCTCCTAAATCACATTAGGAGGGAGTGAGCTAGTTTTTATTTCCTTTAGTTTTTCTAGTTTTTAGAGAGAGAAAGTCTTAAACTTTCTCTCACTAGTTCATCTTTTTCTTTTAATCTTTCAAGATTAAACACTTTTTGTATTGCTTATTTCATTAATCAAAGTTCTAGTTTAAGCTTTAGATCCTTATTCTCATTCTTCATTTCTTGATTTATTTTACTTTTGATCCGAATATCATACTTCATTCGTATGATTTTATGATTTCGTGGTTAAAGGTTTGATCTTTTGGTTTACACACAAGCTTTTACACGTTTAGGTCATAAGCTCATAATGCTTATTGGCTTATTCGAATCTTAGCTTATTGATTCTCGGATTTTGCTAAAGGATTTAATAAGTTTAAAGTTCATTTCATAAAGTTCTTAATTTTATGTTTTAGAAGTGTTAAATTTAAGATTTTTGAATTGCTTAAGATCCGTTTGGATCTGCTTATTGCGTTTGCTTATTGAGATTCACTCTTGCCACGAATTTCGGAATTAGTTACATCCCATCGCAATCTTAGGGTTTTGACACACATTCCGACGGTTACTCCACATTGCGATAGCTTTGGTTTTTGATCGCAATAACCCATTAGGGTTTTACTTTGCGATCGGTTGGTTAATCCCCTTATTCCGATCTGGGTTGCGATCGCTTATTGCGATCGCATATTCCGACGGGTCTTAAGGCCTTGGTCAAGACGAAGTACTGCCCATTTTTCGATAGCATCATTCCGATAGATAGACATTGCGACAATAGAACTTTACATCATTCCGATCTGGATCATTGCGATAGTGGCTTTCCGATAGATGGTCATTGCGATAGTATTGATCTTGACTATTCCGATGGTTAATGTTAGCTATATTCCGATGGTTGCTATTTGGTGTACTCCGATGAACATGAATTGTTTTCTTACAATTGATTAAGTTTTTAAGTTTTTAAGTTTTTCAAAGCTTTAAGTTTTAAGAATTTTCATAAATTAAATTTAAGTTTAATTTTGTCAAAGCTTTAAATTACTCAACGACACTTTAATTTCTTGCTAGTAGTTTAAAACAAACAAACCAAATCATTCTCTTGATTCACCAAAAGACAATTGAGTCGCACTTAAGACCGGTTTTCAATTCGAGAAGATACCGAGAAAACGAACTCTTTTTCAACTAGTAAAATCTAAATATAAAATGGCGCCGCTGCCGGCTCTTTTCGTGAAGATCGAAGGTTTTTTGTGAATGACGCGTTGGATTTTGGGACCCGTTCACTTGTGAACGTTATTTTTCTTGTAAAAAATTTTCAAAAATTCAAAAACATTTGAAAAATTATAAAAAGCATTTCTTTTTAAGTTTTGCACCAAAAATATTCTTCTTGCTTATCTATCTTTCTCCATGGATTTTTATGTCCATTGCGTCGGGTGTGGGAGACAACTGTACGGGAACGACTCTTGTCAATGGTGTACATGTGAGCGGTGCGGAAACGATATCGACAACACACAATTCGGATTTTGTCCTTTGTGCAATTCGACTAATTCGTCCTTTTTGAACCCACCTCCTATTCCCACGTGCACCTATTGTGGAAGCGATTCTCATTGGCATATTTCGTGCCCGGTTCCATACCCGTATGATCACGGGCAAGCACCGGGGTACAATTATGACTATGATAATAGCTATCCACAAGACGCACCCAGTCTTTCTCCTCAACCGTTATGCAACAACTGTGGGGGTCCTCACGATACTTCCTATTGTCAACCAATGAATTATTATGAGCAAAATCCGTGTCCTCAGTTTTCTTCACCCATGGATTATTATGAACCAAACACGGTTTCTAATTCTTCCCAACCGATGAACTACTATGATCCACAACCATGCTATAATTCAGGTTTTCAACATTTTGAGCCCCCACATCACACCCTCAATCATCAATCCTCTCAGGGAATTCATATTGATCAACAACTCACTACTCTAGAAAGGCACGCCATTATTTTGGACATTCAAGAAGCCTTTGTTCGGTTCAAAGAAGCATGGGAAAAAGAGAAGAGACAGCAACAAGAGCAAGTATCTAATCTTAATGATTATACCCCTCCTCCTGTGCGTCAATACTATTATGATGATGATGATGACGATGAGCCTACTATTTCTTGGAATGATCTTACTGCTCAATGTCCTAGTGCAATTGTCATCCCTCCTCTCAATATCCCAAACGTGTCTACGGATTGTGATACATTGAATGAGCTTAGTGATGTCGGTCTTGATAAAGTGTTTGATGATGAGGTTTGTGACATACCGACTGCTATGGAGCCTAAGGACGACGTTGCTCTTACGAAAGAGGTCGATCCTAGTGATGAAGATTTTTCTCCAAGCTATGAGAATTTCACCTTTGAAATTTCTCAATCTCCACCGGGAGATGCGGGTGATGACGATTTATTCTCTTCGGCCTACGAGAAGTTCACCTATGAACTTGATCATGTGGATGAGGTTGAAGACGTGCTTCTTCGCGATAGATTACGGAAAGTGCACCTTCTTATTGCTCAAATTGAAGCGTTGACTTCTCCTCCTCTTTCCGAGTCTTTGCCTCCATCTATTCCTCCCGTTGAAGATAATGACCCATTGCCGGAAGAAATCAACATTCACTCCATGCCTCCAGGTATTGATGATAATGATACGGAGGGGGATATTATTTTTGATAATTTGCTGCAGGAAAGTATTACCCCAAGTCCCCCTCCTGAGCACCTTTCATCCTCCCCTTTAGCCACTATTACGGAGGATGAGTGCTTTGACCCGGGAGGTGACATTGATTTTGCTATGATTGATAACAATACGGCTTTACCGCTTGCTCAACATCCATTGTCTTTGGGGGAGGACAATGTGCTTACTTTACCCACCCCACCTCCCGTGGATCTTGAATTCACATACTATACGTATGTTGAGAGAACCTTTCTCCCTTTCAAGACTTATCCCCCTGCCTCTCCTTTGTTAATGTCCACCGAGAACGAGGACAAGGTCTTTGATCCCGGTATCACATTCGAGGCTTCCCCATGGACCATTTAATTCGGGGACGAGTCAGGCTCGCGACTCGGTTAACAAAAACAAGCGCTCTTCGGGAGGCAACCCGATTATCTATCTTTATCTGTTTTCACCATAAGTGTAGGGGGAGCCCCGTGGTGTTTCTTGTTCTCTTTCTTATCATATGCAGGGATTAGAGCTTCAAAGACACACTCTTGATGACTTTTGAGGAATCGTGATTCCGTGTTCCCTTCTTCTCGGTTCTATCCTAAACTCTTTTCGATTCACTATTTTATATTTCTCAATATTAAAATAGGAATCTCTTTAGTTGTCTTTTCCTTAACGAGATTTAAACAAAGTGCACAATGTCCTAAGTGTAGGGGAGTTTACTTCCACATGCTTAAACATTGAGGACAATGTTTATCTTAAGTGTAGGGGGGACTTCTATCGAAGTTAAGTGGCCTTTTCCTTGTATTTGCCCTCATTTTAACCGGAAAATCAATTTTTCGACATTTTTCAAAATTTTTAATCTATTTTGGCCTAGTTGTAGTTCCCATTATTTTTGCTATTTTTCTCTTATTTTAATAAAATGGTTTTAGCAAGTTTAGATATCTTAGATATATTAGGCCCGTTGTGAATATTTTGACTCAACCCGAGTTTACTTATCCAAGTTCACTCTAGCTAGTATCCTTAACCATGTAGACCTTAATTGGTTTATTAGGCTAAGCATCCACGACTCTCATTCCTTGAGATTTTAAATTGTGGAGAACGAGAAATGATAGAGTTGGTTACAAGTTTGGTATTCTCTCATTAACTTATGTGAGTTAATTATGATCTTTTTCTCCCATCACTTGCTAATAAATTATCTGCAATAAGTAAGGTCGTACAATTTGAAAAGTTACTTAGCTTCTAGCCCAAGATCGTTTAAAAGTTGCTCGGTAATGATAAGAGTTCATAGCCAAGGCATAACTTATGAAGCGGGGTGCGAAGATTGGCGAGTCCGAAAAGGCCCTAACAAGGCATGAGGATTCAATTTTATTGCTGAAGATCCAAAGTGATGTGAAAAGCATTATTCCCAAAATCAATATGAAGGATCAAGACTCACGACGAAAAGCAATCAACTCCCATAAAGATCATGGAGAAGTCTATCCGAAAAGACCCTAACAAGGTATGAGGATAAATAGATCCAAGTCCGAAAAGGAGGCGGATCGTTGTATCTCAAAATCCCAATTAGAGATTGAAGAAATAATCATGAAGTCGTGGTCAACAAAGTTGGAGTACCTCTCAAAAGTCTCCAAGTGAAGGAACTCTATGAACGATGAGAAGACCATTATCTCAAGAACGTCTCTCAAGATATGAAGTATGAAGTACATGCCAAATATCGGCCCGAGAAAGGTCTCAAATCGCGAACCAAGTTATGCCAAGATATGAACTTTTTGATATCCCGAGAAGCAGTTTTAAGAGATTTTGTCCTTTAGCTAACTATTGATCAAATCGTCCTACTTTGCTTTCAGCTTAAATAAACTATCAAAATAAGTCCAACAATGCATCTTCATGATCATTCTAAGACAAAAATAAAATATAAGAGATACCCATAGGAATAAGGGAGTTTGAGTGATTAATTAAACCGCATGAGTAAATGTTTGTTATGCTAACTTGTACTAACAATGATCTTGTTTTTAAGCTTGGCACGGGGAACGTGAAACTTGAGGGTGATAAACATTCATGACATACAAGCCCTAATGTAAGTCTTAGATTTCTTTACAAGTTTCTTCCTTGTTGCATCTTGTTATTTTCTATCTTTTTAATTTTCCTTAGTTGTTTAATAAAGGCCAAGGTAGGTTGATTATGATGGAAAGTGTAAACCTTGCTTTATTGCTAAGCATTGCATGAGGGCATTGCAATGGTTAAGTGTAGGGGATTTGATAGGTGTGAAAACACCCATCTTTTTACCACTTAATTACAATAATAACCAAGCCAAAACGTGTATTTAATGTCGTAAATGTCGGAATTATGCGTGGTTTGTGTTTTTATTGTGATTTAGGACGAAAAGGTGAAAAGTGGAGAAAACACGGGCATTCACAGGCTTTTATAGAAGAAAACGACAAAAGACGAAGTCAAGAGATCAAGAGTGCAAAAAGAACGGAAGTCCAAGGCCTATTCTGAAGATTTATCGAAGAACAAGTCTAAAGACGGAAGTTTACTTAAAGCCGAAGAACTCGAGTCTAATAAATAAGTAAATTATAAGACGAGTTTAATTAATCCCGAGACAAAGTCGATAAAGTCGAAGAACTTAAAAGACGAGAAGACGTGAAGAAAAAAAAAGGGAGAGAAGGCAACACATGCACCTCCCCATTTCCTATAAATACCCTCCTAAATTCATTTAGGAGGGTTGGTTAGTTTTTAGTTTAGCTTAGTTTTCTTTCAATTTTGTAGGTGATTCTAGAGAGAGAAAGTGACAGTTTCTCTCACTAGAATCCCAATCTTTCATCTTCCTTTCTTGTTGTTTTTAATCAAAGCTTTACTTTTGATAGTTTAATTCTTGTCATAATCTTAATCTTATTCTACCTTTCTTGATCTTGATTCATCTTTTATCCGAAATCTTTATGCTTTTTTTGTTTAATTGTGATGTTTGATTAAAAAGTTCATCTTTTTCTTTCCATCTAAGCTTTTATACGAATCAAGCTTTGAGCTTGACATGCTTATTGGCTTATTTTGTGTCTAGCTTATTTGTTTTAAGTTTTCTTAAAAAGTCTTTACATTTTTAAAGCTTGCTTATTTTGTGTTTGCTTATTTTGTGTTTTTATAAAGTTTATGAATTTCATCTTTTAAAAGCTTTCAAATTTATGCTTATTAAGTTGTTCAAGTTTCGGTTTAGTAGCTTATTGTATGTGCTTATTGAGATTTTAAGCTTACCACCAATTTCGGTTTAAGGTTGTTTTCATCGCAATATTGGGGTTTTACCACATTCCGACGGGCAGCTTATGTTCCATCGCAATAACCATTCTTGGTTCTACTTTGCGATGGCTTGTGTTTCATTCCCCTTATTCCGATCGGGGTTGCGATCGCTCATTGCGATCGCATATTCCGACGGGGTTTAAGGTATATTGCGACGAAGTGCTGCCCAAATTTTGACAACCACATTCGGATGGATTTTGGTACTTTAGTTATTACGACAGTTTTTATTTTTTAGACATTTCGATAGTTTAAGATAAAAAATAAAAAATAAAAAAAAAAAAAAAAAAAAAAAAACATTACGATAGAATCACTTACACATTCCGATACTACAACCACATTCCGATACATATTAAGTAAAATATTCCGATACCTGCTAGCTTCATTTTCTTTCCCGCCAATTTCAGCAGGCAGCTTGGCTGCTTGAGCTAGCTGCCTGCTAGCTTGCTTATTGATTTATTTTGTTCCGTAATTTTTTAGTTTAATCTGAAAGTTGTTCCGATTTTATTTCTGAAAGTTACGTATTATTAGTTGAATTTTTCTTCTAATTTTAAAATTAATATTTTTTCGTAAAGTTCAAGTTTTATCTTTTATTTAGGACCCGCTTTAGGTTTTTCCTCGTTTACCTTTAAAGTACCATTTTAGTTTTATTCTCTCCTTTTTCATTTAGTAAACTTAATTTTCGAGTCGATAGTTAATTTCGTCTTTTAGATTTATTTTTATTAATTGTTTCGCTTTAAATTACGTTTTATTATTTGTTTTACTATTAGTTTTAATATCGTTTTAACTTTTAGTTTTTAATATTCACCTTGTTTTACTTTTATTATTTGTACTTGTCTTTAGTTTGTCTTTAAATACTTTTCGCATTTACTTTTTAATTAGTTATAGATAATCAACTTCCCTTTTTCTTAACCAAAAACAATTGAGTCACACATTTAACCGGAAATCAATTCGAGAAGATACCGAGAAAACGAACTTTTTCAATTAGCAAAATCTTTGTATTAAAATGGCGCCGCTGCCGGCTCTTTTCGTGAAGATTGAAGGTTTTTTGTGAATGACGCGTTGGATTTTGGGACCCGTTCACTTGTGAACGTTATTTTTCTTGTAAAAAATTTTCAAAAATTCAAAAACATTTGAAAAATTATAAAAAGCATTTCTTTTTAAGTTTTGCACCAAAAATATTCTTCTTGCTTATCTATCTTTCTCCATGGATTTTTATGTCCATTGCGTCGGGTGTGGGAGACAACTGTACGGGAACGACTCTTGTCAATGGTGTACATGTGAGCGGTGCGGAAACGATATCGACAACACACAATTCGGATTTTGTCCTTTGTGCAATTCGACTAATTCGTCCTTTTTGAACCCACCTCCTATTCCCACGTGCACCTATTGTGGAAGCGATTCTCATTGGCATATTTTGTGCCCGGTTCCATACCCGTATGATCACGGGCAAGCACCGGGGTACAATTATGACTATGATAATAGCTATCCACAAGACGCACCCAGTCTTTCTCCTCAACCGTTATGCAACAACTGTGGGGGTCCTCACGATACTTCCTATTGTCAACCAATGAATTATTATGAGCAAAATCCGTGTCCTCAGTTTTCTTCACCCATGGATTATTATGAACCAAACACGGTTTCTAATTCTTCCCAACCGATGAACTACTATGAGCCACAACCATGCTATAATTCAGGTTTTCAACATTTTGAGCCCCCACATCACACCCTCAATCATCAATCCTCTCAGGGAATTCATATTGATCAACAACTCACTACTCTAGAAAGGCACGCCATTATTTTGGACATTCAAGAAGCCTTTGTTCGGTTCAAAGAAGCATGGGAAAAAGAGAAGAGACAGCAACAAGAGCAAGTATCTAATCTTAATGATTATACCCCTCCTCCTGTGCGTCAATACTATTATGATGATGATGATGACGATGAGCCTACTATTTCTTGGAATGATCTTACTGCTCAATGTCCTAGTGCAATTGTCATCCCTCCTCTCAATATCCCAAACGTGTCTACGGATTGTGATACATTGAATGAGCTTAGTGATGTCGGTCTTGATAAAGTGTTTGATGATGAGGTTTGTGACATACCGACTGCTATGGAGCCTAAGGACGACGTTGCTCTTACGAAAGAGGTCGATCCTAGTGATGAAGATTTTTCTCCAAGCTATGAGAATTTCACCTTTGAAATTTCTCAATCTCCACCGGGAGATGCGGGTGATGACGATTTATTCTCTTCGGCCTACGAGAAGTTCACCTATGAACTTGATCATGTGGATGAGGTTGAAGACGTGCTTCTTCGCGATAGATTACGGAAAGTGCACCTTCTTATTGCTCAAATTGAAGCGTTGACTTCTCCTCCTCTTTCCGAGTCTTTGCCTCCATCTATTCCTCCCGTTGAAGATAATGACCCATTGCCGGAAGAAATCAACATTCACTCCATGCCTCCAGGTATTGATGATAATGATACGGAGGGGGATATTATTTTTGATAATTTGCTGCAGGAAAGTATTACCCCAAGTCCCCCTCCTGAGCACCTTTCATCCTCCCCTTTAGCCACTATTACGGAGGATGAGTGCTTTGACCCGGGAGGTGACATTGATTTTGCTATGATTGATAACAATACGGCTTTACCGCTTGCTCAACATCCATTGTCTTTGGGGGAGGACAATGTGCTTACTTTACCCACCCCACCTCCCGTGGATCTTGAATTCACATACTATACGTATGTTGAGAGAACCTTTCTCTCTTTCAAGACTTATCCCCCTGCCTCTCCTTTGTTAATGTCCACCGAGAACGAGGACAAGGTCTTTGATCCCGGTATCACATTCGAGGCTTCCCCATGGACCATTTAATTCGGGGACGAGTCAGGCTCGCGACTCGGTTAACAAAAACAAGCGCTCTTCGGGAGGCAACCCGATTATCTATCTTTATCTGTTTTCACCATAAGTGTAGGGGGAGCCCCGTGGTGTTTCTTGTTCTCTTTCTTATCATATGCAGGGATTAGAGCTTCAAAGACACACTCTTGATGACTTTTGAGGAATCGTGATTCCGTGTTCCCTTCTTCTCGGTTCTATCCTAAACTCTTTTCGATTCACTATTTTATATTTCTCAATATTAAAATAGGAATCTCTTTAGTTGTCTTTTCCTTAACGAGATTTAAACAAAGTGCACAATGTCCTAAGTGTAGGGGAGTTTACTTCCACATGCTTAAACATTGAGGACAATGTTTATCTTAAGTGTAAGGGGGACTTCTATCGAAGTTAAGTGGCCTTTTCCTTGTATTTGCCCTCATTTTAACCGGAAAATCAATTTTTCGACATTTTTCAAAATTTTTAATCTATTTTGGCCTAGTTGTAGTTCCCATTATTTTTGCTATTTTTCTCTTATTTTAATAAAATGGTTTTAGCAAGTTTAGATATCTTAGATATATTAGGCCCGTTGTGAATATTTTGACTCAACCCGAGTTTACTTATCCAAGTTCACTCTAGCTAGTATCCTTAACCATGTAGACCTTAATTGGTTTATTAGGCTAAGCATCCACGACTCTCATTCCTTGAGATTTTAAATTGTGGAGAACGAGAAATGATAGAGTTGGTTACAAGTTTGGTATTCTCTCATTAACTTATGTGAGTTAATTATGATCTTTTTCTCCCATCACTTGCTAATAAATTATCTGCAATAAGTAAGGTCGTACAATTTGAAAAGTTACTTAGCTTCTAGCCCAAGATCGTTTAAAAGTTGCTCGGTAATGATAAGAGTTCATAGCCAAGGCATAACTTATGAAGCGGGGTGCGAAGATTGGCGAGTCCGAAAAGGCCCTAACAAGGCATGAGGATTCAATTTTATTGCTGAAGATCCAAAGTGATGTGAAAAGCATTATTCCCAAAATCAATATGAAGTATCAAGACTCACGACGAAAAGCAATCAACTCCCATAAAGATCATGGAGAAGTCTATCCGAAAAGACCCTAACAAGGTATGAGGATAAATAGATCCAAGTCCGAAAAGGAGGCGGATCGTGGTATCTCAAAATCCCAATTAGAGATTGAAATAATCATGAAGTCGTGGTCAACAAAGTTGGAGTACCTCTCAAAAGTCTCCAAGTGAAGGAACTCTATGAACGATGAGAAGACCATTATCTCAAGAACGTCTCTCAAGATATGAAGTATGAAGTACATGCCAAATATCGGCCCGAGAAAGGTCTCAAATCGCGAACCAAGTTATGCCAAGATATGAACTTTTTGATATCCCGAGAAGCAGTTTTAAGAGATTTTGTCCTTTAGCTAACTATTGATCAAATCGTCCTACTTTGCTTTCAGCTTAAATAAACTATCAAAATAAGTCCAACAATGCATCTTCATGATCATTCTAAGACAAAAATAAAATATAAGAGATACCCATAGGAATAAGGGAGTTTGAGTGATTAATTAAACCGCATGAGTAAATGTTTGTTATGCTAACTTGTACTAACAATGATCTTGTTTTTAAGCTTGGCACGGGGAACGTGAAACTTGAGGGTGATAAACATTCATGACATACAAGCCCTAATGTAAGTCTTAGATTTCTTTACAAGTTTCTTCCTTGTTGCATCTTGTTATTTTCTATCTTTTTAATTTTCCTTAGTTGTTTAATAAAGGCCAAGGTAGGTTGATTATGATGGAAAGTGTAAACCTTGCTTTATTGCTAAGCATTGCATGAGGGCATTGCAATGGTTAAGTGTAGGGGATTTGATAGGTGTGAAAACACCCATCTTTTTACCACTTAATTACAATAATAACCAAGCCAAAACGTGTATTTAATGTCGTAAATGTCGGAATTATGCGTGGTTTGTGTTTTTATTGTGATTTAGGACGAAAAGGTGAAAAGTGGAGAAAACACGGGCATTCACAGGCTTTTATAGAAGAAAACGACAAAGGACGAAGTCAAGAGATCAAGAGTGCAAAAAGAACGGAAGTCCAAGGCCTATTCTGAAGATTTATCGAAGAACAAGTCTAAAGACGGAAGTTTACTTAAAGCCGAAGAACTCGAGTCTAATAAATAAGTAAATTATAAGACGAGTTTAATTAATCTCGAGACAAAGTCGATAAAGTCGAAGAACTTAAAAGACGAGAAGACGTGAAGAAAAAAAAAAGGGAGAGAAGGCAACACATGCACCTCCCCATTTCCTATAAATACCCTCCTAAATTCATTTAGGAGGGTTGGTTAGTTTTTAGTTTAGCTTAGTTTTCTTTCAATTTTGTAGGTGATTCTAGAGAGAGAAAGTGACAGTTTCTCTCACTAGAATCCCAATCTTTCATCTTCCTTTCTTGTTGTTTTTAATCAAAGCTTTACTTTTGATAGTTTAATTCTTGTCATAATCTTAATCTTATTCTACCTTTCTTGATCTTGATTCATCTTTTATCCGAAATCTTTATGCTTTTTTTGTTTAATTGTGATGTTTGATTAAAAAGTTCATCTTTTTCTTTCCATCTAAGCTTTTATACGAATCAAGCTTTGAGCTTGACATGCTTATTGGCTTATTTTGTGTCTAGCTTATTTGTTTTAAGTTTTCTTAAAAAGTCTTTACATTTTTAAAGCTTGCTTATTTTGTGTTTGCTTATTTTGTGTTTTTATAAAGTTTATGAATTTCATCTTTTAAAAGCTTTCAAATTTATGCTTATTAAGTTGTTCAAGTTTCGGTTTAGTAGCTTATTGTATGTGCTTATTGAGATTTTAAGCTTACCACCAATTTCGGTTTAAGGTTGTTTTCATCGCAATATTGGGGTTTTACCACATTCCGACGGGCAGCTTATGTTCCATCGCAATAACCATTCTTGGTTCTACTTTGCGATGGCTTGTGTTTCATTCCCCTTATTCCGATCGGGGTTGCGATCGCTCATTGCGATCGCATATTCCGACGGGGTTTAAGGTATATTGCGACGAAGTGCTGCCCAAATTTTGACAACCACATTCGGATGGATTTTGGTACTTTAGTTATTACGACAGTTTTTATTTTTTAGACATTTCGATAGTTTAAGATAAAAAATAAAAAATAAAAAAAAAATTATTCCGATACTACAATTAGAAAAACACATTCCGATACTAATCAAACAACATTCCGATAGATATTTTTAATCCTTACATTACGATAGGTCCACCTGCATGCATGGCTGCTTAACCAATGTTTGGCGCCAAAATGAGCAGCCAGGCTGGCTGCTTCCAGCAGCTAGCCTGCCTGCTTGCTTATATACTAGTATTGTTCCGTAATTGTCTAGTTTTATCTGAAAGTTGTTCCGATTTTATTTTTGAAAGTTATGTATTTTTAGTTGAATTTTTCGTCGATTTTTAGTATTAATATTTTTTCGTAAAGTTTAAGTTTTATCTTTTATTCAGTACCCGCTTTAGGTTTTGCCTCGCTTAGCTTTAAAGTACCATTTTAGTTTTATTTTCTCCTTTTTCATTTAGTAAACTTGATTTTCAAGTCGATAGTTAATTTCGTCTTTTAGATTTATTTTTATTAATTGTTTCGTTTTAAATTCGCGTTTTGCTATTTAAATTGTCTTGTTTTTATTAATTAATCGCTTTTAGTTTATTGTCTTTATTTTGTGCATTTACCTTTTAAGTAGAATAGATAACCAAACCATTTTATTTGCCACCAAGAACAACTGAGTCGCACTTTGAACCGTGATCAATTCGAGAAGATACCGAGAAAACGAACTCTTTTTCAACTAGTAAAATCTAAATATCAAGCAACGTTAGATCCGATATCCGCATCTCCAGCATCTTAGGATTGAAAAATGAAGCCAAGAATGGCTATTATCATGTGACGGAGATTCGATTGAAAAGGGAGGATGACAGAGAGTACAAAATCCAGCAGGGAGATTTTTCCATCATTCGCCTTGAGGATATCGAAGATATGTTGCTTCTGATGACCCGAGATCAACTCACACATATTCCTCGTGAAGACCTCATTGCCTTGAATACAGCACTTCGTATGTTCACACGAAGCGTTGTTATCAAGAAAAGAGTTGAAGATCTTCAGTTGGGAGTCGAAAGCTACCAAAGGAAGCTCAACTTAACCCGTCCAGTGAATCAGGTTCTACCTCAACATGTAGATAGATGTCCATATACCGGCATTTCTGTTCCGAATTGCGGCATTTTCTACTTGAACAGTCGAGGTTTAATGAAGTTTATGAGGGTGGGTGAGCTTTATAAGTATAGTGATGGGACTCTTCTACAAGTCAGAGGAAAGTTGGAGCATCTGAACTCGGGTGGGACTTTGCCAGAGATGACAGAGGATTTGCATCCGGGTTACCGGCAGATGGCGAAGTACGTGATCAAGAAGATTGATCAAAAGCTCCGTGAACGTAGATTGATGAGGAGCTTGGAAATATTCGTTGGTGGTAGACCATATTTAGTGCACCACAAGCTTCTGCAACGATCCATCTAATGGGTCGTACATTTCAGGTCCACTTTATATTGGTTTTTCTATTGTGAATATGTAAATTTGTGAATATTATGCTTTAATGGCTTGATGTAGTGTTAAGGTATGATAATTTTTCAAGAATTTCTCACGAGATTCTAAATCTTTCAAAATATATCATACTAAAGCACTACAACTATCCCTTATTAACTTAAGGGGGAGCATTATCATGTTCTATGGCCAAACATCGATTTCATTTTTTACCCAAAGACCGGTTAATCCATTCAATATCCCAAATATTAATGGTTAACATTTTGGATAAGGGGAGAAAATGGGATTAAGGAGACATAAATGATACTTGGCTAAAAAGATGAAAAAGACTTAACGATTATCCAACTTAATATGTGTAAAGCACGTGTTAAGGGGGAGCGTCTTTGATGAACAAAACACCTAAGGTACAAAACTTTTGATTTAAATATCACAAGTACCTTAAGTGATTTTTCAATGATTTTTCATGGTGGCAATTCCTTCCCAAAACACGCTTAATTCACGACGAATGTGGTGACAAAAGGGTGGTAGGAATAGGTTTAGTCCAATGATTCATCAGAGCCGATGGAATCTTCCCAAGGACAATTCCGTAGATAGAATTAGAAGTCCTAGGAATGATGGAGAAAGAATGTGAACGTAGCTGAATGCCGACCAAGTACTTAAGCTAGCACTGGAACAATCACAACAAGGTGCTAGTGATGACGTATTGGTAAGCATTGAAGGGGTTGAAGAATGAAAAAGAATTGTAAAGATAAAGGGTGTAAAGAAAGAAGCCCTCCTTACAACTTTAGGCAGAAACCGGGTCAATACATATGCTATTGAGGTCATTTTTGCTAATGATTCTCGGTATTGAAGAAAGACATCATGGACCCAGTGATGCAATGCACAACCCTTCCCAGCTTACTCAAATATCTCTCAAAAGGTATTTGTTTTAATCACACGGAGATCAACACGTTATCTATTGGTCTATTCACTCCGAATAGACTGGTATTGAAAAGGTGGCACTCCTCTCCAGCCATCGTTCACTAAATCAAAACGCACAATCGAGTCTAGAGCCAAGAGATCATCAAAAGTCTCATTAGGACACTTTCCATTTATTCCTTGCTTTCTCACACACTGTGAAAAGTAAGAGATTTTCATGAGTCCTACGCAGTATTCCTGTAATATTGCCAGAACATCTGAGTGATACGCAAGTATTACAATGAAGATGGAAATCCTGCTTGAGCCAACATCAAACAAGCTCATGGTAGGTTACACGTGCGGTTCTTTTTAGAACCAATCTTGTGAAAAACTGGAAAGAAACAGTGGTTTAATTCTTAATTGAACTTAAACTCGTTCCAGGCCTCTTCGCATTATCATATGATCTTGCCAGAACACTCAGAGTGACTCTTTATTGATCACAGTGACGAGTGGAAATCCTTCTAGTGTTAACATCAAACAGCACTTGGTAGGTGACGTGCAAGATTCTTTATGAATTGAGCTCGTGACAACTGGAAAGCAACGATGGTGAAAATCTTAATTGAAATTCACTTGTTCCAGGTATCATGAATTGACGGCTTCAAATCACAAGGATAATTTATCCAAGTGATTCACTCTTTATGTTCGCAGTCAGCTTTGGACGGTCGAATAAAGAGAACGGATTTACCCGCGAAATCCTGTCAGGAAGTTACTTAATTGAAACTATCCGTCACGGGTACGATATCTAATATCGTCCAACGGTCTTCACCGACCGGAGGTAAAATGCTACCGAATTAGAATAAAATGTTCAAAGCCATTATATTCGTGTCGTTGCTGTGTACCTGTTAAAGACGGTGGCGTTGCTGTGTACCTGTTGAAGACGGTGGCGTTGCTGTGTACCAGTTAAAGACGGTGGTGTTGCGGTGTACCTGATGAAGTCGTTCCCACATGCTTATGTTTTTCTGCATCAAAGTTTAGCAAAAATTCAAGAAAGTACAAGACAAAGTCTTCCGCTGTACCAAACTCTGAAACTTTCGAGAATTCAACAAAAAGACATAAGTGTGTGGAACATGGAGTCACGAGGAGGCAAAATTCACAAGAAGGCAAAAGATCGCACGTGAAAGGCCAAAAGAACAATGCTCTCAAGCCAAAGCCTAAAAGATCAAACCAACATATTCACAACAAAAGAAAGAAAAGAAGAAAAGACTACGAGCTAAAGAACGAAGACTTAGTATAGTATGCTAGGTTTAGAACTTTGTAACGTGGAGTGACCTCCCTTAGGGGGAGATTGTTAGAAATACGTTTTTACGTATATTAGAAGAGTCGGTCACTCCACAACATTATATATGTTGTAATAGCTCGTAGTTAACAA
Organism: Glebionis coronaria; assembly: GCA_025667525.1. Classification (NCBI taxonomy): domain Eukaryota; kingdom Viridiplantae; phylum Streptophyta; class Magnoliopsida; order Asterales; family Asteraceae; genus Glebionis; species Glebionis coronaria. Next base: position 443,065,190 of record CM046878.1, on the reverse strand, counting down.
ATAGTTAGTAGTTACTTATTTAGTTAAGTAAGAACCGTTCCATGGGCTTGTCATGGACCGGCCCAAGCCTATATGTTGCTTGGAAGTATAAATACCCCTTTCCTCCTTGGAAAGGGGTTGGTTGTTGAATGTTTCTCATTTCCACTTAATAAAATTACACATAGTTTTCTCTCACTTTCTCTCTCTAGTTTATCTCTCTAGAAAACATCAACCCCCTTCATAGATTCATAGGTTATCAAGATTCTACACATACAATAAGTTTTATAACGTTGTATAAAGTTAAATAAAAACCGTTATATGAATATGGTTATGTAAAACCAAAATACGAACATAAAATCAATACAAAGACCCCGTATTGCTAGTCAGGCAGTATATTGTAATTCAATGCGTATAGAAGTATTTCGTTAATTGGATTATTATAAGCCGCATGACATTGTTACCTTACTACAACAAAAAACGGGTAGCTAGCCCAAAACTCAATTTGCCCAACTAAGTTATCGTGTCGTCACAAAAGTCACGCTATGGAAATCTTCTCATACATAAATTCGCTTACCAATCGATGTGGCACGACGGGGATCAACCGTCAAGGCGCGAACTGGGGTGATCGTCCCCAAATAGTACTATTATATGCATAAGCGTCTACCAAATCTCGGTAGTTCACAATTCATGCTAATGGGACTTTCAGTGACATAACCTAACTTTAATAATCCATTCATTTCATTTATCGTGTCATATATTCATTCATCGGGTCATACAATCATTCGGGTCCAAATCAATAAACAAACAATCGGGACAAATGGTGTCCTATTTTATCAAAACTAACATGTTATCTCCCTCGCGGGTTTATAAAAACGTTTCATAAAAACATTTAAAAGAGTGCGAGGCTATGAACTCACGTTGATGTAGGAAGGCGGTTATCGGCGATTTGGATGTACGGTACGTGCTTCAATCACGGAAACCTAGACAAATAATACTCGTCTTAGACTCTTGTCCAATGACTTTATAAAAATAACAATTATGTATACATATGATGATTTTATAAATATGATGATGATCAAGTAGGTTTATACATTCTCATTTACTCATTTTAGTGTTATGTGTTGATAACTTTTATACTAGTTTACTAGTTTTACCTATTTACATGTTTTAGGTCCAATAAGCCTATTATAAGTCCAATAATTTTCATTAGCCCAATTATACTTTTATTATCATTATTATACTTTACATGTTGGGCCCAAGTGGGTTAAGCCCAATAAGTAAGTTTATAAGTGTTTTACCAACTAGTCGGGTTTATAGTCCAATAAGGCTACTTTGGCCCGTTAATGTCTATATATTGTAAAGCTCGGGTTTTATCGGTTTTACTTGTTATATAAGTTCATATATCAGTATGTGAGTTTATAAAAGTTTATATTAGACGGGTCCGACCGTCTAAGTTTTATTTGACAAAAACGTTAATATTTCGGTTTTAGCCGAAAAGACGTAAAACTTAGTATAGTTTTATAACTTGGAAAAACATTTATACTTGTAATTTATATAACATGTCCTATTTTAATATCAATATATATATATACCTCTTTGTTTATAATTATTATCAACTAGTGGGTTTTATATATGTATATTTTATAAATACAAAATTTTGAGTGCTTATATTATATATTATTTATTTTACCAAATCTGTCCGAAATTTTCAATCCACTAAAATGTCCATATCTAGAGTTCTATATGGAGATAGGACCTCAAATTATTATCACAGAAACTACATGATATGTGCTTCATTTTATTCCTTTATAGCTACTGATGAATCAACCTTTAAATATTTTAATAAATTCATCCAAAACAGTGTAGGCAGATTTGCACTCTAAACTTGTTTTGATCATATCTCACTCATTTTGATGATTCCATTGCATGGCCAACTCTCACATGTGTATAATAATACTTACTGTATATTGATTCCACTTTACCATTTTATCAGTTTAACATTTGGTTACTTACTGTTTTTATACAGCCATCATATTTAGCAAGATTTTAACCATTTTACATGTGGGTTTCCATCTTTTTACCCATGTTTATCAACACCAAATCCCACATAATATTTTTATCATCATTCATCATCATATACATATACATAAATAAAGAAATTACAAGATTACAAAATCAAAATAACAAGAGGATAGGAAGAACAATCTCTATACCACTATTAGTGATGAAAAGATGAGGTTTTTGATGAACAAGACTTAGTTCTTGTTATCAAATCTTCAACTTTAGCAAGGCAATCTTCTTGGGTCCTTTGGATGGATGAACACCTCCATGAAATCAGCCCTTTAGCCTAATGAAATCTCCTTTTCATAAGTTAATATCACCTCCAATTCTCATATCTTCAAAAGGGCATCATCATATGTAGAAACAACATAAGGTTTATGGTTAAATTTGATGAATCATAGTGGTGGGGAAGCTATGGTGGAAGGCCAAAATGAGAGGAAGGAGAGAGTTGTGTGTTTTTGGAGAGTGTTTTGCATGTGAGAATGTGAACAAATGGTTTGTGGTGGAGTGGTTTTGGTGTTGGTAGCTTACATGTTAAGCTTAGTTAACATGTGTTAGCTTGTTTACTACAAGTTTGACACATCACAAGTGTGGTGTCATAGTTTGGCCGTCCCATTTGAGTGGGGTGGGGCAAAACTTGTTTTGTCTCATCCCACTAATTTACGGGTATTCCTCGATTCTAGTTTCCTCGATTTACGTGCCCTCGGGTCGTTTTACGAAAAACGTTTTTACAAATTATGAATCAACGGCACAAAACAAATCTAATAAAAATTGTCTCATCAAAAACGGAGTTCGAAAACATAAATACGTAATCCTAAGGTTTCCGGTTTAGTCGTAAAGGACGTTAAATTATAATCGTAAGTCCTAATCTCTTCTCGTAAATTTGTGAGTTTATGAACCAATGCAAATTTAAATCTCAAAATAATATTCACGGATAAATTTATTTCCTGAAATGTCGGGCTGTCACCAAAAATGGTGTATGTAAACGTAAGCACGTGACGTAGAATCATCCGGTTTAGACGTAGTCGATGCTACTTCAAGACGTAAACCCATATTTCTTCCCAAAAATAAGTGAATTCATAATATAACATTAAAATAATGTTTTTGAATAATATTTGAGAATAAAATATCGACCATAAATTGACGGATTGTCACAGCATCTACCCCGAAACAGGATCTTTGTCCTGAAAGATCAATTTATCTTACTACTCCCTTCTTATAGAGTTAAAGCCATGTGGGTATTTCCTCCACATTCGGTCTTTTCTCACAAGTGTAATTCATCACAACACGCGAGTTTCATCAAACGTAACTACGGGAATAAGATCAGGCTTAATGTTGTCTGACTTTCTCTATCCATGATGTTCACGGGTTTTTGATGAATGCAACTTTTCGCCAATCTAAACTTCATTAAGGAATAGTCAGATTTTCACTTGATAGACATTTTATCAAGTTCGTTATACGAAACATAATTCACGCAGCACTTGAAGTCCTATGGTAGATCCAGCTTATATGCCTTTCAAACCAACTTTTACATCATCTCAATGGTCCCATACAACGAGGACTTAATTCCCATGATCTTTCAGATCTTTAATTCATCTTTCTATGGTGAAGATTTTTGGCATAACTTCGCTACCCATCCTGCACTTCAAGTTCTACATTTCATAATCATATAACCTCCTGCCCACTACTGGCAGTCAATAATCAGATCCTAATTTCAACAATCATTTCAGATTTCACGGGTCGGGTATCTTGTAAGGTCAGGTTTGTCCTCATAGGAAACCTGAAACCTAAAAGACATGTCCAACTCACAATGGGTGTATGTCGGGTGTCTTCGTCCCAACTCCTGCTTACAGATGCTCTTATAATTATATCCTAACAAGATTCGATCTCGATCCTAATACGATAATTATCAATTATAATCTCTCCAGTGGAAAACGATTATACAGTGCATTACCAAAGGTCAATCATAAAACAAGACTTCTAGTGTTTTGTATCATTACGTTACCTCGTCCTTTCGATTGGGGTGGTAAACAGTACCCTTCTCATGGTTCGTTCCCAATGACTTCTGAGCAAATCTCTAGAAATTCGATGCGAAGCGAGGATCTTGATAGAGATGATCGATACACGCACACTATGTTTACACAACTCTAAATACAAAGAGTCAACTTCTCCATCGAGAATCTATTATTAACAAGAATGATATTAGCAGATATGGTCAGTCTGTCGACGATGACCCAAATCGAATCAAATTCAGATGATGACCTTTGCAATAGTTAGACGTTTACTAATGTATGAGGCGATGTATGCCTTCATAGTTTGCCGTTAGTACAACTTCTTCAGATAAAAATACATTAAATCATAAATGTCATGAATAAAATACTTATACTTACAAGATTCTAACATAACTATATCTCACAATCCTTAATATTTGGACAATCACAAGTGGCCTTTTAATCATTTAGCGCCATCGGCTTCTCAATTCTAATGGTTCACATTAGCCGTGAACCCCTTCTTTTTTTTTTATTTTTTTTATCTATATTATCCTTTTTTTTACAAGCATCGGCTATTTTTAAATTGCCCGGCAATTTATTTTGCACCGTCATTACTAAGGAACACATCCTAATTAATTCTTTATCTTTTCTATATAATGTGTCAGTAATTACGTTCACCTTCCTTGATGGAATAAATATCATGACCGTATTTATTCGAAAATTCTTTCTTCATATTTTTTAAATTTTAGTCTCGTCTCAACTATTATTTTTATCAGTTTTGCTCAATTCGACGTTTAAAGCGTCGTTAAATATTTCAATTAATTAAATAATAAATATTCAATTTTTATGAAACGTAAACGTAAAAATTTTTAATTTCTTATATCGACCAATTATATAAACATGTTCAAAATAAATTTTAATTAACAAGATTTTTGTTGATTTATCAAAAATAATTAAAATAATTAATAAGATCCGTAAATGTTCGAAAAATCTTTGTTTATACATTGGTCAAAATTTTCTTAGTTGAAAGCAAAAATTGTCGTTTCAAATTTCAAGTCATGGTTTAAATGGTTTTCCTCAGTCCTTCTTAAGTTGTCTTGAGGTATACACAAACATTTACCCCTAAACAGGAGTTTAGTTAAATGTTCTGGGTATAAGGGAATAATCCCTCAAAAGTTCTTTTGATAAAACATTTGTCAAAACATATTTGTACTTCCTTTTTTGTATAACCCTAAGCCTTAATGGCTCTAATCTTTGAAGAGTCAATATATTCTATTATCTATTAATCACACGGAATTAATATAAAGGATTAAGTCTTAAATCACATGTTAATTATTCAAGGTACAGGTTTTTATTGTTCGGCCAATTCAGGGCAATTTATAAATAATTATTAACTCCTTCTTATTCTTATAAACAAACATATGGTCCTTAATGATCACAAGCATGAATTTATCAAATTACAGCCTACACACGTGATTCACCAAATTTATAGCGTTGGTCAATCCAAACAACATAACATGAAACTCATAATGTTCATTACAAGTCCCGGATGTAGTAATTGGAATCGATAATCTCTTTCGTGGACGCGAAGTTGATGATAACCATGCCGAGGATCAAATCTTTAGAACATACGCTAGAACCTTGTAAATGATCGAACAAATCTATCATCTTGGGTAGTAGATATAGATTTTTAATCGTCAGTTTACTTAGTTCACGGTAATCAGTAAACATAAGGAATGTTAACACCATATCTATTCATGATGACGAGCTTGGTAGAATAAAATCTTTCTCCGAAGACTCTCTCAGTTGTACGGTAATTCCTTTAATTCAGATGGTGCTGATGTACAGTGCACATGTCACAGGTGCAGCACCGGGAATATAATCAATACCAAATTCAACTTGCCTTAATGGCGAAAGTCTGGGTAATTCACCAGCAAATACCTCTTAAAGTTTCAAATAACATGAACATCTTTTTATACATTTACTTTTCTGTTCTTCTTAGATTACAAGATCTATGACTAATTCACAACCATTCACGGTATAATTTCAAGTCTAAATCCAGGATATGGTCATCCATCAAGGATTATTTAGATCACTTTTGATATTCAACATCTTATCATTTAGGGGAATTCTATTCGAGTTCCCATCAATTAAGACAATGTCGTCATGTCATAATCAATCAATCCATTCTACTGGCACTATCAACTTTTCAGTTTTATTACCGTCGATAAGATGTAAACTTCTCAAAAGACTAATAATAACTCATAATACTTCACAATTCAAGGATATCTGGAGACATAACTAACCTTAAAAGAGTAAGGTCAACGCATAATCTACGCGAGAGAATTTCAAATCAGATACAGACGAAAACATTTAATGAATATGAATATATCTCATATTTTCATAATTTGAGTACGCATTCGAAAGCTCCTCGGATCGTTACCCAGGTCATTCAAATGAAATATAATCAAAATAAATGATACGAACGTCGATACATCCAATCGGGTATCAACACTCGGTAATTAGATACTTTTCCAACGAATCTCACTACGAGAGAATTGGACAAGAAGGGAATATCAATTGTCAAATAAGACAATATCTATAGATGAGTAAATTCAACTCAGAAGAATAAATAGTACGGGCACATATGTAGGTGTCCCTAACACTATGTCCCTATTTTTCACTTCTTGCAGATCTCATAAAATTTAATCTTTCACAATCTTCAAAGAAAATGTAGTGTTTATTAATCAGTTTTATGGTGACTACTAATCAGCCTTGCATGGTCCATTCAAAAGTGTATGTAGGCGCGCAACTATATACAATTTCAAGATTAACGATGCAATACTCAGTTCGTCAAAACTTTGTCATCATGTTTAAAATATATATTCATGCTTAATTCAAAATGAATTTACAGATATGTTCTTTATCATGGAAACAATTAAATTTTCCAAGATGTTTCATAAACAACTTCATTTCGATAACGATTATTCATAATTCTCACTTTGAATAATCCATATAGTGATGAAAATCCAATTTTTCTCAAGGAATACTGTTTTATCTTATAAAAACAATGAGTGATCTGTAAAAGAGTGATGAAAAGTTGTTCACCAAGAACTAACTACGATGTAATAGGAACTGAGCTTAGCCAAATAATCATGAGGTTCATGACCTCGATGGCACTCAAAATGAATAATCCACGACGTAACTCAATTCGAGATGAGTACTTGTTCAATGGTTGCATCACTAATGCGAACATTAGGAACAAGCAAGAAAAGATAGATAACACCGATACATGTAGAATTTAGCAATCAAAGGTAGTCTTTTCATTAATCACAAACAAGTCAAAATTGTACCGTAACACATTACGTATCACTATGTCATACATTTCCAGGAACTCATCTTACCAACTGATGTCTCAGTTAAGTTAGGGATTATTTTTAAAAGATACCACAATGAATACTAATCTACAAGAGTCATTAGGTGTCCCACCTGTCCTGGAAGATCCATTGGTCCCAATTCAGAAGAAGATTTCCTCAATTTATTTATTGGACACTGGACATCCTCGTCATTGGACAATGGCCTAGGAACAACCCTTAACATGAATTAATAATCAATTAAAACCTTATAATTCAATCACAGGACTTAACGGATTCCTCTTAACAATCTCATATTCCATATGAGTTAAATTTTTACTTCATTCAATTTTCAATTAACTTATACTCAATATGATATCCTACTTCATTCTCCAATACTTTCAACCTTATTCTTAGACCTTCATAGGGCAATAAAAGCTCGATATGAGCAACACTTAATTTCCAATCCTATAGCTCTTACAACAATAGTTATCAAATGAGTAACTAGTATGAAATGACTCACACATTCGATTTGACTTCTCGGAAAGGTACTAGTGGCATGAGGCTTTTGGGTAATGGCTCCAATGACAGCCTCAAGTGCAACATTCACCCTTTCGATTTGAAATTCAAGAATTGGGTGACAACAAATCAGATGACACCTTTCCAGGTGATAATGTTTTGTCAAACTCCACTCTATAAGGAAAGATCGTCATGACATCGATATTAGTTTTAATCTCGCCAATTATTCTTCAATATTACAATCAACTAATATCTACATTTCTACGAATATCAACCATTTTGTTGGGATCATAAATATCCACAACTTGGTTTAGATCTAAGATAGCTAGAATTCCTACGGGAATAGCTTCGATTTATAGCTAGAATTCCTACGGGAATAGCTTCGATTTATTTGCTAGGGGAGTTAGGGTTTCTTGTGACAATCTACGTCGTATAAATACCTCATATAAATATTAAAATAATCATCAAACAATCATGTAATCAAATTACATCATATATATATATATATATATATATATATATATATATATATATATATATATATATATATATATATATATATATATATATATATATATATATATATATATATATATATATATATATATATATATATATATATATATATATATATATATATATATATATATATATATATATATATATATATATATATATATATATATATATATATATATATATATATATATATATATATATATATATATATATATATATATATATATATATATATATATATATATATATATATATATATATATATATATATATATATATATATATATATATATATATATATATAATCCAAGTTATATATATATTAAAATAACACTTCTCAGTCTGGTCTTGTCGGTAACTCGGGAATTCTTCGGCACCGTTATAGTCAAAAGATTTTTAGACATTTTTAGAAAAATGTTTATAGTTAAAAGATTTTGAAATGTTTTATTCAAAACCTTGGTTTTAAAAATCTTTCGTTCTCTATAACGAGAGCTCTGATACCAAACTGTAACACCCCAAAATTTACACAATTCAATACAGCGGAAGACTCGTTGGTGTTATGGGATAGGACATTACTCACATCATAGACAACGCTTAAAAATCGCGTCGTTTAATAATAAAGCATTTCCATTCATAAATATCAGATTTACATAGGTCCCAAGTCATTGTATTTCATACAGGTTTTACAAAGCATTTGAATGGAAATTATTATTTAAGTACGGGCCATGAATTCTTGTCGTCTTTCCGAGAATTGCCTTCAAGTACCTGAGACAAAACATGTTAAAAGAAAAGGTCAGCGATAACGCCGAGTGAATTCATAGAGTTTAATAAACCATCAATATATCATCGGTATATAATTATTACCGAAAATCATTTTGAACAAATCTTTGTAATAGGCCATAAAATAGCCAAAGTCATTTTATACAAATCCTTATCAAAAATCATAATATAGGCTTTTGCCTGCAAAATCATTATACGAACCATTGTCGTTAAAAACATCATACAATACGTTTTATAACGTTGTATAAAGTTAAATAAAAACCGTTATATGAATATGGTTATGTAAAACCAAAACACGAACATAAAATCAATACTAAGACCCCGTATTGCTAGTAAGACAATATATTGTAATTCAATGTGTATAGCAGTATTTCGTTATTTGGATTATTATAAGCCACATGACATTGTTACCTTACTACAACAAACAACGGGTAGCTAGCCCGAAACTCAATTTGCCCATCTAAGTTAGCGTGTGGTCACAAAAATCACGCTATGGAAATCTTCTCATACATAAATTCGCTTACCAATTGATGTGGCACGACGAGGATCAACCGTCAAGGCGCGAACTGGGGTGATCGTCCCCAAATAGTACTATTATATGCATAAGCGTCTACCAAATCCCGGTAGTTCACAATTCATGCTAATGGGACTTTCAGTGACATAACCTAACTTTAATAATCCATTTCATTTCATTTATCGGGTCATATATTCATTCATCGGGTCATACAATCATTCGGGTCCAAATCAATAAACAAACAATCGGGACAAATGGTGTCCTATTTTATCAAAACTAACATGTTATCTCCCTCGCGGGTTTATAAAATGTTTCATAAAAACATTTAAAATAGTTCGAGGCTATGAACTCACGTTGATGTGGGAAGGCGGTTATCGGCGATTTGGATGTACGGTACGTGTTTCAATCACGGAAACCTAGACAAATAATACTCGTCTTAGACTCTTGTCCAATGTTTATAAAAATAACAATTATGTATACATATGATGATTTTATAAATATGATGATGATCAAGTAGGTTTATACATTCTCATTTACTCATTTTAGTGTTATGTGCTGATAACTTTTATACTAGTTTACTAGTTTTACCTATTTACATGTTTTAGGTCCAATAAGCCTATTATAAGTCCAATACTTTTCATTTTCCCAATTATACTTTTATTATCATTATTATACTTTACATGTTGGGCCCAAGTGGGTTAAGCCCAATAAGTAAGTTTATAAGTGTTTTACCAACTAGTCGGGTTTATAGTCCAATAAGGCTACTTTGGCCCGTTAATGTCTATATGTTGTAAAGCTCGGGTTTTATCGCTTTTTACTTGTTATATAAGTTCATATATCAGTATGTGAGTTTTTAAAAGTTTATATTAGACGGGTCCGACCATCTAAGTTTTATTTGACAAAAACGTTAATCTTTCGGTTTTAGCCGAAAAGACGTAAAACTTAGTATATAGTTTTATAACTTGGAAAAACATTTATACTTGTAATTTATATAACATGTCCTATTTTAATATCAATATATATATATATATATACCTCTTTATTTATAATTATTATCAACTAGTGGGTTTTATATATGTATATTTTATAAATACAAAATTTTGAGTGCTTATATTATATATTATTTATTTTACCAAATCTGTCCTAAATTTTCAATCCACTAAAATGTCCATATCTAGCGTTCTATATGGAGATAGGACCTCAAATTGTTATCACAGAAACTACATGATATTTGCTTCATTTTATTCCTTTATAGCTACTGATGAATCAACCTTTAAATATTTTAATAAATTCATCCAAAACAGTGTAGGCAGATTTGCACTCTAAACTTGTTTTGATCATATCTCACTCATTTTTATGATTCCATTGCATGGCCAACTCTCACATGTGTATAACAACTAATACTTACTGTATATTGATTCCACTTTACCATTTTATCAGTTTAACATTTGGTTACTTACTGTTTTTATACAGCCATCATATTTAGCAAGATTTTAACCATTTTACATGTGGGTTCGGGTCAACTCGGGTCGGGTCAAGTCGGGTCAAGGGCAAAAAATATATAACCCGAACCCGAGCCTAATTAGAACTCGGGTGCGGGTCAATTCGGGTCGGGTCAACTCGGGTCGGGTCAACTCGGGTTCGGGTCAACCCGAGTTTAAGGATAATGTGTAAAAAGTGGCTAAATTAAGTAATAATACAATGTAAAAAATGTAATTTTAGTCGGGTCAAGTCGGGTTGGTCGGGTTCGGGTCAAGTCGGGTCGGGTCAATTCGGGTCAAGGGTAAAAAATATATAACCCGAACCCGAGCCAATTAGAACTCGGGTCAATTCGGGTCAACCCGAATTGACCCGAATACACTTTTGGACCCGAGTGACCCGACCCGAATATGATTATTCGGGTTCGGTTTCGGGTCGGGTTCGGTCCGGGTCAACTTTTTCGACACCCCTACATGTGTATAACACCTAATACTTACTGTATATTGATTCCACTTTACTATTTTATCAGTTTAACATTTGGTTACTTACTGTTTTTATACAGCCATCATATTTAGCAAGATTTTAACCATTTTACATGTGGTTTTCCATCTTTTTACCCATGTTTATCAACACCAAATCCCCACATAATATTTTTATCATCATTCATCATCATATACATATACATAAATAAAGAAATTACAAGATTACATAATCAAAATAACAAAAGGATAGGAAGAACAATCTCTATACCACCATTAGTGAGGAAAAGATGAGGTTTTTGATGAACAAGACTTGGTTCTTGTTATCAAATCTTCAACTTTAGCAAGGCAATCTTCCTGGGTACTTTGGATGGATGAACACCTCCATGAAATCAGCCCTTTAACCTAATGAAATCTCCTTTTCATAAGTTAAGATCACCTCCAATCTTCATATCTTCAAAAGGGCATCATCATATGTAGAAACAACATAAGGTTTATGGTTAAATTTGATGAATCAAGGTGGTGGGGAAGCTATGGTGGACGGCCAAAATGAGAGGAAGGAGAGAGTTGTGTGTTTTTGGAGAGTGGTTTGCATGTGAGAAAGTGAACAAATGGTTTGTGGTGGAGTGGTTTTGGTGTTGGTAGCTTACATGTTAAGCTTAACGAACATGTGTTAGCTTGTTTACTACAAGTTTGACACATCACAAGTGTGGTGTCATAGTTTGGCCGTCCCATTTGAGTGGGGTGGGGCAAAACTTGTTTTGTCTCATCCCACTAATTTACGGGTTTTCCTCGATTCTAGTTTCCTCGATTTGCGTGCCCTCGGGTAGTTTTACGAAAAACGTTTTTATAAATTATGAATCAACGGCACAAAACGAATCTAATAAAAATTATCTCATCAAAAACGGAGTTCGAAAACGTAAATACGTAATCCTAAGGTTTTCGGTTTAGTCGTAAAGGATGTTAAATTATAATCGTAAGTCCTAATCTCTTCTTGTAAATTTGTGAGTTTATGAACCAACACAAATTTAAAATCTCAAAATAATATTCACGGATAAATTTATTTCCTGAAATGTCGGACTGTCACCAAAAACGGTGTATGTAAACGTAAGCATGTAACGTAGAATCCTCCGGTTTAGACGTAGTCGATGCTACTTCAAGACGTAAACCCATATTTCTTCCCAAAAATAAGTGAGTTCATAATATAACATTATAATAATGTTTTTGAATAATATTTGAGAATAAAATATCGACCATAAATTGACGGATTGTCACATCTAGCCTCCGCTCACCAAAACAAAATGCACTATTGAGTCTAGAGCCATGACATCATCAAAAGTCTCATTAGGACACCATTTTAAAAACAAGAAAGATGTTTTTATGAGTCCTACGCAATATTCTTGTAATATTGCCAGAACATCTGAGTAATACAAAAGTATTACAATGTAGATGGAAATCCTGCTTGAGCCAACATCAAACAAGCTCATGGTAGGTGACACATGCGGTTCTTTAAGAACTAATCTAGTGATAACTGGAAAGAAACGATGGTTTGACTCTTAATTGAGATTAAACTTGTTCCAAGGCCTCTACGTAAAATCCAAGTGATCTTGCCAGAACACTCAGAGTGACACTCTTTAGAGTTCACAGTGAAGAGTGGAAATCCTTCCAGTGTCAACATCAAACAGCACTACGGTAGGTGACAAGCAAGATTCTATTAGAATCAAGCTCGTAACAACTGGAAAGCAACGATGTTGAAAATCTTAATTGAAATTCACTTGTTCCAGGTTCATGAATTGAGGGCTTCAATCATAAGGATATCTATTATCCAAGTGATTCACTCTTTATGTTCGCAGTCAGCTTTGGACGGTCGAATAAAGAGAACGGGTTTACACGCTAAATCTTGTCAAGGAGATCTTTAATTAGAGCTACCTGTCACAAGTACAATATTTATTATCGTCCAACGGTCTTCACCGACCGGAGGTAAAATGCTACCGAATCAGAATAGAATGTGAAAGCCATTTTATTCGTGTCTTACTATGTTGCTGCATTTGAAGACGGTGGCGTTGCGGGATACCGGATGAAGTCGTCCTCACATACTTAATCCATCTGCATCAAATATTTCAGCAAAATTCAAGAAGGTTTGACCTAAAAGTCTTCCGCTGTATCAAATCTAAGACTTTCAAGAATTTAACAAAGGATAGATATGTGGGACATGAAGTCACAAAGAGGCAAACATCACAAGAAGGCAAAGACTGCATGTGAAGATGATCTCAAGTTACAAGACAAGACAAAGCCAAAAGAACATGTTGCAAGCCAACGCTCAAAGATTATTACAACATATTCACAAGCCGAAAAAGAAAAAGAAGAAAAGAGAAACAATTACGAGCTCAAGAACGAAAACTTAGTATAGTAGGCTAGGTTTAGAACTTTGTAATTTGGAGTGACCTCCCTTAGGGGAAGATTGTTGGAAATACGTTTTTAACGTATATTAGAAGTATCGGTCACTCCAACAATATTATTCAACGTTGTAAGATCGTAGTTAGAAAGTTAATACATTTACATTATCAACCTAGCCCATGGGCTTGTCCATGGGTTAGAAGACCCAAGTCCACTAAGGACTTGGGTATATAAGCCCTCTCCTTTGATGGAGAGGGTGTTGGTTGTTCATTTCATGTTCTTAATAAAACACATATTTCTCTCATCTTTCTCTCTCTAATTTCTCTCTCTAGAAACAACAACCCTCTTGATAGGATCATATATTATCATATTTCTACATATTCTCAAGACTGCTTTTCGCACAAGATATGGCCATTATGAGTTTGTAGTCATGCCTTTCGGACTCACTAATGCTCCAGCGGTATTCATGGATTTAATGAACCGCGTCTTCCATGAATATCTAGACAAATTTTTTATCGTGTTCATTGATGACATCCTTATCTACTCCAAATTCAAGGAAGAAAATGAAGAACATCTTCGTATTGTGCTACAGATTCTTCGTCAGAAGCAGTTGTATGCTAAATTTTATAAGTGTGAATTTGGCTAAGCAGGGTGGCATTTCTGGGCCAAATTATCTCCGCAGAAGGGATTACTATGGATCCTACGAAGGTTAAAGATATCACTAAATGGCCGAGACCGACGTCTGCAACTGAGGTTCGTAGTTTTCTGGGCTTAGCTGGTTATTATCGCAGATTTGTAGAGAACTCTTCAAGACTAGCCTTACCTTTGACCAAGTTGATGCGTAAAGGAGAGAAATTCGTTTGGACTGATGAGCAGGAGAAGAGCTTTGAAGAACTCAAGCAGCATTTAGTATTTACATCTATTCTTACTCTCCCATCTAGCACAGGTGGATTTCAGATCTACAGCGATGCTTCGGGTAAAGGATTCGGATGTGTACTCATGCAACATGGGAAAGTGATTGCATATGAATCACGTTAGCTAAAGCCTTATGAGGAGAATTATCCTACCCATGAATTGGAGCTAGCAGCAGTAGTCTTTGCACTTAAAATCTGGAGACACTACCTATATGGTGTATCATGTGACATCTTCACTGATCACAAGAGTCTCAAGTACATTTTCACTTAGAGAGATCATAACATGAAGCAGAGAAGATGGTTGGAACTACTCAAGGACTATGACATCAATCTTCAGTATCATCCTAGTAAGGCGAATGTAGTGGCAGATGCTCTCAGCAGGAAGTCGGGCATGATTGACGACATCAAAATACAAGAAGAAGTCATACGTGACCTAGAGCGATTAGATATTGAATTCTAAGTACGTGGACAGCATGGGTAGTGGGCTAATATGAGAATTGAGCCAGACTTAATTTCTCGGATCAAGGCAACTCAAAAAGATGATGGTGAGATTTGGGCTATTATTCAGAATCATGATCGGCAGACAGAATTTCGTATAGACGAAGAAGGCATTGTAAGGCAAGGAACTAAGCTATGTGTTCCGGATGATCAGATACTCTGAGAAGCTTATTGATAGAAGCTCACAGCTCTCCATTCTCTATTCATCCAGCATCCACCAAAATGTACCATGACATTAAACAACATTTCTGGTGGAGTGGCATGAAGCAAGATGTTGCTACTTTAGTATCCAAGTGTCTAACCTGCCAAAAGGTTAAGATCGAGCATCAACGGGCTAGTGGTTGACTACAACTGTTAGAGATTCCCAAATGGAAGTGGGAAAAAATCTCCATGGATTTCGTCACCAGACTTCCATTGACTCAGAGCAAGCATGATGCTATATGGGTTATAGTAGATCATTTAACCTAGTCAACTCATTTTCTTCCAATTCGCAAGTATTTCTCAGTTAGCAAATTGGTAGACATATTTCTTAAGGAGATCATGCGACTGCATGGTACCCCATCAGACATCATATCAGATAGAGATCCTCGTTTCATGTCTAAATTCTGGAAAGGTAAGAAAAAAGCTTGGGGAACCAAACCTAAGCTTAGCACTGACTTTCATCCTCAGACCGATGGTCAATCGGAGCGTACCATTCAGACTTTAGAAGACATGTTGCGAGCTTGTGCATTGGACTGGACAGGAAGTTGGGACAACTACATTTGTTTGGTTGAGTTTGCCTACAACAATAGTTGGCATGCAAGTATTAAGTGTGAAATTTTCGAGATGCTTTATGTTAGAAAGTGTCGTGCTCCAATATGTTGGGATCAAGTTGGAGAACGCATCCTTGAAGGACAAGAAATGATAGAGGTGACCAATGAGAAGGTTGCCATCACCAAGGCGAAGCTACAGGAAGCTCATGCTTGACAGAAGAGTTGTGTTGATAAACGTCGTAAAGATCTACAGTTTAAGATCGGTGATCATGTTTTCCTTAAGGTATCACCAGCACGTGGTGTCAAGCGTTTTCGACTCAAGGGAAAGCTCGGTCCTCGTTTCATCGGACCATTTAAAATCCTTGAACGTGTCGGTGAAGTATCATATCGTCTATCTTTACCTCCTCAGCTATCTCATGTGCATGATGTGTTCCATGTATCCTTACTCAGAGGTTATAATTACCATCCGTTGCATCCAGTTTCGTATCCATTCGAGCAGATTCGAGAGGATCTATCCTACATTGAGGAACCCGAGAAAGTTCTCGACCATCAAGAACGAGTCATGAGGAGAAAGTCGATTCTATTTGTAAAAATCCGTTGGAGGGACCATACCGAGCGGGAAGCCACTTGGGAAACGGAGGAGTCTATCCGAACTTCTTACCCTCATTTCCAGCTACGATTCGGGCATGTCATTTTTAGCTTATCGTATCTCTAATTCGAGGACGAATTATTCTTTTAGAGGGGAAGAGTTGTAAAACCCGCTTTAAAATCCTTAAAATCATTAAATGCACGAATTTATGGTTAAATTTAAACTTTTTAATTAGTTAATATACGACATGAATCAAGGACATTTAATATGAACGTTACGTATATTAATTAATTATTATAAGCATTACGTATGAAAACATGAATATCAATGCACGATAAGTATTCACGTAAAATACTTAAAACATTCAAGACATAAAACACGAACATTAAAAACGAACACACATGATGATAATTTAAGGCACGAAAAATTAAACGAATATGTATGTATGTGTTGTATATGTGGAGTCCATCAAGAGGGGAAGAAAAGGGTTTTAGCCCAGTCTATTAAGAATACATGTTTTAACCAAATAAAGATCCCCGGGAGTTTTCATAAAACATAAACACAATAAAAAGTTAAAACCCTAAAAGTCTCTCCTTCCTCCTCCACTTGGTCGTGGCATCAATAACAATCATAAGACAATCCGTTGCTTTTTAATCTTTGGTAATTACGTGTTCGTGTTCATCCTTCAATCCTTAATTCATCCACTCGTTTGGTATTCCTTAAATCCTTTTCTTTTTATTTTAATTATGTATGATCCAAGATCTTTTAAAAACAAATAAGGGTAAACATGTAATCAATGAGATTAAAATAAGAAAGGGTTGTTATGGTTTGATTTGGCTCAGTTGCATACAAATCGAGAGTCGTATGACTCTCGGTGGCTTATTATTCCACCAGCCACAACCTTTATGGTGGCGGTGGTGTTTTGGTTCGGTCAGCCATAAGCCAAGGACCCCCCAACACGGGGAAACTTGGTAATCCAGTGGGAACCGAGACCTTAAAGGTCTCGGTGGGTTGTTTTGTCGCAACAGGGGGCGGACGACAACAGCGGTAACAACTGGCTTAGCCAGGGGCTGCACAGGCAGCACAGTGGCGTCGACAGCCTGTCGGTGGCTGCTGTGTTGGGTTCAGCCGCAAGCCACAGTCGTCCGACTCTGGTGTTGCGTGGAGTTCGAGGCAACACCGAGACCCCATGGTCTCTATGAGGTTTCGTTTGGGGTTCGATTAATACCAAAACACGAAAGGGGGTGTTTGGCTAAACTTTTACAAAGGCATGTATTAAAAAATTATTTATATAATTAGTTTAATTAAAACATGTTAATTAAATTAATTAATGTTTAGGAATTAAAATATAATTTATTTTAATAAAATCATGTTATTTTGTATGTTCATTTTATTTAAATAAAACTTAGGATAAAATAGTTAATTACTTATTTATTCATGTACATGTAAATTAATTAAAACTTAGCTTAAATAATTTATAACATTTTATGGTAAAGTTTAATTACATTAATCATGTAATATTATTAATTAATAATAGCTTATGATAACATGTAATATTATTATTAATTAATAATTATAAGTTTAGCCTAAGTATTTGATTATTATTAAACTTTACAATATAATTAAACATGACATATTATAAGCTTATTAAAACTATATGTAGTATCATTTAGTTATTTAATAAGCCTATTGTAACATGCTATTTATGGAAACATACTATATATGGTAACATGTTATTTATGGAAACATACTAAATATGGAAACTTTCTATTTTTGGAAACTTACTAATTATGGAAACTTTCTATTTTTGGAAACTTACTATTTAAGGAAACCTGCTATTTTTAGAAAGTTACTATATTTGAAAACCTGCTATTTTTGGATAGTTACTATATATAGAAACCTGTTATTTTTAGAAAGTTACTCATTATGTTATAACAAGTACTGTAACACATAAAACATGAAATACATGAATCTAAAACACATGAAACACTAAGAAACGCATTATTAAACATGAAATAATAAAAAAAGACAAGAACAAGTATAATAAGTAAGAACACGCCAAGTAAACTAAATAACAGGTATGTATAAGTAAAACAGACACTTATTCATGTCCCTTTATTATGTAGCTATCGTGAAGTCGGAGTGATCTTTCGCTTTCGTTTTCGTTTTCATTTACTGGACATAAGGTACAAATATTTCGTCCTTCAGTAAGGACATTCTTTCCTATATTAGGATTCCCCGTTTGCAGCCATCTGTTTTCCCCAGTAGTTTACGTGTCTTAAACACTTCTGTATATGTTATGTTTGTTTTTAGATTGCCAAAGCTATATACATGTATGCTAGTTTCACCTAGTTATAGGGGTTCCATAACCATAGCACTGGAGGCACCGGTGTTATGACTCTTCCGCGGTGAGAGTAATTGCTGGCAGTGTCCCTTTACAGTATTTGGCCTTTGTTATTATTATCATGTGGGGCGAATGGATGCATACTAGGACAAGTTAGTAAGATTTCTTGGTAACTGCGGTGTATGCCTTGCATCCGTTACAGGAATTGATCCCTCCACTCATATTATATATTAATTAGAGGAAACCCCTCTAATTGCATGATGAAGTCACCCCTCTAAGTATTCATGCATGTTGATATAACGTGACCTATATGGGCTCCGGGCATATTTAAAATATAGATTTTCAGAATAAACTAAACATAAGTCTTTTCAGAAATATAAAACCAGTCTTATAAGCTTAAACCAGGTTTTCCAAGACATACACTTATTCCGTTGTTATTCATTTCATTTCATTACTTGCTTATGTTTATGCTTTACATTTCATTGTCATATATCCATACACTGAGCGTATTGCTCAACCGTATTTTTCTTTCCATGTCCCAATACGACAGGTACTAAAGGGCAAAGCTAGGATTCAAGAGTACGTGCATGGGATGGAGGCGCCTAGTCTTCTTTCTTTTTTAATGCATTTACATACTTTTGCTTTGCTTGACATTGTTTAGTCCTTTCCTTACACTCTATACTTATGCATTTTTATGTGGAGCTTATGTTGGAAACAATGTTTGTTTCCGATCTCCTTTATGGTAATTTAATGTTTTAGACATTTACCTTGCATGCTTTGATGACACGGCATAATTACTACGTAACGGTCCATGTATCCAATGGGGTGTTACGTTTACGTTTTTCCTAAAACGTTAATACTTAATACTTATCGAGTTTACTTGCTTTATCCTAAAGGTAAGTAAATTACAATTTTACTACAATAAACTAGCCACCAAAATGACTCCAACTCCGTTTCCTGATGTCTTGGAGCCTGAATACCACAACATGTAGCCATTACCCTCCTTCGCGCTAGACCCCTTCCATTTCGTCTATTGAAAACACATATGTCTACCTTATGTTCCCCAAAACATTGGCAATCTCTAAGAATTTTCTGGTCAGAGGCCATACCTTCCAGCTAGCCAACCTAATCCTGCGCGAGAACTCAACTCTAACATTCCCGCTAGTCCTTCTAACCCTACATACCCTCCCTAAGCCGACAAGACATGAACTCAAGTGACCATCACAAACACGAGCGTTTATCCTACCCTTAAGAGAACAACACCCAAAAAAACTAGAGCACTAAAAAGAAGACAACAAAGACGACAAATAGAGAGATATCACACAATTAGGTGGAATAACAAACAACAACCACAAAAATAAAAGATAAAGAATCACAGGTAGAGGAAAAACATGAACAAAAAAGGACAAGAGAACAAAAGTAGAAAATCTCAAAAAAGGGTACAAAAAGAAATAAAGGAAAAGATAACTAAAAATACTAAAATAAGAGCATAGCTGATACTAGCAGCACGAAAAAAGAAAGAATACTTAAAATACTAGCAGTAAGAAACGACAAACGAAAGAATACTAAAAATATTAGCAGCAAGATAAAAAACAACAAGGGACGAACTCTAACAATAACCAATAGGGAATTAAAATAAGAACTTAGTTGATGAAAGAATTTGGCAAATTCTAGTTACTGGTAGTTGTTCACAACGACTGAGATGGCTGTCAGCAGCGGCCGACATGATTCAGGTGAGCTGGTAAACCTTTATCAGCCTCGAGACGAAGATGATGAACTAGGCTGCCCGAAAGTTCGCCGTAAGACGTCCCCTCTATGCAAGACCACCCGCACCATCGTTGGGCGTGGCGGTGTGTAAAACCCGCATAAAGTACATAAAACATTAATTACATAAAAACACGGATTAATTAAAATTTTATGATAAATAAATACACGACACATATCATGAATATTTAATATATCAAGACAAGTATTACGCATATTAATTATTTATTTACGACAAGTATTACGTATGTAAATTATTACACGATAAGTATTTATGTATAATACTTAAAACATGACAAGAATTAAAACGCGTTAAAACACGAACACACGTTACTAATAATAATACACGGGAATTATTTAAAACACGAAAAACGAAATATATAAAATAAGGGGGGTGTTTGGACGGCACAATAAGGAAAAAAGAAACAAGATGGGCCAAGCCCTGCCGGTTAAGCTATACTTGTAACCAAAATACTCTAGGGAATATCATTATCATTTTTTTTTCAAAACTAAACAAAATCCTAGTCCATGTTGTCCTTGGTGCCGCCGGTTACACAAAAGAAAAGGCGAAGGAGAAATTGTTTGATCTTTGATTTGTTTACGGGAATAGTTCGTTTTCATAAATCCCAAATCACTACGCATACAATATCCCTAAATCTTTCATCTTTCTTTTAATTATGTTATTTTGATCATGAATTAGTAAAATTAATAAGAACGCATTATATAGATTGAGTAAAACATGTATTAAACTTGGATCAGGTTTTGGTTCGGGTGTACACGAAAATCGAGACCACAAGGGTCTCGGTGTGACTTTGATTCGGCCAGCCGAACCCACAGTAGGGTCGGTAGTTGTTTTGTCATTCGGTCTCACCACCAAACAGCCCTAACAGGGGTGTGTTTGGCTTAACAGTGGCAACCAAGAGAAGCCAGCTCTCGGTGGGTCTTTGTGGCATGGCAGTGGGTACCGGCTACTGCCGGTGGGAAGATTGAACCACCAGCGGCAACCGGTTGAGGCCGGTGCCTGTTGGCCGACGACAGCAGGAAGCCACAGCCTTGCGGCTGTGGTGTTTGGTTGTTTGTTCGTCCAAGCCGAGACTTGGATCTCGGTGAGGGCTTGGTTTTGGGGCTCGGGTACACGAAAAACACACAAGGGTGTGTTTGGCTTTAAGTTTTACTAAATTACTATATTAATTTAATTAGTTATATTAAAATAAATCATGTTTAGTAAATTAAATCAAGACTTAGGACATAAATACTTATGTTATATAATTAGGCATGAAATTAACATGGTCCTATTATTAAATTTAACCTAGCTTAATTATTTATGTAAAACCCGCAATAAATACCATGAACAGTACATTACATGAAAACCCGAATAATATAGAACTTTCCATTTATAATATACGACATGTGTCACGAACACTAATTACAAGTAATATCTATATTATTGATAAACGATAAACATTTATGTACAATATTGAATTCATGACATTTAAAACACGAACAAACACGATGTATAATATTTTAGTCACGAAAATTGTTTGGTATTGGCTTTGGGCTTGGTGTATCCGCATCAGCAAAGATGAAAGGGAAGGGCCTCATGGCCCTGCCCATTTTGAATACAACTAGTAAACATTAATCTCCAGGGAAAAACCCAAATACAATTTTCAAGAAAAATAAAAGAACCCTAGCCTCCTTCTTCCTTTGAGACGCGGTAGCTACCAAACACAAGGACGATTTTTGTGATTTGATCTTGGGTTTTTACGTGTACGTGTTCGTGATTCAGTTCTCTTTTCATCCATGCATTTGGTATTAACTAAACCTTAATCTCTTTATTTTTATTTTTGATTATATGAACATGGATCTTTAAAATATAAATTAAACATGTTATGTTAAGGGATTAACTAAGACACAGGTGCGTTTGGTGTTTGTTTTGGTTCGGCACACACAAATAGAGAGCCATGGCTCTCGGTGGGCTTTTTCACCAACAGCCTAGACCCCCAATAGGGCTCGGTGTGGTTTGTGTTCGGCCAGCATCAACTAAGGCCCCCACGGGGGAACCTTGGTACAACAGTAGGAACCGTGGCCTAGCAGCGGCGACCAACGGCTGCAGCCGAGGCTGCTTAGCCGTCAACCACCACCACCAGTCGCCGGCTGTGTGGGGGCGTTTGGCTCGGTTTGGTTTGCCTCGGGTTTCGGGTACGATTTAAATTAGACATTATTTTGGTTAGTTAAATAATTAAATTCAATTCCATGAACTATTAATTAATTAATTAAAATCATGACTTAGGTTATTTTATTTAATTAAATAAACCATGTTATAACCTAAGTATTTTATTTGACTTAATTAAATTAAAAACCATGCTTAATTTATTTAATTGGTATAAGGTAAAGTTTTATTAAATTAACCATGATATTTATTAATTAATAACCCATGCATATTCATTATTAATTAATAATCACTTAGCCTAAGTGTTTAATTTAATAGACTTTACTAATAAATCATCATGACTTATAACTTATGACTAATAAGCACTAGCTTATATTTTAGAATTATTATTTCAACTTATTTCTAATTATGGAAACTTTCTATTTCTAGAAACTTACTATTTTGAAAACTTTCTGTTTTTAGAAACTTACTATTTTTAAAAACATTCTACTTTGGAAACTTTCTATTTTTGGAAACTTTCTATTTTTGGAAACCTGCTATTTTTAGAAAGTTAGTTATTATGACACTACAAGTATAGTAATACAAGAATACATGAAATACATAATCAGAATGCATGTAAAACATGAATAAATACAAGATAACACTTAAAACAGTAAAGCATGACAAGAACATATAAAATAAGTTAAGAACATCCAAAACCAGTAACACACTTAGTAATCAGACAAGTCATACATGTCCCTTATTTATGTAGTATCCGCGAAGTCAGAGTAGATCGTTCAGCTTCCATTCTAGCTTCACTACTGGACACAAGGTACGGATATTCCGTCCTTTAGTATGGACATTCTTTCGTATGTTTGATTAACATTCCCCGTTTGCAGCCATCTGTTTTCCCCAGTTATTTTATATGTTTTGAATGCTTATGTTATATTTTAAAGGCCTGAGCTATATATACATGCATGCCAGTTCATCTAGTTATGGAGGTACCATAACCATAACACTGGAGGCAGCAGTGTTATGACTTCCCTACGACGGAGTGACTGCTCGTGGCGTCCCTTCAGTTTGGCCATTTATTTATATTATCATGTGGGGCGTATGGGTGCATCCTAGTTACATGTTTTCTGTCAGGATTTTCATAGGAAATGTGGTGTGTTCCTTGCATCCTTCATAAGGAGTTGATCCCTCCTACCCAGACCAGTATAATTAGAGGCAACCCCTCTAATTGCATGATGAGGTCACCCTTCTAAGTATTCATGCACGTTGATACCTCTTGACCTATATGGGCTCTTGGCTAAATTTAAAATACAATTTTTATAAGTGAATCATAAGCTTTTCAAACTATAAAACCAGTTTTATAAACATGTTCCAGGTTTTCAAGGACTTATACATTTCCGCTGCTAATCAGTCTTTATTATGCTTATGTCATTCATACTATGTTATATATCCATTCATTGGGCGTTTTTCTCAGCCGTTTCCTTTCTATGTTCTCAAACGATAGGTACTCAGGGACGCACTTAAGATCTTGAGAGTATGTGCATTAGGACGGAAGCTATCCAGTCTTCTTTACCTTATGCATTGCCATACATTATTTATTTTGGACATTGTTTAGTCCTTTCCCTTCAGTATTTATATTTCATGTGTGTGAGCTTATGTTGGACTATCGATATTTGATTCCGGTATTTCCCTTTATTGTCATTTAATGTTTTTAAAACATTTACCTTGCATGCTTTGATGACACGCCATAATTATCTTATGATATTTCATTTATCAAGATGTGGTGTTACAATTATGGTATCAGAGCCTAAGGTTTCGACCTGTAGGCTCTAAAAACTTGACCTGTGACTAGTGGGTAGTCACCAGTGTCTTCCTAAACTGATAGTTTGTTTTCATGCATTTGTTTCATGTATCATTGTTGCATGTATTTTGACTAAGTAATGGTTGGTAAATAATTGCCATATTTAGTCGCATGTGCTTTTATTCAAATAATTTTGTTTTGATGAACCGACCCATATGCGTTCACCCTCGTCATGTCAATTTTTTGTTTTGGTGAACCGACCCATAGGCGTTCACCCTTGTCATGTCATTTTGTTTTGGTGAACTGACCCATAGGCGTTCACCCGTACTCATGTCATTTTCGTTGGCTATGCCTTAATAAATTATTCCATGCATCAGTTTCTTATGTTAATCTTATGTTCTAATCAGATTAATCATTTCATTTTCTTTTTAAAACTGTCAGATGGTTAACACACGTGAGCAAGAACTGCAGGCAGTTTTCTAAGCTGCTATGCAAGCTTTACTTCCCCAACTCAGAAATGAGATTCGTGTTGAGGTTCAAGCCAATCACAATTAGCAGTAGAATCAGAATAACCTTCCTCCTCCTCCGCCATCTACTCTTATCACATGGTTGGAAAGGTTTAACAAATAGAGATCTAGATCTTTTGAGTAGACTGACAGTCCATCTGAGGCTGAGAGCTGGATTGCACACATTGAGAAGATTTTCGACGTCATGGGGTGTGATGTTGTCTTCAAGGCGAGACTGGCTTGTTACAAATTTGAGGGAGATGTGCTGGCATGGTGGAAAGCACTCAAGCAATAGAATGGAGGTGTTAGCCATATATTTTATAGTCGAACAAGAATGTAATAGGTCATCTTAGTCGTTATTGGTCTTGTATTGTAATATGTTAGTCAGAAAAACCAGGCTTGGACTTTAAGCTAATATTGTCTAAGTTAGGGGCGTAAGCCCAAGCAAAGCCAAGCCCGGCCCATGAACAAGCCCACTAAAGCCTTAAGGTCGTGCCATATAAATACTCTCTTCCATGTGTGGAAGAGGGTGTTGGTTACCATTTACTTTCTCTCTCTAGTAATGTTTAACCTTCCATAATCTCTCTAGTTTCTCTCTCTACCTTCATCTATTTCTCTCTCTAAAATAGCATCTTATATTGTGTTATGGATTAAAGTAGGAATAACATTTGGTATCAAGAGCCTATAGTGGATAGGTGATTGAAGATCCGTGGTTTGTGTTCTTATTGATTTTGTGAGGTATTTGATCCATAATCCTTGATTCATTTTTTTTTGTGTTTTTTATGGTTTAATCTTGATACAAATCTTCTACATAGTAGTGGTAGAGATTTGGTATTGTTTCTTTGGGTAAAAACACAAAAATTTTGGGTATTTGGATCATATTTTGGCAAAAAGTTACGGTTTTTACAAGTTAGATCCGAGAAAAGTGGTTTCTCGATCAACAGTTGGATATTCGGAAAAAGGGTTTTGGTTATCCGAAGAAGTGGCCTTATTCCGAAATACTATTTTTGGAAAAGGGTTTTTTTTCCGAAGATTTGTTGTTTATCCGAAAAAGTGTGCTTATTCCGAAAAAGAAGGTTTATCCGAAGAAGATTCATCCTAAGAAGTAGGTTTTATCCGAAAAGTGGTGATTATTCCGAAGATTGATTTATCCGAAGATCTGTCATTTTTCCAAAAAAGGTACATTTTTCCGAATATCTCATTTATTCTGAAATATTACTTTATCCGAATATTTCCGTTATTCCGAAGACCCCACTATTCCGAAAAAGTGTTTTATCCGAAAACAGTGATTCTATCCGAAAAAGCCAGTTAATTCTGAAGAAGGGTTATTATTCCGAAAAACATCACTTATTCCGAAAAACATCACTTATTCCGAAGATTCGTCATTTATCCGAAGAATCCAGTTTTTCCGAAAAACATAGTTATTCCGAAAAAGGTATTCATCCGATGATCTTGCAATTATCCGAAGATATATCTTTTTTCCGAAAATTGTCACTTATTTCGAAGACTGTTCATTATTCCGAAGATTGTCAATATTCCGAAGATCAACCTATATTCCGAAGATTGTCACACATTCCGAAGAAGTGCAATTTTCCCGAAAAACCTCATTTCTCCGAAAACATTGCATTTATCCGAAGATCTCATTTATTCCGAAGAAGTTCAAATTTTCCGAAAATACTCAATTATCCGGAAAAAAAAACAATTTTTTCCGAAAAAGAGAAATTTTTTAACAAACATCGAGTGTTTTTGCCCTTGGAATTTTTGGTTTCTAGAGAGACAATTCTTAGGGGATTTTAACATGTTTTCTCGACAACATCAATCACACCTCATCACAACACATCCACTAAGATCCTAATCCATTCACAATCATCGACAATGTCTAACAACAATATCAGCAATGCAACTGCCAATCAAATTCGTTTGGAACAAGGTGGCAATGGTAATCCACCTGTGCTCACTGTCGGTTGCTATGTTCAATGGAGATCTCGTTTTCTCAGATTTCTCGACGGAAAAGAGAACCGAACTGCTCTTCGTCACTACCTTGAGAATCCACCTCCAGTTTTTGAATTCAGACCCATTACCACACAAGCAGAGGATGGTACTTCATCAACTACACGAGCCATGGAGAATTTCGATACTTGTCCTGTTGAGAAAAAGAAACTACTCCAAGCTGAAGCTGATGCTGTGAACTACATACTCACTGGGATTGATAACGATATCTATTCCAGGGTTGATGCATGTCCTAATGCTATGGAAATGTGGAATTCAACTCATCGATTGAAGCAAGGTGAGTCAATCAATATTCAATATCTCGAGACTAATTTACTTTGGGAGTTTGGAAAATTCACATCCGAAGATGGTGAATCCATTGAAGCAAGGTGAGTCAATCAATGTTCAAGATCTAGAGATACTATAGGCACTCCGGTTGTACAGAAGACTGGGATTCAATGCTTCAATTGCAAGGGATTTGGGCACATGGCTCGGGAATGCAAGAAGCCAAAACGGGTTAAGAATTCAGGATATCACAAGGAAAATTTAACACCCCCAAATTTACACGCAGCGGAATACATCTTTGGGTGCTAAACAATGATACAATAACACATAATTTATAAAGAACGACTCGAAAAGAGACGTTTCAAATTTATCGTTCCTAAAACATTTAACAGAGTAGCGTAGTCCCAAGTAATCGTTACCAAAAGATAAGTTAAAACAACATATTAGTTTGTTTTAAAAATGGAACGATAAATAAATCAAAGAGTTTGAACAACAAAAGCAGTGCACAACTTCATTCCCGTGACCTCCAAGCTTCCACTTCTTGATTACCTGAAATACATGTGAGTAAAACAATCAGCAAAATGCCGAGTGAATCTATAGGTTTATGTAATCAATTTGAACACAAGCAAAGATTATAAGTTTGTGGCATGCTTATAAGCATCAAATAATAATTTGCATCAACAATAATAATTGTATATAGCATAAATTGCAATAAGCTCATGGAACCGAGCCCTTAAACACTCTGTTAGGTCTAATAAGACAAGAGATTTATTAATTGTCGTTACCTCCAGATTATTGGTACATTGCCGTATACCTGACTTCTCAATACAATATGTTCAAACAATGCGGAGGTCGGGCCTAAGCTTCTGTGACAAGTCCACATAAACTGAACCGGGGCGGCTTCCCCCATAGATCTATTAATTGTACTAGCGGTTAACCCATCATAGGTTAATTAACGGTCCATAATTGAGGCTTTAACAATGGCAATCACTTAATGCAATTTAAAGGCAACTACGAGTCCATTCATAGAGGGACAAGCATACCATAAAAGACTTGTGTTCTAAGTTTATAAAAACATGCATTCCCCCTCGCGGGTTTAAAATCATTTAATAACTAGTATAAAGCGAGGCTATAGACTCACCTTAGTCAATAGTGGTAATGAGACGATCGCCGACGATAGATGATGCCTTTCAAACACGAGAACCGCAACCTATCAAATAAGGTGCGTTCATTAATAATAGACTCGAGAAATAAACCATACATAAGAATATAAAACTCGACTCATATAATCACGACAAACTCGAGAGAAAACGATACAAGTGATACTATTACACTCTCCTATATATTCTTTTTATTGTTCTATACCTTTAATAAAAATCTGCCGGAACATACCGAATGTCCAAGCCGTTTTCCCATACTTAGACATTTTAAATTTTTATGATACTACTCAGAGAACTCATTTACTATATGTAGAAAGTCCACCCAAGAGCCCATCAAAAGAATTTACTTCTAAATTTCCCTGCCCGACTCATCTTTGAATTACAAAATCCGGACAGTTTAGCGACCTTGACTTACGAAACCATTTTGACCATTCAAAACAACTCCATTTATAAAACCATCACTTGATTCTAAAAATAGACTCAAAATGCTAAGCTTTGAGTCTGAGAAAAGCCCTTGAATCATTTTGAAACTCATTTTATAGTCCCCGAGATTCGATCCAAATATCGACAACAATTTTTGGATTGTGTCAACACTCGTCTCCCGGTACACGAAAATCAAACTAGTGTATCTTCCACCTCGTTTGGAGTTGGAAGGCCTACTTTATATCAAATCTAAGATAACGAAATTCTCTACGACATAATCCCATAATA
Organism: Glebionis coronaria; assembly: GCA_025667525.1. Lineage (NCBI taxonomy): Eukaryota > Viridiplantae > Streptophyta > Magnoliopsida > Asterales > Asteraceae > Glebionis > Glebionis coronaria. The sequence goes on along the minus strand of CM046878.1, from coordinate 443,035,645 downwards.
TCATCCTATATTTAGACTTACGACCCTCGAAAATGGCCTCAAACCTACTGCCCAAAATTGACTATAAAAATCTCTTAAAAAATCAAGTTTTTGATTAAAACCAACAACTTTTATCATCATTCTAACATCCTAATATCATCATAAACCCATCCTAATACTTGTATCATCATCAAAATCAAAAACCCAAAAATTAAAATTCATCTTTTTAACAAAAATATAACATAAACATCATTTGATCATCATCTCTAACACATGCATGATCAAAATCATCACCTAACAAGCCTAGTTTTTATCAAAATTCAAAACTCAATGCATGTAAGTAAAAATGGTATCATTAGAATCACCTTTCAAAATTAGGAATGGGACTTGTCTTTGTTTTGGAAGAATCAAGCTAGAAAATAAAAAAAATTGATGTATATGTTGAAAGGGGTGTACGGTTTGTAAGAGAAAAAGAAGAGAGAGGAAAAAAAAAATTTGTTTATTTTAACTATGTGAAAATTAGTGGAAGAAAATCCTTTTATATGGTGGGTGGAGGGCTAGTTTTGCCAATATGTGATAGTTTTGGTCAAAAATGGAATAAAATAGTTTAAAAGGGTAGAAAATTTAAATTGTAAATTTTTAAATATTTACGAGACTCGGGTTTCGTAAAAATACTTTTTAAAAGTTTAAACGCACACGAAAAATAATAATACAACTCGATACGTAATTAAAACGATATCGTCGAAAGTATTAAATATCGAAACGATCGGTAATAAAATATAAAAATTTTGGCATCCGTCGGTATCGCGATCACTAGTAGTCCTCGTTACTCGTCAAAATATAAAAAAATTAATATTTAATATCGGTTTCAACATAAACCGTTAAACATAATAATATTTAACGTTATAAAATACTTCAAAATAATTGAAAGTAGAATTAAATTATGACCTTATTTTTACGGGTGTTACATCCTCACCACCTTAAGGGAGCGACGTCCCGGCGCTCAACTATTCTCATACTTGAGTTGTTCACTACCCGGAAGGATGAGGGCATTTCTTATAAAGAAGTCTTCACGTTCCCACGTGAATCTCGATCCACGATCTCCACTTGTTCTTTTACAAAACGCAACTTGTCGTCAAGTTATATCTCACCAAAAAAGGAATAAGTAAATCCTTATCCACCAGTCACCCGTCAAGCTCGACACATGAAAATTTTACGAATCACACGAAGCTCATTCGACGACAAGAATAAATGACAGGATTTTCGGGTAAGTCCATTTAAGAGGAATGTTTCAAATTAAAGGATATCCATCGGCCGGATAGCCGTGGACACACATCAAAAGAACTAACAAGAAAAACATTTTCGTCATCGGAGGGTGCTCATACGCGGGTCCCTACTCAAAAGATAATACAAAGACACCATCTCACTTTCGCCAACGCGCATTAAAGTCTCAATAAACATCGTCGTTGAAAGTCAAAAAGATATTACATAATATGTGTTCTACATGATATGACGTCATCGGATGATACCGTCTCAAGTTCTCACAACTTACGATCATTTGACTAGATCACACACCATATAAGTACATAAAAGAAAAGGTCGAACATAAACATCGAGTATAGATCTCCACTGTTAATCATCGAGAAAACCTTGAACGAACCCTTGATAATAACCACTTGATCTCAAGAGTCTTTCCACTTGCGGTGTCAGCTTCAACATACTCCTCGAGGTCGCAACGAATTTGTTAACTCCATTCATTAAGAGATTCGGTCCTCAATCATTCCACAAGTACACGCATAAATCCAGGTGACACTTATCATTTATTCTTATACACTGCTTCCCGAGATTCATTTTAAGCTCAGAATGAAATAGTGATCTTCAATACGAGGAACAGAACGAGATAAAAATGAATTCAGTAAACGCATAAACGGACAAGATGTTGTAAAATTATTTAAGGTTGACGATCGACGAGGGATCTCGACTCACGTAACCGTAAAACATAATAATTCACAATACAAAAAAAATGAGAGCGAAGAATGAATTAAATATTAACATTAAAATAACGTTTGTCACAATTATCCGTCCCGGATTTGGTATTACCTTAAAACTCAGTTGAGGTACTTTCTTGATAAAGATGATATATCAAAAATAGAAGTTAAATAGTTTCAAATTTTATTTGGTCGTCTTAAGAAGCTTTGGAAGAAAGACATGAATTTATTAATTAAACTCATATTGATGGTTACGATTTAGAAAATATAATTTCCAAATTAAATCATTATTAGGAATATAGATTAAACCGGTAATTTCATTACATTTAAAGTAAAGTATGATAAGTCAATTAGTTCAAAAGGTAGAACACAATTTCATTTTAAACATTAGTTTTTGTTATACAAAATATGATGTATAAGTTTGACCTTTTACTTGTGATGGTTATTTCGATAATTGAAAATCATTGGAAAAATGTATAAAAGTTCCATAAAAATTTTATAATACGTTGTAGAAATACATACACGTGTTTATTATTTCAAAATAAATATGGGATATATTCGGGTTTCGAAATGTGACAAGATAACAAACGAATACGAATGGAAATAATAGTCAACAATAGTACGAAATCAGTGGTACAAAAGGGGACGAAACAAATGTCGTATGAATTCTTAAATAGAATAATAAAATAAAGGCGTTGATGGTAAGACGATAAGAAATAATAGATTAAACAAGTTGTAAATTTTGTTAGTGCGGTCGATGGTTCACCAATATCAGTTCGTTAACTTAGCGGTGGTCGATACATGATCGGAAATAAGATCCATACAAAAATTTTAATCAAAGAAAATTCCTAATAATTACTTGTAATTAAAAAAAATGAACGATGTTAGTGTTTAAAGAGATAAGTAAAAAGCACGGTTCACAAGAGTGGATTTCGAGACAAACGAGAGTGACGGACGTCATCCCGGATATACGGAAATCACTATAGTGATAATTTATTATTCACGTGCGGAGACATTCCAAAGATCTACCCAGTCGCATAAAGAAGATTGGACAAGAAGGAAGGATAAAACATCGAGACTTTCAAGTCATTTATCTACAGTCAGTAATTAGACGAACGGTCAAAATAAATCAGTTATAAGACAAAATGAAATAACAAGTAGAAAAACGATCGTCGAGTAAAAATGTACCCGTGAACGCGTAATTCGTTCAAGATAAGGTAAGAAAACGTATGCGGATGCATAGAAATTGCGCTACTTGCATAAAATATAAAGGTTTTCAAAACTTCTTTTCATTTTATTTATCTTTATCATAAATACAAGAAAAAAAAATTCTTTATTATCAAGATTTTTAAGGTGACTACTATTCAGCCTAGCATGGCTCCTTCTAAATTAGACATAGGTGATCAGGCCATGTATAATTTAGGAATAGCAATGCAGTGCTCAGTTTCGTCGAAAAGTATTATGTTTCTTATGTTTATATATAAACCATGCCATTTGTAAAATGGAATTTAAAAATAGTTTATAGATTTATAGGATACAAGTAATTTGTGAGATACTCAATAAGCAACTTTTAATGTTACGAAAAGTATTTTATAAGACCAAAGTAAAAACAATTGGTGAAAATAGTCGTAAAACAATATCATATTTATTTATAAGGTGACATTATGACAACGTGTAAAGTAGCCAAAGGTTTGCAAAAAGTAGCAAATAGTAGCTCATAAAACAACCAATGAAATGGTTACAAGTTGTTGATAGGTGTGAAAACACCCATCCTTTTTACCACTTAATTACAGTAATAACCGAGCCAAAACGTGTATTTTATGTCATTTATGTCGGAATTATGCGTGGTTTGTGTTTTTGTTGTAATTTAGGACGAAAAGGTGAAAAGTGGAGAAAACACGTCATTCACGGGCTTTTATCGAAGAAAAAGACGAAAGATGAAGTCAAAAGATCAAGAGTGGAAAAAGAACGGAAGTCCAAGACCAATTCTGAAGATTTATAAGAAAAAAGTCAAAGGACGGAAGTTTACTAAAAAGCCGAAGAACTCGAGTCTTATTTATAAAGAAAAATCAAGACGAGTTAAAGAAATCCCAAGACAAAGTCCAAGATTAACAAAAGATAAAGAAGAAAAGGACTTAAGTGTGCAATTAAGGAAAAGAGGAAAGAGGGGAGGAAGCTTCCTTCCACTAACCACCTCCTCCCCTATATATAGTTTAGATCTTTTCATTTTCTAGTTGTTGGTGGCTTGACAAACCACTCTTCCACCATTTTCATTTCTTGTTATTTTTATTTCTTGCACTTTAATTTCTTGTTATGCACTTTAAATTTCTTCAATTCAAGTAAGTCTTTTAAATTTGGAATCTTTTCTTTTAATCAAGTTCTTATTTTTAATCATCTTCTTCTACCTTTCTTATTTTGCTTATCTTTGATTCAAGTTTTTACATGGATGAAGCTTTGAGCTTGACATGCTTATTGGCTTAATTTGTGTTTAGCTTATTTATTTTCCTTAAAAGTTTTCTTAAAAAGTTCATCTTTTTAAAAGTTTGATTTGAAAGTTTGCTTATTTTTAAGTTTGATAAGTTGTTATTCGTGCTTATTAAGTCAATTTCGATTTAGATTCATGCAAGTTTTAGTTTGAGCTTATTAACCATAGCTTATTGCTTTTGCTTAATTTTCGGATCAAAAAGTTAGATCGGAAAGGGTAAACCCCTTTCCAATCACGTATTCCAATCAGCATTCCAATCAACATTCCAATCAGCATTCCAATCAACATTCCAATCAGCATTCCAATCAACATTCCAATCAACATTCCAATCAGCATTCCAATCAGCATTCCAATCAGCATTCCAATCAACATTCCAATCAGCATTCCAATCAACATTCCAATCAGCATTCCAATCAACATTCCAATTAGCATTCCAATCAACATTCCAATCAACCTTCCAATCAGCATTCCAATCAACATTCCAATCAGCATTCCAATCAACATTCCAATCAGCATTCCAATCAGCATTCCAATCAACATTCCAATCAGCATTCCAATCAACATTCCAATCAAAATTCCAATCAGCATTCCAATCAACATTCCAATCAGCATTCCAATCAACATTCCAATCAGCATTCCAATCAACATTCCAATCAACATTCCAATCAGCATTCCAATCAACATTCCAATCAGCATTCCAATCAACATTCCAATCAGCATTCCAATCAGCATTCCAATCAACATTCCAATCAGCATTCCAATCAACATTCCAACCAGCATTCCAATCAACATTCCAATCAGCATTCCAATCAACATTCCAGTCAGCATTCCAATCAACATTCCAGTCAGCATTCCAATCAACATTCCAATCAGCATTCCAATTAACATTCCGATCATGTCCCTGTTTGCACATTCCGACCAGCTTTCGTCTTGCATTTTTATTTAATTGTCAATTTACTTTTCGCTAAGTTTTAATTTTACGTCATTTCAGTTCTCGTCATTTACTTTTAAAGTTTTAAATATTGCATCGTTTTACGTTTCAACTAGTTTTTGTTTCAATTACTCGTCCTTTATTTTAAAGTCTTGCACATTTATTTTTACCAAAACCAAAAATATTTGCTTCACCAAGAACAACTAATCTCGCACATTTAACCGGAAATCAATTCGAGAAGATACCGAGAAAACGAACTTTCAACTAGCAAAATCTTTACATTAAAATGGCGCCGCTGCCGGCTCTTTTCGTAAAGATCTACGGTTTTTTGTGAGAGACGCGTTGGCTTTTGGGATCCGTTCACTTGTGAACGTATTTTTTCGAGTCAAAAATTTCAAAAAAAAAAAAAAAAAAAAAAAAAAAATCCAAAAACATTTGAAATATCTTAAAAAGCATTTATTTTTCAAAGTTTTGCACCAAAAATATTCTTCTTGCTTATCTATCTTTCTCCATGGATTTTTATGTCCATTGCGTCGGGTGTGGGAGACAACTGTACGGGAACAACTCTTGTCAATGGTGTACATGTGAGCGGTGCGGAAACGATATCGACAACACACAATTCGGATTTTGTCCCTTGTGCAACTCGACTAATTCATTCTTTTTGAACCCACATCCTGTTCCCCCGTGCATCTATTGTGGAAGCGATTCTCATTGGCATGTTTCGTGCCCGGTTCGATACCCGTATGGTCACGGGCAAGAACCGGGGTACAATTATGACAATGAAAATAGCTATCCACAAGACGCACCCAGTCTTTTTCCTCACCCGTTTTGCAACAACTGTGGGGGTCCTCACGAAAGTTTTCACTGCCCTACAGGGGATCAAAATTACTATAATTATACCCCTTCCAGTTTTGACCAACCCCTGCAATACCCAATTGATCATCAGCCTCGTCACGAGATGAGTTACCAAGAACCAATTGACGATCTTGCTACAGCCTTTCAAGAACAAAGAAACGATCTTGCTATAGCTTTTCAAGAACAAAGCAAAGAGCTTTTACACACGCTGCAAACTTGTATGGAGTCATTTTTACAGCAGCGAGATCAGACGAGTACTCATATCCCTGAGCTTATTATTGGCCCTTTAGGTAATGAGGAGAGCGATGACGATATTGAGGTTATTTTCGACGAGGAGGAATTTCTAAAGCAAAGTAAGACTTCTTCCCTTCCTCCTTCGTCTATTGCTATCACACCCGAGGAGCCCGTTGGCTCTCTCATCATGAAGGATGAGCATATTGACGTTATCTCGGCAACTGAATCGGACAAATTTCTAAAGTCTCGTGTCGAGGAACTTGTCGTCATCCCAAGTGAGCCCGCAGGTATTCTAGAAAATCTGTGTGATGTGCCGACTTTTGCGGAGCTTAAGGACGAGGTCGATTTGACAGTCATTGATCACATAATCACAAATCCACAAGCGCTAATTGATTTTCCCAACAAGAGTTCAACATGTGGTGAGTATGATGATTTCGTCTTCGAACCCGAGATTGAGGAAATTATCGACCGAGAGCTAGCTCTTTTACCTCTGCTTCCTCCTACAAGCGAGGTCGACTTTTCCAACATCGATGCCGAACTTGATGAGTTGGAACGTCTTATTTTTCATAATAATGACGAACCAACTACCATGCCCAAACATCCTATTCTCGAGGAGTTACCTAATCAACACTCCTCTTATGAGAATTACGTTTACCACATTCGCGAGGATTTACCTTATCAACAATCCCCACAAATGAATGATGGTTTCGTACTTGATCGTGATCTTTTCAACCGAGTTTCTACACTCCTTATCCACGATGATATTCCCAAGATCTACCTTCATGAGGATCAATGCTTTGACCCGGGAGGTGACATGGACCATTCTATTATTGATAACTTTACGGCTTTGCCAATTGGTCTGCATCCATTGTCTTTGGAGGATGACAATGTGATTCCCTTACCCACCCCACCTCTCGTCAATCTGGATTTCACTTGCTTTTCTTATATTGAGCAGACTTTCCTACCATTCAAGACTTATCCTCCCGCCTCTCCTTTGTTGATGTCCTCCGGGAACGAGGACAAGGTCTTTGATCCCGGTATCACATTCGAGGCTTCCCCATGGACCATTTAATTCGGGGACGAGTCAGGCTCGTGACTCGGTTAAAAAAAACAAGCGCTTTTTGGGAGGCAACCCAATTATCTATCTATCTTTCATGTTTTCACCATAAGTGTAGGGGGAGCCCCGTTGGTGTTTCTTGTTCTCTTTCTTATCATGTGCAGGGATTAGAGCTTCAAAGACACACTCTTGATGACTTTTGACGAAGCGTGATTCCGTGTTCCCTTCTTCCCGGTTCTATCCTAAACTCTTTTCGATTCACTATTTTATATTTCTCAATATTAAAATATGAATCTCATTAGTTGTCTCTTCCTTTAGCAAGATTTAAACAAAGTGCAGAATGTCCTAAGTGTAGTGGAGTTTACTCCCACATGCTTAAACATTGAGGACAATGTTTATATTAAGTGTAGGGGGACTTCTATCGAAGTTAAGTGGCCTTTTCCTTGTATTTGTCCTCATTTTAACCGGAAAATCGATTTTTTTGACATTTTTCAAAATTTTTAATCTATTTTGGCCTAGTTGTAGTTCCCTTTATTTTTGCTATTTTTCTCTTATTTTAATAAAATGGTTTTAACAAGTTTAGTTATCTTAGATATATTAGGCCCGTTGTGAATTTTTTGACTCAACCCGAGTTTACTTATCCAAGTTCACTCTAGCTAGTATCCTTAACCATGTAGACCTTAATTGGTTTATTAGGCTAAGCATCCACGAGTCTCATTCCTTGAGATTTTAAATTGTGGAGAACGAGAAATGATAGAGTTGGTTACAAGTTTGGTATTCTCTCATTAACTTATGTGAGTTAATTATGATCTTTTTCTCCCATCACTTGCTAATAAATTATCTGCAATAAGTAAGGTCATACGATTTGAAAAGTTACTTAGCTTCTAGCCCAAGATCGTTTAAAAGTTGCTCGGTAATGATAAGAGTTCATAGCCAATGCATAACTTATGAAGCGGGGCGCGAAGATTGGCGAGTCCGAAAAGGCCCTAACAAGGAATGAGGATTCCATTTTATTGCTGAAGATCCAAAGTGATGTGAAAAGCATTATTCCCAAAATCAATATGAAGGAACAAGATTCACGACGAAAAGCAATCAACTCCCATAAAGATCATGGAGAAGTCTATCCGAAAAGACCCTAACAAGGTATGAGGATAAATAGATCCAAGTCCGAAAAGGAGGCGGATCATTGTATCTCAAAATCCCAATTAGAGATTGAAGAAATAATCATGAAGTCGTGGTCAACAAAGTTGGAGTACCCATCAAAAGTCTCCAAGTGAAGAAACTCACTCTATTAACGAAGAGAAGACCATTATCTCAAGAACGTCTCTCGAGATATGAAGTATGAAGTACATGCCAAATATCGGCCCGAGAAAGGTCTCAAATCGTGAACCAAGTTATGCCAAGATATGAACTTTTTGATATCCCGAGAAGCAGTTTTAAGAGATTTTGTCCTTTAGCTAACTATTAATCAAATCGTCCTACTTTGCTTTCAAAATAAACTATCGCAATAAGTCAACAATGCATCCTCGTGATCATTCAAGACATCAATAAAATATAAGAGATACCCGTAAGAATAAAGGAGTTTAAGTGATTAATTGAACCACATGAGTAAATGTTTGTTATGCTAACTTGTACTAACAATGATCTTGTTTTTAAGCTTGGCATGGGGAACGTGAAACTTGAGGGTGATAAACATTCATGACACCAAAGCCCTAATGTAAGTCTTAGATTTCTTTACAAGTTTTTTCCTTGTTGAATTTTATCATTTTCTATCTTCCAAATTTTCCGTAGTTGTTTAATAAAGGCCAAGACGGATTGATTACGACGAAAAGTGTGAACATGCTTTGTAACTAGTGCATTGCATGAGGACATTACAATGGTTAAGTGTAGGGGATTTGATAGGTGTGAAAACACCCATCCTTTTTACCACTCAATTACAGTAATAACCGAGCCAAAATGTGTATTTTATGTCATTTATGTCGGAATTATGCGTGGTTTGTGTTTTTGTTGTAATTTAGGACGAAAAGGTGAAAAGTGGAGAAAACACGTCATTCACGGGCTATCGAAGAAAAAGACGAAAGATGAAGTCAAAAGATCAAGAGTGGAAAAAGAACGGAAGTCCAAGACCAATTCTGAAGATTTATAAGAAAAAAAGTCAAAGGACGGAAGTTTACTAAAAAGCCGAAGAACTCGAGTCTTATTTATAAAGAAAAATCAAGACGAGTTAAAGAAATCCCAAGACAAAGTCCAAGATTAACAAAAGATAAAGAAGAAAAGGACTTAAGTGTGCAATTAAGGAAAAGAGGAAAGAGGGGAGGAAGCTTCCTTCCACTAACCACCTCCTCCCCTATATATAGTTTAGATCTTTTCATTTTCTAGTTGTTGATGGCTTGACAAACCACTCTTCCACCATTTTCATTTCTTGTTATTTTTATTTCTTGCACTTTAATTTCTTGTTATGCACTTTAAATTTCTTCAATTCAAGTAAGTCTTTTAAATTTGGAATCTTTTCTTTTAATCAAGTTCTTATTTTTAATCATCTTCTTCTACCTTTCTTATTTTGCTTATCTTTGATTCAAGTTTTTACATGGATGAAGCTTTGAGCTTGACATGCTTATTGGCTTAATTTGTGTTTAGCTTATTTATTTTCCTTAAAAGTTTTCTTAAAAAGTTCATCTTTTTAAAAGTTTGATTTGAAAGTTTGCTTATTTTTAAGTTTGATAAGTTGTTATTCGTGCTTATTAAGCCAATTTCGATTTAGATTCATGCAAGTTTTAGTTTGAGCTTATTAACCATAGCTTATTGCTTTTGCTTAATTTTCGGATCAAAAAGTTAGATCGGAAAGGGTAAACCCCTTTCCAATCACGTATTCCAATCAGCATTCCAATCAACATTCCAATCAGCATTCCAATCAACATTCCAATCAGCATTCCAATCAACATTCCAATCAACATTCCAATTAGCATTCCAATCAACATTCCAATCAGCATTCCAATCAACATTCCAATCAGCATTCCAATCAACATTCCAATCAGCATTCCAATCAACATTCCAATTAGCATTCCAATCAACATTCCAATCAACATTCCAATCAGCATTCCAATCAACATTCCAATCAGCATTCCAATCAACATTCCAATCAGCATTCCAATCAGCATTCCAATCAACATTCCAATCAGCATTCCAATCAACATTCCAATCAACATTCCAATCAGCATTCCAATCAACATTCCAATCAGCATTCCAATCAACATTCCAATCAGCATTCCAATCAACATTCCAATCAACATTCCAATCAGCATTCCAATCAACATTCCAATCAGCATTCCAATCAGCATTCCAATCAGCATTCCAATCAACATTCCAATCAGCATTCCAATCAACATTCCAATCAGCATTCCAATCAACATTCCAATCAGCATTCCAATCAACATTCCAATCAGCATTCCAATCAACATTCCAATCAGCATTCCAATCAACATTCCAGTCAGCATTCCAATCAACATTCCAATCAGCATTCCAATTAACATTCCGATCATGTCCCTGTTTGCACATTCCGACCAGCTTTCGTCTTGCATTTTTATTTAATTGTCAATTTACTTTTCGCTAAGTTTTAATTTTACGTCATTTCAGTTCTCGTCATTTACTTTTAAAGTTTTAAATATTGCATCGTTTTACGTTTCAACTAGTTTTTGTTTCAATTACTCGTCCTTTATTTTAAAGTCTTGCACATTTATTTTTACCAAAACAAAAAATATTTGCTTCACCAAGAACAACTAATCTCGCACATTTAACCGGAAATCAATTCGAGAAGATACCGAGAAAACGAACTTTCAACTAGCAAAATCTTTACATTAGTTGTTAAGGTTTCAAATGGTTATAAGGTTTAGACGAAAACGCCATGAAACACGTGATAAGAATGTCGACGAAGAATGTGAAGGCAAAACTTCAAAACTCAACCCAAATCAATGGAAGGTTAGAAGAAAATAAAAATAAAATAACATCGAAGGACAAATGAGTCATATATATAAAAATAATAAATCAATCCATATGTGTATTCTATGTAAGATACTCAACACAACATGCTTTTAAGAAAGTATATTATTAGTTTTCAAATTACACGATTAATCCGGTAATTGCTAATCCTGTAATGTTTCTATTTTTAAACATTTTCACATGCAACTAGTATTCGTTAGTTGTAAAATAATATTCGTTAAAATTTTACGATCTCAAATGAAATCAAAACTGCTTAGAAACGTTTAAAACTCATGTTCTGAATTTTCTATCAGATAAGACTTTTAAATATGAGCCGATTAATTGACCCAATAAACGACATCTCCAAGACTCGGAGTCTAACACATTTTGATGCAAAACGATGTTTTAGACGACTTTCTAATTTTACCGAGACCTGAAACCCAATATAAAATGACCAAAATACCCCTGCAAGTTATGTGCAGGTTTGACTATTTTATTTTAAAAACACATGTTTTACTTTTAAGTTTTGACCTGTTTATACACCCCCTGCAGTTTTTCCATTAAATATATTTTTCGACACTTCCTAACGGCTCAAAATATATATATACACACATGTCTTGTGGATTTTACAACAACGAAAAATAAATCTCGTAATGAGCATCAAATAAAAATATAGCATAATGAATGACATAAGATGCTTCAAGGTATTCAACACGAAATTTAGGAAGCAAAACGATGAATGACTTTCATAATTTAAGTTTCAAGGTGCAAAGTAGGTAAATCTCCTTGATGCCACGATTGTCCAAAAACACAAAACATAACAAGAAAAGAATGGAACATTCATAGGTTGCGTTCCAAGAGCAAGAAGGTTTATGAAAAACAAATGATGAAAATTTTATGGAAGTAAAATCGTATTTCAATCTAGCGCCATAATCTAGACGATGATTTATAAAATGACGATGATGTTACCGAGATATAAGCGAACAATAAACTTCGGAGTCGATACATATAAATGTCAATAAATAGCGGTTAGTCTATTCCATGGACACATTGGGATACACATTGCTCTATAGATTACGTTCCAAGACGTCCAAGCACAAACAGCCGGAAGACGATTTGGATATCTATACAGATATCACAAAGGGTTAAACAATGAAAGTAACGCGCGTAGATGAAGTTATGTAAGGTCATAATATAAAATTTTGCAATAAAAGCAATTTAAATACTTCAAAAATAAATACAGAAAGATCTTGAAAATTCATTGTATTTATTTAAGTTAATCATTAATAAATGATAAACTTTTATCGAAAAGTTTAACGACATAAATATATATCGATAAAGAGATCCTAGATATAAATATATATCCATAAATGGATCATAGTATTTATTTATAAATACTTGCCAATAAGGTATACATATTAACGCATACTAAAGTGGTAATCCTAGAAGTAGCTTGAACCTGAAGTCACGCGAAGTCCGGTGCACATGACTCTTTGAAAAATAAAAACTGACAGTTATAGTTTAGGTTTTTAAAATAAAGACCTAGTTCTCTATAACTCATGGCTCTGGTACCAATCTTTAACACCCCCAAATTTACACCCAGCGGAATACATCTTTGGGTGCTAAACAATGATACAATAACACATAATTTATAAAGAACGACTCGAAAAGAGACGTTTCAAATTTATCATTCCTAAAATATTTACCAGAGTAGCGTAGTCCCAAGTAATCGTTACCAAAAGATAAGTTAAAACAACATATTAGTTTGTTTAAAAATAGAACGATAAATAAATCAAAGAGTTTGAACAACAAAAGCAGTGCACAACTTCATTCCCGTGACCTCCAAGCTTCCACTTCTTGATTACCTGAAATACATGTGAGTAAAACAATCAGCGAAATGTCGAGTGAATCTATAGGTTTATGTAATCAATTTGAACACAAGCAAAGATTATAAGTTTGTGGCATGCTTATAAGCATCAAATAATAATTTGCATCAACAATAATAATTGTATATAGCATAAATTGCAATAAGCTCATGGAACCGAGCCCTTAAACACTCCGTTAGGTCTAATAAGACAAGAGATTTATTAATTGTCGTTACCTCCAGATTATTGGTACATTGTCGTATACCTGACTTCTCAATACAATATGTTCAAACAGTGCTGAGGTCGGGCCTAAGCTTCTGTGACAAGTCCACACAAACTGAACCGGGGCGGCTTCCCCCATAGATCTATTAATTGTACTAGAGGTTAACCCATCATAGGTTAATTAACGGTCCATAATTGAGGCTTTAACAATGGCAATCACTTAATGCAATTTAAAGGCAACCACGAGTCCATTCATAGAGGGACAAGCATACCATAAAAGACTTATGTTCTAAGTTTATAAAAACATGTATTCCCCCTCGCGGGTTTAAAATCATTTAATAACTAGTATAAAGCGAGGCTATAGACTCACCTTAGTCAATAGTGGTAATGAGACGATCGCCGACGATAGATGATGCCTTTTAAACACGAGAACCGCAACCTATCAAATAAGGTGCGTTCATTAATAATAGACTCGAGAAATAAACCATACATAAGAATATAAAACTCGACTCATATAATCACGACAAACTCGAGAAAAAACGATACAAGTGATACTATTACACTCTCCTATATATTCATTTTATTGTTCTATGCCTTTAATAAAAATCTGCCGGAACATACCGAATGTCCAAGCCGTTTTCCCATACTTAGACATTTTAAATTTTTATGATACTACTCAGAGAACTCACTTACTATATGTAGAAAGTCCTACCAAGAGCCTATCAAAAGATTTTACTTCTAAAGTCCCCTGCCCGACTCATCTTTGAATTACAAAATTCGGACAGTTTAGCGACCTTGACTTACGAAACCATTTTGACCATTCAAAACAACTCCATTTATAAAACCGTCACTTGATTCTAAAAATAGACTCAAAATGCTAAACCTTGAGCCTGAGAACAGCCCTTGAATAATTTTGAAACTCATTTTATAGTCCCCGAGATTCGATCCAAATATCGACAACAATTTTCGGATTGTGTCAACACTCGTCTCCCGGTACACGAAAATCAAACTAGTGTATCTTCCACCTCGTTTGGAGTTGGAAGACCTACTTTATATCAAATCGAAGCTAACGAAATTATCTACGACATAATCCCATAATATCATCCTATATTCAGACTTAAGACCCTAGAAAATGGCCTCAAACCTGCTGCCCCAAATTGACTATAAAAATCTCTTACAAAATCAAGTTTTTGATTAAAACCAACAACTTTTATCATCATTCTAACATGCTAATATCATCATAAACCCATCCTAACACTTGTATCATCATCAAAATCAAAAACCCAAAAATTAAAATTCATCTTTTTAACAAAAATATAACATAAACATCATTTGATCATCATCTCTAACACATGCATGATCAAAAGCACCACCTAACAAGCCTAGTTTTTATCAAAATTCAAAACTCAATGCATGTAAGTAAAAATAGTATCATTAGAATCACCTTTCAAAATTAGGAATGGGACTTGTCTTTATTTTGGAAGAATCAAGCTAGAAAATCAAAAAAAATTGATGTATATGTTGAAAGGGGTGTACGGTTTGTAAGAGAAAAAGAAGAGAGAGGAAAAAAAAATTGTTTATTTTAACTATGTGAAAATTAGTGGAAGAAAATCCTTTTATATGGTGGGTGGAGGGCTAGTTTTGCCAATATGTGATAGTTTTGGTCCAAAATGGAATAAAATAGTTTAAAAGGGTAGAAAATGTAAATTGTAAATTTTTAAATATTTACGAGACTCGGGTTTCGTAAAAATACTTTTTAAAAGTTTAAACGCACGCGAAAAATAATAATACGACTCGATACGTATTTAAAACGATATCGTCGAAAGTATTAAATATCGAAACGATCGATAATAAAATATAAAATTTTTGGCATCTGTCGGTGTCGCGATCACTAGTAGTCCTCGTTACTCGTCAAAATATAAAAAAAATTAATATTTAATATCGGTTTCAACATAAACTGTTAATCATAATAATATTTAACGTTATAAAATACTTCAAAATAATTGAAAGTAGAATTAAATTATGACCTTGTTTTTACGGGTTTTACAGAAAAAATGTTGCTGTGTAAGAAAGAAGAACCAGGAATTCCACTCACAACAGACGAAGTTGACTGGCGTGATGACACTGATGATGAAGCCGATGATCAAGAGTTGGAGGCACATTATGTGTACATGGCAAAGATTCAAGAAGTGATTCCAAACACTGCTGATACTTCTGGACCTATCTTTGATACTGAGCCAATTGAAAAGCTCGTCGACATCATTCTCTTCATAATGGACTCTGGGTGCACAAAGCACATGACGGGCAATCTAAAGCTTCTAATTAACTTCGTGGAGAAGTTTCTGGGTACGGTACAGTCTGGAAATGATCAGTTTGCACCGATACTCGGATATGGAGATTTGGTTCAAGGGAATATTACTATAAAAAGGGTTTATTACGTCGAGGGACTGAATAACAATTTATTCTCGGTTGGTCAATTTTGTGATGCGGATTTGGAAGTGGTTTTTCGGAAAACTACTTGCTATGTTAGAGACTACGATGGGAATGACCGTCTTACAGGTTCTCGTGGTTCTGATCTCTACACAGTAAATCTTCAAGATACATCTTCAACAAATCCAATTTGCTTAATGGCGAAAGCTACATCCTCTCAAACATGGTTATGGCATCAACGATTGTCACATCTCAACTTTGACACCATCAACTTGCTTTCGAAGAATGATATTGTGACCGGTCTTCCTAAGTTAAAATTCGTCAAAGACCATCTTTGTTCTTCTTGTGAGTTGGGGAAAGCAAAAAGGAATTCATTCAAAACAAAGACTACCCCAAGCTCAAAAGGACGATTGGAACTTCTACACATGGATTTATGTGGTCCCATGCGTGTAGAGAGTATTAACGAGAAAAAGTATATTCTCGTGATTGTTGATGATTACTCTAGATGCACATGGACTTTCTTTATAAGGTCCAAAGATGAAACACCAGAGGTTCTCAAAAACTTTCTCAAGATGATACAACGCAATCTTCAAGATCAAGTCTTAACCGTAATAACGGATAGGGGTACTGAATTTTTAAACAAGAACTTGCAATCTTACTTTCAAGAAGAAGGCATCGAACATCAAACGTCTATTGCTCGAACTCCTGAACAAAACGGCGTTGTCGAAAGACGGAACCGCACTTTGGTAGAGGCGGCTCGAACAATGCTTTCTGCTTCAAAATTACCACTATTCTTCTGGGCTAAAGCTATTGCAACCGCTTGTTATACTCAGAATCGTTCTCTCGTCGACCCTAGACATGAAAAGACACCTTACCACATCATCAATGGCAGGAAACCTACGGTTAAATTCTTTCACGTATTTGGATCTTTATGCTACAATCTTAAAGAAGGCGAGAATCTTGACAAGATGAAAGAAAAAGGTGATGCATGTATTTTTGTGGGGTATGCTACATTGTCGAAAGGATATCGAGTTTACAACAAGAGAACAAAGATTATTGTAGAAACAATTCATGTGAACTTTGATGCCACAGATGGTACTTGAACACAACAGCTCAAGTCCCGCACCTCATTGTCCAGCAATGGCACCTACAGAAAATAGTGTACGTCCCGTGCAAGAATGAGTTGGTTGATTTATATGATCCAATGTTTGATGAATATTACTATGGAAACAATCAAGTTGTGTCAAAACCTTCCGCTGTCAATACTGCTTATGCACCCAAACCAAGTCAACAAGACACAACTGCATCTACTTCAGCAACCGCTGCTCAAGAGACAATTCCAGTGGATAGTTAACAAACTCAAGAAACTGTCATACAACCAACATCACCAACCGTCAATGCTGAAGGAGGAAACAACAATCAAGCTGTCGATGCACAACCTGACGAAGAAGAATTATCAATCCGTTTGGTACACCGGTACACGAAGTCGGAGAGTCTTCTACTCAACATGTTGATCCGTCCAACATGCATATAACTTAACAAAGATATCCATCCACTCACCATTGGACTCGTGATCATCCATTGGAGCAAGTAATTGGAAATCCTTAACAACCGGTTCGAACACGCAAACAACTCAACACCGATGGCGATGTGTGTATGTATGCACTCACCGTGAGTTCAACCGTACCTACAAACATCAAGCAAGCCATGATTGATCATGCGTGGATTGAATCAACGCAAGAGGAAATTCATCAGTTTGAACGACTAAATGTTTGGGAACTTGTTGACAGACCCTATGGAATGTCAATTTTAGATTTCAAATGGATCTGGAAAAATAAACTGGATGAAGAACAAACCATCATCAAAAACAAATCTCATCTTGTGGTTAAAGGATACCGTCAACAAGAAGGCATAGACTACGATGAATCATTCGCTTCAGTTGCTCGTTTGGAAGTTGTCAGGATATTCCTTGCATATGCTGCACATAAGGGCTTCACGGTTTTTCAGATGGACGTTAAAACTGCTTTTCTTAACGGTCATTTGAAGGAAGAAGTTTATGTGAATCAACCGGAAGGATTCATCGATCCTCATCGTCCTGACAAAGTCTACCTTCTCAAGAAGGCTGTATATGGACTTAAACAAGCTCCAAGGGCATGGTACGAAGAACTATCAAACTTCTTGGTTTCCAAAGGATTTTCCAAAGGTTCTATTGATCCTACTCTCTTTATTAATAAATATGGGGATGACATACTGCTGGTGCAAGTTTATGTTGATGACATTATTTTTGGTTCTACGAACCCAAAACTTTCAAAACGTTTTGAAAAATTAATGTACAGCAAATTTGAAATGTCAATGATGGGGAGCTAAAATTCTTTTTAGGCCTCCAGATTCATCAATCCCCACGTGGTATCTTCATAAACCAAGCTAAGTATGCTCAAGAGATACTTAAAAAGCATGGTATGACCTCATGTGCTCGCGTTGGTACACCATTGTCGACCAAATCCTTAGACGCTGACTTGTACTCATATCCCGTAGATCAAAAGTGATATCGCAGTATGATCGGGTCACTTATATACCTCACAGCCAGCAGGCCTGATATTCATCATGCCATATGCTATTGTGCACGATATCAAGCCAGACCTACTCAAAATCACCTCAAAGAGGTTAAACGGATCTTTCGGTACCTTAAGAATACCATTCACATGGGACTCTGGTATCCGAAGGGAACCATTTTTCATCTAACAGCTTTTTCAGATTCTGATCACGCAGGTTTCCTTGATAGTCGAAAAAGCACGTCTGGTAGCGTACAATTTCTCGGGGAAGACAAGCTTGTGAGTTGGTCATCAAAGAAGAAGGATTGTACTTCGCTCTCATTAGCTGAAGCAGAATATATGGCTCTATCCGCGTGTTGTGATAAAGTCCTCTGGATGAGAACTCAACTCACGGATTATGTCTTCTACTTTGATAAAATACATATGTATTGTGACTCAAAGTGGGCCATAGCCATCTCATGCAATCCGGTTCAACACTCCCATACCAAGCACATCGCAGTCAGATATCACTTCATCAAGGAACAAGTGGAACGTGGTATCGTGGAATTATACTTTGCCAGAACTGAGTACCAGATAGCAGACTTGTTTACTAAAGCCCTATCCTAAAATAGGTTTCAGTATCTCGTTGGTCGTCTTGGTATGAAGTATATGACTCCAGAAGACTTGGAGGTTTTGGCAAATGAAGCTGCTTCATACTCTCTCATAATGACTTCTAAGCGCATCACGGCTTAGGACTCGGACCTCAAATTAGGAAAGTTTGTCACGGATGATAACTTAACCCTCTCAACGAGAAATTCATACTTCTCGGTCATGAGCTTCTCATAAAAACATTCAAAGTTTTTAAGCTCGTGAAAAACGACTTCGAAGTAAATGTCAGCTCAGAACTCGAACTTCAAATTAAGGAAAGTTTATCACGGATGATAACTTATCCTTTACAACGGGAAATTTATTTTTCTCGGTCATGAGCTAGTCACAAAAAATCAATGTTTTGAGCTCATGAAAATAGGACCCGAAAGGGAAGTGTACGTTTCAGTGCGCTTTCCCTAAGCACTAGAAGAGAAGTCTTCTATCATGATTATTTTAAAACCGTTGAACACTAATAAGTGTGAAAACACTTATCCTTTTACCACTTATTCCCAATGATAACAAGACCAAAACGTGTGATTTATGTCGTAAAAGTCGGAATTATGCGTGGTTTGTGTTTTTATTGTGTTTTAGGACCTAAATATGAAAAAGGAAGAAAACACGGGCTTTCACGGGCTTTTACTGAAGAAAACGGGAAAAAGACGAAGTCAAAAGATCAAGAGTGCAAAAAGAACGGAAGTCCAAGACCTATTCTGAAGATTTATCGAAGAAAAAGTCAAAAGACGGAAGTTTAACGAAGTCGAAGAACTTAAGTCTAATAGAAGAAGAAAATTAAAAGACAAGTTCAAATCCCGAGACGACAAAGACGAAGAATTAAAGTCGAGTCGAGAAAACATGAAGAAAGCAAGAGAGAAGATGCAACACATGCACTCCTTCCACCTTCCCTATAAATACCCTCCTAATAGTCATTAGGAGGGTGGTTAGAGATTTTTAGTTAATTTTCACTTTTTAGTTTTTAGAGAGAGAAAGTCTTAAACTTTCTCTCACTAGTTCATCTTTTTCTTTTAATCTTTCAAGATTAAACACTTTTTGTATTGCTTATTTCATTAATCAAGTTCCAATTTAAGCTTTTATCTCTTAATCTCATTCTACTTTTCTTTGATTTAAGATTGATTTTGGTGTGATTATCATGTGATCCGTGTTGTTCTAATTGATTTCATGCTAAAAAGTAAATCTTTTGATCATTTTATAAGTTTTCATTTGATTAAGCTTTAAGACTTTTGTGCTTATTGGCTTATTTTTTATGATTATCTTATTTTTCTTATTAAAAAGTTTATTAAAAAGTTGATGTTTTTATTGTTTGATCCAAAAAAGTTGCTTAATTTCGGTTTGATAAGTTGATTCTAGTGCTTATTTGATCCGATTTAAGCATTGATTCGGGTTAGTGTTGTGATAAGCTCTAAAATATAGCTTATTTACTTGCCTAACCGATTTCCATAATTTTAGGAGGAGGTATAATTCCCCTTTCCGATTGCCCCTTATTCCGACGGCACCCCTACTCCACATTCCGATTGACCAATCGGATTAGGGTTTAACCTTTCCGATTGGTCCCTTGCTTTGTATTCCGATTGATCTTCATTTTCCGACAGCAAGGAATTTGTCCCATTTTCCGATTGGGTTGTTTAGCAAGTATTCCGACGGTGTCCCTTCTCTATATTCCGATTGTGGGTAAGTCCAATATTCCGATTGGGAGTATTTATATGTATTCCGATTGATCCTTGTCCCTATATTCCGATTACTACACCTTTGCAATATTCCGATCTACCGATCGGAAAACATTCCGATCGGGCCCCCTTTTTGGCTTATTTTGGTTTCTTTCGATAGCACTTTCTTATAGTACCTTTTATTTTTCTGAAATTTTTCTGAAATTTTCCAAGAGTTAGTTTAATTTAGTGAGTTAGTATTTGTCCATTGTCACCTTTAAGTTTATATGCATTTGTTTTTACTCGTTATTCAAAGTAATCTTTATTCTTCCATTTTACTGAAGGACACTTTAATTACTTGCTAGTAGTTTAAAACAAACAAAATCAACCAAACCTTTGATTCACTAAAAGACGATTGAGTCGCACTTTAGACCGGTTTTCAATTCGAAAAGATTCGGAACTATAACGAACTTTCACTTTCATACTTTGGGGTAAAATCTTAAGTATTAAATGGCGCCGCTGCAGGTGCATGCGTACTAGATCTACAAACTATTCTGAGCCCGAGAATCGTGAAGATTTAGATATGGCTGGTGTTAACAACAACAATAATCACCCACCTCAAAATAATTTGAATAACAACCACAACAACAACAACAACAACAATGTCCTTCTACCTGATTTACGAACCATGGAGGAATTGTGCCAACCCACTATGAACGGACGCGGAGGCCCAATTGCGCCAATGCACGTCACGGCTCAGGAGTTTTCGTTGAAGCATCACATGATACAGCAAGTGCAAACGAATCCGTTTCGTGGAATTCCGGATGATGATGCCAACAAACACCTCGACAAATTCATTACCATTACCCAAAGCATGAAGTGCCCCGGTGTTTCTATGGATGACCTTCGCCTTCAACTTTTTCCACACTCGCTTTCTCACCATGCCGAAAAATGGTTTGACCGTCTTCCTAAGAATTCTATTCATACGTGGAACGACATGACTCAACGCTTTTTATCGCGCTACTTCCCACCATCCATGGTCACTAGCCTTCGTAACCAAATCAGTGGATTTATGCAAGAGAATGATGAATCGCTTTTCGATGCTTGGGAACGTTACAATGATTTGATCGACCGCTGTCCTAATCACAATATGCTCCCCGTCACTCTCATTGACACCTTCTACAATGGTCTCACCTTTCGTGATCGTGACACGATCAATGCCGCCGCCGGTGGTACTTTTATGAAAAGGAGACCGGAGGAGTGTCGAGAGTTGATTGAAAACATGACTACTCACCACAAGAATTGGGATTCATCCGCATCCTCAAGATCTAACTCGAGAGTCAATGTTTCTTCTACTACCTCCAATCCTGAAATGTCTGAAATTTCTCGACAACTCGCTGAAATGAACAAGAATTTCATGGCCATGGCCACAAACCACTTTCAACAAGCTAAAGCCGTTGCTATTTCTTGTGACACATGTGGTGGCCCTCACTCTTATAATGATTGTCCTTCTACTCACGGCAATTATTCTGAAGACGTTAACGCCGCATATGGTACTTATCCTACGGGAGGCTATCAAGCCCGCCCTCAAGGAGACCGTAACTTGCTAAGTTATCGATCCAACAATTATCTTGCTCCCCCCGGTTTCCCTCCTGCAAACCAAAACCAACAACAAAGCTACAATCAATCCCAACTTCGTGCAAACAATCAGTATCAATCCCAAAGAAACCAATACCCAACTCAAGGAAATTCTCAAGCTTACCAGGCTCCACCTCTCAATCAACCGATGGCAGTGAATCCAGAAGTCGAGACATTCATGAAGACTAATCGGGAGTTGGTGACGAATCTTCAGAGTCAAGTCCGCAACTTGAAGGGAGAAATGGCAAAGCAAGGGAATGATATTCGAGCCGAGCTAAGGAATGATATGGCCAAACACAATGATACAATGAATGCAAACATGCAAAACTCTTTTAACAATCAAGCTCTTCACCTTCGTGATATGCTTAGTTCGCTCATCCAAGGTAATCAACCCTCTTCTTCGGGTACTCTTCCGAGTAATACCGTTGCGAATCCAAGAGGGGAGATGAAAGCAATCACCACTCGAAGTGGCAAAGGTTATATGGAACCCGAGCTTCCTACACCTCCACCGGTGATTGTGAACAAGGAAAAAGAGCAACTTTCTTCACCACCTTCACCTTCTATCCCCATTTCCCCACCACCCGTGGTTGTGAGTGATCCTATTCCCTTAAAGCCTTCCTCTTCATCCAATATACCTTATCCTTCGAGGTTGAGGAAAGAGAAGCAAAAGAGCAAGGATGATATTCAAGTTTCAAACTTCCTTAAAATGTTCAAACAATTGAATTTTAACATCTCCTTTGCCGAGGCTCTCGCTCACATGCCCAAATACGCTAAGATGTTTAAAGATCTTCTAAGTGATAAAGAAAAGCTTCTTGACATTGCTCAGACCCAACTTAATGAGAACTGCTCCGCAGTGCTCTTAAGGCAATTGCCCACCAAACTTGGTGATCCGGGTCGCTTCTTGATTCCTTGCAACTTCCCTGGAGTAGAGAATTGCATGGCCCTAGCCGATCTAGGTGCCAGTATTAACTTAATGCCTTTAAGTGTTTGGAAGCAATTATCTCTCCCCGAGCTAGTCCCCACACGAATGACTTTGGAATTAGCCAACCGTACGGTTGCTTATCCAGTGGGGATAGCCGAAGATGTCTTTGTTGGCGTCGATAAATTCACTTTCCCGGCGGATTTTGTCGTCGTTGACTACGAAATGGATCCCCGTGTTCCATTAATCGTTGGACGTCCATTTCTGAGGACCGGTCGCACTCTTATTGATGTAGCCGCAGGCGAAATAATCATGAGAGTTGGTGACGATCAAATTGTCTTCAACATGGGTAAGATTTCTAAGCAACCTTATTCGTATGAGAGCGTTAATGCTATTGATGTTCTTGATGAGGCTTGTGAAGAACATTTTCATGATGCTTGCAAAAGTACTCCTTTTTCTCTGCCCAATGTTGAGACCGTTGTCTCAATTGCTCCAGCAATGACTCCTTTCGGAGAAAGTGACTTGGATGACTTCGAAGCTAGTTTGGGTCCTCTCGATATTAAGTATGATAATTTTTCCACCAATTGGGATGAAGACATTCGTACTATTGAGAGACTTCTCAATGAGGACCCGTTGTCTCCTTCTGCCCCTAAAGAGGTGACTAATGATGATCCATCGTTAGTTTCACCATCTATTGAGGATCCTCCTACTCTTGAGCTTAAGGACCTACCGCCTCATCTTGAGTACGTTTTTCTGGAAGACGACGAGAAGCTACCGGTCATCATCGCAAAGGATCTGAAAGAAGACGAAAAAGCCCGACTGGTCGCTGTGTTGAAGAAGCATAAACGCGCTATCGCTTGGAAAATCTCCGACATCCGTGGAATTGATACTCACTTTTGCACACATAAAATTCTCATGGAGGACGACTTTAAGCCCACAATTCAAAGCCAACGAAGGGTGAATCCTAAAATCCATGAAGTCATCAAAAAAGAGGTTATCAAACTTCTTGATGCGGGTATGATTTACCCTATTTCGGATTCACCGTGGGTTAGTCCAGTCCATTGTGTGCCTAAGAAAGGCGGAATCACCGTTGTGCCCAATGCAAACAACGAGTTAATTCCTACCCGTCTCGTTACTGGGTGGAGAGTTTGTATAGACTACCGCAAACTCAATGATGCCACGAGAAAGGATCATTTCCCTCTACCTTTTATGGACCAAATGCTTGAACGTTTAGCGGGTAATGAATATTACTGCTTTCTGGATGGTTTCTCGGGTTATTTTCGAATACCCATCGATCCCCAAGATCAAGAGAAGACAACATTCACCTGTCCCTATGGTACATTTGCCTACAAAAGGATGCCTTTTGGCTTATGCAATGCCCCCGGGACTTTCCAAAGGTGCATGTTGGCTATCTTCCATGACATGGTTGAGCAAACCATGGAAGTCTTCATGGATGATTTCTCGGTCTTCGGAGATTCCTTCTCTGCTTGCCTTGCCAATTTGGAACGTATGCTTAAGCGGTGTGAAGACACTCGCCTTGTTCTGAATTGGGAAAAATGCCATTTTATGGTAAAAGAAGGCATTGTGCTAGGACACAAAATCTCTAAAGCCGGTCTTGAAGTCGACCGTGCTAAAGTTGATGTCATAGCCAAATTACCTCCACCTTCCACCGTGAAGGGTGTGAGAAGTTTTTTGGGTCATGCGGGCTTCTATCGTAGATTCATTCAGGATTTCTCTAAAATCGCTCGCCCGATGACCCACCTCTTGGAAAAAGATACTCCTTTTATCTTTTCTAAAGAGTGTCTCGAAGCCTTCAATCTTCTCAAGGATAAGCTAACTAAGGCACCGGTCTTGGTTACCCCTAATTGGGAGCTGCCTTTTGAATTGATGTGCGATGCTAGCGACTTTGCTATTGGTGCGGTTTTGGGCCAACGTGTGAATAAACACTTCCAACCAATCCACTACGCTAGCAAAACAATGACGGGGGCTCAATTGCATTATACGACGACCGAAAAAGAGCTTTTAGCTGTTGTCTATGCTTTTGAGAAATTTCGCCCCTATCTTGTTCTATCCACCACCATCGTATACACGGACCATTCCGCGTTGAAGTACTTGATGACAAAGAACGATTCTAAGCCAAGACTTCTTCGCTGGGTTTTGCTCCTTCAAGAATTCAACATCGAAATTCGTGATAAGAAGGGAGCCGAAAACCTGGCCGCGGATCATTTGAGTCGACTTGAGGATCCATATCAGGGGGATCATCCGAACAAAGAGATAAATGACTCTTTCCCTCTGGAGACTCTAATGTCTATAAATCTCAATCTTGATGGCACCCCGTGGTTTGCGGACATCGCAAACTACTTAGCGGGTGGTATTCTCATCCAAGGGTTAACATCCCAACAAAAGAAGAAGTTCTTGAACGATGTTAAGACTTACTTTTGGGATGACCCTTATCTATTCAAACAGTGTGCTGATCTGATTATTCGTCGATGTGTTGACGGACCGGCAGCTTTTGACATCCTCCAAGCTTGCCACAAAGGACCCACCGGTGGTCACTTTGGTCCCAACTACACCGCTAAGAAAGTGTTTGATTCTGGATTCTACTGGCCCACCATTTATCGTGACGCTCACGAAATGGTTAAGCATTGTGATGCTTGCCAACGTCAAGGCAAGATCACACATAAGGATGAGATGCCTCAAAATTTCATACAGGAATGTGAAATCTTTGACGTATGGGGCATCGACTTTATGGGGCCATTTCCATCATCTAAAGGGAACAAGTACATCCTCGTCACCGTCGACTACGTCTCTAAATGGGTTGAAGCTAAGGCTCTTCCTACGAATGATGCGAGGGTGGTTGTGAACTTTTTGAAGCAGCTTTTCGCTCGATTTGGCGTTCCTCGTGCTATCATCAGTGACCGCGGGACTCATTTTTGCAACGATCAATTTGCAAGAGTCATGGCAAAGTATGGTGTCACTCACCATCTTTCCACCGCCTATCATCCCCAAACCAATGGGCAAGCCGAAATTTCCAATCGTGGCTTGAAGAGAATTTTGGAGCGTACTGTAGGAGAGCATCGTGCCGCGTGGGCTGATAAGTTAGATGATGCTCTGTGGGCTTTTCGTACTGCTTACAAGACCCCGATCGGTTGTACACCTTATCGTCTTGTGTACGGGAAAGCCTGCCACCTACCCATCGAGTTGGAACACAAGGCGCACTGGGCCTTGAAGTGGGCTAACTTCGACATCATCAAAGCCGGTGATCATCGCAAGGTTCAACTCAACGAGCTAAATGAACTGAGGAATGAAGCTTATGAGAACTCGCTGATCTACAAGGAGAAGACGAAGCTGATCCACGATGCTAAAATCAAGAACCGAGAGTTCCACATTGGTGATCAAGTTTTGCTCTTTAACTCTCGGTTGAAGATCTTCTCTGGCAAGTTGAAGAGCCGCTGGACTGGTCCATTCACCGTCGCCAAAGTTTTTCCGTATGGGACCATTGAGCTTTCTCAGCCAAATGGGCCCAATTTCAAGGTGAATGGCCAGCGTTTGAAGCTGTACTTTGGTGAGGACATCTCACAGGAGATGATTCCATCCCTCACCACGTTCCCCATGAACTAAAATTGGGTCGAGTCAGGCTCATGACTCGGTGAACAAAAACAAGCGCTTCTCGGGAGGCAACCCGTGTTCTATCCATTACTGCTTTCATAATAAGTGTAGGGGGAGCCCCGCATATGTTTGTTGTCTTGTTTCTTGTGCTGTGCAGGGATTTAAGCTTCAGAAATCATCTTGATGACTTTTGACGAACCGTAATACCGTGTTTCCATCTTCCCGGTTCTATCCTAAACTCTTGTGATTCAATATTTCATATTCTATATGTTCACATTGAATTCACTTTAGTTGTCCTTTCCTTAGCAAGATTTAAACAACGTGCACAATGTCTTAAGTGTAGGGGAGTTTACTCCCACATGCTTAAACATTGAGGACAATGTTTATCTCAAGTGTAGGGGGGACTTCTATCGAAGTAAGTGGTCTTTTCCATGAATTTGCCCTCATTTTAACCGGAAAATTTGATTTTTCGACATTTTTCAAAATTTTTAATCTATTTTGGCCTAGTTGTATAGTTGTATTTGCCTTTGTTATGTTTCCTTTGCTAGAATAAATTTTCAAATAAAGTGGTTTTAGATTTTTCTTAGTCGTGAACATTTTGACTCAACCCGAGTTTACTTGCCTAAGTTTACTCTAGCTAGTATCCTTAACGTGTTTAAGTCAAGTTTTGCTAGGCTTTTATATAGGGAGCTATAAAACGCGAAAGTCTTAACCCTCACGGGTTAAGAACAAGAACTTTTCGCAAGTTCCTATAATTGATCCTAGAGAGTCGTTTATCAAGGGAACTTTAAAACGCGATTTCTAAATTTGAAAAAGTCTAAGAATTTGCAAGATCCTATAGGCGACTCGAAAACCCAAAACTTTGATTTAATAGGCTAAGCATCCACGAGTCTCATTCATTGAGATTTTAAACTGTGGAGAACGAGAGATGATAGAGTCAATTATAAGTTCGGTATTCTTTCGTGAATTTATGTGAGTTAATTATGAGCCTATTCTCCCTCCGCTTGCTAATAAATTATCTGCTAATAAATAAGGTTGTACGATTTAAAAGGTTACTTAGCTTCTAGCCCCAGATCGTTTAAAAGTTGCTTGGTAATGACGAGAGTTCATAGCCAAGGCATAACTTATGAAGCAGGGCGCGAAGATTGGCGAGTCCAAAAAGGCCCTAACAAGGCATGAGGGCTACATTTTGTTGCTAAAGATCCAAAGTGATGTGAAGAATCATTTATCAAAAATCAATATGAAGGATCGAGACACACGACGAAAAGCAAGAACTCCCCAAAAGTCATGGAGAAGTCTATCCGAAAAGACCCTAACAAGGTATGAGGATAAATAGATCCAAGTCCTAAAAGGAGGCGGATCGTTGTATATCAAAGTCCAAAATAAAGATTGGAGAAAAATGAAGAAGTCGTGGTCCAAAGATGAAGAATCTCTCAAAAACTTCAAGTGAAGAAATTCCTATTATGAAGAGAAGACCATAATTTCAAGAACGTCTCTCGAAGATTCGAAGTATGAAGTCGCTGCCAAATATCGGCCCGAGAAAGGTCTCAAATCGCGAACCAAGTTATGCCAAGATATGAACTTTCTGATATCCCGAGAAGCAGTTTTAAAAGATTTGGTCCTTTAGCTAACTATTGATTAAATCGTTCACCTTATTTTCGGACTAAATAACTATCGAAATAAGCCAAACAATGCATCCTCGTGATCATTCAAGACAAAAATAAAATATAAGAGATACACCTAGGAATAAGGGAGTCTAAGTGAATAATTGGCCCACATGAGTTCGTGATAGTTTGCTAACTCATAATAACAATGATCTCGTTTCTAAGCTTGGTATGGGGAACGTGAAACTTGAGGATGATAAATGTTCATGGCCGCCAAAACCCAATGTAAGTTTTTAATTTCTTTACTTATTTCTATCTTTTATGTTTAGTATTTAATAAAGGCCAAGGTGGGTTATTTATGATGGAGAATGTAAACCGTGCTTTAAAAATTAATGCATTGCATGAGGGCATTGCAATGGTCAAGTGTAGGGGATTTAATAAGTGTGAAAACACTTATCCTTTTACCACTTATTCCCAATGATAACAAGACCAAAACGTTTGATTTATGTCGTAAAAGTCGGAATTATGCGTGGTTTGTGTTTTTATTGTGTTTTAGGACCTAAATATGAAAAAGGAAGAAAACACGGGCTTTCACGGGCTTTTACTGAAGAAAACGGGAAAAAGACGAAGTCAAAAGATCAAGAGTGCAAAAAGAACGGAAGTCCAAGACCTATTCTGAAGATTTATCGAAGAAAAAGTCAAAAGACGGAAGTTTAACGAAGTCGAAGAACTTAAGTCTAATAGAAGAAGAAAATTAAAAGACAAGTTCAAATCCCGAGACGACAAAGACAAAGAATTAAAGTCAAGTCGAGAAAACGTGAAGAAAGCAAGAGAGAAGATGCAACACATGCACTCCTTCCACCTTCCCTATAAATACCCTCCTAATAGTCATTAGGAGGGTGGTTAGAGATTTTTAGTTAATTTTCACTTTTTAGTTTTTAGAGAGAGAAAGTCTTAAACTTTCTCTCACTAGTTCATCTTTTTCTTTTAATCTTTCAAGATTAAACACTTTTTGTATTGCTTATTTTCATTAATCAAGTTCCAATTTAAGCTTTTATCTCTTAATCTCATTCTACTTTTCTTTGATTTAAGATTGATTTTGGTGTGATTATCATGTGATCCGTGTTGTTCTAATTGATTTCATGCTAAAAAGTTAATCTTTTGATCATTTTATAAGTTTTCATTTGATTAAGCTTTAAGACTTTTGTGCTTATTGGCTTATTTTTTATGATTATCTTATTTTTCTTATTAAAAAGTTTATTAAAAAGTTGATGTTTTTATTGTTTGATCCAAAAAAGTTGCTTAATTTCGGTTTGATAAGTTGATTCTAGTGCTTATTTGATCCGATTTAAGCATTGATTCGGGTTAGTGTTGTGATAAGCTCTAAAATATAGCTTATTTACTTGCCTAACCGATTTCCACAATTTTAGGAGGAGGTATAATTCCCCTTTCCGATTGCCCCTTATTCCGACGGCACCCCTACTCCACATTCCGATTGACCAATCGGATTAGGGTTTAACCTTTCCGATTGGTCCCTTGCTTTGTATTCTGATTGATCTTCATTTTCCGACAGCAAGGAATTTGTCCCATTTTCCGATTGGGTTGTTTAGCAAGTATTCCGACAGTGTCCCTTCTCTATATTCCGATTGTGGGTAAGTCCAATATTCCGATTGGGAGTATTTATATGTATTCCGATTGATCCTTGTCCCTATATTCCGATTACTACACCTTTGCAATATTCTGATCTACCGATCGGAAAACATTCCGATCGGGCCCCCTTTTTGGCTTATTTTGGTTTCTTTCGATAGCACTTTCTTATAGTACCTTTTATTTTTCTGAAATTTTTCTGAAATTTTCCAAGAGTTAGTTTAATTTAGTGAGTTAGTATTTGTCCATTGTCACCTTTAAGTTTATATGCATTTGTTTTTACTCGTTATTCAAAGTAATCTTTATTCTTCCATTTTACTGAACGACACTTTAATTACTTGCTAGTAGTTTAAAACAAACAAAATCAACCAAACCTTTGATTCACTAAAAGACGATTGAGTCGCACTTTAGACCGGTTTTCAATTCGAAAATATTCGGAACTATAACGAACTTTCACTTTCATACTTTGGGGTAAAATCTTAAGTATTAAACACAATTTTTCAAGAATTTCTTAAAAGGTTTTTCTAAATCTTTCAAAATTGTGTGTTCAACACTCCCTTCCTCATAATATGGGTTTTATATCTCAAAATTGTCATATGTTATTTTGATCAATTTTTGAGGGGGCGTTTTAAAATCAAGCCTTTAATGTTGTTGGGTACATCTAAGAAATTGTCATATTTTATGTATCCAACACATTCCGAAAATGGTTTAAAACTGTCATAAGTAATAAATTATATCAGACAAGGCATCTCAACTCCGTATCTCGACATATTATGTGGTGTCGTTTTTCCAAAATTTTATCAAATTTTTGTTTCAAGACATACATATATTGTCGAGGGGGAGCATCCCGACTGAAAAAGTTCTATGATTCATGCGTGCACATATGTTTCTCTCCCAACGATTTTAGAAATTGTCATATTTTAGTCCATTAGTATCTCTAATATTATGTTTTTATATTAGATATAGGGGAGAAAATGTGATTAAAATGTAATATATCACAACATGTGATCTTAAAGATTCAAGTGCAACTCTTTCCTTCACATGCTAAACTATTTCGAATATCGATGCATGTGTGTAGGGGGAGCTTTTTGGAAATGTAAAACTTTCAGAGTGTTAAAAGTTTTGATTTTTTATCAAGCACTTTGAATGGTTTTCAATGGTTTATGGTTACGATCTATACCCAAAACAACCTAATATCCACGACGGAACATTGGAGTCAAAAGGTGGTTTAGGATAGGAAACTAAGTCCTATGATCCAACCGGAACCGGAGGGATCTACCCAAGGACATTCCATAGCTAGAAATAGTTGTCCTTAGGAAAGATGGAGTTGAAGGAAGCTGAATGCAGACCAATTACTTAAGTTAGCACTTAAACAATCACAACAAGGTGCTAGTGATGACGTATTGGTAAACATTGAAGGAGTTGAATATTCTATGCAACTTAGGCAGAAACCGGGTCAATAAATCTATTGAAGACAAGTCATAATGGACCCAGTGATGCAATGCACAACCCTTCCCAGCCATTCGAGTTTCTCTCAAAAGAAACTTGTCTCATTGTCACGGATATCAACACGTATCTATTGACTTTCTCACTCTGTGTTAGTTAATATTGAAAAGGTGATGCACTTATTGAGTCTAGAGCCAAAAGAGATCTCATTAGGACACAATCGAGTCATACGCATTATCCTTGTGATACTGCCAGAACATCTGAGTGATACGATTCACAATGAAGATGGAAATCCTGCTTGAGCCAGCATTAAACAAGCTCATGGTAGGTAACTTGTGCGATTTACACGAATCAAACTTGTGAGAATTGGAAAGCAACTAAGTTTCGATTCTTAATTGATTCAAACTTAATTCTAGGTTTCTTCTCAAAATCCATGTGATCTTGCCAGAACATTCAGAGTGACACTCATTAGTGTTCACATTGACGAATGGAAATCCTTCCAGTGTCAATATCAAACAACACTACGGTAGGTAACTCGCAAGATTCTCTATGAATCAAGCTTGTGACAAACTAGAAAGCAACAATGGTGCGATTCTTATAGAATCAAACTTGTTCCAGGAATTCTGAATTGACGACTCTAATCAGACGGATAATTTATCCTTATGATTCACTCTTTACGTTCGCAGTCTGCTTTAAGACGGTCGAGTAAAGAGAACTGGATGCTACCGCCGGGAAACCCTGTCAAGGAGGTTCTTAATCGAATCTACCCGATCACAGGTACGGTATCTGATACCGTCTAAAGTCTTCACTGATCGGAGGTAAAACGCTACCGAGTTACGATGAAATGTTCAAAGCCATTTTGTCCGTGTCTATATATGTTGCTGCATATCAAGAAGGTGGCATAGCCGTGTACCAACCGATGTCGATTCAGAAGTCACAAGAGCACAAGATAGAAATAATCAAGATACTTAAGAATGTAAGAATGTAAGAATGTAAGAATATAATAGGTCATCTTGTCACAAGGAGCACAAGATGAAGATCTCATGCACTCAAAGTCAAATGACAAAGGCTCAAGATAAAGATCACAAAGGCATAAAGGAACAAAGCCGTTACAAACAAGATCAAGACCAAGATACAAGACCTAAGAAGGAATATCACCCCCACAAGAATGGATTCACCCAATCATCTTATGCATTTAAAGATGACCGATACATTGAGGGATATTGTTAGCCCTATATTTATATAGTCGAACAAGAATGTAATAGGTCATCTTAGTCGTCATTGGTCTTGTATTATAATAGGTTAGTCGAGAAAACCGGGCTTTTACTTTAAGCTAATATTGTCTAAGTTAGGGGCGTAAGCCCAAGCAAAGCCATGCCCGGCCCATGAACAAGCCCACTAAAGCCGTAAGGCCGTGACATATAAATACCCTCTTCCATGTGTGGAATAAGGTGTTGGTTACCATTTACTTTCTCTCTCTAGTAATGTTTAACCTTCCATAATCTCTCTAGTTTCTTTCTCTACCTTCATCTATTTCTCTCTTTAAAATATCATCTTATATTGTGTTATGGATTGAAGTGGGAATAACATGAGGTGATAACTAGGTTGATGGTTTGACTTGGGCACAGTTTAAGGAGTTGGCTCTAGATCAGTTCTTTACAAAAGTTGATCAGGATCGACTCAAGAGGGAGTATCATGGCATTCGACAGAGAGCTGGAGAGAATAGTACGGAATTTATGCAGAGATTCCTTAGACTTGCTGGTTTCCTGGGCGCAGCATCCGAGACAACAGAAGAGAAGGCATATCATTTTCGATGGGCTCTTCGTACTTATGTCGCAAACAATCTAGTGTGTGCTACATTTACTAACGTGGCACAGGTGGCAGATGCAGCTCGCAAGCTAGAGATGCTGTAGGAGAGAGACGAGTTTGGTGAAGCAGACAGATTTGAGAAGAGGTATATCTTAGTCATCAAACGTAAATCATTTCATTCAATTCAGTACCTTCCATTTTATATCATTCTCTATACAATTGCATCTTTCAGGAAAAAGACTAGGGACCGGTCCCAGCCGGACACTCAGCAGTACTAGCCCAAGGGAAACGGTCAGACTCAGGACCGTCCTGCATGTGATAGGAGTGGCGGTAGTGATAACTATTAACCCTAAAATGTGAGCGCCATTTACGGAATTACATTAGATTCATATAGGCAAGGGACTACTATTGCTAAGTTGTCAAAGTCACTCCTTGTCGAGCCTATATAAACCCCTCCATACTTCCATGGAGGGGTGAGGATTCCCATTTGTTGTATTTTCATTCTCTCTCTAAAATACACACACTCCTTCCAAGTTTTACTTTCTCTCTCTAAAATGTCTAACCATCTATTTTATCCTCCCCGACCTCTGGATCTATACCATGTTAGCTTGAATCTTATATGTTAACAATTGGTATCAGAGCTAACCGACGGTGTTTTGTGTTTGTGTTTGCTTATTTTTGTGGTGTTAGTGGCTTATAACAGCTTATTTATGCTTACTTTTAAGCTGTTCAGTCACATGATCTTTGTTTGGTGTTGATTATCAATCTTTATCCTCGTGATATTTGATGTCATTTTGCTTTTGTCCAAAAGTCTCAAATCTCTATTCTTTATCAAAAACTGTGTTCTGTCGTTTTTCATTCTTTTTATCTTCCCATGTGACCTACTTTTTGATACCATGAAAAGCTGTAATCTGGTCTCGTCTTTATAGACAATTATTGTTTTTCTAGCTTATTTTTGTCACATCTGATTTTCTTGAAAACAACTTTTATAATCTTATTTTTAAGTTTATCTTTCCCGGTGTGCATTGGATGAAGATGAATAGTACAGATCTGAAAAAAAACAAAAAAAACAACAAAGTCAGATCTAAAATCGCACTGATCCAGTATATTCGGAGATAACAAGGAAAAGTACATTTGGATAAGATTCTTGCTGTTGCGGAATCATACGATTCTTGCTATTGCGGAATCATGTAGATTCTTGCTATTGCGGAATCATATGGTTCTTGCTATTGCGGAATCATACGATTCTCTCTATTACGGAGTTATATGATTCTTGCTTTTGCGGAATCATGGAAATCTCAATATTGCGGAATCATGCCACTATAAAACATACCGAGACAACCAACCTAATCAAAAAGGACAAAACTGGGTTGACTCGATCACACCCACTGAGTCTAGGCTGTTAACTAATCTATTAATCAATATAACTCCGACTCGATCTATATTCCCTTCGTCAACATTCACCATCAACAACATCTAGACACTAACAGGATCTCAGATTCAATTCGTTTTATACATGCAAAGCAGATCTTTAAAGATCTACTCGAATCAATCAATCTTCATCGATCTTTGTTGGGTACAACCCAAGTTTTATTATACGAATTCAAATAATGATTTATAACATTCATGTTATAATCAATCTGTTTGTTTCGATTAGGACACGAGACACAAAAACGAATCAACAACATGCAATCATCTAATCACCTACCCAAGACCCTTTTATGGATCTTGAAGCTTAAATTGTTGCACACCTGTGTGGGATTCGGTTATTACAACGAACGACCATGATTAAATCACTGGAGTAGGTAGTGTTTCTTATTTTGATGGAAGGTATAAGGTTGAATTGATGTGATTGCTTGAAGATCAGATCTGTAAAACCCACAAAATAAGGTCATTACTTAATCTTACTTTTCAAATATTTTTGAAGTATTTTATAATATTAAATATTATTATGTTTAACGGTTTAAGTTGAAACCGATATTAAATATTTTATTTTAATATTTTGACGAGCAACGAGGACTACTAGTGATCGCGATACCGACGGATGCCCACAATTTTATATTTTATTATCAATCGTTTCGATATTTAATATTTTCGACGATATCGTTTTAATTACGTATCGAGTCGTTATATTATTATTTTTCGTGTGCGTTTAAACTTTTAAGTATTTTTACGAAACCCGAGTCCCGTAAATATTTGTAAAATTGACTTTTAGTCATTTCCCGCTTTTTAACTAATATTTACATTTTGGACCAAAACTATCACAAATTGGCAAAAACTACCCTAACTCCACACTATATATAACATTTCCACTAGCATTTTTCATTATAAAATTCATTCAACCAAAAATTTCTTCCTTCCTTTCTTTTTTTCTTTCTTGCCATACACCCCCATCCACATAAACCCTCAAAAATCTTGATCTTATTCTTTGAATCTACAAAAACTAAAGCAAGTCCCATCCTAGAAATCACAAGGGCTACAATTTGGTATAAAATTTTCATACATGCAACCATATTAATTTTTTCAAGAAAAGTTAGTGATGTTTGATTCAAATTTGTTGTATGCATGTGTTAGTAGTGATGATCAAATGGTGTTTATGCCATGTTTTTGTTAAAAAGTTGATTTTTAATTTTTGGGTTTTTTATTTTGATGATGATACAAGTGTTAGGAATGGTTTATGATGATATTAGGGGCTTAGGTTGATGACAAAAGTTGTTGGAATTGATCAAAAACATGATTTTGTAAGAGATTTTAATAGTTAATTTTGGGCAGTAGGTTTGAGGTCATTTTCGAAAATCTTAAGTCTGAATATAGGTTGTTATTATGGGATTATGTCGTAGAGAATTTCGTTAGCTTCGATTTGATATAAAGTAGGCCTTCCAACTCCAAACGAGGTGGAAGATACACTAGTTTGATTTTCGTGTACCGGGAGACGAGTGTCGACACAATCCGAAAATTGTTGTCGATATTTGGATCGAATCTCGGGGACTATAAAATGAGTTTCAAAATGATTCAAGGGCTGTTCTCAGGCTCCAAGTTTAGTATTTTGAGTCTATTTTTAGAATCAAGTGGCGGTTTTACAAATGGAGTATTTTAGAATGGTCAAAATGGTTTCGTAAGTCAAGGTCGCTAAACTGTCCGGATTTTGTGATTCAAAGATGAGTCACGCAGGGAACTTTAGAAGTAAAATCTTTTAATGGGATTTTGAGAGGACTTTCTATATATAGTAAGTAAGTTCTCTGAGTAGTATCATAAAAATTTGATATGTTTAAGTATGGGAAAACGGCTTGGACATTCGGTATGTTCCGGCAGATATTAAAGGCATATAATAATAAAATGAATATATAGGAGAGCATAATAGAACCACTTGCATCGTTTTCTCTCGAGTTGTCGTGATTTTATACTTGAGTTTGATTTTATTAAGTATCATTTATTTCTCGAGTCTATTATTAAAGTACGCACCTTATTTGCTAGGTTGCGGGTATCGTGATTACCAGGCATCTACTATCGTTGGCGATTGTCTTCAACTACTATAAGTACTAAGGTGAGACTATAGCCTCGTTTGAGCTCATTCAAATATTTTAAAACCCGCGAGGGGGAATACATGTTTTGTAAACTTAGAATACAAGATTTTTATGGTATGCTTGTCCCTTTATGAATGGACCCGTGGTTGCCTTTAAATTGCATTAAGTGATTGCCTTAGTTAAAGCATCAATTATTGACCGTTAATTAACCTATGATGGGTTAACCGCTAGTACAATTAATAGATCTATGGGGGAAGCCGCCCTGGTTCAGTTTTTGTGGACTTGTCATAGAAGCTTATGTTAGGACCATTGTAATAGTTAAATGTGATAGGTAGACTAGGAGGTATGTAGTTCCTTCGGGTCCTAGTAGTAGTAGGAGCAAGTCCTGCTCCTGGTCCTAGTCGAAGTCAAACTTTATTATTTACTTAATATTCTGTTAGGATATGCATGAGATATGTTAGGAAAGGATATGCATATCAGTTTTACACGTTTTCTTTAATGCTGTATTAGGGTTTCCTTGTAGTATAAAAGGAACCTTAGGCAGAAGGGTTATGTACACCTTCACCAAACGTAGTTCTAGTGATTATCAATATTAGAAATCCTTAGAAAGGATCAAGTCTTTATAGTTATTCTGTTCTCCTTGATTATATTTATATTCTACATTCATATTGTGTATAGAGTCTCTTTGTGATTTGACTTATGATTACAGAAGTCATTCACCAGTTCTGACAGGCTCCAAGATCTACATCTAGTAGACCCTACAAGTGGTATCAGAGACTGGGAGGGTCTCTATACAAGAAGAATCAACTTTTCTTATTCCTGGCATTTTTTTTATCATGTCTGCCTCAACTTCTACTCAAACAGGAGAAGACAACACTCCTAAAATTGTGCAACCTCAGCAGATCCTTGCTACGGTCTCAAACACGAATGGTAAATTCCCTCTTCTGAAAAAGGGTGAATATGATAACTGGGCAATGAAGATGGAATGGTGGATCACCAATACTGATCAAGATCTTTGGAAGATCATTCTGAATGGGAACAGCAGGAAGCTTACTGGAAGAGACAAGAATGGTAATATTACCCTTCTTGACCCTAAATCTCATGAGGAAATCATAGCTATTCAGAAGGAGGTAAAAGCAAAAACGATTTTGCTTCAATCTCTTCCTGAAGATCACATGGGTGACTTCTACCATTTGGATGATGCCAGAGAGATCTGGAATGGCATAAAAGCAAGGTTTGGCGGGAATGAGGAGTCAAAGAAAATATGAAGATCCATGCTGAGAGATGAATTCACAGAATTCAAAATCTCCGAAACAGAAGGAACTACATACCTCCTAGTCTACCTATTACATTTAACTATTACAATGGTCCTAACAATTGCATCAAGTTGAATGAAGTCAACCCTACTGGTCAACTAGCATGTCTAGTTGCTAAAGCCTCAGAAGATGAAGCCACTAAATGGCACCGAAGGATGGGGCATGTGAACTTCAAGACCATTCACAAACTTGAAAATCTGAATCTGGTCTCTGGTTTACCTCCCAAGACGTTTAGAAATGATATAAATTTTATTACTTGCAACAAAGGCAAACAGCACAAGGCATCCTTCAAGGCCATTACTGCTCTTAGTCTTATCACTGAACCATTGCAGCTACTACACATGGACTTATTTGGTCCTACTTACATTAGAAGCATTGACCACAAGCAATTCTGTCTGGTGGTAACTGATGGTTATAGCAGGTTTTCGTGGGTGTTCTTTATGGCTGCCAAGAGTGAGACCTACTCAATTCTTAGAGATTTCCTTACCCTTATTGAGAACCAGTTGACCAAGAAGGTTAAAGGTATTCGTTGCGACAATGGAACCGAGTTCAAAAATAAAGACCTCATCGCACTTTGCAATGCTAAGGGCATCAAAAGAGATTATAGTGAAGCAAGGACTCCTCAACAGAATGGTGTAGCAGAAAGAAAGAACAGGACACTAATAGAAGCAGC
Organism: Glebionis coronaria; assembly: GCA_025667525.1. Taxonomy (NCBI): domain Eukaryota; kingdom Viridiplantae; phylum Streptophyta; class Magnoliopsida; order Asterales; family Asteraceae; genus Glebionis; species Glebionis coronaria. The sequence continues at coordinate 442,996,599 of CM046878.1, read as the reverse complement.
AAGAACTATGCTTGCCGATTCCAAGCTTCCAACCATGTTCTGGACAGAAGCTGTTAATACTGCAAGTTATGTTTTGAATAGGGTGTCTATTACCAATCCTCACAACAAGACTCCTTATGAGCTGCTTACGGGCAAAGTTCCAAATATTGCTCATTTGAAGCCTTTTGGGTGTCCAGTCACCATTCTGAATACTAGTGACTATTTGGGGAAGTTTGATGGCAAGGCAGATGAAGGATACATTGTGGGATATTCAGCTCACTCTCGGGCTTATCGTGTCTACAATCTCCAAGCCAAGCGGATCATTGAAACTATAAATCTCAGGTACTTTGAAGAGAAATCAAACATTCAAGGCAAGGGTCCAGAATGGTATTTTGATCTTGATTATCTTAGTGATTCGTTAGGATATTTTCGTTTCAAAACTAACCATGATGCAGGACCACAAGTGTTTGCAACTTCCAGTACTGGTGTTCCTTCTAGTCTTTCTGATTCAGATGACGAGGATGACATTTTTGTGGTTCCATCCTATTCCACCACAGTTTCTCCTACTCCTCCTAGTGATGCAACTCCATTGGATGTACAGGATTCCCAAGTAGCTCTTGACACTCTACTCAAACAACAACAAGAAGCTACTAAAGCAGCTGCTCAAGGTGGCTTTGAGTTTCCCTTGGTTGAGCCTACTGACAAAGCTGCTCCTGGTACTCCAGCTTCTGCTCCTAGTGCTAGCTTATCACCTACTGGTACTCCAGCTAGTGAGTCTGCTTCTAATACTCGTTTCTCCAGTCCTTCTGATTTGGGGAACCATCAAAAGAAGTCTTCTACCAAGCTGGATGATATTCATAAACAACCAGTAGATGGGATTTTCCACAATGCTTCATACGATGCTGACTTTGTTGGTGATCTCAATAACTTGGCACCAGAGGTGGAGGTTTCTTCCAATCCAGTCTTGCAATCACACAAAGATCATCCTACCACTCAAATAATTGGAGATCCTGGTTCTACTGTCAAGACACGCAGAATGCAGCAGAAGGCCTCGTCTGATCATCATGCTCTTGTGAGCTATATTGAAGATCAAAGGCGTAATAATCATACGGACTTTCAACACTGTTTGTTTGCTTGTTTTCTTTCACAGGTGGAACCTAGGTCTGTTTCTCATGCTCTTGAGGATCAAAGTTGGGTGGAGGCTATGCAGGAGGAAATGCAACAATTCTTGTTTCAGAATGTTTGGGTTCTGGTTGACTTACCAGATGGAAAGACAGCTATCAATACCAAGTGGATTCTAAAGAACAAGAAGGATGCACGGGGAATTGTCGTAAGGAATAAAGCTAGGCTTGTCGCACAAGGCCATACTCAAATTGAGGGCATTGACTACACTGAAGTTTTTGCTCCGGTTGCAAGGATCGAGGCCATTCGTCTGTTTTTGGCCTTTGCTTCTTATGTGGGCTTTACGGTGTTTCAGATGGATGTCAAGAGTGCATTTCTCTATGGCAAAATTGACGAGGAGGTGTATGTTACTCAACCTAAGGGCTTTGTAGATCCACTTCATCCCAAGAAAGTTTACAAGGTGGTCAAGGCTCTTTATGGATTACATCAGGCTCCTAGGCTTGGTATGAGCGTCTTTCAACTTTCTTGTTAAAGAATGGCTATAGAAGGGGTACTATTGACAAAACACTATTTCTTCGGAGGAATACCAAGGACATTATCCTTGTTCAGGTTTATGTGGACGACATTATCTTTGGTTCTACTAGGAAGGAGTGGTGTGATGAGTTTGAACACTTGATGAAAGGCGAATTTCAGATGAGTGCGATGGGAGAACTTTCTTTCTTCCTTGGTCTTCAGGTCAAGCAACAATCGGATGGGATTTTCATCAGTCAAGATAAATATGTTCATGAGATTCTTCAGAAGTTTGACATGGATCCTCTTCGCCCAGCAACGACTCCTTATGAAGTTGCTAACATCAAACTTAAGAATGAGCCAGACCCCCCGGTCAATGTTCACATGTACAGGTCTATGATTGGCTCCCTCATGTATTTGACTGCATCTCGTCCGGATATCATGTTTGTAGTAAGTGCTTGTTCAAGACACCAGGTGACTCCAACGGTTTTGAACTTAAATGCAGTAAAGAAGATTTTCAAGTATATCAAGGCTCAACCTAAACTGGGCCTATGGTATCCTAGAGAATCACCTTTTGTTCTAGAAGCCTATAGTGATAGTGACTATGCTGGTGCTAATAATGACAGAAAGTCTACTACTGGTGGTTGTCAATTCTTGGGTCGTCGGCTTATTTCATGGCAATGCAAGAAACAGACAATAGTAGCTACTTCTTCAACAGAAGCTGAATACGTTGCTGCTGCTAGTTGTTGTGGACAAGTTTTGTGGATCCAAAATCAGATGTTGGATTATGGTTTCAATTTTATGAACACCAAAATTTTTATTGACAATCAAAGCACTATTTGCATTGTGAAGAATCCTGTTTTTCATCAGCGAACGAAGCATATTGAAATTCGGCATCATTTCATACGGGATGCCAATGAGAAGAAGCTGATACAGGTTCTTAAAGTTCATACGGATGATAATGTTGCTGATTTGCTGACTAAAGCATTTGATGGTCCTCGGTTTAACCACTTGGTGGTTCATATTGGGATGGTCAATCCTTAAGGTCTAGGATTGAGGGGAGGCTAAGTCTAAGGGGAGGCTTTGTGTACATATTCTTAGGACAGACTGACGTATTGATAGATTTTAACAACATTTTTTATTGGTTTTGGTGGTGTGTGTTACTTCTGGTGGAGGTTTTTGCTCACTTCTAGTGGATATGGTCTTACATGACTGGCTTCTGGTCCTCATTGGTTAGCTTCTAGTCATCATTGGTGGCTTCTGGTGGTTCAAAATCCTTCCATGTCAAGTGGTGTTTGGCTCCTGGTACTGGTCTGGGACACTGTTCATTCCTTTTGTCCTTTGTTAATCACGTTTTGCTCCTGGTCTGACCATTGTGTGCTTTGACTCTTGGTCAACGCTCCTAATCCTGTTGTTTACATTTTTAATTAAGTATGGTAAATTGGGAGTTGGTAATTATGTTAAAAAGGGCAAGTGGTTACTATGCAATTATGGTTAAATTTGAAAGGGCAACCCCCCATTAATAGGGGTCAATGAACAGTTACCATTTTCCTTATTTATGGTCAAATTACACCCTTTACTCACTCTTTACAATCAACACACACACAAAACCGCTCCTACTCTCTCCACCCTAATCACAATCCTTCTTCCATAAATTAATCAAGATCCATGGCTGCTCTTGCTTACCAACCTGCTCACAACCGAGTTGCTTATCTGGGTGATGGTCCACATCGTGAACATTTTGCTGACATTCTGGATTTCATTGAAGCTTCCAACCTAAGGTTTGCATTTACTGTATGTCCCACCATATATGATAGTGTTATTCGTCAATTTTGGGCGTCTGCTCGACTTGTGGATGTGGTTGGTCGTCCACGTGCACTCCATGCTACCATAGATGGACGTGCATATATGGTGACTGAGGCTTCTATTCGCTCTTCCCTTCATCTTCAGGATGAGGGTGGTGTTGAATCCATCCCCAATTCGGAGGTATTGGAGAGGATGGCTGCTTTAGGATACGAACATGGGGGGAAGTTTAACTTCCAGAAAAATAGGTTTTCCTCCCAATGGAAGCTTCTGGTCCACTTTCTAATCCATTGTATGAGTCCCAAGTCTGGGAGTTGGGATGCTTTCCCTACTCCCTTGGCTACTGGTCTTATTTGCTTAGCCCAGGGTAGAGTTTTTAACTTTTCTCATTATCTATTTGAGGGGATGGTTAGTAATCTGTCTAATGCTGGTTTGAGAAAGAAGTTTCTTATGTACCCTAGGTTTCTTCAGGAAATACTGGTTTGCATTCCTCGTGATAGGACTGAGCATGTGCCGTCTAAGCTTACTGCAAAAGTGTATTACAATATGGTCAATGGGTTTACTGGGGAATGGAGGCCCCTGACTGAGGCCATGTTGGGACTGGCTCAGGGTCCTATGGGTGAGGAGGAGGAGGCTCCTGAGTTTGTTGTGATTGATGATGACCCCATGGAGGAGGAGGCTCCTACTGATGGTGTCACTCATGTGGTTGAGGAGGAGCTGGTTGAGGAGGTGGTGGTTGAAAAACCATCCCTTTCCAAGGCTGGTCCTTCTTCAGTACCACACAAGTCTCCATTTGTGGAGACTCCACCTCCTAGTCCTGCTCCACACTCGGCTGATAAACCTTTTGGTACTAGTACTCCACAGGTTGACCCATATGTTGCTTCGGGCTCCAATGACGCTTTCCCTGACCCAGGTTCTCTTGGTGGGCAGGCGGAGGAGCCTACTACACTTATGTCTTTGCTTGATCTTATGCGCAGGTATCATGAGCGGATGATTTCTTTGGAAGCTGATTTGAACCAACACAGGAAACTTACTAGGGAGTTTGTTCTTCCTTTGGCTGATCGCATCAAAGCTTTGGAAACTCAGCAACGGCGCCGAAAGAAGCATGTGATCCATTCGGATTCTGATGAGGAGGGTACGGAGCATGTTGAGGATGGTTTGACATTATTGGCAAAGGCTGCCTTTGCTGATAAAGTTTATGATGATTTGCCGGTTCCTCCGACATCCTCCAGTGTTCCTTCTCCTGGTGTTATTCCCACTCCTATGGATGGTGATTCTGGTCCTGCTGCTGGTTCCAATGCTGGTCCCTCCCATGATTCGAAGGGCAAAGCCCCAATGACTGATGCTCCGTCACCATCTCGCAAGCGTACCCGTCGACAGCTTGAAGAGGAAAGGCTAGGTGAGGAGGCTGCTTGTCGGATTCAAGCCGAGATTGATGAATCTGATAGGGCTGCTAAAGAAGAGCTTCGAAAGCGGAGGCGTGAACAAATTCAGCACGATGCAATGCATTGGAGTGATAGTGAGTGGATGCAAGTTTTGACTGTTCTCACCAGGGATTATGCTCAGTTTACAGATCTTTTGGGTGACGATGTTGATGAGCACAATTGTATTCCGAGAGCTATGGTATTGATGCGTAAGCACCAGTTGGCACTTGCTGCACAGCTTAGGGAAAAGAGAAAGAACAGACCTTTATCTAGAACTGATGAGCGCAAGCAGATGCAACGTTATGTGAAATATCAGTCTGCTGCTCATTTTAATGCTCCTTGGAAGTGGGATCGGGTTCGGGCTTTGACTTTTGATGAGCTCAAGGCACTTTATGAAAGTATGGTTAAGCGTCAGAGTCAACCAATTCCGGAAAGATTTATTTACCATCCTCGTGGTGTGACCTCTACTTCGCCTGCTGCTTCTACTGGTCCTTCATCTGCTCCCACTCCTGGTTCTGCTGCTAGTCCATCTGGTTTTGTTGCTACTTCCGTTGGTACTTCTACTTCTCCTTTGGTTGCTCCTTTGGGTTCTACTGCTGGTTATGCTACCACCACCTTTGATGCTACCACCACCACTCATGCTTCCACCACCACACATGTTCCAACCACCACCTTTGCTACCACCACAACTACTGCTGCTACACCTGATCTGTCATCTCCATCACCACCGGTTACTGGAACTCAACCAATTTCTACTTCTGCTGCAGCTCCTATTGATCCATTGGGTGGGCAAACTGATGAGTCTACTTCTCCTGCTCCCACTGTTGCTGCTGAGGTTACGGTAAAGGTTGAACCCACACCTAGTGATCCCACACCTAGACGTTCACTTCGCCAGAAACAAGCTCGTCGTGTTCGCCGTGGTAAGACAGTCCCTTATGAGAAGCGTGATCCTGAGAATTTAATTTATGCAGCTTCTGACAGTGATTCTGACTTACCTTTGGGAAATGGGAACATTACTAGTTACACGGTTGAGCATTCCACAACACTTCCTGGTGGCGTATCCCATCGAATTACTTTGAGTGATGGGTCTGTGCGTTTGGCAACGGGTTTGCAGGGTGTGTTGTCTTGGGCTGACCGTATGGATCTTATGGCATTGTATGGACTTGTGGATTCTAGTATGCCTTTTGACCCCATGGCTGTGTCTTCATGGCCTGGTCGGCGTATCTGGGCTGATCTTAAGCTGATGTTGGATGCTCCTCCTAATGCTCCTATTTCGGGCATTTGGAAGGATCAAATGCAATGGGTGATTCAGCGCTGGAAGTTATATGCAGGATGTGGTGTGCATATGTTGGAATTAGAATCTGGTCATATGGTTTTTATGCTGACTGATGTGGATTATCTTTTGACAATTTCTTTGATGGAGGCGATGTTGGCTACTCATTTGCAAATTTCCACTGCTCCATCAGGAAACGAGTCCTCTATGGCCACGGCATTGGTGGAAGGTATTCAGGCGCGTTTGATAGCAGATAAGAAGGCTGCTTCTGGTTTGTGATGTGATTGGGTTGTAAGTGTTTATGTTTTGTATTTTTGTTCATTTGTTCATATTATCATTCTTTTCAACAATATGTAAAGTGATTGGTGAATTTAATTCTTTATAGTTAAAAAAACATACTTTTTATATAATATCTGCTTATAGTTTAACACATATTGGATTTTATACTTGTGAATATGATACCCCTTGGCTGCTTCACATTGTGGGTTCTGGTTACTGATTTGTGCTTGTACTGGTACTTGGTTTCACTTGGTGTTGGACTTGGTCCTCACAACAAATGGTTCTCCACTTACCATGTCTAATCGACAAGAAAAAGTTGATTCACCTTGAGGGTACGGCTCCTGGTGCGATTCTCAAATCCGTTGATGGTTGCCAGGTTACCCAAAACTGGATGGTTTTCACTTGCCATAGTCTTGGACTGAAAAGTGGCTAATCCAAGGGGGTACGGCTCTTGGTAAAGATCTTATGAAATCCGTTGATAGTTGTAATAGCTTGCTTAAAGCTATAGGGTGTTCAACTCACCGATGCTTCATTGCTAAGAGTTGGCGAGTCCAGAGGGGTACGGCTTCTGGTAAAGACATATCAAATCCGTTGACGGCTGTGATGGTTTGCCTAAAATCATCAGGGTACTACCACTCACCATTGATTCACGTTCTAAGAGTTGGGTTGGGTTCTAGTCTCCCAGGGTGATGCTTATTCCACCAGACAGACTGGCTAGCCCAAGAGCGAGCAGCTACTTGGTAAAGGCTCATCAAATCTGCTCATGTTGCTGACAAGATTCAACACGATGCTGATTTGTTCCAAGCTTTGGAGAAGCTTCTAGTGTTTCATATTGCGGCGGTTACTCTGATTCTTATCTTTCTGATGCTGCTATTTGTTTTGCTGATACAATCCTCGAGCTTTATTTGCACGTTTTCCAGGAAACTTGAACTCAACAGGTCAAATTCAAGTTTAGGGGAGGATTGTTAGGACCATTGTAATAGTTAAATGTAATAGGTAGACTAGGAGGTATGTAGTTCCTTCTGGTCCTAGTAGTAGTAGGAGCAAGTCCTGCTCCCGGTCCTAGTCGAAGTCAAACTTTATTATTTACTTAATATTCTGTTAGGATATGCATGAGATATGTTAGGAAAGGATATGCATATCAGTTTTACACGTTTTCTTTAATGCTGTATTAGGGTTTCCTTGTAGTATAAAAGGAACCTTAGGCAGAAGGGTTATGTACACCTTCACCAAACGTAGTTCTAGTGATTATCAATATTAGAAATCCTTAGAAAGGATCAAGTCTTTATAGTTATTCTGTTCTCCTTGATTATATTTATATTCTACATTCATATTGTGTATAGAGTCTCTTTGTGATTTGACTTGTGATTACAGAAGTCATTCACCGGTCCTGACAGGCTCCAAGATCTACATCTAGTAAACCCTACAGCTTAGGCCCAACCTCCACACTGTTTGAACATATTGTATTGAGAAGTCAGGTATACGGCAATGTACCAATAATCTGGAGGTAACCGACAATTAATAAATCTCCTGTCTTATCAGACCTCTAAAGGGAGTGTCTAAGGGCTCGGTTCCATGAGCTTATTGCAATTTATGCTATATACAATTATTATTGTTGATGCAAATTATTATTTGATGCTTGTTGCCTATAAGCATGCCACAAACTTATAATCTTTGCTTGTGTTCAAAATGATTATATAAACCTATAGATTCACTCGGCATTTTTGCTGATGATTTTCTCACATGTATTTCAGGTAATCAGGAAGGGTGAAGCTTGCAAGCCACGGGAATGAATGTTTTGCACTACTTTGCAATATAAACTCTTTGAATATTTGTCGTTCCTTTTTGTTCAAAACAATTTAAATCTTTTGTTTTGGTTGTACTTTGGTTACGATGTCTTGGGACTACGCTACTCTGACAAATGTTTTAGGAACGATAAATCTAAAACGTCTCTTTTTGAGTCGTTCTTTATAAATTATGTGTTGTAGTATCATTGTTTAGCACCCAAAGATGTATTCCGCTGCGTGTAAATTTGGGGGTGTTAAAGATTGGTATCAGAGCCATGAGTTATAGAGAACTAGGTCTTTTTCTAAAAACCTAAACTATAACTGTCGGTTTTATTTTTCAAAGAGTCGGTGCACATGATTTCGCGTGACTTCAGGTTCAAGCTACTTCTGGGATTACAACTTTAGTATACATTATTATGTATGCCTTATTGCTAAGTATTTCTAAATAAATACTATAATCCTTTATCGATATATATATTGATATCGTTAAACTTTTAGATAAGAGTTATCATTTATTAATGATTTACTTAAATAAATTTTTATAATTTTTCCTGCAATTATTTTGAAGGATTCTCTACATTTATTTAAATTATTGGAAATTATCCTATTTCATTTTGTTATGACCTTATACCTATTTTGTGAAATTTACCACCGTCAAATTACGTCTTCGATGAGGAGGAAGCAGGTTTCACTGCTGCAAGCGAGACACAGTCAACTAAGCCATGTGGATCCCCACGTGACTAGTGTCTATTATTTTGTGTCATTGTACTCTATTTGTCTTTAAGATCATTCCTTGCTGATCGATGATAATAGTTTCCTTTGATCCTTATAATGATTGTGAATCCTTGTATTGATAATGTGTATGCATTTGATGATTGATTTTGTACATGATATGACTATACCATGAATACAATTAACTCATTCATTTTATCTTCTCTTTGTGATGTGATAGAATCATGCCACCTAGGAGAATGACAAATGATGCCATTGCAAGGCTAGTTGCTGAAGAGGTTGCGAAATCATTAGCTACGGATAGAGCTGCGCGTGTTAACACTGAAGGAGCAGGTGGCTCTGGAGGTGCGGGTGCTGAAGTGAAGGTGAACCTGCTGGACCAGAAGCTGCTGGGGCAGGTGTAGCTGAGAATCCTGCAGATGAGGTTGCTCCGACTGCTGCTACGGTTAAAGAATATACTTTTGCTGGATACATGAAATGTGGACCCACTACATTTCAAGGAACTGGTGGAGCACTGGAATTATTCAGGTGGATTGAGAAAACAGAAACAACATTTGAGATTAGTGATTGCTCAGAAAGGAACAAGGTTAAGTTCGCAGTTGCTACTTTTAAGGATCGAGCTTTAAGCTGGTGGAAGACTCAAGTTGCTACAGTTGGTTTAGAAGCTGCAAACAGGAAACCTTGGGATGAAATTAAAAGGTTGTTGAAAGAAGAGTTCTGTCCAGAAGAAGAGTTATCTGCTTTGTAGGATGAGTTGAGGCATCTGAAGGTGAAAGATAACAACATTGTTGCATATACTAGCCGATTTAATGAGTTGGTTTTGTTGTGTCCAGATGCTTTTGTTACTGAGAAAAAGAAGATGGATCAATACATCAAAGGGCTGCCTGGGTACATTAAAGGTGAGACAACTTCATCTCGACCGAAGAACTTTGTTGAAACTGTAAGAATGGCTCATACACTCATGGGGCAGAAAGTTCAAGATAGAGCTGAGAAAGCTGCTGAGGGTAATAAAAGGAAATGGGAGAATTCGTAGAGTGATAATAAGGGTAGTAACCGCCATAGGCAGTACAATCAGAAGAGAAATGATGGGGCTAGAGCTGCAACTAACAAGAATGATAAGGCTGATCATGGGGGACCAGCTCAGAAATGTAAGAGTTGTGGTGCTTGTCACTTTGGTAATTGTCCACCAAGGTGCACTAAGTGTGGAAAGGTTGGTCATCTTGTGGAGAAATGTAAGACAAGGGTCCCTGCTACTGGAGCGAATGCTATTCCGATCAGGACTTGTTTTGAATGTGGAGAACGTGATCTTCTTCGTCCTCAATGTCCAAAGTGGAAGAACAAGAAGGCAGGTGAAGCTGCTAGGGCAGTTTATGTTGTTAAGGATGCTGATCAGGCACAAGGTCCAAATGTGGTGACGGGTACGTTCTTACTCAACCATCGTTATGCTAGTGTGTTGTTTGACTCAGGATCTGATAGGAGCTTTATAAGCACTTCCTTTAGTCATTTAATTGATGTTGAGCCAACAAGCCTAAATGCTAGTTATGAGGTCGAGTTAGCTGATGGACAATTAGTTAGTACTACCACTATATTTAAGAAGTGTCGTTTGAAATTAGCAAATCATTTGTTTGAAATTGATTTGATGCCGATAGAGTTGGGTTCATTTGATGTGATTGTTGGTATGGATTGGTTGGTTGCTCATGACGCGGTAATTGTATGTGGGGAGAAAGTTGTCCACATACCGGTTAAGGGTAAGGTGTTAGTAGTTAAAGGTGATGTCGGTAGATCTCGTCTGACGGTGATATCTTGTATCAAGGCGAAGAAATATGTAGAAAGAGGTTGTCACCTGTTCTTGGCTCAAGTAGTGGAGAAACAACTACCGGTTAGGCGTGTGGAAGATGTTCCGGTTATTCGTGATTTTCCTGAAGTATTTCCTGATGACTTGCCAGGGCTTCCGCCTCAACGAGAAGTCGAATTCAAGATTGATCTAGTGCCAGGAGCTGCACCGGTGGCGCGTGCACCTTATCGTTTGGCATCGTCTGAGATGAAGGAGTTGGTAGATCAGTTGGAGGAGTTAATGGAGAAGGGGTTCATTAGACCAAGTTCGTCACCTTGGGGAGCTCCAGTATTGTTCGTGAAGAAGAAGAACGGATCGTTCAGAATGTGCATAGACTACCGAGAGTTGAACAAGTTAACTATTAAAAATCGTTATCCACTTCCTAGGATCGATGATTTGTTCGATCAACTTCAAGGTTCGTGTGTGTACTCGAAGATCGACTTGAGATCGGGTTATCATCAACTTCGTGTTAAGGAGGAGGACATACCTATTACAGCTTTTCGGACGCGTTATGGACACTTTGAATTTCAAGTGATGCCGTTTGGGTTAACTAACACACCTGCGGTATTCATGGACTTAATAAATCGTGTGTGTAAACCATACCTCGACAAGTTTGTGATTGTATTTATCGACGATATCCTGATTTATTCCAAAAGTCGGGAGGAGCATGAAGGTCATTTGAAGATTATTTTGGAGTTGTTGAAGAGGGAGAAGTTGTATGCAAAATTCTACAAGTGTGATTTTTGGTTGGATTCAGTCCAATTCCTTGGGCACGTGATCGATAGTAGCGGTGTTCATGTTGATCCTTCCAAAATTGAAGCTATTAGAGATTGGGCTAGACCTACGACCCCGACTGAAGTTAGACAATTCATGGGATTAGCTGGATATTACCGGCGATTTATTGAAGGGTTCTCTTTAATTTCTAAACCTCTTACTAAACTTACACAGAAAAACAAGAAGTATGAGTGGGGTTCAGAAGAAGAAGAAGCATTCCAAACTTTGAAGCGGAAGCTGTGTTCTGCACCAATTTTGGCTTTGCCCGACGGAGCTGAAGACTGTGGTATATTGTGACGCATCACGTAAGGGTTTTGGTGCTGTGTTGATGCAAAGGGAGAAAGTGATCGCGTATGCATCTCGTCAATTGAGGAAGCATGAGGAGAACTATACTACACATGATTTGGAATTAGGAGCTGTTGTCTTTGCTCTTAGACTTTGGAGACACTATCTCTACGGTACAAAGAGTGTGGTATATACCGATCATAAACGCCTGCAACATATTTTAGATCAGAAGGAGCTCAATATGAGGCATAGAAGATGGGTAGAATTGTTGAGTGATTACTACATTCAAATTTGCTACCATCCCGGCAAGGCGAATGTAGTTGCCGATGCACTTAGTAGGAAGGACAGAGAAATAACCAAAAGGGTTAGAGCTTTAGCCATGAAAACTTATTCTGATTTATCTAATCGAATACTTAAAGCTCAAACTAAGGCGATAGAGGAAGAGAATGTGAGAGATGAAGACTTGGGTAGAAGGATGACACCTATATTCGAAATTCGTGATGACGGAATTCGATATTTCGAGAATCGTGTGTGGTTACCGGTGTATGGAGGACTGAGAGATCTAATTATGCATGAATCTCATAAGTCTAAATATTCGATTCACCCAGGATCGGATAAAATGTACCAAGACTTGAAGAAATGTTACTGGTGGCCGAATATGAAGGCTAACATTGCTACTTATGTTAGTAAATGCTTGACGTGTGCTAAGGTGAAGTTTGAGCACAAGAGACCTTCGGGTTTACTGCAACAACCTGAAATTCCAGAATGGAAATGGGAGAAGATCACTATGGACTTTGTTTTGGGACTTCCGAGGACTTCTAGTGGTTATGATACGATCTGGGTGATTGTTGATCGGTTGACTAAGTCGGCTCATTTCTTGCCGATAAAGAAAACTAATGACTTAGAAAAACTTACTCGGTTGTATTTGAAGGAAGTTGTTTGTAGACATGGGGTTCCTTTGTCAATTATTTCTGATCGAGATAGTCGGTTCACATCTGAGTTTTGGAAATCGCTTTAGCGAGCTCTGGGGACTCAGTTAGATATGAGAACTGCGTATCATCCGGAAATGGACGGACAAAGTGAGAGGACTATTCAGACCTTGGAGGATATGTTACGAGCGTGTGCAATGGACTTTGGAGGTAGTTGGGATCGACACTTACCTTTGGTGGAATTCTCATACAACAACAGTTATCATGCAAGTATTAAGGCTGCGCCTTTTGAAGCACTTTACGGGCGAAAGTGTAGATCGCCAGTTGCTTGGTGTGAGATTGGAGAAAGTCAGTTGACGGGTCCTGAATTGATTAGAGAAACGACTGAGAAGATCGTGCAAATCAAGAATCGTTTATTGACAGCTCGTAGTAGGCAGAAGAGTTATGCGGATAAGAGGAGAAAACCATTGGAGTTTGATATTGGCGACATGGTTATGCTGAAAGTATCACCTTGGAAAGGAGTAATTGGATTTGGCAAGCGAGGAAAGCTTAGTCCGCGCTATATAGGTCCATTCAAGATTATTGATCGAGTTGGTCCTGTGGCATATAAGTTGGAATTGCCAGAAAAGTTAAGTGCTATTCACAATACTTTTCACGTTTCTAATCTTAAGAGGTGTTTGGCGGACGAGAATTTGATAATTCCACTTGAGGAGATTCAACTGGACGACAAGCTGCATTTTATTGAAGAACCGGTGGAGATTATGGATCGAGAGGTGAAACGGCTTAAGCAAAGTCGGATCCCGATAGTGAAAGTGCGATGGAATTCCCGACGTGGACCCGAATACACTTGGGGGCGAGAGGACTACTTCAAGAGCAAGTATCCGCATTTATTCGTAGACGGACCTAAGGAGAAGTAAGCCTCGGGACGGTGCTCTCCTAAGGTGGTGAGGATGTAAAACCCACAAAATAAGGTCATTATTTAATCTTACTTTTCAAATATTTTTGAAGTATTTTATAATATTAAATATTATTATGTTTAACGGTTTAAGTTGAAACCGATATTAAATATTTTATTTTAATATTTTGACGAGCAACGAGGACTACTAGTGATCGCGATACCGACGGATGCCCATAATTTTATATTTTATTATCAATCGTTTCGATATTTAATATTTTCGACGATATCGTTTTAATTACGTATCGAGTCGTTATATTATTATTTTTCGTGTGCGTTTAAACTTTTAAGTATTTTTACGAAACCCGAGTCCCGTAAATATTTGTAAAATTGACTTTTAGTCATTTCCCGCTTTTTAACTAATATTTACATTTTGGACCAAAACTATCACAAATTGGCAAAAACTACCCTAACTCCACACTATATATAACATTTCCACTAGCATTTTTCATTATAAAATTCATTCAACCAAAAATTTCTTCCTTCCTTTCTTTTTTTCTTTCTTGCCATACACCCCCATCCACATAAACCCTCAAAAATCTTGATCTTATTCTTTGAATCTACAAAAACTAAAGCAAGTCCCATCCTAGAAATCACAAGGGCTACAATTTGGTATAAAATTTTCATACATGCAACCATATTAATTTTTTCAAGAAAAGTTAGTGATGTTTGATCCAAATTTGTTGTATGCATGTGTTAGTAGTGATGATCAAATGGTGTTTATGCCATGTTTTTGTTAAAAAGTTGATTTTTAATTTTCGGGTTTTTGATTTTGATGATGATACAAGTGTTAGGAATGGTTTATGATGATATTAGGGGCTTAGGTTGATGACAAAAGTTGTTGGAATTGATCAAAAACATGATTTGTAAGATATTTTAATAGTCAATTTTGGGCAGTAGGTTTGAGGTCATTTTCGGAAATCTTAAGTCTGAATATAGGTTGTTATTATGGGATTATTTCGTAGAGAATTTCGTTAGCTTCGATTTGATATAAAGTAGGCCTTCCAACTCCAAACGAGGTGGAAGATACACTAGTTTGATTTTCGTGTACTGAGAGACGAGTGTCGACACAATCCGAAAATTGTTGTCGATATTTGGATCGAATCTCGGGGACTATAAAATGAGTTTCAAAATGATTCAAGGGCTGTTCTCAGGCTCTAAGTTTAGTATTTTGAGTCTATTTTTAGAATCAAGTGGCGGTTTTACAAATGGAGTTGTTTAGAATGGTCAAAATGGTTTCGTAAGTCAAGGTCGCTAAACTGTCCGGATTTTGTGATTCAAAGATGAGTCGGGCAGGGAACTTTAGAAGTAAAATCTTTTAATGGGCTTTTGAGAGGACTTTCTATATATAGTAAGTAAGTTCTCTGAGTAGTATCATAAAAATTTGATATGTTTAAGTATGGAAAAACAGCTTGGACATTCGGTATGTTCCGGAAGATTTTTATTAAAGGCATATAATAATAAAATGAATATATAGGAGAGTATAATAGAACCACTTGCATCGTTTTCTCTCGATTTGTCGTGATTTTATACTTGATTTTGATTTTATTAAGTATCATTTATTTCTCGAGTCTATTATTAAAGTACGCACCTTATTTGCTAGGTTGTGGGTATCGTGATTATCGGGCATCTACTATCGTCGGCGATTGTCTTCAACTACTATAAGTACTAAGGTGAGTCTATAGCCTCGTTTGAGCTCATTCAAATATTTTAAAACCCGCGAGGGGGAATACATGTTTTGTAAACTTAGAACACAAGATTTTTATGGTATGCTTGTCCCTTTATGAATGGACCCGTGGTTGCCTTTAAATTGCATTAAGTGATTGCCTTAGTTAAAGCCTCAATTATGGACCGTTAATTAACCTATGATGGGTTAACCGCTAGTACAATTAATAGATCTATGGGGGAAGCCGCCCCGGTTCAGTTTTTGTGGACTTGTCATAGAAGCTTAGGCCCGACCTCCACACTCTTTGAACATATTGTATTGAGAAGTCAGGTATACGGCAATGTACCAATAATCTGGAGGTAACCGACAATTAATAAATCTCCTGTCTTATCAGACCTCTAAAGGAAGTGTCTAAGGGCTCGGTTCCATGAGCTTATTGCAATTTATGCTATATACAATTATTATTGTTGATGCAAATTATTATTTGATGCTTGTTGCCTATAAGCATGCCACAAACTTATAATCTTTGCTTGTGTTCAAAATAATTATATAAACCTATAGATTCACTCGGCATTTTTGCTGATGATTTTCTCACATGTATTTCAGGTAATCAGGAAGGGTGAAGCTTGCAAGCCATGAGAATGAATTTTGTGCACTACTTTGCAATATAAACTCTTTGAATATTTGTCGTTCCTTTTGTTCAAAACAATTTAAATCTTTTGTTTTGGTTGTACTTTGGTTACGATGTCTTGGGACTACGCTACTCTGACAAATGTTTTAGGAACGATAAATCTAAAACGTCTCTTTTTGAGTCGTTCTTTATAAATTATGTGTTGTAGTATCATTGTTTAGCACCCAAAGATGTATTCCACTGCGTGTAAATTTGGGGGTGTTAAAAGATCAGATTGATTTTTTGTGGCTTTGTTTGATAAGATCTGAGTTTAATATTTTTGAGAGAGAGATGAGATGGGGGCGGAGGCTATAAGAAATGAGATGGAGGTTGCGTATGTTTAAGATGAGATTTGGTTAAGATAACTGTGAGAAATTAGGGTAACTACAAGCTTTATATCATATTTAGATGTTGGATCGGGCACTTTGGGCTGCTAACTCGTTGGCAACAACATTGGACCGAAAATTGTTGGTTATGACTGGGCCAAGTAATACATTGATCATGTCCATGTATCCATAGGCTGCTTAATAGACTTTGTGACAAATGTTTTTGTCATATATATTCATTCGATGGTACAGAACTTTGGGAAATGGACTTGGTTTTTGATAATTCTGAAAAAAATTGTTAAAGTTATGAAGGGCCGGTGGTAGCTGTATATTGTTTATGGATTGGGTTATTATGGATAGCGGACCGTACTAGTAATTATTGGGCTATGATGATATTGTTGATAAGCCGGGTATTCGCTATGTTTCGATCTCAAGTGCTTAAACGACAAAGAAAATTTTAGGTTTAATACCTAATATTTTCGGAAAAAAATTTCGACGACCTCACCGCGGGGTCGATCCGCGCATCAGTTGGGCATATGACTGCCATTTGGCTTAAACGACAAGTTATCTAGACAAATTTTGTCCCTTAATTACAATTCAATTCATAATTTGTTCTAGTTAATGACATTCACAACACACAACACCAAAGCAAACAAAACACTTAACGCTAAAACGATCCGATATAAGCTTCACTTAATGACAACGGCTAGTTTTGATTCTATAAAGACAAGTGATCACGAAGTGGATTTGGTATTCTTTATTTGAAGTTGAAGTGGGATTTCATGAAGGCGTCTACTTATTTCATCATCGAGCCTTCCTTCTATTTTCTACCCCTTTTCTTCAAACCTAGTCTATTGATTGATGACTTGCTTGGACGATAAAATTTATGATTGAGACTTAAATTATCTAGTTTCAACTGTCAAGGGGTGGATGGTCGACGACATGGATAACTATCATTTTTAGGAGCTTTGTTGCAGTTCTCAGTGTCACACGCAGTTGCTCGTGTGGATAACTTCAAGAGGTGTTTAGAGACTTGTTTCTGCACCGTTCTCCAATCAACATTAGTGCAAGCTTAAGTAACAAATTTAGGGGATTGTACTTCAGTTTCAAGTCTAGAATATCGGGTTTACTTCACATGTGGTCACGACAAATAGCCGAAATAATACGAGGTTGGTAAGTTAGACAAAGAGATGGAATTAGCAATCAATTCTCACGGGATATTTATGAGCTTCATAACGACAATGGTACTTCATAGTCTAAGCAAAAATTTCAAAGTTTCTCAATGACTTTCAAAACTTTTCACGACATTTGCATAAGACTAAGAACTTCTCGAGTATATGGACGTCCACGATAATGATGCTTCCGAGAGTTCGAAATCATCATGGGGGAAGATCGTGTACTTTAAAGTAATCGGATCAACTTTCAGGGGGAATTAGTTTACATGGAATGGTATCTACTTCACTTTATATGATTTTTATGAAGTATTCTGCAGGCGTGAGAAGATGTTGCTGATTTCGTGCATGTTACCCCAAACGAATTATCACCAAAATCTAAACGACATGAAACAGTATTGAAGCAGTATAATTTGGTGCGGTTCTTCTACAAATTTCCGCTGTGCACTTAAACCGATGAGCTAGAAGATTGTTCAATCTACATCAAAGTGTCAGAATCTGCTTAAGATACAGATATTAGTTTGTGGGGAAGCTGATTCAAAAACTTCTTCAAAAAGAAGTCTATGAAGAAAGTTTTTTTAAGACATGCTGCATGAATTGGGGGGAAGTTAATCCAAATCATGCATATTACAATTGTTCCACAACAAGCAAAGACAAAAAAGATTCAAGTTGAGGTACAAGTTTGAAGACCAGAAGAATTAGCTCAGCATTGGAAGCCCCTTGGAAGACTTTATTTTGTTGTATTTGTACTTGTTAGGAACATTGTAAATAATTCCGTATGTCTCCACATTGGGGGAAGATTGTTAGCCCTAAAATGTGAGCGCCATTTACGGAATTACATTAGATTCATATAGGCAAAACACGGAGGGACTACTATTGCTAAGTTGTCAAAGTCACTCCTTGTCGAGCCTATATAAACCCCTCCATACTTCCATGGAGGGGTGAGGATTCCCATTTGTTGTATTTTCATTCTCTCTCTAAAATACACACACTCCTTTCAAGTTTTACTTTCTCTCTCTAAAATGTCTAACCATCTATTTTATCCTCCCCGACCTCCGGATCTATACCATGTTAGCTTGAATCTTATATGTTAACAAAAACTACCGTAACAATGCCAACAACTCCAGCAACATCAGGTCCTTAAAAATTATTCATTTCTATGTTATGTTGATTTATGATACATAAATTCTGACACTTCAGCATCTATTACCAGGAACACTGGCAACGGAAGGGATCTAGACCGCAGAGGTTCACAGCCCAACCGTGAAGCTTCATCTGGTATTACAATCTAAACTTTCTATGTAGTCATGTTTGTAGCCTAAATAATCATGTCTCACGCATACTTTCTGAATTAGACTCCCAACCAGCTAGAGCGACCGTTGGAGGGTACGCTCACCGTATTTGCACTACTTGCAGTCGCAGACACCCAGGTCGCTGTCGTCAGGCTACCGGTGGTTGCTTCAAATGTGGCTAGCAAGGCCACCAGATGAAAGATTGTAAGAAGGGTTGGATTGAGGGTACTTCAGGGCATGTTGATTCCAAGCCACCTCCGACTACTGGACGTGTGTATACCACCACGCGGGACCAAGCAAACAAGTCGTCAGGTGCCATCACTGGAATCTTGTTTATGTATGGTCAAGTTGCTTGCGTTTTGTTTGATACGGGTGCGACTCATTCAGTCATATCTACTACTTATGCTACTCGTGTTAGGATAAACCCTATGCCACTTGATAATGTCTTAAACATATCCACGCCCCTGAGAGACTCTGTGCACATCACACACGGGTACAGATATCTTCCCTTGTAGTTCGATGACAGAATTCGTGAAGTTGACGCACTTCCGTTAGACATGTGCGAATTTGACATGATATTGGGCATGGACTGGTTATCCAAACACCATGCCACCATAGATTGCCATTCATATCGGGTTATTTTTGGTGATGTCAATGCACCAGAGTACATTCATAATGGTTTCATACCAGGAAAGTCTATACAAATCATTTCAGCCTTACAAGCACGTGCCTTACAGTCACATGGCTGTGAGGGTTTCTTAGCTGTTGTTCATGATATTGAGGTTGAAACTCCATCCATTCAGGATCAGCCTATCGTGTCGGAATTTCCCGATGTATTTCCTGATGAACTTCCGGGCATACCACCTGCTCGTGAAGTAGAGTTTGGTATTGAGCTCATTCCAGGAGCTGAACCAATCTCCAAGGCTCCTTACCGCATGGCTCGCATTGAGCTCAAGGAGTTAAAAGAGCAGCTGCAGGAACTTTTGGAGCGAGGTTTCATGCGCCCTAGTGTATCTTCATGGGGTGCACTGGTGTTGTTCGTGAAGAAGAAGGATGGCAGCATGCGTTTATGCATTGATTATCGTGAGCTGAATAAGA
The DNA here is from genome assembly GCA_025667525.1 of Glebionis coronaria. Classification (NCBI taxonomy): domain Eukaryota; kingdom Viridiplantae; phylum Streptophyta; class Magnoliopsida; order Asterales; family Asteraceae; genus Glebionis; species Glebionis coronaria. The sequence goes on along the minus strand of CM046878.1, from coordinate 442,976,689 downwards.
TCACCATCAGAAACCGATATCCTTTGCCACGAATGGATGATCTGTTTGACCAACTACAGGGCGCCAAACATTTCTCTAAGATCGATCTGAGGTCTAGCTACCCTCAGCAACAGGTGAAAGAGCAGGATATCTCCAAGACTGCTTTCCGTACACGCTATGGACACTACGAATTTGTAGTCACGCCTTTTGGACTCACCAATGCTCTAGCAGTCTTCATGGATCTGATGAACCATGTCTTCCATGAGTTTCTGGACAAGTTTGTTATCGTCTTCATTGGTGATATTCTGATTTTCTCAAAATCCAAGGAGGAACACGAAGAGCATCTTCGTACAGTACTACAGATACTTCGCCAAAAGCAGCTGTATGCCAAGTTCTCCAAGTGTGAATTATGGTTGAGCAAAGCGGCGTTTCTGGGTCACATCGTATCTGCGGAAGGAATAACCATGGATCCTACGAAGGTTGAGGCTATCACAAAATGGCCAAGACCGACTTCGACGACCAAGGTCCGTAGTTTTCTAGGCTTAGCTGGTTATTACCGTAGGTTTGTGTAGAATTTTTCACGTTTTGCCTTGCCCTTGACTAAGCTGATGCGAAAAGGGGAGAAATTCGTCTGGAGTAATGAACGAGAGAATAGCTTTGAAGAACTCAAGCATAAGTTGGTATCTACACCTATTCTTACTCTCCCATCTGGCACAGGTGAATTTCAAATCTATAGTGATGCTTCAGGGAAGGGTCTTGGCTTTGTTCTCATCCAACATGGGAAAGTGATTGCTTACGCATCACGACAACTTAAGCCTTATGACGAGAACTATCCTACCCATGACTTGGAGCTTGCAGCAGTTGTGTTTGCACTGAATATTTGGAGGCATTACTTTTATGGCGAATCATGTGATATCTTCACAGATCACAAGAGCCTTAAATATATCTTCACCCAGCGAGAACTAAACATGAGGCAAAGAAGGTGGTTAGAGCTGCTGAAGGACTACGACATCAATCTTCAGTATCATCCTGGCAAAGCGAATGTAGCAGTAGATGCTCTCAGCAGGTAGTCGGGCATGATTAAAGACATTAAGATAGAAGAGGAAATCATACGTGACTTAGAGTGACTGGACATCGAGTTTATGGTACGTGGACAACATGACTATTGGGAAAATCTTAGAGTTAAGCCAGACTTCCTCTCTAGGATCAAGGAAGCTCAGAAAGATGACGGTGAAATCTGGGCGATTATTCAGAACATCGACCAGCAGACGTTGTTTCGGGTAGATGATGACGGTATATTATGGCATGGCACTAGATTATGTGTTCTTGATGACCTTACACTCAGGGAGGCTTTGCTGACTGAAGCTCACAGTTCTCCATTCTCCATTCATCCTGGTTCCACCAAGATGTACCATGACATCAAAAAACATTTCTGGTGGAGTGGTATGAAGCAGGATGTTGCTACCTTTGTCTCCAAATGTCTTACCTGCCAGCAGGTTAAAAATTGAGCACCAACGAACTAGTAGTTTACTACAACCATTAGACATTCTAGAGTGGAAGTGGGACAAGATCTCCATGGACTTTGTCACCGGACTTCTGAAGAACCGTAGGAAGCATGACGCCATTTGGGTTATTGTTGATCGATTGACCAAATCTGCACATTTCCTACCAATCCGCAAGGATGATTCAGTTAGCAAATTGGCAGATTTCTATCAAAAGGAGATCATGAGACTACATGGTACTCTGATAAGTGTGAAAACACTATCAATTATGATACAAAAACCACTAAAACACGGCCAAATACATTATCTTAAACTGTAAAATATCATAATTACGCGTGTATTTGCGTTTCATGTGTTTTCAGGTAATATGATGCATTTCGGAGTAAACACGTGCTTTTATGGGAAATATCCGAAGAAAAGACGAAGAAATGACAAAACATGACATAAAGGACCTAACTTGCCAAGTATGGGAAGATCAAAAGATTTGAAGAAATCGAAGGCAGGTTCAAAGATCAATCTGGTCAAAGTTTTAAAAGTTCAACTCACTGAATGGACAAAAGACAAGAGAATTAAGGGACGAATTTAACATTCTATCAGCCATTTAATGGGATTCCGTACATGGATGGCAAGTCAAACATTGATAGCCATTAAATGAAGGGAAATATTCACAGCAACAATGAGCCATCCGAGCTCAAAGTCAGCAGCAATAATGGCGAATGATACAGCAAGTAAACGTTAACAGCCTAAATTGCAAATATCATGAGCAATAAATGAGCCAATGAGGCGAGTATACTGCCATTACTGCCATCATTGGAAATTAATTCCCTTTCCATTTAAGAAAACAAACGAATCCCACATTTTAGTTTTAAATACCACATTTATTAACCCCAAATCCCACTTCCCATTTATTCTTCCCAAATTCTTCTGCTTTAATTTACTACAAATCATTTCATTTGATAAATGCACCGAATCCCCCCATTACTCCCCTTTTTCCAACAATCAAAATTCACTAAAAACTTGATCCGGATTCACTTCCCTCACAGCCAACCCTCCTTCGCCACGTGGCAGCGCTCCATTCGCTGAAACATTTCATCACTCACCACCCCTGCATGTTAGATCACCTATATATATCTGCATGTATATTCATTTTGGGAAGTAGCTTTGAGTGTGAGAATTACACACAGTAGGATTAGTTAGATAATTTCTCTTTTTATAAACATTTCGCTAATCTCAAGTTAGTTAGTTCCATCATTTCCTTTTAATTCAGTTGTACAAAATCTCCATTCAATAAATTCAGTTCAGATTCAGTTACTATCCAACTTACTTCCGTTACACGTACAATCTGCACTTATCTTCTATTCAAGTTCTTGAAGATTTGAAAACTGTAGCTTGTGATTAAAGTTTCATCGTGATGATAGTGTGATGATAATCCATGAGAATATTGTTGTTACTGTTGAGGTAGTTTAGTTTTGCGAACAATTATAAGAGTAGCAGTTCTATCCAGTTCCTGAATGCGAACAGTATAGATGAACGATGTGGGATGAGCTGTGGTTCAAGCAGTTAGTTTGTTACTCGTGGAGAAGCATTTGGTTTACTGTTTACAAGCCAGAGAAGGTTTTGGTTACTTTGCTTCGTAATTCGTCAAATGGCTAGCGTCGCATTGATGGATTAGGCTGGAATAAGTTTTATGCCAGTGATTCTAGGTGTAGTAGTTAATGAAGATTTGATTAGAACGGTTTACTTGTTGGTTCTGTTCAGTTCGAGTCCTTCAAGAAAATTCAGTAAGAAGAGTAGCAAAAAAATGGTGATGAATAGCAGCAGTTCGAGTAGTTTTGATGCAGCCGTTTGGTATTGAGTCGAGTAGCAGCAGCTTGGTAGATAAGCAAGTTTAGAAGATCGGGTGTTTGATTCAAGCGAGCTCAGCGCTCCGCTTCGGCCTCAACGGGTTGCTCGAACTTTGACACGGTTATGCACGTTTTAGTTTTTGGCTCTTCTAGTATAAATAGTTCTTACTTTTCATAGTATGATCACGAGTAAATCAGCATGCAGTTTGTCTAGTTACTGAAATTGGACTTACAGTTTAAGTAGGTTTCTGTTATAAATTTAGAAAATGTGTTAAATTTGGTTGACTGATACAATTTTAAATGAAATGTATTTCATGCATGCAGGATAGAATTTACAAAGTTTAAACATTGTTTCTGGAAAGTATAACATTCTGATAATACGTTTTAAGCAGTTTTAAAGAAATGTGTGTTTTGGGCTTTTTACTTTCTTGGGCTAAACAGTTTTTACAAAATTGAGTTTGTAACAATAAACTAGTAAATCGGTAATATTAGATGAAAAATTAGAATTTAGATTTAAAAAAAAATGTTAGTTTAAATATTGAAGAAACTTTATAAAAAAATCATTAGTTAAAATTTGTCTAAATAGCTAGTTAAAATTTTTGTTAAAAAATTTGTTTGATTTTGGTTAGAAATTAGTTGTAATATTTGTTAAAATTTTGTTACATTTGTCTAGTTGGTTAGTTTGTTAAATTTGTTAGATTGCAATTTGTTATGTTTTGTTATTTCTTGTTACAAAATTAGTTAGTTTGTTATCTTCATTTGTAGTTTAAATTTGACTTTCCATTTTACAATTCGTACATTAAAATGTGGTATTTGCAATGTGTTGTAGCGTAGTACATATACGTAGCTAGATATTATTTTTATTTTTTACATGCTTTGTGCCAAGTAGAAATAGAATCCAGTCAAGCTTTTACAACCAAAAACAATTGAGTCAAACTTGAACTTGTTAAATCAATTCGATAAGATACCGAGACAAAAGATACTAAAAACGAAAAATGCAGAAAGCTTGGGGCAAAATACTTAAGCTTAGCATGGTTTTTCATCCTCAGACAGATGGACAGTCGGAGCCCCATTCAGACACTAGAGAACATGTTGCGAGCTTGTGCTTTAGAATGGACAGGAAGTTGGGATGACTATATCTGCTTAGTAGAGTTTGCATACAACAACAGTTGGCACACCAGTATCAAGTGTGCACCATTTGAGATGTTGTATGGCAGGAAGTGTCGCGCCCCAATCAGCTGGTATCAGGTTGGTGAGCGAATTCTTGAGGGTTCGGAGATGATAGAGGTAACCAATGAAAAAGTTGTCGTCACCAAGGTGAAAATGCAGGAAGCTCGTGTACGTTAAAAGAGCTATGCCGACAAGCACCGTAGAAATTTATACTCCAACGTGGGTGATCATGTCTTCCTCAAGGTATCACCAGCACGTGGAGTCAAGCGTTTTGGAATAAAGGGAAAACTCAGTCCTCGATTCATCAGACCGTTTGATATCCTCGAACGTGTCGGTGAGGTATCGTATCGTCTGGCGTTACCTCCGCAGTTATCTCACGTCCACAACGTATTCCATGTGCAAACTCAGAGGGTACAATTATCATCCCCTACATATGGTTCAGTATCCACTCGAGCATATTTGTGAAGATCTTTCTTATGTCGAGGAACCTGAAAGAGTTCTTGATCGTCAAGAGCGTGTCATGAGGAAGAAGAAGATTCCATTCATCAAAATCCTTTGGAGGGACCATCCTGAGCGGGAAGCCACTTGGGAGACGGAGGAGTCTATCAAGACTTCTTACCCTCATTTCCTGTTTTGGTTCGGGTATGTTCTTTTTCAGTTTATGTTATCTATAATTCGGGGAAGAATTATTCTTTTTAGAGGGGAAGAGTTGTAAAAACCGCATAAAATACCATGAACAGTACATTACATGAAAACCCGAATAATTTAAAACTTTCCATCTATAGTATATGACGCGTGTCACGAACATTAATTACAAGTAATATGTATATTATTAATACACGATAAACATTGAAATTTAAAATACGAACAAACACGATGTATAATATTTTAGTCACGAAAAATGTTTGGTTTTGTCTTTGGGCTTGGTGTATCCGCGGCATCAAAGAAGAAAGGGAAGGGCCTCATGGCCCGGCCCATTTCTAATACAACTAGTAAACATTAATCTCCAGGGAAAAACATAAATAAAATTTTCAAGAAAAATAAAAGAACCCTAGCCTCCTTCTTCCTTTGAGCCGCGGTAGCCACCAAACACAAGGACGATTTTGTGATTTGATCTTGGGTTTTTACGTGTACGTGTTCGTGATTCGATTCTCTTTTCATCCACGCATTTGGTATTAACTAAACCTTAATCTCTTTATTTTTATTTTTGATTATATGAACATGGATCTTTAAAACATAAATTAAAACATGTTATGTTAAGGGATTAACCAAGATACGGGTGCGTTTGGTGTTTGTTTTGGTTCGGTGCACACAAACCGAGAGTCATGGCTCTCGGTGGGCTTTTTCACCAACAATCGAGACCCCAATGGGGCTCAGTGTGGTTTGTGTTCGAGCAGCAGCAACCAAGGCCCCCACGGGGGAACCTTGGTGCAACAGCGGGAACAGTGGCCCAGCAGCGGCGACCAACAGCTGTAGCCGAGGCTGCTTAGCCGTCGGCCACCACCACCAGCCGTCGGCTGTGTGTGGATGTTTGTCTCAGTTTGGTTTTCCTCGGGTTTCGGGTCTCGAGTACGATTTAAATTAGACATTATTTTGCTTAGTTAATTAATTAAATTCCATGAACTATTAATTAATTAATTAAAATCATGACTTAGGTTATTTTATTTAAATAAATCATGTTATAACCTAAGTATTTTATTTGACTTAATTAAATTAAAAACCATGATTAATTTAATTAATTGGTATAAGGTAAAGTTTTATTAAATTACCCATGACATTTATTAATTACTAAACCATGTATTTTCATTATTAATTAATAATCACTTAGCCTAAGTATTTAATTTAATAGACTTTACTAATAAATCATCATGACTTATAACTTATGACTTATAACTTATGACTAATAAGCACTAGCTTATATTTTAGACTTATTAATTCAGTTTATATCTAATTATAGGAACTTTCTATTTCAGGAAACTTAATGTTTTGGAAACTTTCTTTTTTTAGAAACTTACTATTTTTGAGAACTTTCTATTTTTGGAAACTTTCTTATTTTGAAAACTTTCTATTTTTGGAAACCTGCTATTTTTAGAAAGTTACTTATTATGACACTACAAGTATAGTAATACAAGAATACAAGAAATACATAATCATAATACATGTAAAACATGAATAAATACAAGATAACACTTAAAATAGTAAAACATGTCAAGAACATATAAAATAAGTTAAGACCACCCAGAACCAATAAAACACTCAATAATCAGACAACTCATACATGTCCCTTATTTATGTAGTATCCGTCAATTCAGAGTAGACCGTTCAGCTTCCATTCTAGCTTCACTACTGGACATAAGGTACGGATATTCTGTCCTTTAGTATGGACATTCTTTCGTATGTTTGATTAGGATTCCCTGTTTGCAGCCATCTATTTTCTCCATTTATTTTATTTGTTTTGAATCTTATGTTATGTTTTAAATGCCTGAGCTATATATACATGCATTCCAGTTCATCTAGTTATGCCATAACACTGGAGGCAGCAGTGTTATGACTTCCCCACGATGGAGTGATTGCTCGTGGCGTCCCTTTAGTTTGGCCATTTATTTATATTATTATGTGGGGCGTATGGGTGCATCCTAGTTACATGTCTTCAGTCAGGATTTTCCTGGTGAATGTGGTGTGTGCCTTGCATCCTTCACAAGGAGTTGATCCCTCCTACCCAGACTAGTATAATTAGAGGCAACCCCTCTAATTGCATGATGAGGTCACCCCTCTAATCATTCATGCACGTTGATACCTCATGACCTATATAGGCTCTTGGCTAAATTTAAAATACAGTTTTTATAAGTAAATCATAAGCTTTTCAAACTATAAAACCAGTTTTATAAACATGTTCCAGGTTATCCAGGACTTATACATTTCCGCTACTAATCAGTCTTTATTATGCTTATGTCATTCATACTATGTTATATATCCATTAACTGGGCATTTTGCTCAGCCGTTTCCTTTCCATGTTCTCAACGGCAGGTACTCAGGGACGCACTTAGGATCTTGAGAGTGTGTGCATTAGGACGGAAGCTATCCAGTTTTCTTTACTTTATGCATTTTCATACATTATTTCTTTTGGACATTGTTTAGTCCTTTCCTTTCAGTATTTATATTTCATGTGTGTGAGCTTATGTTGGACTACCGATGTTTGATTCTAGTATTTCCATTTATGGTCATTTAATGTTTTTGTGACATTTACATTGCATGCTTGATGAAACGCCATAATTATCCTGTGATATTCCATTTATCAAAATTATGGAAACTTAAGTTTTCTCGATCTTTAGGCTGCTAGGAACGATTCTCGTTCACTTGATTGAATCAAGGCGGAATAGAATGAATAACGTTAACAAGGTATTTAGGCACAATAACACATGAATTACTCAAATAGATTTCTCATTATATTAATAATAAACAATCACTAGGTGTGTATACATTTAATCCCACACCTAGTCAACACACGCTTTAGGTTTACATTGTATATAAAAGTTATGAATAAAACCTAAGACCCTTGTTCCTTTTATAGAGTAAGGATTAGGGTTTACAAGGGATAAGAATGAATAAACATCTAAATATTCTATTTAGATAAACTATATTCTAAATATCGCCCTACAATATCTTGAATATATCCTCTAAATATAATTCCATCAGCGTCTTGATATTTGTCAGCATCTAAAATACATGTGTCAGCGTCTAGCGTTCAGGTGTCAGTGTGTCTGAACAAACGTCTTGATATGTCTTTATTTTGAGTTTCTACCACATCAACTTTTAGAACCAACAATCTTCTGATGTCGGCAAAACTCTTTGTGTATCTCTTGTAAGTGGTACATCATCTTCAAATTGCTTCCCCTCAAGTGTAGCATGTATATCTTCCCCTTGTCAGCCAAACCTAAGTGTAGCATGTATATCTTCCCCTTTTTGTCACATCAAATAGGGAAGGAAACAAAGTATGCAATCGAAGATTCTCCAAATGTAGGCTCTGTGTAATGATCTTGAAGAAAAATAACTATAATATTCTTTATGTAGAAGTAGAATAACCCAAACTTCATGTTTCTTGTCAGTCACCCAATTGCTCACTAGTTGATAAACTCCTCCCCTAGTTGCTGCCACAAACTAGAGAAAACTGCAACTCTTTCATTGCAAAAAGGTGGCTCAGTTTTTACTACATGGGACTGGTAACCCCCACAACTATAAGCCAGTTGTTAGCTATAACAATATATTAATCCAACGAAAAGGTGTATTGCTCACCTATCAGTTTTTGTTACATACGGTACTGGTAACCTCCACAACTATGAGCCAGCTATTAGCTATAACAATATATTTAATCCAATGAAAAGGTGTATTGTTCACCTACACAAGAAAACACATTTGTGAAAACCAACTCCAACATCAAATTTACCATAAGAATTCTTCCCCTTAATCATATATTTCTTCTAAAAATATCCGAGCCATAAATATCAAATTGATATTCTGTATAAAAACATAGATCCCATGTACCTTCGTGTGTAAATACCTCGTTTTGTATGCAAAAACCTATCCAGTTTTCCAAACAGCAGCAATTTCTTTGTCATCCAATAACCTTCTTTATCCAAGATATCATCACTGGGTGTTGTCTAATATCGGACAACACTTTTCAGCTTATGAAAATTATATATCGGACAACACTAAGTTTTTCTGTCAGCGCCTACAACAACCTTGTTAGCGCCATCTTTATACACGTCAGCGCCTGGCCATCAGCGTCTCAACCACGCTTTATCAGCATCAATGACATCCATTAACACCTACTTCTATTAGCGTTTAGAAAACATACGTCAGCGGCTAATCGATCTAGGGTTTTACAAACCCTAAATCATGATTTTATGTAAATACCATTAACTGTAGTGAATCTTCGACTTCGAATATCTTTTGCATGAGAGCTCAGATTGAAGATCCCTTCGGTGAGATCCTAGACACAAGTGCCAAGAACCTATAGTTCGAATTTCACGATGATCCAACGGTTAACGAAGAAGAAATATCGTTTTTACTATTACTGTTCACAAAAAACAGAATATGACCACTACTGACTTCGACGCTTAATAAATTTTTGTTGGGGATAGATCTTGACAATCCCTCCAGTGAATATTTAGATATATGTATGTAGAACACATACATAAAATTTCGTGGTGATCCAACGGTTAAATAAAAAGTTATGGCCTTCTGAATACTGCTGCGCACATGAAACCGCCCAGAAAAACCCTATACGGATTTTTCTTCCTTCTCACAACACGAACACCTTGTTGGTCATAGCATCACGAGCCACGAGGTTCTCGATCTTTAGGCTGCTAGGAACGATTCTCATTCACTTGATTGAATCAAGGTGAAATAGAATGAATAACGTTAACAAGGTGTTTAGGCACAATAACACATGAATTGTTGGGTCAAAAAGTTGATGTGGGAGAAACTCAAAATGAAGAAACAAGACATTTATTCACGTGACGCTGACATATGAAAGCTAGGCGTTGATACATGTATTTTGGACGCTGACCTGTGAAAGCTAGGCGTTGATGGATGTCTACGGTTTAATAGAATCTTCTATTTAGGGAATATATTAAATATATTATTTAGTATATAGTTATCTAAATAGAAGATATACATGTTATTCATAGTTATCTCTTGTAAAACCCTAATCCTTACAAAATAAAAGGAACCAAGGGTTATTAGGTTTTTCATAACTTCATTCATAATGTAAACCTAAATCGTGTGTCGACTAGGTGTGGGATTCAATGTATACACACCTAGTGATTGTTTGTTATTAATATAATGAGCAATCCAATTGTTAGTAATTCTGTTTTTTGTGCCTAAACACCTTGTTTCATAGTTATTGTTATTTTCCGCTTTGATTGTAAATCATATGAACAATGATTATGCCTAGCAGCTAAAAGATTCGAGGAAACCAAGGTTTCCACAGTCAGTATCAGAGCCTAGTGGCTCGTGATGCTAGGACCAACAAGGTGTTCGTGTTTTGAGAAGAAAAGAAAAATCCGTGTTGGGTTTTTCTGGGCAATTTTGTGTACGCAGCAGTATTCAGAAGGCCATAACTTTTTATTGAACCGTTGGATCGTCACGAAAATTCTTGTGTATGTTCTACACACATATATCTAGACATCTACTGGAGGGATTATCAAGATCTGTTCCCAAAAAAAAGTTATTAAGCGTCGAAGTCAGCATAATTCGTATGCAGTTTTCTGTGGACGGCCATATTCAAAACACGATTTCTCCTTCGTTAACCGTTGGATCACCGTGATTCTTGAACTGTAGATTCTTGGCACTTGTGTCTAGGATCTCACCGAAGGGATTTTCGATCTGATTTTTTATGAGGAAGTTATTTGAAGTCGTATTCGGCTACAAAGAAGGTACGAGGTTTTTCTGTTTCATATAAAATAATGAATTATGGTTTATTGCAAACCCTAGAATCAAGTTTAGAACAAACAAAACTACTGGATCCATTGTGTTATTATGATTGTTGTTAGGGTTTTTGAGTAAACCCTAGATCCAAGATCGTGTTTGATATAACAGAATGCTAGTTCGTTGGTTGTTATTGATCGAAGGCTGTGGAAGCAAGGACAACAACAATCTTTGATTATGAGACACCAGTGGGTAAAAGCTGCTGTGGTCCATCTTCATTGTCATATATTTTATGGATCAAGCTGTGAGACTGTACATGCATGGGAAAGTCCACGCTATGATCAAGCTGTAATATTGTTCACATGATCAGTATGGGAAAGATACAGAATCTGCAAATCACTTTATCATCAGACGTGGAGCTTAAGTTTTCACGAATATTCAACTACTTTAAAATGGTATAAAGATATTAATGCTATTTTGTAGATGTGCTGGATAAAGGTTTAAGCAGATCGTGTGATGGCAGGATAAAAGGGACAAAGAAAAAGTAAGATTGGTATATTCTAAACGTGAGTTATGAATGCACTAATTTTTGTTGATATATAGTCCATTAATACCCATGTGGCTATACATGGATATGTATATTCTGCGTACTTTATGGTATATGGTTGATATTCTGTATGATTTAGATGGACGTGGGATATAGTATACGTGATTTATGGAAAGTTATAAATTAGTTTTGAGTAATTTGTGTTCACACGATGAAACAAAAAGATGGACGTGTGCTTGAAGACAGAAATTACTTGTGGACCATGTATTGTGACGTATGGTATTATCTGCCAAGCCGCTGACAAGCTTTGGTTTGACGCTGACAAGAATAAAGTTAACGCTGTTAGAAAGCGTTGACACGTGTTGTCCGAGAAATGTTTGTTCAAGCGCTGATAGGTATTGTCCGATATTGGGCAATACATATGGTTAAGATATTCGACAGTGAAGGTTATTGGACAACAAAGGAATAACTGTTGTTTGGAAAATTGGTAAGGTTTTTAGCACACAAAAAGAGGAAAGTATTTACACGCAAAGGTACATGGAATCTCTATTTTATTTAGAATATCGTGTTGATATTAATGGCTCGGATATTTTTAAAAGGGGTTAATGATTTTTACGAAAGTTAGAAACAATTCATGAAGAATTTGATGGATATTAGATTATGTAATCGGGGTCCTTGTGAAAGAGTTATCCAATCAAGTACTTTTACATATGGTATGAAGAGATGTAATTTCATTAAAATTCGTCATGAAGAGGTGTTGGCTTAAGGGGAAGAATTCTTGTGGTAAGTTTGATTTTGGAAGAAGATTTTCGCGAGTTTGTGTTTTATCATATTGTTAAAGTGGTGGACATCAGCCATTGACTTTAACAATAACTTGTTTGTGCTTTTAATGGTTGGTGACGAAGACTTGTCATAACACTTGAAGGAGTTACATTATCGTGCTCAGTGTCTCACAAAGGATGAGAATGTTGACAAGAGATCGAGGTCTACTTATACTTTCCTGTTTTCTTATAAGTTCGACGTCACGTGGATAGTACAAGATACGGAACACAAGGTTGGGTTATTCTACTTCTACATCAAGAATATTATAGTTATTTTTCTTCAAGATCATTACATAGAGCCTATATTTGGAGAATCTTCTATTGCATACACTATTTCCTTCCCTATTGATGTGACAAAAAGGGGAAGACATGCATGCTACACTTGAGGGGAAGCAATTTGAAGATGATGTACCACTTATAAGAGATACACAAAGAGTTATGCCGACATCAACTAGGGGAAGATTGTTGGGTCAAAAAGTTGATGTGGCAAAAACTCAAAATAAAGAAACAAGACATTTGTTCACGTGACGCTGACATATGAAAGCTAGGCGTTGATACATGTATTTTGGACGCTGACATGTGAAAGCTAGGCGTTGATAGATGTCTACGGTTTAATAGAATCTTCTATTTAGGGAATATATTAAATATATTATTTAGTATATAGTTATCTAAATAGAAGATATACATGTTATTCATAGTTACCTCTTGTAAAACCCTAATCCTTACACTATAAAAGGAACCAAGGGTTATTAGGTTTTTCATAACTTCATTCACAATGTAAACCTAAAGCGTGTGTCGGCTAGGTGTGGGATTCAATGTATACACACCTAGTGATTGTTTGTTATTAATATAATGAGCAATCCAATTGTTAGTAATTCTGTGTTTTGTGCCTAAACACCTTGTTTCAAAGTTATTGTTCTTTTCCGCTTTGATTGTAAATCATATGAACAATGATTATGCCTAGCAGCTAAAAGATTCGAGGAAACCAAGGTTTCCACATGAATTACTCAAATGGATTGCTAATTATATTAATAATAAACAATCACTAGGTGTGTATACATTTAATCCTACACCTAGTCGACACACGCTTTAGGTTTACATTGTATATGAAAGTTATGAATAAAACCAAAGACCCTTGTTCCTTTTATAGAGTAAGGATTAGGGTTTACAAGAGATAAGAATGAATAAACATCTAAATATTCTATTTAGATTAACTATATTCTAAATATCGTCCTACAATATCTTGAATATATCCTCTAAATATAACTCCATCAGCGTCTTGATATTTGTCAGCATCTAGAATACATGTGTCAGCGTCTAGCTTTCACGTGTCAGCGTGTCTGAACAAACGTCTTGATATTTCTTCATTTTGAGTTTCTGCCACATCAACTTTTAGACCCAACAATCTTCTGATGTCGGCAAAACTCTTTGTGTATCTCTTGTAAGTGGTACATCATCTTCAAATTGCTTCCCCTCAAGTGTAGCATGTATATCTTCCCCTTGTTTGCCAAACCTAAGTGTAGCATGTATATCTTCCCCTTTTTGTCACATCAAATAGGGAAGGAAACAAATTATGCAATCGAAGATTCTCCAAATATAGGCTATGTGTAATGATTTTGAAGAAAAATAACTATCTTGATGTAGAAGTAAAATGACCCAAACTTCTTGTTTCTTTTCAGTCACCCAATTGCTCACTAGTTGATAAACTCCTCCCCTAGTTGCTGCCACAAACTAGAGAAAAATGCAACTCTTTCATTGCAAAAAGGTGGCTCAGTTTTTATTACATGGGACTTGTAACCCCCACAACTATAAGCCAGTTGTTAGCTATAACAATATATTAATCCAACGAAAAGGCGTATTGCTCACCTATCAGTTTTTGTTACATACTGTACTGGTAACCTCCACAACTATGAGGCAGCTGTTAGCTATAACAATATATTTAATCCAATGAAAAGGTGTATTGCTCACCTATCAGTTTTTGTTACATACGGTACTAGTAACCTCCACAACTATGAGCCAGTTGTAAGCTATAACAATATATTTAGTCAAAATGACAAGGTGTATTGCTCACCTACACAAGAAAACACTTTTGTGAAAACCAACTCCAACATCAAATTTACCATAAGAATTCTTCCCCTTAACCATATATTTCCTCTAAAAATAACGAGCCATAAATATCAAATTGATATTCTGTATAAAAACGGAGATCCCATGTACCTTCGTGTGTAAATACCTCGTTTTGTGTGCAAAAACCTATCCAATTCCAAACAGCAGCAATTTCTTTGTCATCCAATTACCTTCTTTATCCAAGATATCATCACTGTGTGTTGTCCAATATCAGACAACACTTGTCAGCGTATGAAAAATTATATATCGGACAACACTAAGTTTTTCTGTAAGCGCCTACAACAACCTTGTCAGCGCCATCTTTATACACGTCAGCGCCTGGCCATCAGTGTCTCAACCACGCTTTGTCAGCGTCAATGACATCCACTGACACCTACTTCAATCTGCGTTTAGAAAACATACGTCAGCGGCTAATTGATCTAGGGTTTTATAAACCCTAAATCATGATTTTATGTGAATACCATTAACTGCAGTGAATCTTAGACTTCGAATATCTTTTGCATGAGAGCTCAGATCGAAGATCCCTTCGGTGAGATCCTAGACACAAGTTCCAAGAACCTTCAGTTAGAATTTCACGATGATCCAACAGTTAACGAAGGAGAAATCTTGTTTTTACTATTACTGTTCACAGAAAACAACATATGACCACTGCTGACTTCGACGCTTAATAACTTTTTGTTGGGGATAGATCTCGACAATCCCTCCAGTGAATATCTAGATATAAGT
This sequence comes from Glebionis coronaria, assembly GCA_025667525.1. Lineage (NCBI taxonomy): Eukaryota > Viridiplantae > Streptophyta > Magnoliopsida > Asterales > Asteraceae > Glebionis > Glebionis coronaria. The sequence continues at coordinate 442,961,544 of CM046878.1, read as the reverse complement.
ATGTAGAACACACACATTAAATTTCGTGGCGATCCAACGGTTAAATATTAAGTTATGGCCTTTCTGAATAAGGCTGCACACACAAAACCGCCCAGAAAACCCCTATACGGAATTTTCTTCATTCTCACAACACGAACACCTTGTTGGTCCTAGCATCACGAGCCACGAGGCTCTGATACCAATTGTGGAAACCTAAGTTTTCTAGATCTTTAGGCTGATAGGAACGATTCTCATTCACTTGATTGAATCAAGGCGAAATAAAATGAATAACATTAACAAGGTGTTTAGGCACAATAACACATGAATTACTCAAATGGATTGCTCATTATATTAATAATAAACAATGACTAGGTGTGTATATATTTAATCCTACACCTAGTCGACACACGCTTTAGGTTTACATTGTATATGAAAGTTATAAATAAAACCTAAGACCCTTGTTCCTTTTATAGAGTAAGGATTAGGGTTTACAAGAGATAAGAATGAATAAACATCTAAATATTCTATTTAGATAAAATATATTCTAAATATCGTCCTACAATATCTTGAATATATCCTCTAAATATAATTCCATCAGCGTCTTGATATTTGTCAGCGTCTAGAATACATGTGTCAGCGTCTAGCTTTCACGTGCAGCGTGTCTGAACAAACGTCTTGATATTTCTTCATTTTGAGTTTCTGGCACTAATGTAGCAATTTTGCATCAATTAAAGTTCGTTTTCTCGGAATCTCTTCGAATTGATCTCTGGTTAATTGTGTGAGATTAGTTGTTCTTGGTGAATCAAGTAAAAGGGTGTCGTTGTCTAAAACTAAAGAAAAATAAAGACTTGAACAATTAAAGATAAAGTAAAGACGGTGAAAGGAAACAATGAAAGATAAAACTTGACGGGAAATAAATGACGAGAAATTTAAAAGGCAAATAAAAATAAACGACTCAAATTAAAACTTAAATAGAAAGGAAAGCAAGTAAAAGTGCAAGTAAAGAAAATGTCGGGAAAATAAAGTTTAAAAACTGAAAACTAAAAATTCAATAAAAAGTTATTCGGAATGTTTACTATGCGGAATAAAGATGGAAAAACGACCTATGCGGAAAATGAATGCTATGCGGAATAAAAAGAGACAATTCAGCTATGCGGAATAAAATAAAAAAAGGCTATTCGGAAAAAGTAACACTATGCGGAAAATTAAAGCTATGCGGAAAAAGACTCTATTCGGAATATCTGAAAAATGACTATGCGGAAAAAGTAGAAAATGTCCTATGCGGAATATTTAAAAGGAACCTTTATGCGGAATAATCGGAACATTCCGAATGGGGGTTTCCTATGCGGAATAATCTGAACATTCCGAATAGGGTTCCCTATGCGGAATATATGATATTCCGAATAGGGTTTCCTATGCGGAATATTAAAATTTCCGAATAGGGAAACAAGAAATCAAATCATTCGGAATAACCGATATTCCGAATAAGGGACGAAATTTAGCAGCTATTCGGAAAGTCTGGGAAAGATACAGTAACAGAGACGAGACTCAGAAAATGAAGAACAAAGTACGAATTTGATTAAATCTATCCAAATCGAACCAAAAGATTAAACCAAAGCAATCAATAAACATCAACTAACAATAATCAATCAAAACAAATCATCAAAACTAACAAATAAAGCCAAATCAATCAAAACCCACTTGATTGAAAATAAGAAAACTCAAGAACATGAACACAAAGATCAAGAACAAATCAAGCAAGAAAGGAAGAAGGAGATTAACAATAAAGTAAAGATTAACATCAATTAAATGGAAACTTACTTGGAATTAAAAGAAAATTAAAGGTGCATTACATAAAGATTAAGGTGCATAAAAGTAAAGAACATGAAAATGAAAATGGTGGAAGGATGGGTTGTCAAGCCACCAACAACTCTCAACAAATGAGGTTGGTTGGTATTTATAGGGAGATTAGGGAGGAGCTTAGGAAGCTTCCTCCCTCTTTCTTCTTTCTCTTAATTGCACCCTTGGGTCCTTGATCTCTTTAATCTTTTGTTAGTCTTCTTAATACTTGGACTTTTCTTGGGATTTCTTCAAACTCGTCTTGTATTTTCTTCATAAATAAGACTCGAGTTCTTCGGCTTTTTAGTAAACTTCCGTCTTTGACTTTTTCTTCGATAAATCTTCAGAATTGGTCTTGGACTTCCGTTCTTTTTCCACTCTTGATCTTTCGACTTCATCTTTCGTCTTTTTCTTCGATAAAAGCCCGTGAATGCCGTGTTTTCTCCACTTTTCACCTTTTCGTCCTAAATTACAACAAAAACACAAACCACGCATAATTCCGACATAAATGACATAAAATACACGTTTTGGCTTGGTTATTATTGTAATTAAGTGGTAAAAAGGATGGGTGTTTACACACCTATCAAATCCCCTACACTTGACCATTGCAATGTCCTCATTCAATGCATTAGTTACAAAGCATGTTTACATTTTTCATCATAATCAATCCACGTTGGCCTTTATTAAAGAGATAGAAAATTATAAAAATGCAAAGCAAAGAAATTAAAAGCATACCTTGGGTTTTGAAAATGTCATGAATAATCATCATCCTCAACTTTTCACTTTCTCCATACCAAGCTTAAAAACGAGATCATTGTTATTATAAGTTAGTAAACTTACACGAATTCATGTGGGCCAATTATTCACTTAGACTCCCTTATTCCTATGGGTATCTCTTATATTTTATTATTTGTCTTGAATGATCCCGAAGATGCATTGTTTGACTTATTTCGATAATTATTAAGTCTGAAAATAAAGTGCACGATTTAATCAATAGTTAGCTAAAGGACCAAATCTTTTAAAACTGCTTCTCGGGATATCAAAAAGTTCATATCTTGGCATAACTTGGTTCGCGATTTGAGACCTTTCTCGGGCCGATATTTGGCAGCGATTTCATACTTCAAATCTTGAGAGACGTTCGTGAAATAATGGTCTTCTCTTCATAATTGGAATTTCTTCTCTTGGAATTGTTGAGAGATTCTTCATATATGGACCACGACTTCTTCATTTTTCTCCAATCTTTATTTTGGATTTTGATATACAACGATCCGCCTCCTTTATTGACTTGGATCTATTTATCCTCATACCTTGTTAGGGTCTTTTCGGATACACTTCTCCATGACTTTTTTTGGGAGTTTTTGCTTTTCGTCGTGTGTCTCGATCCTTCATATTGATTTTCGATAAATGATTCTTCACATCACTTTTGGATCTTTAGCAACAAAACATAGCCCTCATGCCTTGTTAGGGCCTTTTCGGACTCGCCAATCTTCGCGCCCCGCTTCATAAGTTATGCCTTGGCTATGAACTCTCGTCATTACCGAGCAACTTTTAAACGATCTGGGGCTAGAAGCTAAGTAACTTTTCGAATCGTACAACCTTATTTATTAGCAGATAAATTTATTAGCAAGCGATGGGAGAATAGGCTTATAATTAACTCACATAAATTCACGAAAGAATACCGACTTATAATTGGCTCTATCATCTCTCGTTCTCCACAGTTTAAAATCTCAAGTAATGAGACTCGTGGATACTTAGCCAATTAAATCAAAGTTTTGGGTTTTCGAGTCGTCTATAGGATCTTGCAAATTCTTAGACTCTTTCAAGTTTAGAAATCGCATCTTAAAGTTCCCTTGATAAACGACTCTCTAGGATCAATTATAGGAACTTGCGAAAAGTTCTTGTTCTTAACCCGTGAGAGTTAAGACTTTCGCGTTTTAAAGCTCCCTATATAAAAGCCTAGCAAAACTTGACTTAAACACGTTAAGGATACTAGCTAGAGTAAACTCGGATTGAGTCAAAAGATTCACAACGTTTGAAAATTAAACCACTTATTAAACATTTATTCAAGCAAAGAAAGAAAATAGCTATACAAAAGGGAAAAACTAATAGGCCAAAATAGATTAAAAATTTTGAAAAATGTCGAAAAATCGATTTTCTGGTTAAAATGAGGACAAATACAAGGAAAAGACCACTTAACTTCGATAGAAGTCTCCCCTACACTTAAGATAAACATTGTCCTCAATGTTTAAGCATGTGGGAGTAAACTCCCCTACACTTAGGACATTGTGCACTTTGTTTAAATCTCGCTAAGGAAGAGACAACTAAAGAGATTCCTATTTTAATATTGAGAAATATAAAATAGTGAATCGAAAAGAGTTTAGGATAGAACCGGGAAGAAGGGAACACAGAATCACGGTTCGTCAAGAGTCATCAAGAGTGTGTCTTTGAAGCTCTAATCCCTGCAATGATAAGAAAGAAAACAAGAAACTCCAACGGGGGCTCCCCCCTACACTTATGATGAAAATAGATAGATAATTGGGTTGCCTCCCAAAAAGCGCTTGTTTTTGTTGACCGAGTCACGAGCCTGACTCGTCCCCGAATTAAATGGTCCATGGGGAAGCCTCGAGTGTGATACCGGGATCAAAGACCTTGTCCTCGTTCCCGGTGGACATCAACAAAGGAGAGGCGGGGGAGTAAGTCTTAAAAGGGAGAAAGGTCCTTTCAACATACGTATAGTATGTGAATTCAAGATCCACGGGAGGTGGGTTGGGTAAAGTAAGCACATTGTCATCCCCCAAAGACAATGAATGCTGAGCAAACGGCAAAGCCGTATTGTTATCAATCATAGCATAATCAATGTCACCTCCCGGGTCAAAGCACTCATCCTCCGAGATAGTCTCTAAAGGGGAGGATGAAAGGTGCTCGGGAGGGGGACTTGGGGCAATATTTTCCTGCAGCAGATTATCAAAAATAATGTCCCCCTCCATGTCATCATCATCAATACCTGGAGGCATGGAGTGAATGTCGATTTCTTCCAGCAATGGGTCATTATCTTCAACGGTAGGAGTAGATGGAGGTAAAGGCTTGGAAATATCAAGAGAAGTCAACTCTTCGATTTGAGCAATAAGAAGGTGCACTTTCCGTAATCTATCACGAAGAAGTACGTCTTCCACCTCATCCACAAGATCATGTTCATCGGTGAACTTCTCGTAAACCGGAGAGAATAAATCGTCATCACCCGTATCTCCCGGTGGAGATTGAGAAATTTCAAAAGTGAAATTCTCATAGCAGAGAGAAGAATCGTCATCACTAGGATCGACCTCTTCTGTAAGAGCAACGTCGTCCTCAGGCTCCATAGCAGGTAAGTCACAAACCTCATCATCCAATACTTTGTCGAGAACAACATCACTCAGCTCATTCAACGAATCTAGATTCTTAGATACAGTAGGAACATCGACAGTAGGAGCAGCAACTTCAGAAGATTGATTGAAAGGGTAGACATCATCGTCGTCGTCATCATCATAATAGATGGGACGAGTCCAGTTAGGAGTGACATAGTCGGCTAACTCTTCCTTGATAACCTCCACATCTTTAAGAAGCTCATGCAACAACTTTTGTTGTTCATCGCCCCGAGTATGTTCAATTTAACCAATTCTATCCCATGCTGTAAGTAAACATTTAGGTGTAGAAAAGAAGGGAAAACGACGAAATTGGCTCAAAAAGGTGTCGGTGGTTTTCAAGGTTTCGTCCACATCAAGCAACGGTTGCCTTTCCTGATGTAAGTCAGCTCGAAGTTGAGCCATACTTTCTAGAATGTCATTCAAAGAAGTGAGTTGTTGATCAAGACTAGTTTGCTGAGAAGATTGATGAGTGAGGGTGTGATGTGGGGGCTCAAAATGTTGAAAACCTGAATTATAGCATGATTGTGGCTCATAGTAGTTCATCGGGTGGGAAGAATTAGAAACCGGGTTTGGTTCATAATAATCCATAGGTGAAGAAAACTGAGGACACAGATTTTGCTCATAATAATTCATTGGTTGACAATAGGAAGTATCGTGAGGACCCCCACAGTTGTTGTAGAACGGTTGAGGAGAAAGACTGGGTGCGTCATGTGGATAGCTATTATCATAGTCATAATTGTACCCCGGTTCTTGCCCGTGATCATACGGGTATGGAACCGGGCACGAAATATGCCAATGAGAATCGCTTCCACAAAAGGTGCACATGGGAATAGGGGGTGGGTTCAAAAAGGATGAATTAGTCGAGTTGCACAAGGGACAAAATCCGAATTGTGTGTTGTCGATATCGTTTCCGCACCGCTCACATGTACACCATTGACAAGAGTCATTCCCATACAGTTGTCTCCCGCACCCGACACAATGGACATAAAAATCCATGGAGAAAGATAGATAAGCAAGAAGAATATTTTTGGTGCAAAACTTTGAAAAAGAAATGCGTTTTATGATTTTTCAAATGTTTTTGGTATTTTTGAAGAAAAATAACGTTCACGAGTGAACGGATCCCAAAATCCAACGCTTCACTCACAAAAAACCTTCAATCTTCACGAAAAGAGCCGGCAGCGGCGCCATTTTAATGTAGCAATTTTGCATCAATTAAAGTTCGTTTTCTCAGAATCTCTTCGAATTGATCTCTGGTTAATTGTGTGAGATTAGTTGTTCTTGGTGAACCAAGTAAAAGGGTGTCGTTGTCTAAAACTAAAGAAAAATAAAGACTTGAACAATTAAAGATAAAGTAAAGACGGTGAAAGGAAACAATGAAAGATAAAACTTGACGGGAAATAAATGACGAGAAATTTAAAAGGCAAATAAAAATAAACGACTCAAATTAAAACTTAAATAGAAAGAAAAGCAAGTAAAAGTGCAAGTAAAGAAAATGGCGGGAAAATAAAGTTTAAAAACTGAAAACTAAAAATTCAATAAAAAGTTATTCGGAATGTTTACTATGCGGAATAAAGATGGAAAAACGACCTATGCGGAAAATGAATGCTATGCGGAATAAAAAGAGACAATTCAGCTATGCGGAATAAAATAAAAAAAGGCTATTCGGAAAAAGTAACACTATGCGGAAAATTAAAGCTATGCGGAAAAAGACTCTATTCGGAATATCTGAAAAATGACTATGCGGAAAAAGTAGAAAATGTCCTATGCGGAATATTTAAAAGGAACCTTTATGCGGAATAATCGGAACATTCCGAATGGGGGTTTCCTATGCGGAATAATCTGAACATTCCGAATAGGGTTCCCTATGCGGAATATATGATATTCCGAATAGGGTTTCCTATGCGGAATATTAAAATTTTCCGAATAGGGAAACAAGAAATCAAATCATTTGGAATAACCGATATTCCGAATAAGGGACGAAATTTAGCAGCTATTCGGAAAGTCTGGGAAAGATACAGTAACAGAGACGAGACTCAGAAAATGAAGAACAAAGTACGAATTTGATTAAATCTATCCAAATCGAACCAAAAGATTAAACCAAAGCAATCAATAAACATCAACTAACAATAATCAATCAAAACAAATCATCAAAACTAACAAATAAAGCCAAATCAATCAAAACCCACTTGATTGAAAATAAGAAAACTCAAGAACATGAACACAAAGATCAAGAACAAATCAAGCAAGAAAGGAAGAAGGAGATTAACAATAAAGTAAAGATTAACATCAATTAAATGGAAACTTACTTGGAATTAAAAGAAAATTAAAGGTGCATTACATGAAGATTAAGGTGCATAAAAGTAAAGAACATGAAAATGAAAATGGTGGAAGGATGGGTTGTCAAGCCACCAACAACTCTCAACAAATGAGGTTGGTTGGTATTTATAGGGAGATTAGGGAGGAGCTTAGGAAGCTTCCTCCCTCTTTCTTCTTTCTCTTAATTGCACCCTTGGGTCCTTGATCTCTTTAATCTTTTGTTAGTCTTCTTAATACTTGGACTTTTCTTGGGATTTCTTCAAACTCGTCTTGTATTTTCTTCATAAATAAGACTCGAGTTCTTCGGCTTTTTAGTAAACTTCCGTCTTTGACTTTTTCTTCGATAAATCTTCAGAATTGGTCTTGGACTTCCGTTCTTTTTCCACTCTTGATCTTTCGACTTCATCTTTCGTCTTTTTCTTCGATAAAAGCCCGTGAATGCCGTGTTTTCTCCACTTTTCACCTTTTCGTCCTAAATTACAACAAAAACACAAACCACGCATAATTCCGACATAAATGACATAAAATACACGTTTTGGCTTGGTTATTATTGTAATTAAGTGGTAAAAAGGATGGGTGTTTACACACCTATCAGGCACATCAACTTTTAGACCCAACAAAAATGGGTACAATTTAATTACATTCTAATCATGGTTTAATTAAATTAATACTATACTTTAATTTAATTTTATAATTATCAGTTATGGTAAAGTTTTATTATTATAAATCATGTTATATTATTAATTAATATAATCACTTCTAAACCATGTCTTATATTATTAACTAATAATTATTTTGTTAGACTAAAGTATGTATTTATTAATAAACTTTACTGTATTATGACATTTTATTAATCATGGCTTATTAAATATATTCATTAAGCTGTAGCTTATATCATATTCTTATTAAGCAAGCTTATTGCTATTTATGGAAACTTTCTATTTTGGAAACTTACTAATTATGGAAAAACTCTATTTTTGGAAACTTACTAACTATGGGAAATTTCTATTTTTTTAAACTTACTATTTATGGAAACTTACTATTTTTGGAAAGTTGCTATATATGGAAACCTGCTATTTTTGGAAAGTTACTATATATAAAAACCTGCTATTTTTAAAAAGTTAGTCATTATGAAACATCAGGTATAATAACACATAAAACATGAAATACGTTAATTAAGAACACATGAAACACCAAGAAATACATGATAAAACATGAAACAGTAAAATAAGTCAAGAACACGTAAAATAAGTCCAGAACAAGTAAAATAAGTCAAGAACAAGTAAATTAAACTAAGAATCAGTAAGTTATACATTAAACAAAAAACTCGCTCACGTCCTTTATTATGTAGCACTCGTGAAGTCGGAGTAGCTACTTTCCGCTTTCATCTTCATTTCATAACTGGACATAAGGTACGGATATTCCGTCTTTCAGTAAGGACATTCTCTTTCTATGATTAGGACTCCCCGTTTGCTGCCTCCTGTTTTCCCCAGACGTTTACATGTCATAAAACTTTTCAGTAATTACTATGTTATTATTTTAATTTACGTGAGCTATATATACATGCATTACCATGTCCACCTAGTTATGGAGGTACCATAATCAAAACACTTGAGGCACTGGTGTTATGACTCTTCCGCGACGAGAATGATTACTCGCGGCGTCCCTTTCAGTTATTGACCATTTATTATTATCATGTGGGGCGTATGGGTGCATCCTAGTACATGTTTTGCAGGTTTACCAGGTGACTGTGGTGTGTGCTCTACATCTGTCACATTGGAGATGATCCCTCCACCCAGAATAATATAATTTGAGGCAACCCCTCTAATTGCAACCCCTCTAAAAAAGAGTGACCGTATGCCTACAGCCACACTCATTTTTTAGCATTTGTGACTAAAGGTCTCGCAACCGTAAGTGTCTTTAGGTCACAAGTTCGTCTTAGTGACCATAACCATCAAAAGAAAGTGACCAATACTCGAAAATGTGTGACGAACTAGGCACAATATTTGGTTGTCTAGTGCATATGTGTGACGATAAACAATTTACAGTTACACGAGTTCTCTTAAAAAGTGACAACTGTTTATCCTTTTGTCACATCAATATACAATATGTGTGACATTTACTATGTGATTAGTGTATTTTGTTTGACTATATGCATCCAATGGTCACTTGAATTGTATGTTTAAGTGACCTTTTATGATATTTAGTCACACAAATTATGTTAATGGTAGTGAGTTTACCAAATACAATGAACCTAACATTGACCAATAATAGTAACAAGTGTGACTGTATGCTTTGTAAAGTCAAGCAAATTGTATTATGTGTGACTATATGCATCCAATAGTCACCTAAATTGTATGTTTGTGTGGCCTCTTATGATATTTAGTCACACAAATCATGCTAATGGTTTTGAGTTAGTAACATACAATTAATTAAAGAGTGACCAATAGTAGCAGTAAGTGTGACTGTATGGTTTGTCAAGTTAAACAAATTGTATTTTGTGTAACTATATGCATCCAATGGTTACTTGAATTGTATGTTTGAGTAACCTTTTATGATATATAGTCACACAAATCATGTTAATGGTAGTGAGTTTGTCACATACAATGAACCTAAGAGTGACTAATAGTAGTAACAAGTGTGACTGTATGCTTTGTAAAGTCAAGCAAATTGTATTTTGTGTGACTATATGCATCCAATAGTCACATAAATTGTATGTTTGTGTGGCCTCTTATGGTATGTAGTCACATAAATCATGCTAATGGTTGTGAGTTAGTCACATATAATTAACCAAAGAGTGACCAATAGTAGTAATAAGTGTGACTGTATGCTTTGTCAAGTTAAGCAAATTGTATTTTGTGTGACTATATGCATACAATGGTCACATGAAGTGTATGTTTGTGTGAATATTTATGATATGTAGTCACATAAATCATGTTAATGGTAGTGATTTTGTCACATAAAATTTACCAAAGAGTTACCAATACTAGTAATAAGTGTGACTGTATGCTTTGTCAAGTCAAGCAAATTGTATTTTGTGTGACTATATGCATCCAATAGTCACATGAATTGAATGTTTGTGTGGCCTCTTATGATATGTAGTCACACAAATCATGTTAATGGTACTGAGTTTGTCACATACAATTAACCAAAGAGTTACCAATAGTAGTAATAAGTGTGATTGTATGCTTTGTCAAGTCAAGCAAATTGTATTTTGTGTGATTATATACATCCAATAGTCACATGAAATGTATGTTAGTGTGACCTTTTATGATATGTAGTCACACAAATCATGTTAATGGTAGTGACTTTGTTACATAAAATTATCCAAAGAGTTACCAATAGTAGTACTAAGTGTGATTGTATGCTTTGTCAAGTCAAGCAAATTGTATTTTGTGTGACTATATGCATCTAATAGTCATATGAAGTGTATGTTTGTGTGACCTTTTATGATATGTAGTCACACAAATCACGTTAATGGTAGTGAGTTTGTCACGTAAAATTAACCAAAGAGTTACCAATAATAGTACTAAGTGTGACTGTATGCTTTGTCAAGTCAAGCAAATTGTATTTTGTGTGACTATATGCATCCAATAGTCACATGAATTGTATGTTTGTGTGACTTTTTATGATATGTAGTCACACATATCATGTTAATGGTAGTGAGTTTGTCACATAAAATTAACCAAAGAGTTACCAATAGTAGTAATAAGTGTAACTGTATGCTTTGTCAAGTCAAGCAAATTGTATTTTGTGTGACTATTTGCATTCAATAGTCACATGAATTGTATGTTTGTATGACTTTTTATGATATGTAGTCACACATTAGAATGTGACTAACAATGTTAATAAGCGTTACTATGTTTCATCTTCTAGTCACCTTTCAGAATTTAATAAAAACAAAAAACGAAATTTTGGAAATCAAATTTTAATTGCATTAATATATAAAATTGAATGTACATAAGCAAATCAACAATTGTAATGTCGTGTTATTCTTTTCACAAAGAATCACACTTGTAAAGACTTTGAATCACCGTATTGTAAAGTCTTTTGAGCCTTGTTATTCGTAGCCTGTTTCTGAATATGAGGAATAGTTGTAAATGTACTGCCTGCTGGAACGTTCATCGAGCGCTTAGATCTTATCTTTGGTGCACTTTCAACAATAGCTTTTATGGTATTTGGTGGTGTTGTTTCCTGTAGGGAAACAAAAGCTGTGTATTAAACATTGAACTAAATATGAAAAGCTATGTATATGTAGGATGATAAATCAAGTGTATGTACCTTTTGATCAAAAAAAACCTTTTCCTTTGGCCATGCCACAAAACTACCTTCTACATCCTGAACACTTTTTAAACCATTATTTCCGTCATCAGGTATAAATATCTACTAGGGATTCATCAAGTGAAACTTTGTAGCAATTTTTTGGCAGTGGTTGGTTATGAATCATTATAGTGTCTCCATGCTTATACTTGTATACCATACCGTTAGCAATGATAATTGTCCTCGAGATGTTCCACAGTTTGCACTTAAATGTCTGAAGAAAATATGTTTACATGAATTAATGAGAAATAAATTAAACAAGTAATTATTGAATAATGATGAAATACTTACAATTGGTAGTGATGGTAGAGACTGATTTACTTTAGATTTAGAAGGTGTACGCTTCTTTCGTAATGATGAAATAGGTACGTCTTGTTGTGACGAGGGAGACAGATTTTCTTGTGATCCGGAAGCTGGAGAAATATCTTCTTGAGATTGGGAATTTTGAAGTGGAGACTTCTTTTCTAATGATCTAGTCTTATTTTTTGATGCCCTAGTTCTAATAGGTCCTTTCATATATACATAACACAGTAAATAAGTCATGTATGTACAATTTAAAAACCAAACATGGTTTTTTTATAACTTACCTTGTTCGCAGTTGTAGTTACAGTGTCAAATCCTTGTTCGCAGTTGCAGTTGCCTTAGACTTTAAAATTATCACACCATTCTGAACTCCACCACCACTTATCGACGTACTTTGCTCCTTATTAGGTATCGTATTTAATGTATTAGTTTTCAGTCATAATACCTACAAAATATAAGTATGTTAAATGTTATTCGTATTATAGACATAAAATCATCGTATCAAAATTAGAAAACTAGTCTTACATTTGACTGATTTGGCGTTAACTCTTCTATATTAACCCCATGTGCAGACATAACTTTCAACATGTTATTAAGAAATTCCTGTGTTTGTGACATCTGGGTGGTTAATTGAGTGATTGTAATCTCTTTATCTTTACGCGCATTTCTCTTCTTATCAAGTTTAGTTTCAAGCATCACAATCCTTACATCGGTTCCTTGTTTCCTTCTAGGAAGATCAAAGAACTTCATGCACGTAACTCTACCTCCCACTCCTCTTGCATACCCTCCCTTGTCCTTCCCTAATACATGTGATAATGAATCTGTGCCACTAGCAACCGTCAAGGTTCCATCTCTGATTTGTGCCTCTGCTTCCATCTACACACAAAAAATGGTAAATAATTTGTTATACGAATATAAACATAATATACAAAAATTTGCAATAACACTTACAATCTTAGTGCCCACTTTGGTTGTTTTATCATCTATCTCTTTTCTGACCCTTCCATTAAACCATAATACACCACGGGGGTGGGGGTGGGGGTGGGGGGGGAGGGCTCTTGATCTGGTTCAATTTCATCTTTTTTGATCTTCCAAACATCAAATACATAAAGATGAAAAGTTAAGCCAACATAGACAACAGTGTTAGGATATTACACCAATATAACCTTACCATTTTCTCTTTTATATATACATAACCACCACGTCCCATTGTATGCTGATAAAGAGACTTGGAACGTGCCAATTTATTTGCAGCTGATTTCACCAATCAAAAGAGATAACTGGATGTGAAGTTGCTAGTATGTGCTATTTTTTATACTAATGTCAAAGCTTGTAATATGAATGATGTATGTAACAAAGTGTGTTTGTCATACGGAATTTCCGAACAATGCATACATACGGTGTATAGAAATGTAAAACGAAATGGAAATTAACAACCTTAAATTCTTTTGTGGCTGTGTGGTTTACAAAAGCAACCCACTGTTCGGCATTGACGATTTCTCTGTAAGTCTTTGGAACTTCATTTAGTTTTGCAGGTGTATCTAGGTTGGGAACTATGTGCATTGTTGCCATTTTACTTCGGGAATTTCTTAGAAGTTCACCTAGCTTATTCATAACCAACTTTTTAAAGGGCACATCAACTTCAAAGTATTGTTGCACATATTAACATGATGTTAAAGTAAATGTAGGAATAAGACTAATAGTTGGGTAAAAAAATTTGTATGTGTACCGTGGTTTCAGCCTGAAGTTTTTCTCTAGCTTCCTTTTTCCATGATAGAATCTTCAATCCTATATGCTCCCAAACCATATCTCCTAAAAACTGATAAAAAATGATCTATTTGGCCCTGATATTCTATTCAGTGCATTAAAGTTTACATTTATCTTCATGACACCTGCTTTTCCATATTTTGTCCGAAACTTAGATAACCTAGTTATACCCCTCCTATTTACAACCTTCTGTTTACTGATGTCTTCATCCTCATCTGATTGATCACCATAATCCTCTGATTCATAATCTCCTAGATTAAGGTGATTTACATCATGATTATTAACCAAAGAACCATCATTTAAATCATCATCATTAACCATATTCTGTTGATCATTGTTTATAGTGTTCATGATTATTGACCACAGATAGATGTGTACAAGAACAATAAGTGGAAATGGTATGAAACTAATGAAAAAATAATAGAGTTTTGAATATTTTGTGATTTTGAAGAAAAATCAGGGTTTGAGATGGAGATGGTGTTCGAAAATTATGGAAACTACATATGCATTAACTTAGCATGGTAATTCAAAATTTTAATGAAAATTTTGGCTCCAAATACAAAAATTTAAAACAACCAAATATTTTGAACTCCAAATTTGGCTCCAAAGCTTTCAGTTGCCTCCAAATTAAACATCCAAATTACATAAACTTTCCCTTTGAGTTTCCTGGTAAATTTAAAGTTTGAACAAATTATACTAATTTACACATTTTAACATTCAACCAGAAACCTTTAGTTTACACTGCATAAAAACTTGAACTAATATATTATAAGAAAATGGATATAAAAGATAGTGAATTGTACATGGACTTAAAATACTTATATTAACTAGTTAACAACCCCATATTGTTGATTACAGATAACTGATAATTGTTTCATAATGCTAGTAATGCATACAAATCTATTAAATTGTTGCAAATTGTAGGTTGAAAATACACCAGGTGCCCAGCAATAACAGACCAACAAAACACAAAAAATTTGTTCATATTAAACAGGGAGAACTGACATCATCCAACCTTCCTTTTGCCTTTGCTGTTGCTCCCCTCTACAGCATTCCTTGACCGAACCTTCTTCATAGGCCAACAACGACATTTGGTCTTGGAGCTTTTTGAGCTTTAATTTGGTAGTATGCTTTGATCTGGGAGTGTGCTTTCGTCTTGGAGCATCAGTTTAAAACAATGGAGGACGAAAATAGAGAGTACTTGAAGAACTTCTTGTCAAACTACAAATCGGACTTGTATTGCTAGGGGTGGGCGTGGAGGTCTACTTGATCATTGGCCTATTATAAGATGATTGATTGGATGGATTTAATGTATGGATTGTTCAATAATATAAAGAAGATGAAGGAAGGAGATGATGGAGTAGAGAGAGAAAGGAGAGAAAAGAGAAGAGTAGAGAGAGAAAGTAAAGATGAATTATGAAAATGTGTAAAATGAACAACCCCTCCTAACATGTTAGGAGGGGATATATATAGCCCACCCTACATGTGGGCTATATAGACTATACATTAACTAAATGGATCACGAGCCCATTACATAATTATCGTTGGAGCGACCGATCCTTCATAAATACGTAAAACGTATTTCCAACAATCTCCCCCTAAGGGAGGTCGCTCCAAGAGACAAAGTTCTAAATAGTCTATATCTCGTGATCTATGCTAACTAAGATGTGACCGAGACTTTATTGGGAAAGACGTATTTCCAACAATCTCCCCCTAAGGGAGGTCACATCTTTTTACAAAATCTTAAACCTAGCATCTATGCTTGAGTCTTCGATCTTGTTCTTGTGAATATGCTTGATGTGATCTTTGACTTTAGTCTTGAGCATGTTTCCTTGCCTTGACCTTGTGCATTCTTCACTTGTGATATTTGCCTCTTCGTGACTTCATGTTCCACATACTTATACTTTTAAATTCTTGAAAGCTTCAGAGTTTGATACAGCGGAAGACTTGACCTTCGGGCTTTCTTGAATTTGTTGAAGTACTAATTGTATGTAGTATAAGCATGTGGTGACGACTTCTTCTGGATTGTACACCGCAATGCCACCTTCTTGTTACGCTGCATAAGACAGTTAGCAACAAACAATATACACGGATGAGATGGCTTTGAACATTTCATTCTAATTCGGTAGCATTTTACCTCCGGTCGGTGAAGACCGTTGGACGATATTAAATATCGTACTTGTGGCAGGTAGTTTCAATAAAGAACCTCCTTGACAAGATTTCGCGGGTAAACCCGTTCTCTTTACTCGACCGTCCAAAGCTGACTGCGAACGTAAAGAGTGAATCATTTGGATAATCTTATCCGCATGATTTGAAGCCGTCAATTCATGTTCCTGGAACAAGTGAAGTTCAATTAAGAACCGCACCGTCGTTGCTTTCTAGTTTTCACTAGCTTGATTCATATAGAATCTTGCAAGTTACCTACCAAGTGCTGTTTGATGTTAACACTAGAAGGATTTCCATTCGTCACTGTAACTACTTAATAGTATTACTCTGAATGTTCTGGCAAGATCACTAAGATATTGCGTAGAGGCCTGGAACGTGTTTAAATTCATTTAAGAATTAAACCACTGTTGCTTTCTAGTTATCACAAGTTTGATTCATAAAGAATCGCACAAGTCACCTACCATGAGCTTTTTGATATTCGCTCAAGAAGGATTTCCATCTTCATTGTAAATACTTTCGTATTACTCGGATGTTCAGGCAAGATCATGAAGATTTGCGTAGGACTCTTAAGATCTTTCTTACTTTTCACAGTGTGTGAAGAAGCAAGGAAATATGAAAGTGTGTCCTAATGAGATATTTGATGATCTCAAATGGCTCTAGACTCGATCGTGCATTTTGGATTTTTAGTGATCGGAGGCTGGAGAGGAGTGCCACCTTTTCAATACCAATTTATTCGGAGTGAATAAATCAATAGATAATGCGTTGTCTCCGTGTGATTAAAACAAATATCTTTTGAGAGATATCTGAGTTAGCTGGGATGGGTTGTGCATTGCATCACTGGGTCCATGATGTCTGTCTTCAATATTAAGAATCATTAAACAATGATCTTAATAGCATATGTATTGACCCGGTTTCTGCCTAAGTTGTAAGGAGGGCTTCTTTCTTTACACCCTTTATCTTTACAATTCTTTTTCATTCTTCAACCCCTTCAATGCTTACCAATACGTCATCACTAGCACCTTGTTGTGATTGTTCCAGTGCTAACTTAAGTACTTGGTCGGCATTCAGCTACATTCACAATCTTTCTCCATCTTTCCTAAGGACTACTATTTCTAGCTATGGAATGTCCTTGGGAAGATTCCTCCGGTTCAAGAGGAATCATTGGACTTTAACCTATCCTACCATCCTTATGTCACCACAATCTTCATCATCGTGAATAGAGATGTTTTGGGAAAGTGTATGTCACCATGAAATCCATTTTGAAGTGCAAATCCATTTTGCTCCCCCTTAACATATGCCACGATATCCGAAAACATTTCGCACATGTCGGGATGAGCTAGCACGTTAAGTCAAACCATTTGTGATTAATCATTTCCCATATTAAATCACATTTTCTCCCCCATATTAAAAATATTAACTCAATCAATGTTTTTAATATCAGTTGATTTAATAGCGTTTTAAGAAAATTTGGGAAGAAAAATGCAAATCCAATTATCTTCATGAAATACACAAGCTCCCCCTCAAATTAATGAGGGTGTACTTGAAACGTAAATTAAATACCTTTTAAACACAAGTGTAAGGTATTTATCACGTGCAAAGATCATATATGATAATGAATTCACAAGATTAGCAATTTACGAGGTTGGACCTGAATGATGGAGAACATCATATGAAAGAAGCACATGGTTCTTGTTCACGAATGTTGGTCTTCCTCGTAACTTCTGAAGTTATCTCTTGACTCCATGTGTATGATTGATATCGTTGTCTTAACACCAATATGTGAACTTGGCACTCTCGGCATCAAGGATTCTGAATGCTGGACAATTGCTCCCCCTCAATTGTTGACCCGTGTTCTATTGAAAGAGCTGTAGTCACCGTTTGAGTAGTCGCATCGTCGAGTATGTAGATATCAATTGTAAGTTGCTACGGTTGGTGGAGATGATAACTTCGGATTCTGAAGTCAAAGCTTTCCGGTGAAATGCTTGACTTCAAAGTGAAAAGCGGGTTACTATCGGAAATAATAGCAAACCATTTTGAGCATGTTTTAAAAGTTTGAACTTCTGCTCGAACTTTATTTACAACCCTGTGTCATTATTGAATGACATTTCTAGGTTCGTAAATATTATCGATTCCAGAAGACATGCTCTTTTTATCAAAACATTTTTGAACACACAATTTTGAAAGATTTAGAAAAACCTTTTGAGAAATTCTGGAAAAATTGTGTTCAAAGTTTTGAAAACCAATTACTTGAGTTTAAGATTTGGAATATCTTAGGAAAGCTCAAGTCCGAGAAGTTGTAAACTTCTCGTTGTTAAGGACAAGTTTATCATCGGCGATAAACTTTCCTTTTATCTGAAGAACGAGGCCTAAGCTGACATTTACTTAGAAGTCGTGTTCATGAGCTTGAAAACTTTGACTGTTTTAACGGAAAGCTCATGACCGAGAAAGGTTAATTTCTCGTTATGAGGAAAAGTTCTCTTATTTAAAAGATACACTTTCCTTTATGAGCTTAAAACTTCGAATGTTTTAATACAAGCTCATGACCGAGAAAGATGAATTTCTCGTTAAGAGGATAAGTTATCATAAAAGATAATCTTTCCTTTATTTTAAATTCGAGTCACAGTCTGACATTTAACTGTAAGTCATGTACACGAGCTTAAAACCTTTGAATGGTTTTAACGTAAGCTCGTGTCCGAGAAAATTTAATTTCTCGTTAATGAGGATAAGTTTACCATCGGCGATAAACTTTCCTTTATTTGAAGAACGGGTCATCATCTGTTATTTAATGATGAACCAATGTGCATGAGCTTAAAAACTTGGAATGTTTTTGATATAAGCTTATGTCCGAGAAAAATTAATTTCTCGTTGTTAGGATAAGTTTACCATCGGCGATAAACTTTCCTTTCTTTGAAGATCGAGTTATAGTCTGTGATGTGACTATAAGTCCTTGTAAGCTTAGCCATGAATCCCCTGAGAAACTTGTTTTTCGATATCTTTTTCTTCAGCAACCAAACTCTAAGAGTGTCCTTAGTTGAACGGTATACAACGATTGGACCGCTTCGTTCTTTTGGAACATCATTTTTGGTACCTGCATTCTCATTAGAAGTTTGTATACTTTTGCATGGATTAGAGATATCTATTTTAGAAGCACGTAGGGGTTCACGGTTTTCTTTTCTTGTGTCAGAGGTGGCCTGAGGGGATGATTCACTTGTCTTAGTTGGCAAACGTTTCCTTTTATAGAAAACCTTAAGTTCAGGCTTAAGTGATGTATCATCCTTTGCAATTTCCTCCCTAGTAGTCTTCGTAGAATCAAAGACTATCCTAGTTAAAGGGCACTCGTTTCCTACAAAAGTGAAAGTTCTACCAGTGGGGCGCCACATTTTGACAACGGGTTTGATTTTGGCAACCCACTGGGATTTAAGTCTAGCACGGGAGTTCACCTCATTAAGTAGTTTCTTGATACAAGAATCATGATTTGCCGTAAAGACACATTTTCTACATGTTTTACAAGTAGCATATTTAATGTCCGAGTAAGATCTAGAATTCCTAGATGATTGATTGATGCTCCTAGGATGTGACATGCTACGGTTAGCAGTGTTGGGTAATCTAGAAGGCATCTGACTAGGTTGGACATTGCTATCTCTTACATGTGTCTTTTGAATAGCTTCCCTTTGACCAAAATCATGGCGCACATCAGTTGAACTACTTCTAGACGTGTTCATTGAACTATTCTTAGAGAAACTAGGGGTAATCATGTGATGAGGTCTTGCTAAAACTGATTTAGTCACCTTAGGCCTAGTTGGTGGAGTGACTGTTCTAGAAATATGACCCAAATCAACTTGGGAGGCAAACCGCGGTCTCGAGGATTGTGGTCGCTCGGATCTAAATGCAGTAGGTTGTCTGACAATCGGTTGTCTGACGAACTGATTTGTAGGTGGTTTCCCCAAGATTGATGGTTTTTCAAGCTTAGTGTCCACACTAGGTCCTCTATTTTTCCTTAACTCGTTTTTCAACGCGGCTATAGCAAAGACCTTTTCCTGTACTTGAGCCTTTAATGTCTCATTCTCTTTAAGCACTCTATCTTGGGATGCCAATTTAGACTCTAGTAACTGAATTTGCTTCAAAAGATTATCCTTTTCAGCTTTCGAATCCAAAACTTTTTGATCCAATTTTATTTCAAGAACAACGTTTGACTTTTCAAGTTTTTCAAAGTATGTTTCAAAT
The DNA here is from genome assembly GCA_025667525.1 of Glebionis coronaria. Classification (NCBI taxonomy): domain Eukaryota; kingdom Viridiplantae; phylum Streptophyta; class Magnoliopsida; order Asterales; family Asteraceae; genus Glebionis; species Glebionis coronaria. The sequence continues at coordinate 442,941,229 of CM046878.1, read as the reverse complement.
TTGTCCGTTTTCTTAGAAAATTCAAGTTTGGCATCCTCAAGATCTTTTGATTGTTGAGCTACAATCGTTTCGAGCTCTCTAATCTTGGAATCAGAAGCAGTCAATGAAGCAGTTATAATACAATTATCATGATGTACTATAGCATTCTGAACAATCTCTCCCCCATGATGACTTACATCGGATGAATCAGAAGTGGTATTGCTATCACTCGTTTCCATCCCATGTTTGTCATAATTAGGTTCAAAATTCTCAATATACGGCATATCATCAACATATACATCATAAACAACATTACATTGTACCATGTTTGCAGGTGCTTCGTCATAAACGGGTAAGGTGTCAGCAAAAGAGATCTCGTGAACATTCCCTAACGTGCCACTGGTATCATGTTGTCCTTCTGATTCCGTGCTCTTGGCATCGATAGGCTCTAAGTTTTCAACCGTATGACCATTCTCCTCTTGCATCTGCGTCATTGATTCTTGCACTCCATTATCATACGCTTGCTGAAGTCGAGATCTTTCATAAATCGAAGACGAGACCGAAGTCATGAGTTTCAATATTATATCACGGAAAACTCGAAGCTCGGTATGTGTATCTCGAAGAAATGATTGGCAAATCACTGAACTTTCAGACGTTATGATATTGAATTGGAGGAAAGGCGTGAGTTGTGTCACAAGATTCTTATATGCAAGTGCAGATGCAGAGTGATTAAAGTTTTCATGGTTGAGTTGCTCGGCGAGTTGGGTCAAAGTGGTGAATATTGAGTCGATGAATATATGACGATCTTGTCCAAAGATTGTCACAAATTCGCTCCCTCCTTGAATCCTCGAAAGAGTGACAAGATGAGACTGAAGCATTTGAAATGAAGTGATGCCACTTTTCCTAACTTTGTTTTGCATTCGATGCAAGTCTCCCTCTTTAAGTGTCGAATTTAACGATTCCATTGAAAATCGAGGAAAAATGATGCGGATGTTGTTGTTTTCAGGATTTTACAATTCGACTCGGCTCAAAAGTTGTTGTCCGCTCAAACGATTATGAATTAAACCTGATCAAAAATCCGTAGTCGCTAAAAATAAATCCCGTCACGTTGACTCGTCACTTTGTCGTCAAATCCGGCCACAAAAACTTATAACCCGTCAAATATTTTTTCACGTTAATACTTTTAAAACACCCGCCTCAACACGATTTGCCAAAAATTAATAAACAAAATATACTAAACTAAAAAAAATTAACTTTAAACAAACTTAAACAAAAAATAAAAATCTGAAACTTTAAAAATCTGATTTTATAAAAATAAACTTAACAAAAAATAGAAAAAAAAGAATAGAAAAATCTGATTTTATATAAAAAAAAACATAAAAAAAATCGGATATATTTTTGAAAATATGAAAAACGTCTGATTTATTAAACAAAACTGATATATCCCTTAAAAAATAAATTAACTTTAAAAGACAAAATCTAAAATCACATAAACTGAAATACGTGTATCACAAATAGAAACAAAATGTGGCCTAATATTTCCTCGTTGTATTCGCCCAATATTTAAAGCCTCTAAAAAATCACTTTCTCACCCAGTAACCCTAATCTCACAGTAACTGCCGCCCCATTCATATATCTCTCATCATCTAGACACAGATTAAATCCCAATCTTCATCGCATCTCATCCCCTCGAATCTAAACACTGAATCATCTCAGCATATATTTAACCTGCTATCAATGATGCTATGTGAAATCAAAATTTGTTACAACCCACGAATAAACGCGCCTCTAACTATATTCAATTAAAGAATATGGTTTCAAGGTCTATGATAGATCTCCGACTTCAAGATCTTGAACAATAAAGGTCTCGGGTAGGTACTCACGTTTCTTTATTTTAATTTTTGGATCAATGATCGTTGTGAGATCTTTGTCAAAACTTCTCTCATCTGTCGTGTCATTCTGTCGAGTGTCTTGATTGAGTCTTTGATGTGGTCTTTGTTACGAGAGGGTTCTGTTAAAAGAGTGTGAGGGTCTTGGTTTGTGAAGGTATGTGGGTGCAGTCGGGTGGAAAAAGATGTTGAGGTTTGTTGTGGAAAGAGTGTCGGTGAGGGAATAAGGTGAGGGAGTGTCGATTGATGATAGTGTCGTGTGAGGGTCGAGATTGTTGTGTAGAGGGTGAGTGTTGTTCGAGATTGTTGTGTTGATATTTTGAAAAATGGTCGAGATTTTTGTGGGTTATGTTGAGATTGTTGTGTTGAGTTTGTGTTGAGATTGTTGTGTTGTGTTGAGATTTTTGTGGGTTGGGTTGTGTAGGGTCGTTGAGTCTGTGAGTTGGGTGAGGGAAAAAAGAGTCGAGAGGTGTGAGTCCGTTCGAGAGTGATTGACGAGAGATCGAGTTGAGGTGAGAGGGTGTGTCGAGGGTGGGTTATGTATTGCACTCAGTGTGTAACAGGCGAGTTTAAAGAGACTGAAACTTTTGGCTTTGTATCAGGCGAGGTTAAAGATTGCACTTACTGAATTTTGACTTTGTGTCTGTGTCGTGTGTTGAGTCTAGGTTTGGGATTGAGTCAAGATTAAAGTCGAGAGAAATCTGGTTTGAGTCGAAATAGGTGTGGGTCGTTGAGTCGAGAGTGTTAAGGTGATGATGTCGAGTGAATGAAAAGTCCCGTTATGTTTGAATAAAAAAAAATGCTTCGTTCGGAAGATTTCGTTCGGAAGATTTCGTTCGGAAGATTTCGTTAGGAAGATTTCGTTCGGAAGATTTCGTTCGGAAGATTTCGTTCGGAAGATTTCGTTCGGAAGATTTCGTTCGGAAGATTTCATTCATTCGGAAGTTTCGTTCATTCGGAAGTTTCGTTCATCCGGAACTTTTCGTTCATCCGGAACTTTTCGTTCACCCGGAACTTTTGTTCACCCGGAACTTTGTTCGTCCGGAAGTTTGTTCGTCCGGAACTTTGTTCGTCCGGAAGTTTGTTCGTCCGGAACTTTGTTCGTCCGGAACTTTGATGATGTTGAAAAATTGATGGGACAGAAACAAAGGACCAGAGAAGATGATAACCAAGAAACTTTTGACAGTTGGACAGTTGACCAAAAGGAAAGAACAGAGAACGATAAAACTGATAAATTGAATATATAAATTTTTTTATAAAAACTGATTGTATATAAAAAAAAATAAAAAGGTTATATATAAAAAAATAAAAAAAAATTATAAAAAACTGAATATGAAAAACTGATAAAAGAAAAATTAACAATAAAAAAAAAAGAAAAAAAATTAAAGTGGAAACTGATTATAAAAAAAAATAAAAAAAAAAGGATAAAAATAAAAGTTCAATTTAAAGAATTCAAACAAAAAAGCAATCAAAATAGAAAGGGTTTAATCAATAAAAATACAAAATTAAAAAGAGAAAAACACAAACTTTTTATAAAAACACAAACTTTTTAAGATTTGATAATAAAATTTTTGATTTTTGTATAAAAATTTGTGATTTTTATCTAAAAAGTAAGTAAATCTAAAGATTTGACATGATTTAAAGCATAAAAATACAAACTTTTTAAGATAAATGCTTGATTAAATCAAAACCATCAAAATCAAACAAAATAAAAACAAGAATAAACCAAACAAACCTTGGCTCTTGATACCAATTGAAGGTCTACTTGATCATTGGCCTATTCTAAGATGATTGATTGGATGGATTTAATGTATGGATTGTTCAATAATATAAAGAAGATGAAGGAAGGAGATGATGGAGTAGAGAGAGAAAGGAGAGAAAAGAGAAGAGTAGAGAGAGAAAGTAAAGATGAATTATGAAAATGTGTAAAATGAACAACCCCTCCTAACATGCTAGGAGGGGATATATATAGCCCACCCTACATGTGGGCTATATGGACTATACATTAACTAAATGGATCACGAGCCCATTACATAATTATCGTTGGAGCGACCGATCCTTCATAAATACGTAAAACGTATTTCCAACAGGGCGAAATTTAGCACTTTCAGAAGTAGGTGATGAAGTGTCTGATTCAGTATGAATAACTTCTACAAACATGTACAAATTAACGTTATTTATATGTTGATGAAGGTAGTATTTGGCAGTATGTGTATCATGGTTATGGATGACCTAATAGCATTTGGATTTGGTTATGCATATGTTACAATATACCATGAGACCATATCCAGACACATTTACAAAACCCATAACCTAGATTGAAACATAGACCATATGAACACATTATAAATGGTTAATCCTATAAATCGAATCACGTTAATTAAAAATGACACAGGTCCACATACATGCATTAAATTTCAGCTTGACCAATGGTGACGTCATTCATAGCAAGGTCATTGAGAAGAATCTTCAGCCTTGTATATGTTTGTTGAACCTTTTCACCTTCAAGTACCTTGAAAGCATTGAACTGAAGTCTGAGTGCCTGAATCTTGGTTTCTCTGGTTTCAGAGGGTCCTTCATGACCAAGGATAAGGTCTGTCCACATTTGTTTGGCTGTAGGACACTGAATTACAGACTTCATGATGTGTTTGGGAAGACAGGATATGATGATGCTCTTGAGAAGTTTGTCTTGGTTTGCCAATTTCCTATTAGCTGGAGTCCACTGCTTGAGAGGTTGGGAAGAGGATTCTCATCAGTAGAGGTGAGTGCCATGGGAACATAAGGTCCATTGTCTAGAATTTCTAGAAGAAATGGTTCAAGTCCGTTGAGATATACGAGGAATTGACTCTTCCAACTTGCAAAATCTTCTTCATCAAAGACTGGTACATTGGTGACATGAGATCCGCCTCTTGAGTCAAGAAGTTGAGGTAAATCATCTTCATTTGGAGGTGGAGGAGTGAGCCTTGGTGAAGTTGGTGGTGCATGGTGTTGTTGTTCCCAGAAGACGGTGGTGCATTGGTTGTTTCCGGCATGGTGGTTCTTGATTATAAAACTTAGATCGATGCATCTGAAGGTTTTAATATCAAACACCGCTCTAATACCAATTGAAAGTCCCTAAACTATGCTAGAAACAATAAACTTAACTAATCAACACACATAATTACTTTTCAAATGTAATACTTATTATTGTATAATAAAGAATTACAAGTGTTATGGATAACACCGTTTGATGACAATGTGTTGTGCACACTTTGAACAAACTAAAACCTAACTTATGAACATAGTCGCAGATGTTTGGTTCTATAAGTTCTAAGCATTAATGTGTGAATTATATCAAAAGTGTTAAGCTTTAATGCTAGGCTACATAACCTATTTATAGTGGTACGAGGTTGACTCTAAGTACTTGTTGATGGTGACTACACTAGACAGACACTTGTCAGACCTCTGTCACAAGATGCTCTTCTATTCTTGGTAGTCTGCCACAATGCTTTAGGGAAACAGAGCTGACATAGTTTCCCTTTTCTTTATAGTCTCATACACACTAAGGTATGTCCAAAGTGTGTTGAGTGTTAACAGGGTATTGCCACCCTTGTTAACCCTCAACCCCTCAGAGTCCCTGATACATCTTGGTTGTTATCCATCACAACCAATGAGTATGTCTTCAAGTAATCTTCAACTTCCTTGACAATGTCTCTGACATGGACTCCTCTAAGGTTGCTCACAGAGACTTAGATCTCTTTGAGTCTTGTGATACTTAATTGTCTCCTAGGCACAGGCAAGTTACTATCTATCAGTTTGATTTGTGTTTAAATCTATGATACAGGGAATCTACTAAACTTAGATTCCCAACAATCTCCCCCTATTTAAACATAAATATAGCTAGATCTATCTAAGTTAAGGTAAGTGAGATAACAGCTTCTTCTTACTCATAACAGATCTAAACAAACATACCTCATGATTTTATTAATACTTAAAGGAAATTAAGTACAATACAAAAGTGAAATAAAACATGAAGGTAAAATTCAGTTGTGAAATCCTTCAATAGTCATCATTTTTTTCTTTCTTCAGCTTCAACTAAGTCTGTCCTAGTATCCAATTCGGCCTGCAAAGCTTGTGCAAATACCTTTGAATACTCTGTGTTGATTTTAAGTTCCTTTTTGAGATAGATCAGCTGAACGGTTGATGCTAATCCTAGCTCATCTTCCCTTTGGAATGCATATTGACAAGCTCTGTTCATGAAGGCCATACCTCTTTCAGGCTCAGTGTAAGTTTGACCATCAATAGGACCAATGATTCCATTTGGTAATACCAAATCCCTGTACATTCCATCTACTTGAACATCATCAGTGACAAAGGTTTCCTTAACAAATTGAGTCACCCTTCTTCTTTTCTTTCCAGACTTAGGAGGTTCTTGTTCAAACAGTTGTGGTGGGGAATCTATCTTGAGCTTGGCTGCAGTTTCTTTAACCCAATTCAACTTAGCTTTGAGGGTCTTAAGAAGAGTGAAATTAGCATGTCCAATTCTTTTAGTAGCCAAAGCCTCAAGTTCAAACCATTCAGTCAAGCCAAGTTGCTTTAACCTAAAGTTGTCAAAGACATTCATATTGTCCTGTTGGTTATCTCTCCACAAAATCATTTATGGTGTGTTAGTAGACTTGTGAATGGTATACTTGAACTTGGTGATTTTCTCAGGTGCAAACCTGTTGTTGACGCAGGCATCATAATCAGCTTTTACCTTATTCAGTGCCTTTGTGCGTTTGACTTCCATCTCTTTCAACCTTTGTCTTTGTTTCTCCCTTTGAAGTGGAGTCATTTTTCTCATAGTTTCCTCATTAAGCTCCTTGGCTTTCTTGATTTCATTCAGCCTTTTGAATTCAATAGCTTGTTTCTTAATTTCTTCAGGTGTTAGAGGATTCTCATTTGAAGCTGTGAAAGTTGCAAATTGGGATGGGTCTGTGGTTGATCCTCCTGTCTCTAGCATCGCAGGTATTTTCTTTAGTTTGGCGTCTGAGTCTACCATAACTATTTCCTTTCCTTTATCTGAGACAGAGGATTCCACGCTTATGTTTTTCAGCTCTTCGGCTCGTTTAAGAAACGCCATATGAGCTTGGGTTTGTACAGCTTTGGGTTAGGAGCTAACAGTGAACTTGAGTTTCTTGGCAGCTGGTTCACCATCATCCACAGCCTCGCTGGTGTTAATCAGAGTCAGGGATTTTGATGAATCAACTCTATCTTTTGTCAGTTACTCCCCCTTAATTTCATCCTCGTCATCAGGTATAATCACTGGTGTGATGACTTGGAGAGGGACAGGTGAAGGGATAGTGTTGTCAGCAGAGTCTGAGCTTTTTTTGGCAGATTCAAGGTTAAGTACCTTTTCCTTCTCCCCCTTGTGTTCATCCTGTCTCTTCAGACGTTTGGATGAACGTGCCTGAAAGTGCTTAGCAATCTACTCAACAGAGGCAGCTATTTCTCGTTGCCTAGTTCGTGAAGCTCTGGCAATCTTCAGAAGTTGGTTGTAATTACCATTTGTGTTGTGATGAACACGATTAACTATGAAGTTGGTGTGACGAATTTTCCTGTCTCGTACAACCTCAAATTCCCTATGCATAGTCAATTCATGAGCAGAGAAGAGTGCAGGGACCTTTGTGACGATGGCATCTTTGATACGTGCGGACAAATGACTAAGTCCTTGGGACACTCCCTTTCTTGTACCACCTTTGATAGGTTCAGTGACTGCATCCTTAACCGCCTGTGTTATGATCCTTGGAAAGTTAATAGTGAAAGAATGCATTTCAGATTTTATGACATCCATCTTTCTTGACAGGCGTTCCATATCTGATTGATGATGTTCAGGTTTAAGATCATGGATGTTCAGGCTTTGTTGTGCATAATCATCCTCCCTTGGCAATACATCAAAGTTGGTTTGGTCAGGATGATCAAACAATAAGAACTCAACTGTCGGATCATATGCAGGTCTTTGGAAGACTGTAGTGGCAAAGGTAGCAGAGGTGGGAGTTACTACAGCTTCCTTGGGAGGAGGAGTGGAATCAACAGCTGGTGTGGACACAACTATATCTTTTGGAGGAGACAGGGATTGCTGGTCATCATCTTCTTCATCCTCCTCCTCCTCAATCATCCCCTCAGGGAGAATCTCATCATCAGGCATTGATTTAGGTTCAGAGAAGTCATCTACTAAGGAGATCACATCCTCTTCAACATCAGGCATGGGATCCTCCTCGTTTGGTTGATCTTGAATCATTGTATCAGCTTCTCTTTCTGGTTCCATAGATTCAATGTTTGGCTGTACAACATCAGCCTGCAAGTTGGTTTAAATTAGTAACAGGGAAATAAATAAGGGGAATGGTCGCCAGTTCGCTGTCCTAGAGAGGCTGAGGGTGATTATTCAGCCACTCCAAAGGATAAATCCTTGGGATTCTTTTTAGAGTGAAAAGTATGAGGTTAATGGTCGCCATTCGCTGCCCCTAGGAAAGCTGAGTGTGATTATTCAGCCCCCCAAAAGGTTAAAACCTTTGGGACTCTTTTGATTGTGAAACATATGTTGTTAAGGATCGCCATTCGCTGCCCCTAGGAAGGCTGAGGGTGATTATTCAGCCCCCCAAAAGGTTAAGAAACCTTTGGGAGTCTTTTAAGTATGAAACATATGTAGGTTAAGATCGCCTGTTACGTTGCCCCTAGGAAAGTTGAGGGTGATGATTCAGCTCCCCCTGAAAGGATAAATCCTTTGGGATTCTTTTAAGTGTGAAAAAGATGTCGGGTAAGGTCGTCTTGTAACGCTGTCCCTAGGAGAGCTAAGGATGATTATTCAGCTCCCCTAAAAGTAAAACTTTTGGGATTCTTTTTCTTAGGGAACCAAGAGGTTGTGTGAGGTACAGCTACTCTAGGTCGAGACATATATGTATTTAGGTTGTTGTTTGCCTGAATATTGTCTAGAGGGTGCAGGGTCATCGGGGTGCTTTATAAACATAAATGAATCACACCCTGGTGCATAGACAGAGTGTACAGAAGTCTTAAGGATTTTTAAGTGCATACAATGACTTCTATGGGTCGAGGATAACCCTAACTTCACCACTCTCACCTACAGACATTTGAGAGTGGCTGCTTATGGACCTCTAAAAATGATAAGACTGATTACCTATGCGATATCAGCAGAATTAGGTCAGTTCCCTGTTGTCTCGGCTGACAGCGAGATGCTAGACCCTTGTGTTGGTCAGCTGAAGTCTCTGATTCCACAGGAGTCTCTGGAACAGAGGAGGATGAGAGGTTCACGTTCTTCTTTACCCTGGCCTTTGCAACAGTTTTGGTGTGGGAAGAAGATGGGATTTTCTTCTTCTTTGGATGTTGGCCAGTTGTTGCCTTTGACTTCGTGGTGTGCTGCCCAGAGGTCAAAGACGTAGACTTGCCAGACACATCAGAGGTAATCACCTTCTCAGAGGAAGGGAGCAAGGACTTCACAACAGAAGGTTGTTTATTGGCGATGTTCAGCATGTGAGAAGTAGCAGGCACATCTTCAGATCCAATATCCTTGTATATAGCTCCAGTAATACGATAAGGCTTCAGGGAAGTGAGTGCAGAGTTGTGGTAGCTGTCACCCAACAGGCTTTCGAAGATAAGAGAAAGGAAGCGAACATAGCAAATGTTTTTCTCCCTGACCTGATTTGGTCCCTTCAGCTTTTCAACTAGGTTGGAGAAGAGTATGCTTCCAACATCAATGTTTGTGCCCCAGATCAGCCCAAAAGCAATGGATTGGTGATTAAAGGACATCTGGTCTTGAGAACCCTACATACCACCCAGGGACTTGACTATGTGAGTGAAGAGGACACGCCACATACGGGAAAAGTACTTGATCTTCAGGGGAGACTTGGAAAGAACTTCAGCAGGAGTGAGAGTTGGGTTTACATCATGAGTGGGTTTAAGTGTGGCAAGGGCGTCCTTTACAGCCTTTTTGTCTACAACCTGCAGGCATTCATCGCCATGTCTTAGCCCAGCCACATTTGCAAAGTCTTTGAGAGAGAAGGCGAAGGGGTGTTCGTTGCATGAGAGGCTAAAAGTGATGGTGTCGTCAATGACTTCAGCAGAATACCAGAATTCCCTAAGGTATTCTTGGTAGAAGACTGTTGGGGTTTTTGCGAGTGCTTCACTTACATCACAATTCTTCAAAAAGTTCACCAGATCTGTGTAGGATTCATTAGGAGCCTTGAGCCATCCAATTGAGTTGTTAGAAGCAAGGATACTCTCATTGAGTTCGAAGGTGACATTTGAAGTCTTGGGAACTGGGTACGCCATGGATTAAAGGTTGAAGAGAAACGAAAATGTTGGAAGGGTTTAGAGAGAGAAAGCTTAGAGAGAGATGAGATTGTGAGAAATGAGAATAGTGGTAGGTGAGAAGAGACGTGAGACAATATTTATATTCAAAATTTTTGAAACAGTTATTCAAACGCATTTAATGCGTAGTGGGAAAAAGACTGCACAAGTGGGTCCCTTGACCTTTTAAAACCTTTTGTCTCCTCGTTATTCGAAAAAGAAATAATTAAATATAGGGAATGTTTTTTAGCATTTACTTGGAAAGTAACTACCTAGTTTCATTTGAAAAACATTTAATATTTAATCAGACATTTAATGAACACATTTATTATCAAGCCACATGATTTGAGATATTAAGCATCCCTAGCTCAGCAACTAGTCTGTTGAACGAAGGCTTAGCCAAAGGCTTTGTAAAAATGTCAGCTAGTTGCAGCTCAGTGGGAACAAAATGCAGCTCAATATCTCCCTTCATTATTATTGGAAGTTTAATTTTGATTGCTTGATTTGCATTCAATCATTTGGCCAAATATAAAGATACAGAAGATAATTCTAGAACATGGGCCTAAACAATGGGCCAAAATATAATTATGAGCTAATGTGATAAAATGTCATCTAATACGCCCCCGCAGTTGGAGCGGGAGGAGGCCGAACGCTCAAACTGGACCGAAAATCTTCAAACAAGACGGAGGGAAGACCCTTAGTAAAAATATCCGCATACTGATAACGAGATGGAACATGAAGAACGCGCACTGTGCCAGCAGTAACCATGTCACGAACGAAATGGATGTCGATCTCAATGTGTTTGGTACGCTGATGTTGTACCGGTTTAGCAGACATATAGATAGCACTCACGTTGTCACAATAGACTAATGTAGCAGAAGATAAAGGACAGTGGAGCTCTCGAAGTAAATTACGAATCCATGCTGTCTCGGCAACAACATTAGCTACACCCCGATATTCAGCTTCAGCACTAGATCGAGAAAGAGTGTGCTGCCGTTTAGATGACCAAGATAAGAGATTATCACCTAAAAATACACAATAACCGGAAGTGGATCGGCGAGTCGACGGGCAGCCTGCCCAGTCAGCATCGGTATAACCAACCAGGGAAGTAGTAGCGGAAGCATATAAGTGTAGACCATAGTCCAATGTCCCCTGAACATAGCGCAAAATCCGTTTGAGAGCAGCAAAGTGAGGCTCACGAGGATCATGCATATATAAACAAACCTGCTGAACTGCATAAGACAAATCTGGACGGGAAAAGGTGAGATACTGAAGACCACCTGCGAGACTACGATATAAAGTAGGATCCTGAACAGGCACACCTTCCGGACCTAGTTTAGAATCTGTATCAACGGGTGTCCGGGAGGGATTACAAGAAACCATGTGAGCACGCTCAATAAGCTGAAGAGCATACTTCTTCTGAGACAAGAACAAGCCTGTAGAGTGGCGAGTAGCAGAGATACCAAGAAAATAGTTTAGTGCCCCAAGATCTGTCATGTCAAACTCACGATGTAGAGACCCAATGATCTGTTGTAGAAGGGTGTTGGACGAGGCTGTAAGAATGATATCATCCACATATATAAGTAGGTAAGCAACCTCTGAGCCTTGTCGATAAATAAATAGTGAAGTGTCGCAACGACTATGATAAAAACCTACTCGTGTAGCATAACCTGCAAACCGCTGAAACCAAGAGCGTGGTGCTTGCTTCAGTCCATATAAAGATCTCTGCAAAAGACAAACATGATGAGGGTACCTAGAATCAACAAAACCCGGGGGCTGATACATGTAAACTGTCTCTGATAAGTCACCGTTAAGAAATGCATTCTTAACGTCAAGCTGGTGAATAGGCCATCCACGAGAAACAGCAAGACTAAGAACAGTCCTAATTGTTGCAGGTTTGACAACCGGACTGAAAGTCTCATCACAGTCAACACCTAATCGTTGACTACTTCCATTAGCAACCAAACGGGCCTTATATCGGCTGAGAGACCCGTCAGCATGAAACTTATGCTTAAATAACCACATAGAACGAACCATGTTAACACCTGATGGCCTCGGAACAAGAACCCAAGTACCATTCTTAACTAACGCATTATACTCATCATACATTGCATTACGCCACTGGGGATCTTTAAGGGCAAGAAAAGGAGATTTAGGAAGAGGAGAAATGATAGACGTGGTAAGAGAATAACGAGGATTGGGTTTGACAATACCCGACTGAGAACGTGTGGTCATGGTGTGAGTACGAGTGGCTTCGGGAATGGGATCGAGAATAGGTGCTGCGGGTAGGTGGATATCAGGATGTATTGGGCTATGAGACATTGGACCGGGTGATGGAGAATTATATGGGAGTGGACTATCAGGAGTAGTGATGGGGTAGGTCGTTGTATTAGGGGTTGTGGCAGGGGGTGGATTCACCGTATTGGGGATGTTAGCGGCAAGGGGTAGGAGAGGAGATGGCATATCGAGAAAAGTGTAAGAGGGTGTATTGGTAGGAGTCATGGATTTATAGGGGAATTGTGTTTCGTCAAAGGTGACGTGGCGAGAAATGATAATTTTATTGGTTTCGAGATCTAGACACCGAAAACCGCGGTGATAAGCAGGGTAGCCTAAGAAGATACATGGAGTGGCTCGGGGTGCAAGTTTATGAGGTGAGTGTAGGTGAGGGTAGCAAAGACATCCAAAGATGCGAAGCTGGGAATAGTCAGGTGTTCTGTGGAATAGGCGGGTAAAGGGAATTTCGTTATGGATTGTCGTGGAAGGGAGAAGGTTGAGAAGATATGCAGCCATATGAAGAGCTTCGACCCAAAAGGTGGGGGGAAGGTGTGATTGAAAAAGGAGATTGCGAATGGTGTTATTAATTGTACGGATCATGCGTTCGGCTTTGCCATTTTGTTGTGAGGTTTTAGGGCATGAGAAACGAAATTGGATGCCATTTTTTAGGAAGAGATTGTGAAGCTGGGTGTTATCGAACTCACCACCATGATCACACTGAAAACTTTTTATTTCACATTTAAATTGATTTTTGATATACTTACGAAAATGCAAAAATTTGTCAAACATATCAGACTTGTTACGAAGGGGATAAACCCATAGATAGTGAGAAAAGTGATCAAGGAACAAGACATAATATTTAAAACCACTAGAGCTAACAATGGGAGATGTCCATAAATCAGAATGAATAATATCAAAACAGTGTTGAACAGTAGAGTCAGATTTATGAAAGGGAAGCTTCACATGTTTGCCGAGCTGGCAAGCATGACAAATATGTGGAGACTTCGTTTTATGACAAGAAATAAAATTACGAGAAGCAAGAGAACGCAACACTTCATCACCCGGATGACCAAGGCGTTGGTGCCACGTGGAAGAGCTAGTAGAAATGAAAGCAGTTGGGAGAGTTAACGGCTTGGTAACTGGATAGAGATCGCCCGGGCTGTCACATCGGAGGAGGATATGACGAGTCAGGAAATCCTTCACAGAAAAACCAAACGCGTCAAATTCGATAGTACAATTGTTATCTCTAGTAAATTGACGGACAGAAATCAGATTTTTTATGATGTTAGGGGTTACAAGGACATTATGAAGATGTAAAGGGCGGTGAGCGGAGGGAATAATGCTATGGCCTGTGTTGGTGACAGGAATAGAATTTCCGTTACCAACATAGATAGATGGGTATAAGCGTTTATTAAAAATAGTACCTAAATTACTTGTACGAGAATTTAAATGAGAAGATGCACCTGTATCCATATGCCATGTGGGGTCATGTGGTGTCACTGTGTTAAAAGCGCTTGAAAGTTCCGTGGCTTGAGACATGTATTGACCCGGAGGAGGACCGAGTATACCTTGACCAGGATGTGCAGGAAGAATTTGTGAATGTTGTTGTTGCCGATTATTATATGAACAATAATTATGCCATGAAGGACCCATGTTGGACTTGTTAAACATATTCCACAATATCACACACTAATACTAATATATATATAAATCGTGGACAACTCCGATTGTTACCTTCACAGTATGAATGATGCACCCAACTCCGATTGTTACCTTCACAGTATGAATGATGCACCCTTTTGTTTTGTTTTTTTTATAGGAAGCACCACGTGTGTGATTAATAATGTACCAACAATTTTGGGTCAACAATTGCAACCAGCAAATACACGGTGTGACTTTTCTTTTCTTTTTTTTTTCTTTTTTTTTATAAAAAGAAAAAAAAAGAATAAAGACGGTGAGAGGCAGGAAGAGAAAAGAAGGCAGAGTTGAATGCAGTAGGCAGAAGAGGAAGAAGATAATATTTAGGGTTTGGCTCTGATTACCATATTGGAAGTTTCATTTTGATTGCTTGATTTGCATTCAATCATTTGGCCAAATATAAAGATACAGAAGATAATTCTAGAACATGGGCCTAAACAATGGGCCAAAATATAATTATGAGCTAATGTGATAAAATGTCATCTAATAATTATGTGATCCCTGGTAAAATGATACCTGATATCAATGTGTTTAGTTCGAGAGTGAAGAACAGGGTTGTTGGAGATAGAAATGGCGTTGGTGTTGTCACAGAAGATTGGCACTTTATCATATAAGATTCTATAGTCAGGCAATTGACTTTTCATCCAGAGCACCTGAGCACAACAGCTTGCAGTAGCAACATATTCTGCTTCAGCTAATGACATGGCCATAGAGTTTTGCTTCTTAGCACTCCATCCAACCAATTTTCCTCCTAGGATTTGACAGTTACTATAAAACCCGCATGCTTTTACCATGAATAGTACCCTTAAGATCGTACGTACTAGATTAAACTTTCCTAATATAGCATGATGACGATTACGTGTTAAGAGTTTACGTATTACGTACGTGTTAGAACACGATAAGTATTTACTACGCACGATCATGTAATAATTATTTGACGATAATTAATCACGAACATGCGATCATGAAATCATGAACGTAATTAAAACACGAACTATTATTAAATATATATATATATATATATATATATATATATATATATATATATATATATATATATATATATATATATATATATATATATATATATATATATATATATATATATATATATATATATATATATATATATATATATATATATATATATATATATATATATATATATATATATATATATATATATATATATATATATATATATATATATATATATATATATATATATATATATATATATATATATATATATATATATATATATATATATATATATATATATATATATATATATATATATATATATATATATATATATTACGAGCGTAAATAAATAAATTAGGTCACGGTAATTATTTAACGAGAACACACAAAACGCGAACACAAGTAAACACGAACAAACACGTAAAACACGAACACGAGAACACACTTATTAATTAGACACGGAAAACATTCGGGTTACCCCTTGTGGGCCCCATTACCACGAAATTAAGGAGGGAGGATGGGCTTAGCCCATCAAATTTTACTAAAAGGGGGTTAATAATTTTTCACTAATCATTTTTCATTCATAGAAGATTTTAGAAAATGACCCTAAAACCCTCCTTCCCTTTCGTCTTTGTGCCGCCACACTACAACCACCACAAGGAGGTGGTTTGTGATCCTGGATCTTGGAATTGTAGTTGGTGATCGTGTTTGTTCTTCATCCTTTTGATCCACGAATTCGGTAAATCCTTTTTAAACTCTTTCTTTTGATTTGATCTTTTAATAAATCAAGAACATGTTATGTTTTTTACAAAAACCTAATAAATAAACATGGATCTAACATGATTTGGGGTTTAATAAAAATCAAAAGTATGTTTTAAGGGGTGTTTGTTTTGGCCGTAGGCTACACCGAACCCAAAGGGGTTTCGGTTTGGCCAACCGACCACCACCAAGACCATATATGGTCTCGGTTGGTGTGTGTGGGTCCCACGGCAGCCTCAAGACACGGGGTACCCCGATTTGGTTCGGGGTACGGTGTCGATTTCATGTCCGGTTCAAGGTTTTGATTCTAGATCCGGTTCATGGTGTATGTTTAGTTTTTTTTTATGTGTATGATCTTTTGATAAAAATTAAATTAATAAAATGATATGATTAATTTAATAACATGACTTAGGTTATTTTAATTATTATAATCATGAATTTAATTAACCTAAGTATTTTATACTTTAGACTTATAATTAATTAATTATTTAAAAACCATGACTATAATTAATTAATTAACATGACTTAGGTTATATTATTAATATATAATAATACAAGTTTTAACCTAAGTATTTAACTTTATTTAATTAAAAACATGTTATACTTTAATTAAATATTTTAACCTATAGTTTAATTTAATTACATGAAATAATTATTAAACTATACCTTATACCATATGACTTAGAAAATAATCATGAAAACACTTAGGCTTATATACTTAGCTTATTTAACCAGCTTATTTCTAATTATGGAAACTTTTTATTTTTAGAAACTTAAATTAAATAAGGCAGCTAATCTATTTATGGAAACCTTCTATTTTTAGAAACTTATTTATTTCAGGCAGCTAATCTATTTATGGAAACTTATTTAATTAAGGAAGCTGATCTATTTATGGAAACTTTCTATTTTTAGAAACTTATCTATTTTAACCAGTAATTCTATTTTTGGAAACTTTCTATTTTTGGTAACTTTCTATTTTTGGAAACTTTCTATTTTTGGAAACTTTCTATTTTTGGAAACTTTCTATTTTTGGAAACTTTCTATTTAGGGAAACCTGCTACTTTTGGAAAGTTACTTATTATTACACAGTAAGTATAATAACACATGAAATACCATAAATACTTAATCAGATTAAACAGAATATAAGATAAACACAGTTTAATGCTTTAAAATAGTAGAACATGGTAAGAACACATAAAATAAGCTAAGACATGACATAAAACCAGCTACGTATTTAGTAAGCAGATACTTATTCATGTATGTATTTATGTAGCACTAGTGATTCGGAAGTAGGATTTCTCTCAGTTCATCTTCTTCGTTCACTGGACATAAGGTACGGATTCCCGTCCTTTCAATATGGGCATTCTTTCCTTATTAGGATTCCCCGTATGCAGCCAACTGTTTTCCCGTAGTATAAGTTATGTGTTTGATTGCTTATGTTTAATTAAGATTACCTATAGCCATATACATGCATGACCAGTTTCACCTAGTTATGGAGGTACCATAACCATAACATTAGAGGCACTGATGTTATGACTTCACCACGACAGAGTGATTGCTCGTGGCGTCCCTTCAGCTTTTGGCCATTTATATTATATTTATCATGTGGGGCGTATGGGTGCATCCTAGTTACATGTTTTTATTCAGGATTTCATGGTGAATGTGGTGTGTGCCTTGCATCCTTCACAAGGAGCTGATCCCTCCTACCAAAAAACCAGTATATTAAATTAGAGGTAGCCCCTCTAATTTTCATGATGAGGTCACCCCTCCAAGTATTCATGCACGATGGATTTTCATGACCTATATTGGCTAATGGTAAAATATGTTAACAGTTTTCATAAGATAAACATAAGGCTTTTCAAACTATAAAACCAGTTTTATGAACATGTTCCAGGTTTTCCAGGACTTATACCTTTCCGCTGCTATTAAGTCTCTATTATGTTTTAGTCACTTATACTATGTCTATATCCGTGCACTGAGCGTTTTGCTCAGCCGTTACTTTCCTTTCCATGTCCCAAACGGCAGGTACCCTAGGAAAGACTCGAGCATTTGGACGACGTGCATAGGATGGAAGCTGCTAGAGACTTCTTTTCCTTTTGCCTTCATATATTTATGCTTGTGTAGTCTTTCATTCATTTCTTTTGCTTTATTATGTTTTGGGCTTATGTTTGGGAACCGATGTTTGATTCCGGTTATCCCTATGGTCATGTAATGTTTTATACATTTATCCTTGTATGCTTTGATGACACGCCATAATTACGCGTGACATTCCATTATCAAAATGGGGTGTTACAATTATGGTATCAGAGCCAAGGCTTCGACCTGTAGGCTCTAAAACTCGACATGTGACTAGTGGGTAGTCACTAGGAGCTTCCTAAGCCGACGTTTGTTATTCCACGTATTGATGTTTTCAGCGCATTATTGTTTTAACCATGATGTTTTCAGCACCTTGAGGTTTTAACCTTGATGTTTTCATCGATATTGTCTTACTAATATGGATGGAAAACCGTCATTCATATTTAGTTATGTGTCATTGTTTCATGCATAATGTTCCTCGTGAACTGTGGCTATGTGGACTGAACCCTAGTAGTTCATAATTAGTCACATAAAAAAAATCTGATAAGTTTTGACAGATGAGTTTCATTTATTTATGTTTCATGTATCATTGTTGCAGGGATTATGACTAAGTAATGGTTGGTACAGGACTGGCCCTATTTAGTCGCATGTGCTTTTATCGAAACTTTTAACTTTGTGACCGACCCATAGGCGTCCCCTCGCCATGTATTTTGTTTTGGAACCGACCCATAGGCGTTCCCTCGCACATATAAAGGTTTTATAAACTACATTACGCATTCATGCACTGTTTTTCTTGCATAAAATTTTTCTCATGATTTAAATTGGCATAAAAAAAAATTTCATGTCCCCTCATAAGTTATTATGTTTTTATGTCAAGTATGTTTTCATACTGTCATGGTTAACTTCAGTTTCATGCTGATTATGTTATACACTTCTTCGTGATAGATGGTTTCATGTTTCTTCATGATAATTTCGTCTTCATGTTGATTATGTTTTACGCCTCTTTTGTTATTTACGTTGTCCTGCAAGACATTGTTAGATTTCATTGAATCATGCTTTCATGATAGTCATGGTTGGTTTTCACTGATCATACTGTCAGGCAAATCATCGTTGAATTTTGTGTAACCACAATTTGACGTTTTTCGATACAACCAGAATGATGTCTATGCTAATACTGTCAGGTTATCATGATGGTGTTCATAACCATTTAATCGATATACTATCCTTAAATCATGACAACTGATCGACCCCAATACCGATCATTTCATGAACATTCCATGTGTACTCCATGTACCGTATTCCATGTGTATTACACTTACCTAAATCCATGTGTATTTCACTTGCAATACTGCACGAGTATTCACTAGTCGATTCTGAATCATCTCAGGCATATGTCCACTTGCTAATACTCTATAAATTGCTGATGCCGCTCATAACTTGGAAATGTTACTAAAGGTTGATGCTGCTGACGTTCGAAGACGCTACAAGATGCGGATGCTGTTCACAACCTGGAGATCCTACAAGACGAAGACAAAGGCGTCGGAGCAAAGTGATTGGACGAGAAGATGCTTCACCATCAGACGATCCCCATCAATCATTGTCCCAGATTCTTAGTTACATGTCACACATCATTCGGCTGTCATTTCAGCCATATGAGTGCAAACCGGTACCAGCCGACCACTTAGCTGAATAGTTACATGAATCACGGTCATGAGGATGACCATCATGGAACTGACAGACAGGACGATAGTAACCACTACTATGACACCAACTATCCTAGAAATCGCAACCGAAACTCTGGCCACGGACGTGATCAGAAATACAAGGATTAGTAGTCCAACCGATCCGCCAATTCTGGCATAATAACCTTATATTGTGGTTATATTTGTTTCACATCTCGAGACACATGTCAAGACATCAGTCAAGACACATGTCTCACGTATACCTCCTGAAGACACATGTCAAGATACCAGTCAAGACATATGTCATGCTTATAGTTCCAAGAAACGAGTCAAGATACATGACTCACGTCCAACTATGGAACATTTCTAAGAAATTTAGGGTACCCTCCAAGGGTATATCTATTATGTTGTGCCATGTATTAATCAGGCCACAAGAATTTCTATACCATTATCAGCGCATCAGTGAGAACTGTCACGTTGCCGATGTCACTTTCATTTCTTTCACCATGGTTCATATATTCATAACCATGAAGGACGCCTTTCGTATTCCCACGTATACGAAGGTTTTCCTTCAGCTTAATGATGAGATCCAAACTGCTAACGTATTTCCTCGGACAGACACGAGATGAATTTTATCCTAATTATGTACTATGAACAGCACACCATGCTATGATTCATAATTATGTACAGTAATTTTCAGGCTCCTGAATACATTCAGCTTGATTTTCCCTCGAGAAAATCTGTACAAATTATCTATGCTTACAAGCATGTGCGTTGTTAGCCATGGTCGCTAAAATTTTCTAGCTGTCAGTAAGACACGACCACTTAAGTCTTTTACGCATAGCCAGTTGATTATTCCAAAATCTTCCCATACATTCCAGAAGAACTTACAAGGAGAAGGACGGTACCATGAGATTTTGTGTCGACTACCGTCGGCGTAAACAATCACCATTCATGACCGTTATTCTCCTCCACATATTGACAACATGTCCAATCAACCGTATGGTGTTAATCACTTTTCCAAGATCGAACTTATGATCATGCTACCAACAGTGACGAATGAAACAGCAGGACATGTCCATGACTGCTATTCGTACACGACTCGGTCATGCTAGATTTATAATTTTGAATTAGTCTCATCAATGCTCCAACGGCATTATAAGAATGAGTTTCCATGAACCCATAGCAAATTCATCAATGTTTTCATTGAGGATAACCTGATTTCCTTTAAGCCTATAAGAAGAACAGGAAGACCATATCTGCACTATGTTGCAAATTCTATGACAAGAGAAATTTCACCCTGGAAAAATTTTCCAATATCAATTCTGTTTGATTACATCGACACGCTGGATCACATGGATTTGCATGGTTAATCTTACCATGACTCAGCTTATGCGTAAATGAGATAACCCTACATTACATTAGGTGTTGTAGGGAAATCCTACGCTAAGAGAAGTTTAGATTCATAGACTCAGAGTTTCGCAAACTTCTATGTATCAGGTTCGATGAAGCAAGATACAGTTACGTTCATATATTCATACCTGTCATACAAACAGGCTAAGATAGGACACCAACAGACTAGGATGTTTTCATCATCTGAAATTGTAAATTGAAATGGGACAAGATCTCCACGGATTTTGGTTACCAGTTTAACGCAAACTCAGATGAAGCATGATGCTATCTGGGTTATTGCAAACAGTTTGATCAAGTCTGAAGAATCCTTACATCCGTAAGGATTTCAGAACAAACAGATTTATCGGACATGTTCCAGCCAAGGCTCATCCGATCATTTGGTAATCCCTCAGTTATCGGGTCAGACAAAGATTCGCAATTGTGCTCCTTGTTTACGTCCACGTCCATGTTCTAAGTTCACGACTTGCTTTCGCGCTCGCGTTCATGACACTATTCACGTTCATGATCGTATCTGGGCTTACGATTTTACGATCATTTCGTTCTGGGAGGATTTGCAAGAACTTGAGAGACCAGACCCAAGTTTAGTATAACTCTCCATCATCAGATAGACGTTTCACGTCATATTCCACGTCTCACCTTGTAGCGTTTGGCGTTACCGCCATTATATTCTATGTTCACGATATGTTTCACATATCATGTTCATTCCACGTTCCTCATATCATGATCAAGATATGTTACACGTATCATGGATCACGATATGTTTACTCATACTACACTCGCCATATCTCCACGTAGCACGTTCAAAATTTTTCACGTATCACGTTCAAAATTTTTCACGTACTACGTTTCTTTATGTCTCGCGCATCGTTTCTAGTTAACAGTTGATACAAGGCTTTTGACACCCCGTATAAAAATTAAGTTCTTTGTTGTGTGTCTCTTCGAATTGAAAACTGGTTAAGTGTGTGACTCAGTCGTCTTTGGTGAAACAAAAGTTGTGTCGTTGTAGTAAAGGGAAATGTGCAAAAACAATTAAAGTAAATGGCGTTAAAGTAAATCTAAGTCTAATTAAAATAAATGGTGCAAGTATTTAAAAGCGAGGCTAAAATTAGAGGGCACTAAATGTAAATAAAGCAAACTTAAATCTAACTAAGGCAAACTTAAAACGAAACTAAAACTTAAAACTAAGGCAAGGCTAAAATAAATCTACGGCAAGTAAATTTAAAGTGCAACTAATTAAAAAGGCGGGAAAAATAAGGCTCTAATTTAAAAAGCATGAAAGTTAAAAAAAAACTGAAATTAAAGAAACTGAAATTAAATCTATTCGGAATATATTCCTATTCGGAATAAAAATGGCAACTCGGAATAAAACGAAATAAATGCTATGCGGAATAAAATAAGCTATGCGGAATAAAGCTCCTTATTCGGAATATGAGCACTATCCGGAATAAGTTCCTACTCGGAATAACCAGAACTATTCGGAATATACTTCTTACTCGGAATAACAAGCCTATACGGAATATTACACCTACTCGGAATAATACCCCTATTCTGAATATGGTCTATTCGGAATAAACCTGCCTACCCGGAATAATTGGTAATTCGGAATATTCGGGCCTATTCGGAATAGTTCAGCCTGTGCGGAATATCCAGCCTATGCGGAATACCTTAATATTCTGAATAGTCAACCTGTGAAATCCTTATACGGAATGTTGCTGGGCTGTGTTACCTGGGAAGATCAGAAACAAGAAACCGAAGAACAAGGAACAAATAATAACACGAATTTAATCAAAACAAAGTGAAATCAATCACAAGAATAAATCAAACTATCAAATAAGCATCTATTAAGCATAAACAATTAATCCAAAACAATCAAACTCACAAAACTAATCAAAATAAACAAAACCCATTTGATCAAACTAAGAAAAATAATAACATGAACATGAACATAAACAATAAAAATCAAAGATTAAGAAAAGTAGAATGAGATTAATAAGATAAAGATAAAGATTAAAAAGAATTAAAATAAAAATTTACTTGAAATTAAATGGTAATTAAGGTGCAAGACAAGAATTTAAATTTGACAAGTATTTAAATGACAAGGTAATTAAAAGTGGAAGAACTAATTGTCACTATTAGCAAACAAAATGAAAGTAATTAAGATCTAATCTATATATAGGGGAGGATTAGGAAGCTTCCTCCCCTCCTTCATTTCTTCTTAATTGCGTCATTAGGTCCTTAAGCCTTTAATCTTCATTAATTTCACCATTAGTCCTTTTTCCTTCTAATCTTCTTTAAACTTGGACTCTAATGACTTGTGGCTCGGGATTTCTTTTGAACTCGTCTTTTAATTCTTTAATAAAATAGACTTGAGTTCCTCGGCTTTTAGTAAACTTCCGTCTTTTAACTTTTTCTTCGATAAATCTTCAGAATTGGTCTTGGACTTCCGTTCTTTTAGCACTCTTGACTTCTTGACTTCGTCTTTTCATCTTTTTCTTCAATAAAAGTCCGTAAATGCCCGTGTTTTCTCCACTTCTCACCTTTTCGTCCTAAATCACAACAAAAACACAAACCACGCATAATTCCGACATAAAAGACATAAAATACACGTTTTGGCTCGGTAATTATTGTAATTAAGTGGTAAAAAGGATGGGTGTTTACACACCTATCAACAGTTAAGTCAGATTGTCTTTCATCGTAACGTTTCAAGTCAAGGTCAGGAGGACCAAGACTTATCATTCGTGTCAAGATCTTATAAAGGAACCGTTCCAAGAGGGAAGCCACTTGGAAACGGACAAGTTCATCCGGACTTCTTATCCATTTTTCTCTTATCGATTAGATATGTCCTTTCAGTCACGTCACGTTCCATGTCTTTTCAAGACATGTCATGTTCCACGTTCCCTTCTAACATGTCATCTTCATTTCCGTTATTTTGCATACCTTTCCAGTCTGATTCAGGTATGTTTCGCTTCCAGTTACGTTATCTATAATTCGGGGACGAATTATTCTTTTTAGGGGGGAAGAGTTGTAAAACCCGCATGCTTTTACCATGAATAGTACCCTTAAGATCGTACGTACTAGATTAAAACTTTCCTAATATAGCATGATTACGATTACGTGTTAGGAGTTTACGTATTACGTACGTGTTAGAACACGATAAGTATTTACTACGCACGATCATGTAATAATTATTTGATGATAATTAATCATGAACATGCGATCATGAAATCATGAACGTAATTAAAACACGAAGTATTATTAAATATATATATATATATATATATATATATATATATATATATATATATATATATATATATATATATATATATATATATATATATATATATATATATATATATATATTTATTACGAGCGTAAATAAGTATATTAGGTCACGGTAATTATTTAACGAGAACACACAAAACGCGAACACAAGTAAACACGTAAAACACGAACAGGAGAACACACTTATTAATTAGACACGGAAAACATTCGGGTTACCCCTTGTGGGCCCCATTACCACGAAATTAAGGAGGGAGGATGGGCTTAGCCCATCAAATTTTACTAAAAGGGGGTTAATAATTTTTCACTACTCATTTTTCATTCACAGAAGATTTTAGAAAAAGACCCTAAAACCCTCCTTCCCTTTCTTCTTTGTGCCGCCACCCTACAACCACCACAAGGAGGTGGTTTGTGATCTTGGATCTTGGAATTGTAGTTGGTGATCGTGTTTGTTCTTAATCCTTTTGATCCACGAATTCGGTAAATCCTTTTTAAACTCTTTCTTTTGATTTGATCTTTTAATAAATCAAGAACATGTTATGTTTTTTACAAAAACCCAATAAATAAACATGGATCTAACATGATTTGGGGTTTAATAAAAATCAAAAGTATGTTTTAAGGGATGTTTGTTTCGGCCGTAGGCTACACCGAACCCAAAGGGGTTTCGGTTTGGCCAACCGACCACCACCAAGACCATATATGGTCTCGGTTGGTGTGTGTGGGTCCCACGACAGCCTCAAGACATGGGGTACCCTGATTTGGTTCGGGGTACGATGTCGATTTCATGTACGGTTTAAGGTTTTGATTCTAGATCCGGTTCATGGTGTATGTTTAGTTTTTTTTATGTGTATGATCTTATGTTAAAAATTAAATTAATAAAATGATATGATTAATTTAATAACATGACTTAGGTTATTTTAATTATTATAATCATGAAATTAATTAACCTAAGTATTTTATACTTTAGACATATAATTAATTAATTATTTAAAAACCATGACTATAATTAATTAATTAACATGACTTAGGTTATATTATTAATATATAATAATACAAGTTTTAACCTAAGTATTAAACTTTATTTAATTAAAAACATGTTATACTTTAATTAAATATTTTAACCTATAGTTTAATTTAATTACATGAAATAATTATTAAACTATACCTTATACCATATGACTTAGAAAATAATCATGAAAACACTTAGACTTATATACTTAGCTTATTTAACCAGCTTATTTCTAATTATGGAAACTTTCTATTTTTAGAAACTTAATTTAAATAAGGCAGCTAATCTATTTATGGAAACCTTCTATTTTTAGAAACTTATTTATTTCAGGCAGCTAATCTATTTATGGAAACTTATTTAATTAAGGCAGCTGATCTATTTATGGAAACTTTCTATTTTTAGAAACTTATCTATTTTAAGCAGTAATTCTATTTTTGAAAACTTTCTATTTTTGGAAACTTTATTTTTGGAAACTTTCTATTTTTGGAAACTTTCTATTTTTGGTAACTTTCTATTTTTGAAAACTTTCTATTTTTGGAAAATTTCTGTTTTTGGAAACTTTCTATTTTTGGAAACTTTCTATTTAGGGAAACCTGCTACTTTTTGAAAGTTACTTATTATTACACAGTAAGTATAATAACACATGAAATACCAGAAATACTTAATCAGATTAAACAGAATATAAGATAAACACAGTTTAAGGCTTTAAAACAGTAGAACATGGTAAGAACACATAAAATAAGCTAAGACATGACATAAAACCAGCTACGTATTTAGTAAGCAGATACTTATTAATGTATGTATTTATGTAGCACTAGTGATTCGGAAGTAGGATTTCTCTCAGTTCATCTTCTTCGTTCACTGGACATAAGGTACGGATTCCCGTCCTTTCAGTATGGACATTCTTTCCTTATTAGGATTCCCCGTATGCAGCCAACTGTTTTCCCGTAGTATAAGTTATGTGTTTGATTGCTTATGTTTAATTAAGATTACCTATAGCCATATACATGCATGACCAGTTTCACCTAGTTATGGAGGTACCATAACCATAACATTAGAGGCACTGATGTTATGACTTCACCACGGCGGAGTGATTGCTCGTGGCGTCCCTTCAGCTTTTGGCCATTGATATTATATTTATCATGTGGGGCGTATGGGTGCATCCTAGTTACATGTTTTTATTCAGGATTTCATGGTGAATGTGGTGTGTGCCTTGCATCCTTCACAAGGAGCTGATCCCTCCTACCCAAAAACCAGTATATTAAATTAGAGGCAGCCCCTCTAATTTGATTGATGAGGTCACCCCTCCAAGTATTCATGCACGGTGGATTTTCATGACCTATATTGGCTAATGGTAAAATATGTTAACAGTTTTCATAAGATAAACATAAGGCTTTTCAAACTATAAAACCAGTTTTATGAACATGTTCCAGGTTTTCCAGGACTTATACCTTTCCGCTGCTATTAAGTCTCTATTATGTTTTAGTCACTTATACTATGTCTATATCCGTGCACTGAGCGTTTTGCTCAGCCGTTACTTTCCTTTACATGTCCCAAAACGGCAGGTACCCTAGGAAAGACTCGAGCATTTGGAGGACGTGCATAGGATGGAAGCTGCTAGAGACTTCTTTTCCTTTTGCCTTCATATATTTATGCTTGTGTAGTCTTTCATTCATTTCTTTTGCGTTGTTATGTTTTGGGCTTATGTTTGGGAACCGATGTTTGATTCTAGTTATCCCTATGGTCATGTAATGTTTTATACATTTATCCTTGTATGCTTTGATGACACGCCATAATTACGCGTGACATTCCATTATCTAAATGGGGTGTTACAGTTACCTGAGGTGCTTTTCCTGTCAATATAACATCCAGCATAGTCTGAATCTGAATAGGCCTTGAGATCAAAGCCGGATTCCTTTGGATACCATAAACCTGTTGAGGTTGTTCCTTTGAGATACCTGAAAATTTTCTTAACAACTACTAGATGGGATTCTTTTGGGTTAGCTTGGTACCTTGCACAGAGACATGTGGAGAATTGGATATCAGGACGACTAGCTGTTAAATACATGAGTGACCCAATCATGCCTCTGTATAAAGTCTCATTAACAGAGACCCCTGACTCATCAGGACCCAAGTTGTTGGGTGGAAGCAAGGGACATTTCACTGATGCACAATCAGCTAAGTCATATTTTTTAAGTAAATCTTTAACATACTTTTCTTGACAAATTGAAATTCCCTTAGGACATTGTTTAATTTGAAAACCCAAAAAGTAAGTTAATTCACCCATCATACTCATCTCATATTTCTTGGTCATTAATTTAGCAAATTGTTTACTAAGATTAACATTAGTTGACCCAAAGATGATATCATCCACATAAATCTGCACAACGATGAAATCACTCTTATCCTTGAAGGTAAAGAGTGTTTGATCAATAGAACCCCTGAAAAATTTATTTTCAATTAAAAAATTCGAAAGAGTTTCATACCATGCTCTTGGATCTTGTTTCAGCCCATACATGGCTTTATGTAGTCTGTACACATGATTCGGAAACTCGCTGTTCTCGAATACTTCAGGTTGTTCAACATACACTTCCTCAGCCAAATCTCCATTGAGGAAGGCACTCTTAACATCCATCTGATATACAGTGAAGTTCATATATGCAACATAAGCAAGGAAGATTCTGATGGCTTCAAGTCTTGCCATAGGAGCAAACGTTTCATCATAATCAATCCCTTCAGTCTGTGTATACCCCTGTGCCACCAGCCTGGCCTTGTTTCTGATGATGTTTCCAATTTCATCCATCTTATTTCTATAAATCCATCTAGTGCCTGTGATGTTCTTACCAGGTGGAGCTGTCACTAGAGTCCATACCTTATTCCTTTTGAACTGATTAATTTCTTCCTGCATAGCAGCTACCCACCCATCTTCCACAAGAGCCTAAGCTACTCTCTTAGGTTCAATTTGAGAGATAAATTCAGCAAAGAGACATTCGTTGGTTGAGGATGATTCTGAGTCATGAATTCGCTGTCTAGTAGTAACCCCTGCATTAGGTTCGCCAATGATGTTGACAAGAAGAATATGTTGATCTCTTGACCATTTAGTTTGAGGAGCTAGGGAATCATGGACACGGACATCTATGGGGGTAGCTGGCACAATTTGAGTTTCATCATGCTGAATAGGAGGACTTTCTTCAAGGATGACCTCAGTATTTGTGTCAACTTCATCCATATCAAGAGGTACAGATTCATTGTCAACAGGAGAGTCTTCAGGGATTTGAAGAATTAGTGAGTCATCTTCAGCAGTTGAGGAAGAAGGACTACAAGAAGGTTGTGGTTCTTCTTCATCAAGTTCCTGAGAAGAAGGAACTTCAGTGTTGTGTGTTGACAGAGGGTCAAAGGCAGGAACATAAGGAGTGAGAGTGTTGGAGTGATGATGGTGATGACAGGGAGGTCTTGGTTCTGAGAATTCATCACTTGGGAAGGACACGTTTTCATTAAAATCAATTTCATCATCCTCTGTTCCTGTTCTCTGTATGACATCATCATCTTCATTGAATCTGATATGAAATGTTTCTTCTACTTCTTTTCTTCTAGTATTGAATACTTTGAAGGCCTTGGTAGTAGGAGAGTATCCTAAGAAGAAACCATCATCAGCTTTTTCATCAAATTTTCCAAGTTTATCCCTGTAGTTATAAATGAACACAAGGCATCCAAAAACATGGAAATAGCTGACGTCTGGAGCTCTATTTCTGAAAACTCCATAGGAAGTTTTACCATGTGTCTTGACAATGATTGACCTATTTTGGGTGTAGCAAGCAGTGTGAACAGCTTCTCCCCAAAATTGCTTTGGTAAAGCTACACCGTCTAACATAGTTCTGGCTGCTTCAATCAGAGTCCTATTTCTTCTTTCAGCCACACCATTTTGTTCAGGGGTGCCAGCTGAAGAGAATTTTTGTGATATTCCTTTTTCATCACAAAAAGATTCAAGTTGTTGATTCTTGAATTCAGTACCATTATCACTTCTTAGAGCTTTAACTTTAACATCATTCATATTTTCAACCTGTCTGATGAAGGACATGATGGTATCAGTAGCATCACTTTTCCTTCTGAGAAAGAAGACCCATGTATACCTTGAAAACTCATCCACTATGACCAAGGTATATTTGTTGTGATTAATGGTCTGAGGTTTGACAGGCACAAACAAATCCATGTGAAGGAGATGTAAGCACTTGTCAATAGAAAATAATTGCCTGGTCTTAAAAGAAGACATGTGATGCTTTCCCTTGACACAAGCTGAAGAAGTCTTGTCTTTAGAAAACATCACTGAAGGTAGACCAGCAACCAGGTTTTGTGTGGCTATCTTGTTGATGTTCTTACAGTTGAGATGAGACAGTCTTTTGTGCCACAGCCAATTGACACTTTCAGTGGCTTTTGCTAGAAAACAATTTGAGTTGTCTTCAGAGCAAGTAGCCATGTTGATGACATACACATCTCTCCTTCTTGGTGCAATAAGCACCACATCATTGTTCTTGTTGAATATGGTTCCCTGAGTCTTAGTAAACAAAACCTTGTAGTCAGCATCACATAATTGGTTGATGCTAATAAGATTGTGTTTAAGACCATTTACATATGCAACCCTTGTAAAAGTTATCCCATTGCAGTTCACTGAGCTGTATCCCTCTGTGTCGCCTGAATAATTATCCCCAAACACCACTTTAGGACCTGGCTCCTTTGAGTATTTGTGCAGGTATTGTCGAATCCCTTTCATGTGTCTAGAACAGCCACTGTCTAGATACCATACCGATTCCTTAAGATGTTTCTGCACAGATACATAGAAACAAGTTAGTTCCTATGGTGAACTCACTTTTCAGTGGGTTCCCTAAATTGCCGATTAGCAACTCTAGAGTTCCTGTAGAAATTTTGACGATGGGAAGGACAGTTAGTTGTCTCATGGGTGAACCTTCCATAGATATCACATCCTGGAAAGTCATTACACTCATCTGAGTGATGGTCTGTGAATCCACAAAATTTACAGGGAGGTTAAGGTCTATAGTTACCTATTTGTCTCTTAGAAGCCTGTTGTCTCTCCCTAGAAGGTGTCTGAGGTCTCTTAACAGCCATTTGTCTGTCATGATCTATGGTCATGTGATGAGAGTTTTTACAAATATTGCAGTAAGGTTTGACTATCCTTTCACCTTTGGGTTCACCTAAAATAGACTTAGGTTCATGGGAAGTAGAGCATTCAGCGGAAGGCTTAATATGTTGTTTCAAGAGTTCTACTTCTTTCATTAATGACAAAAGGCGTTCTTCAGTTGAGGAATCAACTTTTTTCACAGATTTTGTTGAGACAGGCTTAAAGGCAACTTGCTTAACAGATTTTTTAGCAGGTACAGAAAATACTTTAGCTTGTTGTTTCTCAACATCTGTTTTGGGTTCAGCCTTAGCTCCTCTAGAGGAACTGCTGGGTTCAACTCTTGAGAGTTTAGGTAAGGGTGGTAAATCAACCACATCTTCAGAGATAGTGACATCAGTCAAGAGGGGATCTGACATATGAATTGTATCTATAGATTTGAAAACAATCTCTTTAGGTTTGGTGAGAATTTTCAACTTATTTTTCTTGGCAGAGATATCCCTTTTAATATTAGCAGGTAGTTCATCATTAAGCAATTCATCTATAGTGAACCTACTGCGCAGCCATTTTTCTATAACCTTATTTAATTCAGATACTTGAGCATTTAAGGCACAATTCTTCAAGGTTAACCTATTAACTTCGTTTTGAAGAGATATCTTTTCTAAATTAACCTGTTTGAGAGTTTCACATTCAGCCCTAGTAGTTAACAGTTCATGTTTGACAGAGTGAAACTTATCAAGCAAGTTCTTTCTTTGTTCCTCTACAAAGTGAAAATCAACAATGGTGTAATCAAGGACATGTTTGCGTTCATCACTTTCAGACATAAATAAAATCCTGTGTACCTTTTTCATTGTGATGTCAACCCATTGTCCTGATCTTGCATCTCCTTTCCCAACAGCTGGTTCATCCTCAGTTATTGCCATGAAATCCCTAACTCTAGTAGTATCTTCCTCATCTGAAGTCAACGGCTCATCATTCCAATCATACGCTTCAGCTACCAACCCTTTCTCTGTCTTTTTATCACCCCCTTTCTTCTTAGACAGAGCTTCAAGCTTCAAATTCATCTGTTCTAACTCAGCTTTAAGTGCCTTATACTTGTTCTTGTAATCCTTCTTCTCATTTTCTGAGGAGTTGAATTGGTGAGATGAGTTGTTGTGTTGTGATTTGAACTTGTAAGGTTTGGTGAAAGATGATGGATAAGAAGGTGAGGACGTCTTTGTGGGAGGACAGTCTTTTTGAAAGTGTCCAAGTTTTCCACAGGCAAAGCAAGTTTCTTTTGATTTGTCGGTTTGTTTGCTAGCTGATCCTACTCTCCCTGATCTTTTGTAGAATCTCCTTTGATTAGCTAGCAAGTCTCTTTCATGAAATTCAGCATTAAGGTATGTCAAGAACTCGTGGCTGCTGCATATGTCTTCTTCAACATCAGAGTCACTTTCATGAGGGTGTGGGGTAGAAATCAAAGCTTGGAGGTTGCTCCCTGAACTACAAATCTTTTAGTCTCTGATTTGTATATGGTATCAATCAGCCCTTCTTCATAATTGTACTTTCCATAAAGCTGAGCTAAGGTGTCATGCTTGATTGAGTTATTGGCTCTCTGAGTCTGATTCATACTCAGCCATTTTCTTGGAAGGCTGTTGAAAAATGTGGCATTAATTTCAGCTTGACTAATGGTGACGTCATTCATAGCAAGGTCATTGAGAAGAATCTTCAGCCTTGTATATGTTTGTTGAACCTTTTCACCTTCAAGTGCCTTGAAAGCATTGAACTGAAGTCTGAGTGCCTGAATCTTGGTTTCTCTGGTTTCAAAGGGTCCTTCATGACCAAGGATAAGGTCTGTCCACATTTGTTTTTGCTGTAGGATACTAAATTACAGAATTCATGATGTGTTTGGGAAGACAGGATATGATGATGCTCTTGAGACGTTTGTCTTGGTTTGCCAATTTCCTATCAGTTGGAGTCTACTTCTTGAGAGGTTTGGGAAGAGGATTCTCATCAGTAGAGGTTAGCGCCATGGGAACATAAGGTCTATTGTCTAGAATTTCTAGAATAAATGGTTCAAGTCCGTCGAGATATACGAGGAATTGACTCTTCTAACTTGCAAAATCTTCTTCATCAAAGACTGGTACATTGGTGACATGAGATCCGCCTCTTGAGTCAAGAAGTTGAGGTAAATCATCTTCATTTGGAGGTGGAGGAGTGAGTCTTGGTGAAGTTGGTGGTGCATTGGTGTTGTTCCCAGAAGATGGTGGTGCATTGGTTTTTTCTGGCATGGTGGATCTTGATTATAAAACTTAGAACGATGTTTCTGAAGGTTTTAATATCAAACACCGCTCTGATACCAATTGAAAGTCCCTAAATTATGCTAGAAACAATAAACTTAACTAATCAACACACATAATTACTTTTCAAACATAATACTTATTATTGTATAATAACAAAATTACAAGTGTTATGGATAACACCGTTTGATGACAATGTGTTGTGCACACTTTGAACAAACTAAAACCTAACTTATGAACACAGTCGCAGCTGTTTGGTTCTATAAGTTCTAAGCATTAATGTGTGAATTCTATCAAAAGTGTTAAGCTTTAATGCTAGGCTACATAACCTATTTATAGTGGTACGAGGTTGACTCAAAGTACTTGTTGATGGTGACTACACTAGACAGACACTTTTCAGACCTCTATCACAAGATGCTCTTCTATTCTTGGTAGTCTACCACAATGCTTTAGGGAAACAGAGCTGACACAGTTTCCCTTTTCTTCATAGTCTCGTACACACTAAGGTATGTCCAAAGTGTACTGAGTGTTAACAGGGTATTTCCACCCC
The DNA here is from genome assembly GCA_025667525.1 of Glebionis coronaria. Classification (NCBI taxonomy): domain Eukaryota; kingdom Viridiplantae; phylum Streptophyta; class Magnoliopsida; order Asterales; family Asteraceae; genus Glebionis; species Glebionis coronaria. The sequence goes on along the minus strand of CM046878.1, from coordinate 442,907,902 downwards.
TGTTAACCCTCAACCCCTCAGAGTCCCTGATACATCTTGGCTGTTATCCATCACAGCCAATGAGTATGTCTTCAAGTAATCTTCGACTTCCTTGACAATGTATTTGACATGGACTCCTCTGAGGTTGCTCACAGAGACTTAGATCTCTGTGAGTCTTGTGATACTTTCCTATCTCCTAGGCATAGACAAGTTACTATCTAACAGCTTGATTTGTGTTTAAATCTATGATATAGGGAATCTACTAAACTTAGATTCCCAACAGTTAATGTTTAGGATTTATGGTTTAGGGTTTATGTTTTAAGGTTTTGGATGTATGGTTTTATTATAGGGTTTATGGTTTAAGGTTTTGGATTTATAGTTTATGCTTAGGGTATATGGTTTATAGTTTAAAGGTTAGGATTTATGGTTTAATTAGACAGGGTTTAAGTTTTAAGGGTAAATTAGGATTTAAGGATTATAGATTAAGGTTTTTTGGTTTAAGATTTTTGATTTAGTGTTTAGGGTTCATTGGTTTAAGGTTTAAGGTTTTGGGTTAGGGTTTAGGGTTTAAGGTTTAAAGTTTAGGGTTTAAGGTTTAGGATTTATGGTTTAATTAGCTAGGGTTTGCGGTTGAAGGGTTAAATAGGATTTAAGGTTAAATGGTTTAAGGTTTATGATTTAGTGTTTAGGGTTCACTGGTTTAAGGTTTAAGTTTTAGGTTTTAGGGTTTAAGGTTTAAGTTTTAGGGTTTATGGTTTATGGTTTAGGATTTATGGTTTAATTAGCTAGGGTTTGTGGTTTAAGGGTTAATTAGGGTTTAAGGTTTATAGTTTAAGGTTAAATGGCTTAAGGTTTATGATTTTGTGTTTAGGGTTCATTGGTTTAAGATTTAAGATTTAGGGTTTAGGGTTTATGGTTTAAGGTTTAGGACTTATGGCTTAGTTAGATAGGGTTTGTGGTTTAAGGGTTACGGGTTAAGGGTTAAATAGGATTTAATGTTTATAGTTTAAGGTTAAATGGTTTAAGGTTTATGATTTAGTGTTTAGGGTTCATTGGTTTAAGGTTTAAGGTTTAGGGTTTAGGGTTTAAGGTTTATGGTTTATGGTATGTATGATTATGATGTATGGTTTAATTAGGGTTTATGGTTTAAGGGTATATGGTTTAAGGTTAAATGGTTAAAGGTTTAGGTTTTAAAATAAGTCAGATAACAAATTACTCATCGTTTATGTTATGTTTAGACGTGGGCTTGTTGAAATAAGTCATAAAACCGCTTAAGCACCAACCCTTAAAAGGGGCTTAAAAAGTTTGCATATATTATTCATATATTACTTAATTAAAAATCAATTAATGTATTTTCATTGACATAATTTTTATCAAGTTTTATATACTTCGTCTCCCATAATAATTGTATGTTGTTGACTTTTTCTGTCTTAGTTTTGATACTTTCGCTTTTAACATAGTTGTTTATGTTATATGATTACCTGATAATACGACTCCACCGAACTGACCCGGTTAAACTAATAATTCATTAAATATATTTCGTGATATATAGTAATTTTGTAATAGATATAAACCACAAAATGTAAGCTTATGACACATAAGTCCATCTCGACTTATGTTTCATAAGCTTATAAAAAAATCTTAAAAAAAATCTTAATTGTTATTAATAAATCATAAATGACATATTTATAAGGGTAAAGGTCATAAATACACAAAATACGTATAAAAGTGGTTCAGTATACTCACTGGACTTTTTATGTTCGATATTCCCATTTGAACATAATTTTAAAGTTTGAATTTTTTTAATGACTAGACCGGTCCCATAATTGGGGTAACCGGTGATATTTTTTTGGGGGGAAAGAACACATATAATGATCCACTGACCCAACATAAATCATAATTATCTTTTCCCCTTCGCCAGTAAGAACAAGAACCCTAAAAAAAATTAATTCCACTGTCTAATTTGTTGAACAGGTTTTTGCTTTTATACATGATGTTTGTTTTATTATTTATGATGTTATCTACAAGCTACATTTGTTTTCCCTTTTTTTGGAATCAAAGAACCATAATATTATTAGGGTTTAGAGGTTAATTGGATATACATAATTGAACCCCATTTCTATTGATTATGTCGATTTATGTTATTTTCTGCATATTTTGACTACTTAGTTATGTTCTTGGCGGTTTGATTTTATTTGGATCCCATTTGCATAGAATCTATTTGTTAAATCTGTTAAACAGTCAAAAAAGGGGTGTTTCGGATTGATATGGATTCATGGGGTTTTAGTGACAGCAAATCCCAAGACTGAACCCTGAACACTTGCTTTTTGGTGGTTATAAGTTTTTTCAAGTTTTAGTTTTAAGTATTTAAGTCCCAATTTGTTTATGCAAGTTTCACCAAAATCTACCTGTTTCAATTATTAGGTTCTAAAATCTTTGATTTAGGGTTTGAGTCCATGAAATTTTGTTCTCAGTTAGTCCATTTGTTAGTTTAGGGCTATGTGCCTGTTATTTGTGTTTTGGTCTGTTTATTTGCCTGATATGGCCTATGAAAATTGGTTCCAACTCCTAACACCACTTATCCTTAACCCTTTACACTTTTAATCCCTAACATCTATATCTTGGATCTAAAAAATGATAACAAAAGGTTCAAGTGATTGAGTTGAGTGACTCTAGCTGCGAAGATGTGTTTTGTCCTAGTGGAGATGTTGGATGGATTGAAAAGGGGTGTGAAGGATCTTCAAAGCACCGTTTACTTCCTCCCATTGAATCATCCAAAATACCTAGGCCTGCTGTTACGGCTGCTATTACCGAAAGGTTTAGGACTGGGAATATTCGAAAGGAGGTGCTGCAATCGTATTTATGTTAATTTAGCTGAGTATTATGCTGATTTACAGTACTGGGAGAGTTGGGATGAAGATGAAAGTAGTCCATTTGTTGATTCCTATTCTGATGAGACTGATGAGGTTGATGAAGACAACATTGAATCACTTGAGTTCTATGGAGACACCTTAAAAGTGAAAGCCAACACCCAAAAGAAAATAGGTCCTGATGTGAACTATGTTCCCAAAAACATTATGAAAAGCCCTACCCCTATTTACAATGCTGTTCTTGGTCTTGGTAACAAAAAAACTTGGAAACAGATTGTGGAAAAAATAGGGAAGAGGCCTGCTGGTTCCAAAGGGAAGGGGAAGGCAATGGCCTGATGTTTTTTACATTTCTTGTATTGTCTTATTTTCTGTATTTTCCTATGATGTAAATTTTTTTTGAACAATCCTATGATGTAATTGCTTGAAATAATGATTGACCACTGATGATGTAGTGGTCAATAAATTTTACTAGAGAAATGAATTTCAAGTTTATCTATGTTTGTTTACAGCTTGGCATTATGACTTTTACCCTATTTATAACATATTAATAAAGTCATTAATGTAACAAAAATATAAAAAAAATACAAATTATAAACCCAACGTATATTATATAAGCTCTAACTCAAGTCCCGACATCAAACCCTTGCGCCACACACACCCTTAGATGCATATCACATAATATATAACCAACATTTTCGGGTCAAATGTTAACACTTTGACTTCAAACTTTTATTCAGTGAAATTTAAAACTTGCCTCCAAAATTTTATTTTGTTTAAAATTGAAACTTTGCCTCCAAAATGTTATTTAGTGAACATTTAAAGTAACTCCCAAAAATTTTAAACTCATCTCACATTTTTTTCCATCCCTAATTCTCCAGCCATCAATAACATCAACAACTATTTTGTCCGGCCATCTACACCAGTTTTAATTTCATTAATTTATAAATCGGGTAATTTTTATATTAGGATTACAATATGTAGTGTTCATATGCATTTGTTTATATAATTAATATATATGTGATTGGATTTTGGGGTTTTATATTATGCGTTCTACAAATCCTGGACAGTGTGATATTTAGTTTCATTAGAAGCGTTAGCATCACCTTTACATCTTAATACCCCCATTTCACATTCAATTGGTTGCTAATCTATAGTCATATTGGTTTTTTTTGTGATTTTTAGGATATATACGGTACGATTTATCCTCAACACTATGATGGACAAGTCTTGGATAGGCAGTAATATGACCAATAAAGAATATTTTAGCGGAGTAGAAGCGTTAATTCAATATGCCAAAAAAAGCGCAGGAAGAGATTAACCTCCACCCAGAAAGTCATAAAGGACCGCTTACAATTCTATGTCCCTGTAACAACTGCTTAAACCACATAGAGGGTACAGTGGAATCAGTAGAATTCCATTAATTCAGACATGGGTTTAATCCAAAGTACACAAACTGGATCAGACAAGGAGAAAAGGACGAGCAATCATCGAATGCCCAAATGTTAGTTGATGCTACAACAGAGTATGTTGAAAACACGGATGTCGACGCGGATGTTGGTTCCGAAATCCAACATATGGCCCAACAACAGTAGAGATGGTTAACGCTACAAAAGATTATTTTGATGATGATGACATTGCCAAGTTTCAATAATTAGTTGTAGACGCGGAGAAGCCACTTTATGAAGGATGTCCTGACTTCACAAAGTTGTCTGCAATAGTTCAACTTCTCAACTTGAAGGGTAAGTATGGAGCTTGTGATAAGTTCTTTACTGAATTACTTGGTTTGTTTAAAAAGATGCTACTACTGGTAACGAACTAGTTGAAAGAACGTATCATGCCAAAAAAATGATGCGATTGATGGGATCAGGATACGAAAAGATACATATACGTATCAACAACTGCATGATTTACTAGAAAACTAACTCAAAATTGACTGCTTGCTAAACATGTGGGACAACAAGATGGAAGGTGGACAATAAGACAAAGAAAGTTTACGAAAACATTCCAGCCAAAGTGATGTGGTACTTCTCAATTATACCAAGACTGAAACGATTCTTTAAGATACCAAGTATTGCAAAAAAATGAAATGGCACGCGACAAGGAGGATAACAGATGGTGCTTTACGCCACCCTGCAGATTCACTGGCATGGCATACCATAGATGAAAATTTTCTCCAAATTGCAGCAGATCCAAGAAATTTACGGATGGGAATATCGGCTGATGGGGTTGACGTCAACTCAGGTAGTAGGCATCGCAGTGTATGGTCAGTTTTATGTGTCATATACAACCTTCCTCCATGGTTGTGTATGAAATTAAAGTTTATCATGCTTTCGACCCTTATATCGGGATACCCGAGGAATGATATTGATGTTTTCTTAGAATCGTTAGTTGAGGATCAGTATACCTTATTTGAAGATGGTGTTGATACATTTGATGTGTCAACGAAACAGAACTTTAAGCTTCGTTTCGTTGTGTTATGGACGATAAATGATTACCCAACACTGGGTACATTATGTGGTCGCCCGTACAGTGGATTCAATAGTTGTGTGGTATGTGGGAAAGATACACATTGTGTAAGACTTTCGGCCTTAGTCAAGCAAAGTTATGCTGGTCACATACGATATCTACCATACACCCATCCATTTAGAAAGCAAAGGAAAGCGTTTAATGGACAACAAGAACTTGCACTTGCTCTAGTGCCAAAGACAGGGGAAGACATATACGACAAAGTTCAACATATCCAAAATAAGTGGGGAAAAGTAAAGATAAGTAACAATAACGCATCAGGAAACCAGGAAGATACAAGAGGAAAAGGTGGGAAAATTCAAAAGAACAAAAGAAAATCAACAGAAGAAGATGGTAGTTCAAGCCAACCTACTGAATCGTATTGGAAGAATTCAACATTTGGTATCGAAGGCTCAGGTATTGGAGGCATAGGCCTGTTTCACATTGTATTGACTTTATGCATGTAGAAAAAAATGTCGGGGAGAGTTTTGTTGGAACTTTGCTAAATGTTCCGGGGAAGACGAAAGATGGATTGACGGCACGATTGGATCTGGCATGTTTGGGTAAACAACACTACCTCCGGCAGGCTACACATTAACTAATGCTGAAAAGACATATTTTGTGAAAAGTTAGCCAACCTCATAGTACCATAAGGATATTGTTCAAATTTCGCTAGTTTGGTCAACCTAAAGGAAAGGAAGCTCATTGGCCTTAAGTCACATGACTATCACATACTGATGCAAGAGTTTTTACCAATTGCAATACGTTCAATCATGCACCAACCCATATGATATGCTATTATCAAGTTTTGCTTTTTCTTTAAATCTATATGTAATAAGAAATCATATTGGAAGAACTAGATAATATGCAACAAGAACTAGTTGTGACATTGTACCTACTTGAGAAGTTCTTTCCTCCATCATTTTTTGGTATTATGATACACTTGACTGTGCACCTAACTAGAGAGGTAAGATTGTGTGGTCCCATATGCTTTCGGTGGATGTACCCATTTGAAAGATGTATGAAGGTTATTAAAAACCATGTTAGAAACAGAAACAGACTAGAGGGATGCATTGCTGAGGAGACCATTGCGGAAGAAACAATAGAGTTTTTTAGCGAGCATCATAAAATAATGAAATCTATTGGTTTGCCACCTGATAAAGATGTAACCAATGAAACTGAGGACGGAGTGCCATCGTCGGCTGGCACACCATTCGAAATGAATGGGGAACTCTTTGCTAAAGCTCAATTGTTCGTACTACAAAATAAAGATGAACTTTTACCCCATATCAAGTAAGTATTACTAACACATGTCTATTTCATTGATAAAATGGTTCTATAACAAAAATAATAATCAAATACATTATTTCGTTTCAGGCGACATAAGAATGATTTAAAAAAATAACCCGGGTAAACGAATAGCATTGCTGGAGGCTGAGCATTGTAAAACTTTTGCTAAGTGGTTACATGATGAGGTAATTATTTGTATGATGTTTATAATTGTTTGTTTGTTGCTAAATATTAGTTAACTTAACATCTCAAAAACCAATACTAGTAGTAGAGTATAATAAATAAGCACTTACAATGTAATGAGGCCATCTCCAACTCTCAGTAGCAATTAGAAGCGTTGCCATTAGCTAGGTAGAGGTCCACCAGCACACCATTTCTTTATCTGAAACACTATTCTTTAACTGTTGGTCTCTAGTTCCGGATATTAGAAAGTAACATATAAATGTTGAAATTCAGGTTTTGAGAGAGTTAGCAATATCAAAACATAGCGTATCAGATATTGTTAGGTGGATATCATTTGGACCACGCGCCACCGTAGTGAGATACGATAATATAACATCAATGGGTATACATTTCGTACGAAAATAAATTATGGCAAAGTTCACCAGAACAGTGGGGTTTGTGTTGAGCTAGAAGATACTCATATATCCAAAGAAGTAGCAACCACAAAAAAACTATTTTATTATGGGGTTTTACAAGAGATATGGGTACTAGATTACCGTCTCAGGAGAATTTCTCTTTTCAAGTGTGATTGGGTTAATCACAAGAATAAAGCGGTCAAAATAGATAAGGTTCTTGGTTATACATTGGTAGACCTGAATAACCTAGGCCACAAGGCTTACCTCATTCATATTTGGCTCACAAGAAGGACAAGTGTTTTATGTTCAAGACCAGCTACAAAAAAATTGTCTATTGTCTTCAGGACACCTAGCAAGAATTACAAAGATACATATGACGAAGTCAATGAGGAATTTAGTACAGTCATTCACCAGAACAATGATAACACTTTGCCAGGTGTACATGTGGGTGATGATTCACACAGTGACTATTATCGAATCGACTGTGAAGGAGTTGTCATACAAAAAAACAAGTGAAGCCTTTCATGCTGAAGTTGTCACAATCGGCCTTTTTATCGTATTTAACTTGTTCTTTTAGAGGATAGGAATATCTGAATTCTAGTACTTGTTTACGGATTTATGTTTGTGTGCAGATCACACTTTTAATCTTTCGTTTTGCTGCAAAAACACTTGTTATCTCTTTTATTTGAAGATAAATTTTCTTTTAACCTTTAGTGGTTCTTTTAATTATGTTTTTATGAAATTTAGATTTCAGTTGTGTCCTGTTGATATAGCTAATTACATGTAAGTTTTCATAATCTGTCATATTGAATTTTTTTCATACTAGTGAAACTTTGTGTTCAAATTGATGAGTTGAGTTTCATATTTGTTTATATAGCTAGTGACATATTACATAGTAGTTTTTACTCTATATTTGTATCTGCAATGTCCATATAAGTTTTCATAATATGTCATAGTGAATTCTATCGTAATTGTGAAGTTTGTGTTCGACTATAGTGTGACAATCCGTCAAATTATGGTCAATATTTTATTCTCAATATTTATTTGAAAATATTATTATATGAACTCACTTATTTTTGGGAAGAAATTTGGATTTACGTCTTGAAGTAGCATCGACTACGTTTAAACCGGAGGATTCTACGTTACGTGCTTACGTTTACATACACCGTCTTTGGTGACAGTCCGACATTTCAGAAAATAAATTTGTCCATGAATATTATTTTGGAGTTTTAAATTTGAGTTGGTTCATAAACTCAAAAATTTACGAGAAGAGATTAGGACTTACGATTTTATTTTAACGTCCTTTACGACTAAACCGGAAACCTTAGGATTACGTATTTACGTTTTTGAACTCCGTTTTTGATGAGACAATTTTTATTAGATTCGTTTTGTGACGTTGATTCATAATTTATAAAAACGTTTTTCGTAAAACGACCCGAGGGCATGCAAATCGAGGAAACTAGAATCGAGGAGTACCCGTAAATAAATGGGGATGAGACAAGTGGGACACTTGTCCCACCCCCACTATATCCGGCCTTACTAAGCTAACATTGCAACATATGTGTCAAAGCTTACTAAGTAAGCAATGACACTTGTCTTAAAAGCTTACAAAATAAGCTAGTTTTTTTACACAAAACCACTAGCCAAACTCATACCTCCATTCCACTCATGCAAACCACACACATTTTCTCTCTAATCTCTCTATAATTTCGTCCATACTTCACCAAAAACACCTCCATTTGATCCAAATTTAACCACAAACTATTGTTATAACTTACATATGTTAATCTCCTTCAAAAGAGATGAAGATTGGTGGTGATTATAACATCCAAGGAGGAGTTTACATGGAGTCTTGGGGCTGATTTTCCACAAGGATTTTATGAAGATTGGTGGTCTTAAAGATGGTCATGGTTATTCACAAGCTTCTCCATCAAAAACCATGTCCAAATCATAATCTACATCAACATGGTGGTATAAAGATTGTCCTCCTCATCTTCTTGTTAATTTGATTATGTAAACATGTATTTTATTTCCTATTGTATATATTTATGATGATTATATGATGATAAAAATGTTATGTGGGGATTTGGTGTTGATAAACATGATCAAAAAGGTGAAAAACTATAAGAAACAAGGTTAAAATCTTGATTAATTTACATGGCTGTATAAAACAGTAAAGAACCATATGGTAAACTAATAAAATGTTGAAGTAGAATGGATTTAAAGTAAGCTATGGGTCTTGTACACATGTGAGAGTTGGCCATGCAATGGAATCATTGTAATGAGTGAGATATGATCAAAACAAGTTTAGGGTATAAATCTGAGGTTACTGTTTTGGACGATTTTTAGAAAATATTTAGACGATGATTCAACAGTAGCTATAGAAGAGTTAAATGTAGCACATATCATGTAGTTTATGTGATAAAAATTTGAGCTTCTATCTCCATATAGAACTCAAGATATGGCAGTTTTGGTGAAAGTAAAGATAAAAATCAGATTTTTGAAAAATAAAGTATAATACTATTATATAAGCACTCAAAATTATATTGTATAAAATGTAGAGCTAAAACCCACTAACTCATGAATTTTACTTATATAAATATGTTAAAGGTTTAATAAGTGGACATTTTATAAAAATGGTAATTTGTTAAGTTTTATAAGTTATAAAACTATAAACATGATTTTTACGACTTTTTCGGCTATTGCCGTAAAATTAACGTTTTTGTTAAATAAAACTTAGATGGTTGAACCCATCTAATGAAAACTTTATAAAACTTATATACTGATATATAGACATGTATAACAAGTAAAAACCGATAAAAACCCGAACTATAGGACATACGGACATTAACGAGTTAAATAAACATATTGGACTAATAAATGGACTAAATAGGATAAAAACTTGTAAAAAGAATCTATTGGGCTTAACCCATTTAGGCCCAACTTGTAAAGTTTAAGTACTGATAATATAAGTACAAAATGGATTAAAATAAGTTAAATAACTTATAATAAGCTTATTGGACTTAAAACACGTAAATGGGTAAAACTAGTAAACTAGTATAAAAGTTATCGACATATAACACTAAAATGAGTAAACGAGAATATGTAAACCCACATGATCATCATATATATATAATCATCATATGTATACATAATTGTTATTTTTATAAAGTCATTGGACAAACGTGTAAGACCGATTATTATTTATATAGGTTTCCGTGATTGAAGCACGTACTATACATCCGAATTGCCGATAACCCGCCTTCCCACATCAACGTGAGTTCGTAGCCTCGCACTCTTTTAAATATTTTTATAAATGTTTTATAAACCCGCGAGGGAGATAACATGTTAGTTTTTATAAAATAGGACACCATTTGTCCCGATTGCTTGTTTATTGATTTGGACCCGAATGATTGAATGACCCGATTGTATGACCCGATAAATGATTAAAGGACCCGATAGATGAAATCAAATGGATTATTAAAGTTAGGTTATGTCACTAAAAGTCCCATTAGCATGAATTGTGAACTACCGGGAGTTGGTAGACGCTTATGCATATAATAGTACTATTTGGGGACGATCACCCCAGTTCGCGCCTTGAGGTTGATCCCCGTCGTGCCACATTGATTGGTATGCGAATTTATGTATGAGAAGATTTCCATAGCGTGACCTTTGTGACGACACGCTACTTTAGATGGGCAAAATTGGTATCGGGTTAGCTACCCGTTGTTGGTTTAGTAAGGTAACAATGTCATGCGGCTTATAATAATCCAAAACTAACGAAATACTATTAGACGCATCGAATTACGAAGTATTGCCTGACTAGCAATACGGGGTCATACTATTGATATTATGTTTGTGTTTTGGTTTTCATAACCATACTCATATAACGGTTTTTATTTTCATACAACGTCGTAAGACGTATTGTATGACGTTTTTACGACATTGGCTCGTATAATGATTTTTAAGGCTTTTTATAACCATAATCATATAATGGTTTTATTTAATCTATACAACGTTGCAAAAACGTATTGTATGGTGTTTTTAACGATAATGATTCGTATAACGATTTTTAAGGCAAATGCCTATATTATGATTTTCGATAAAGATTTGTATAAAATGACTTTGGCTATTTTATGGCCTATTAAAATGGTTTGTACAAAATAATTTTCAGTAATAATTTTATACTGATATTATATTGATGGAATTTATTAAACCCTATGAATTCACTCGGCGTTATCGCTGACCTTTTCTTTTAACATGTTTTATCTCAGGTACTTGAAGGTAATTCTCGGGAAGACAACAAGAATTCATGGCCCGCACTTTAACAATATTTTCCATTCAAAATACTTGTAAAACTTTGTATGAAATGTAATGACTTGGGACCTATGTAACTTTGCTATTTATGAATGGAAATGATTTATAAATAAACGACGCGATTTTTATGCGTTGTCTATGATGTGAGTAATGTGCTATCCCGTAACACCAACTAGTCTTCCGTTGTATTGAGTTGTACAAATTTGGGGGTGTTACAGTTTGGTACCAGAGCTCTCGTTATAGAGAACGAAAGATTTTTAAAATGAAGATTTTGAATAAAACTTTTCAAAATCTTTTAACTATAAAAATTTTTCTAAAAATGTCTAAAAATCTTTTGACTATAACGGTGCCGAAGAATTCCCGAGTTACCGACAAGGCCAAGACTGAGAAGTGTTATTTTAATATATATATATATATATTTATAACTTGGATTATATATATATGATGTAATTTTATTACATGATTGTTTGATGATTATTTTGATTTTTATACGAGGTATTTATACGACGTAGATTGTCACAAGAAACCCAAAATCCCCTAGTAAATTAATCAAAGCTATTCTCGTAGGAATTCTACCTATCCTAGATCTAAACCAAGTTGTGGATCTTTATGATCCCAACAAATGGTTGATATTCATAGAAATGTAGATATTAGTTGATTGTGATATTGAAAAAGAATTGGCGAGATTAAATTTGATACCGATGTCATGACGATCTTTTCTTATAGAGTGGAGTTTGATAAAACATTACCACCTAGAAAGATGTCATCTGATTCGTTGTCACCCAATTCTTAAATTTGAAATCGAAAGGGTGAATGTTGCACTTGAGGCTGTTATTGGAACCATTACCCAAAAGCCTCATGCCACTAATACCTTTCCGAGAAGTCTAAGTTGAACGATCAAGTCATTTCATATTAATGACTCATTTGATAATTGTTGTTGTAAGAGCTAATAGGATTGGAAATTAAGTGTTGATTTATATTGAGATTGTATTGCCTTTACAAGGCCGAAGAATAAGATTGAAAGTATTGTAGATTGAGGTAGGATATCGAATTGAGTATAAAATTGGTTGAAACTTGAATAAATAAAAGTAAAACTTAACCTATATGGAATATGAGATTGTTAAGAGGAAGTCGTTAAGTTTTGTGAATGAATTATAAGGTTTTAATTGATTGTAGGTTTGTGTTAAGGGTTGTTCCTAGGCCATTGTCCACTAATGAGGATGCCCAGTGTCCAAGAAATTAATTGAAGAAATCTTCTTCTGAATTGAGACCGATGGATCTTCTGGGACATGTGGAACACCTAATGACTCTTGTAGATTAGTATTCATTGTGGTATCTTTTAAAAATCCCTAACTTAACTGAGATATCAGTTGGTAGGATGAGTTCTGAGAATTGTATGACATAGTGACACGTAATGTGTTACGGTACAATTTTGACTTGTTTGTGATTAATGAAAAAGACTACCTTTGATTGCTAAATTCTACATGTATTGATGTTATCTATCTTTTCTTGCTTAATCCTAATGTCCGCATTAGTGATGCAACCATTGAACGAGTACTCATCTTGATTTGAGTTATGTTGTGGATTATTCTTTTTGTATTCCTGAGTGCCATCGAAGTCATGAACCTCATGATTGTTTGGCTAAGCTCATTTCCTATCATAATGAAGTTAGTTCTTGGTGAACAACTTTTCATCACATTTTTGCAGATCACACATTATTTTTATAAAGTTAAAGCGGTATCCTTTGAGAAAATTTAATTTTCATCACAATAAGGAGTATTCAAAGTAAGATTTATAAGTGATTGTTATCGAAAATGAGGTTGATTATAAAGTATCTTGGAAAACTTAATTGTTTTCATAATAAAGAAAATCTTTGTAAATTTATTTTGATTCTTATTTAGGAATTAAGCATGAAAATGTTTTTATTATAAACATGATGATAAAATTTTGACGAACTGAGTATTGCATCGTTAATCTTGAAATTGTATATAGTTGCGCGCCTACATACAATTTGGAATGGACTATGCAAAACTGATTAGTAGTCACCCTAAAACTAATGAATAAACACTACATTTTCTTTGAAGATTGTGAAAGATTAAAATTTATGAGATCTGCAAGAAGTGCGAAATAGGGACATAATGTTAGAGACATCTACATATGTGCCCGTGCCATCTATTGTTTTGAGTCGAATTTACTCATCTGTGGAAATTGTCTTATTCGACAATTGGCAATTCTTTCTTGTCCAATTCTCCCGTAAGTGAGATTCTTAGGAAAGTATCTGATTACCGAGTGTTGATACCCGACTGGATGTATCGACGTTCCTATCATTTCTTTGACCTGATTTCATTTGAATGACCTGGGTAACGATCCGAGGAACTTTCGAATGCGTACTCAAATTATGGAAACATGGGATATATTCATATTCATTAAATGTTTTCGTCTGTATCTGATTTGAAATTCTCTCGCATAGATTATGCGTTGACCTTACTCTTTTAAGGTAGTTATGCCTCCTGATATCCTTGAACCTGTGAAGGATTATGAGTTATTATTAGTCTTTTGAGAAGTTCACATCTTATCGACGGCAATGAAACTGAAAAGTTGATAATGCCGGTAGAATGGATTGATTGATTATGACATGACGACATTGTCTGAATTGATGGGAACTCGAATTGAATTCCCCTAAATGATAAGATGTTGATTATCAAAAGTGATCTAAATAATTCTTGGTGGATGACCATATCCTGTATTAAGACTTGAAATATTACCATGAATGGTTATGAACTAGTTATAGATATTGTAATCTAGAAAGAACCTAATATGAATTTATTAAAAGATGATAATGTTATCTGAAACTTTAGGAGGTATTTATTGATGAATTACCTAGACCTTCGCCATTAAGGCAAGTTGAATTTGGTTTTGATTATATTTCCGGTGCTGCACTTGTGGCTTGAGCACTGTGCGTCAGCACCATCTAAATTAAAGGAATTACCGTACAACTGAGAAAGTTGTCGGAGAATGGTTTTATTATACCAAGCCTGTCATCATGAAGAGCTATGGTGTTATCTTTCCTTATATTTATAGATTACCGTGACTGAGTAAATTGACAATCAAAAACGATATCCATAACTCGAAATGGAAGATTTGTTCGATCATTTACAAGGTTTTTAAGATTTGATCCATAGCATGGTTATCATCAACTTCGCATCTGCGAAAGAGATTATCTATTCCAATCACTACATCCGGTGCTTGTAATGAACATTATGAGTTTCACGTGATGTCGTTTGGATTGACCAACACACATGTAGCATTCATAATTATGATGAATCACGTGTGTAGGCCGTAATTTGATAAATTCATGCTCGTGATCATTAAGGACTATATGTTTGTTTATCAGAATAAGAATGAGTTAATAATTATTTATAGACTGCCCTGAATTGGCCGAACAGTGTAAACCTGAACCTTGAATAATTAACACGTGATTAAAGACTTAAACCTTTACATGATTTAACCATGTGATTAATAGACAATGGAATATAAATTGACTCTTCAAAAATTAAGAGCCCTTTTAAGACTTTGGATATTACCAAAAAGAAATGGAAATATGTTTTGACAAATGTTTTAACAAAGGATTTTAAGGGATTATTCCCTTATACACAAACCATTTAACTAAACTTCTGTTTAGGGGTAAATGTTTGTGTATACTTCAAGACAACTTAAGGAGAATTGAGGAAACTATATAACTTATGACTTAAAATTTGAAACAATAATTTTTACTTTTCAAACTAAGGAAATTTTGACTAAAGTATAAACCAAAGATTTTTCGAACAATTACGAATCTTATTAAATATTTTGGATAAATCAACGAAAATCTTGTTAATCAAATTCAAATTTATTTTGAACATTTTATATAATTGGTCGAACTAAGAAATTTAAAATCTTTATGTTTACATTTTATAAAAATTGAAAATTTATTATTTAATTAATTATAATAATTATCGACGCTTTAGACGTCGGGTTGAGTAAAACAGATAAAAATAATAGTTGAGAAGAAACTAAAACTTAGAAAATATGAAGAAAAGTGAACGTAATTACGGACGCATAATATAGAAAGAATATCTGAGTGAATTATGGACATGATAATTATATCATCATGAGAAGTGAATATAGATACCGACGCATTATGTAGAAAAGATAAAGAACCAGTTAGGACATGTTTCTTAATAATGAAGGTGCAAAATAAATTACCGAACGATATAAAAATAAACAATGCTTATAAGAAGGATAATATAAATAGTGAAAGGTTTCACGGCTAATGTGAACCATTAGAATTATGAAGCCGATAGCGTTAAATATTTTAAAGGACCACTTGTGATTGTATAAATATGGAGATTGTGAGATATAGTTATATTGGAATTTGTAAGTATAAGTATTCTATTTATCTCATTTATGACTAGAAGTATCTTTGTCTGAAGAAGTTTTACTAATGAAAAATTAGGAAGGCAGACATCACCTCATACATTAGTAAACGTCTAGCTATTGCAAAGGTCATCATCTGAATTTGATTCGATTTGGGTCATCGTCGACAGACTGACCAAATCTGCTAATATCATTCCCATTAATGATAAATGCAAAAGAGTTATGTAAACATAGTGTGCCTGTATCGAACATCTTTATCAAGATCCTCGCTTCGCATCGAATTTCTAGAGATTTGCTCAGAAATCATTGAGAACGAACCTTGATGAGAGTACTATGTACCACCCCAAATCGAAGGGACGAGGTAAAGTAACGATACAAAGTTATTTAAGTGCTGTTTTATGTTTGAATGATTGACCTTTGGTAATAGACCATATAATCGTTTTCCTTTGGAGAGATTACCATTGATAATCATCGTATTAGGATTGAAATCGAATCTTGTTAGAATCTATATTAGAGCATCTATAAGCAAGAGTTGAGATAAAGACACCCGACATACACCCATTGTGAGTTGGACATGTCTTTTCGGTTTAAGGTTCCTATGATGGCGAACCTAACCTTACAAACTACCCGACCCGCGAAATCTGAAATGATTGTTGAAATTAGGATTTGATTATTGACTGCCAATAGTGGGCAAGA
Source organism: Glebionis coronaria (assembly GCA_025667525.1). Taxonomy (NCBI): domain Eukaryota; kingdom Viridiplantae; phylum Streptophyta; class Magnoliopsida; order Asterales; family Asteraceae; genus Glebionis; species Glebionis coronaria. The sequence goes on along the minus strand of CM046878.1, from coordinate 442,891,251 downwards.
GGTTATGTGAATATGAAATGTAGATCTTGAAGTGCCAAATGGGTAGCGAAGATATGCCACAATTTTTAACTTTGGAAAAATGAATTCATGATCTGACAAATCATAGGATATAAGTCCCCGTTGTTTGGGACCATTGAGATGATGAGAAAGATTGGTTTGAAAGGCATATAAGCTGGATCTATCCTAGGACTTCAAGGACTGCGTAAATTATGTTTCGTAAATCAAACTTGATGGAATATCTATCAAGTAAGAATCTGATTGTTTCTTATTAGAGCTTAGATCGGCGAAAAGTTGCATTCATCAAAAACCCGTGAACATCATGGATAGAGAAAGTAAGTCAACATTTAGCCTGATCTTATTCCCGTAGCTATGTTTAATGAAACTCGCGTATTATAATGGAATACACTTGTGAGAAAAGACCGAACGTGGAGGAAATACCCACGTGGCTTTAACTCTATAAGAAGCGAGTAGTAAGATGATCTTTGAGGACAAAGATCCTGTTTAGGGGTAAATGCTGTGACAATCCGTCAAATTATGGTCAATATTTTATTCTCAATATTTATTTGAAAATATTATTATATGAACTCACTTATTTTTGGGAAGAAATTTGGATTTACGTCTTGAAGTAGCATCGACTACGTTTAAACCGGAGGATTCTACGTTACGTGCTTACGTTTACATACACCGTCTTTGGTGACAGTCCGACATTTCAGAAAATAAATTTGTCCATGAATATTATTTTGGAGTTTTAAATTTGAGTTGGTTCATAAACTCAAAAATTTACGAGAAGAGATTAGGACTTACGATTTTATTTTAACGTCCTTTACGACTAAACCGGAAACCTTAGGATTACGTATTTACGTTTTTGAACTCCGTTTTTGATGAGACAATTTTTATTAGATTCGTTTTGTGACGTTGATTCATAATTTATAAAAACGTTTTTCGTAAAACGACCCGAGGGCACGCAAATCGAGAAAACTAGAATCGAGGAGTACCCGTAAATAAATGGGGATGAGACAAGTGGGACACTTGTCCCACCCCCACTATATCCGGCCTTACTAAGCTAACATTGCAACATATGTGTCAAAGCTTACTAAGTAAGCAATGACACTTGTCTTAAAAGCTTACAAAATAAGCTAGTTTTTTTACACAAAACCACTAGCCAAACTCATACCTCCATTCCACTCATGCAAACCACACACATTTTCTCTCTAATCTCTCTATAATTTCGTCCATACTTCACCAAAAACACCTCCATTTGATCCAAATTTAACCACCAACTATTGTTATAACTTACATATGTTAATCTCCTTCAAAAGAGATGAAGATTGGTGGTGATTATAACATCCAAGGAGGAGTTTACATGGAGTCTTGGGGCTGATTTTCCACAAGGATTTTATGAAGATTGGTGGTCTTGAAGATGGTCATGGTTATTCACAAGCTTCTCCATCAAAAACCATGTCCAAATCATAATCTACATCAACATGGTGGTATAAAGATTGTCCTCCTCATCTTCTTGTTAATTTGATTATGTAAACATGTATTTTATTTCCTATTGTATATATTTATGATGATTATATGATGATAAAAATGTTATGTGGGGATTTGGTGTTGATAAACATGATCAAAAAGGTGAAAAACTATAAGAAACAAGGTTAAAATCTTGATTAATTTACATGGCTGTATAAAACAGTAAAGAACCATATGGTAAACTGATAAAATCTTGAATTAGAATGGATTTACAGTAAGCTATGGGTCTTGTACACATGTGAGAGTTGGCCATGCAATGGAATCATTGTAATGAGTGAGATATGATCAAAACAAGTTTAGGGTATAAATCTGAGGTTACTGTTTTGGACGATTTTTAGAAAATATTTAGACGATGATTCAACAGTAGCTATAGGAGAGTTAAATGTAGCACATATCATGTAGTTTATGTGATAAAAATTTGAGCTTCTATCTCCATATAGAACTCAAGATATGGCAGTTTTGGTGAAAGTAAAGATAAAAATCAGATTTTTGAAAAATAAAGTATAATACTATTATATAAGCACTCAAAATTATATTGTATAAAATGTAGAGTTAAAACCCACTAACTCATGAATTTTACTTATATAAATATGTTAAAGGTTAAATAAGTGGACATTTTATAAAAATGGTAATTTGTTAAGTTTTATAAGTTATAAAACTATAAACATGATTTTTACGACTTTTTCGGCTATTGCCGTAAAATTAACGTTTTTGTTAAATAAAACTTAGATGGTTGAACCCATATAATGAAAACTTTATAAAACTTATATACTGATATATAGACATGTATAACAAGTAAAAACCGATAAAAACCCGAACTATAGGACATACGGACATTAACGAGTTAAATAAACATATTGGACTAATAAATGGACTAAATAGGATAAAAACTTGTAAAAAGAATCTATTGGGCTTAACCCATTTAGGCCCAACTTGTAAAGTTTAAGTACTGATAATATAAGTACAAAATGGATTAAAATAAGTTAAATAACTTATAATAAGCTTATTGGACTTAAAACACGTAAATGGGTAAAACTAGTAAACTAGTATAAAAGTTATCGACATATAACACTAAAATGAGTAAACGAGAATATGTAAACCCACTTGATCATCATATATATATAATCATCATATTTATACATAATTGTTATTTTTATAAAGTCATTGGACAAACGTCTAAGACCGATTATTATTTATATAGGTTTCCGTGATTGAAGCACGTACTATACATCCGAATTGCCGATAACCCGCCTTCCCACATCAACGTGAGTTCGTAGCCTCGCACTCTTTTAAATGTTTTTATAAATGTTTTATAAACCCGCGAGGGAGATAACATGTTAGTTTTTATAAAATAGGACACCATTTGTCCCGATTGCTTGTTTATTGATTTGGACCCGAATGATTGAATGACCCGATTGTATGACCCGATAAATGATTAAAGGACCCGATAGATGAAATCAAATGGATTATTAAAGTTAGGTTATGTCACTAAAAGTCCCATTAGCATGAATTGTGAACTACCGGGAGTTGGTAGACGCTTATGCATATAATAGTACTATTTGGGGACGATCACCCCAGTTCGCGCCTTGACGGTTGATCCCCGTCGTGCCACATTGATTGGTAAGCGAATTTATGTATGAGAAGATTTCCATAGCGTGACCTTTGTGACGACACGCTACTTTAGATGGGCAAAATTGGTATCGGGTTAGCTACCCGTTGTTGGTTTAGTAAGGTAACAATGTCATGCGGCTTATAATAATCCAAAACTAACGAAATACTATTAGACGCATCGAATTACGAAGTATTGCCTGACTAGCAATACGGGGTCATACTATTGATATTATGTTTGTGTTTTGGTTTTCATAACCATACTCATATAACGGTTTTTATTTTCATACAACGTCGTAAGACGTATTGTATGACGTTTTTACGACATTGGCTCGTATAATGATTTTTAAGGCTTTTTATAACCATAATCATATAATGGTTTTATTTAATCTATACAACGTTGCAAAAACGTATTGTATGGTGTTTTTAACGATAATGATTCGTATAACGATTTTTAAGGCAAATGCCTATATTATGATTTTCGATAAAAATTTGTATAAAATGACTTTGGCTATTTTATGGCCTATTAAAATGGTTTGTACAAAATAATTTTCAGTAATAATTTTATACTGATATTATATTGATGGAATTTATTAAACTCTATGAATTCACTCGGCGTTATCGCTGACCTTTTCTTTTAACATGTTTTATCTCAGGTACTTGAAGGTAATTCTCGGGAAGACAACAAGAATTCATGGCCCGCACTTAAAAAATATTTTCCATTCAAAATACTTGTAAAACTTTGTATGAAATGTAATGACTTGGGACCTATGTAACTTTGCTATTTATGAATGGAAATGATTTATAAATAAACGACGCGATTTTTATGCGTTGTCTATGATGTGAGTAATGTGTTATCCCGTAACACCAACTAGTCTTCCGCTGTATTGAGTTGTACAAATTTGGGGGTGTTACATATAGTGTTCAATTTGGTGATTTAAGTTGCAATTACTGAACTGCACAATGTATATATATCTATTGCATCATTTTGCAAGGCTGGTGTGGATGTACATCAGCCTAGGTATAACTTTGAACTCTACTAGTGATTTGGCTTGTGAATGCTTATTTTATCGATTATCCAGCTTATTTGACTCTTTTATTGCTCACCTTTATATTTCATGTTGGTTGCATGCCCAAAAATTGCTTAAAGTTCATTCTTCCTTTGTAAATTTGTTAGCCTGCTCAACATAAGGGGTGTTTGGGACTACATGTTTAAGCTTATTGACAACATGATTTAAACCTCCTATTGCTTGCACACCTAGGGTTTAGTTACAATAGCTTATAGTTTGTTTTAATTATAGTCTTTATTCACAAATTTTATGGTTTGCATGTATTGCAAAAATCTGCTCATTACTGAAGTGCACTATGTATATATAGCTATTGACATAATGAGTATAAATTTGTGTCTACAAGAGTTTAAATTTGTGTCTGCAATAAGTTTGCATAATCTATAATAAAGAATTTTGTCATACTTGTCAAGTTTATGCTCAAATTCATACTTAAATCAGTTCTTAGTTTCCTTACAAAAACCTTAGTCAGTTCATGTACCTTCTTTAATTTCATACACACAGCACATTATGCTATCTCAACCCCTAAAAATTAAAACAGATACTGATATTATGCATAACTATAAGTTAAAGATCAAATTAAGATGTAATAACAAATTAAGGTAAACATAATAGCAGGCATTAAAAATTCAACCGTATTAAGCATAAATGTCATTACATTACCATTAGACCACCAGTCATATCATATACATATTCCATATGTAGTTAAACAAAACATGGGTACAGATTACATTAACTTAAACAAAATAATTGGATTAGACACGACATACCCAAAATGTATATTGATGGGCTAAAACAACAAAAACATATGTGCCCATGCACAAAAATCATCCAACATTTTATTCTTCTGGTGGAACCATTTCCATTGCAGTGGACCAAGCTTTCAACTCATCGACACCTTCAAGTTGTTCCTGAACAATAGTGTTCAAACGAAAAATCTTCAACTCCAACCTCTTCTTTGAATCATTAAGAGCTTGAATAGACTCCTCCTAATCAGCAGCTGGATCCTAGGCTTACCTTAACTGATTCAATCATATCCCGGATATCATTAGTAAAAGCCTTCTCTTCAATAATCTGTTGCTCGAAGTAGACCCTCATGGCATCGAAATATGTGCATCACCAATGAGTTGTAAATATCATCCAACATAGGGATAGGATTCCTATTACAAGTACTTCCTTGAGAATCTTCCATTGCTCGAACTGATAATTGAAAGTAAAAGGTGTTTTTGATTTAGGGAAAATGATCGGTAGTTGGTGATGTTATAGAGTATGTAACCATAGGTCGGGTATTTATACAACCCATAACAACCACAGTTTTTTATCGGGGAAAATGAAAAGTTGCAAACCATAATGGCATATAGTAAACTCAATGCATGTAGGGAGTATCAAGGAAGCTTAGACACACACTCATACATGTGTGTGACAAAAAAATTTTGGGTTCACGTAAAATAATACTTTTTTAGTCACATAAAAAAATACTTGTTGAGACAAACTATTATATTATGGGATTAGTTAGTCACATATAGAAATACTTGTTGTGACTATGTGTAGTGACTTTAGTCATACAAACACTAAAAAATGTGACTAATATTAAGATTAGTGAGAACTGAGATTACATTTGGTTCTAAACATTTATCACATGAATATTTTACTGTGTGAAGTTTGCAATGTGTTGGTCACATATAATCCCATTATAATGTCACCATAAATATAATTTAGTTACACATTGCTTAAATGTTGTGACTATTGGCAAATTTATAGTCATATAATTTTTTGATGATTTAGTGTGATCATGTATTATATTTGATCATAGTCTTCAAGTAATTGTAAAATATTTGTCACATTTAAATAAATATAGTGACAAATGTTTCAATAGATACTTTACATTCGCCACACATAAAAAATTGATGTGTGGTTAATATTTAACAAAATATACTAGTCACATTAAAATAATATGTGTGACAACCTTGTTTATCAATTAGTCACTAGTAAAATAAGTCCATGTGACCATACATGATTTTTTGTCACATTCGCTATATGTATAACAAATATTTGTCACACATTTATATGTATAATGTGACTACTACTTGAACAATCATTTGATTCGGTAACACTCTCAAATTATTAAGTGACTAATGACTCACCCAAAAATCAGTTATTAGTGCTAGTCACGTAAGTATTCATATGCTTGACGAACAAAAAACGAAATGATCACACAAACTAACTTTAAGTGTGACTGTTTATTTTTGTCTGGCAACTTCAGTCACACACAAAAATTATTTGTGACTACACGAAATTTAATATGTGTGACCAAAACCACTTTTTGTACTAGTGATTGTTTAGTCCTTTTCTTTACTAATACATGTGTGAGCTTATGTTTTGGGACCGATGTTTGATTCCGGTTTCCTTTATAGACATTTATGTTTTTAAGGCATTTACCTTGCATGCTTTGATGACACACCATAATTTTAATATAATGGTCCACTTGTCAAAGTGGGGTGTTACAATTATGGTATTAGAGCCCAAGGTTTCGACCTATAGGCTCTAGACATGTTACTATTAGGTAGTCACCAGGATCTTCCTAAACTGACAGTTGATTTTGTTTCATGTATTTTGTTGTCTTTAAGTTTTTGACTAAGTAAGGGTTGATACATGATCGTCCATGCTTAGTCGCATGTGGTTTTCTTTGAATTTTGTTTTGTGGACTGAAACATAGTCGTCCACCCTTGCTAATGTTAGATTTGTTGGCTATGCCTTCCTAAATTCTTACATGCATCTCTTATGTTTATTCTATATTTCTAATAGATTAATCATTTATTTTCCTTTGAAACTGTCAGATGATTAACACGCGCAATGATCAGGAACTTGTTGTAGCTGTCCGAGCAGCTTTGTAGACTATGCTCCCCTAGATTCACGAGCAAATTCGTGCAGAATTTCAGGTTGGACCAAGTCATGTGAATCCTCCTCCTCCTCCACCAGTCACGCTCCACACGTGGCTGGAGCGATTCAACAAAAAGAAGCCTCGATCATTCGAGAAGGATGATGTCCCGTCAGATGCTGAGAACTAGATCTCGCATATGGAGAAGATCTTCAACGCCATGGGTTGAGATGGGGTATATAAGGCGAGGTTGGCATGCTACAAGTTTGAGGGTGATGCGTTAGCATGGTGGAGAGCTTACAAGCAGACCAATGGGGGTGAAGCATGGCTTAATACTTTGACATGGGTGCAGTTCAAGGAGTTGTTCTATAATCAGTATTTCCCTAGATCTGAGCAAGAACGACTGAGGAGAGACTATCATGCTATCCGTCCGAAGGCAGGGGAGAACAACACAACATTCATGCAGCGTTTCCTCAGGCTAGCTGGTATTCTGGGTGCAGCTGCTGGCACAGCAGAAGAGCAAGCGAAGAATTTCCGTTGGGCTCTTCACACCTCGATTACTGATCGTCTGTTGTGTGCTACATTCACCAATGTGGCACAAGTTGCTGACGCAACACGTAGTCTAGAGATGCTCCAAGAAAGGGATGAGTATGAGGAGTTAGCTCGACCTGAGAAGAGGTATATTTCAGTCATCAAGAGTTACCATCTCATTCAAATCAGTATTTTCAATTATATATCATGTTTTATTCAATTGTATCTTTTAGGCAGAAGGGTGGAGACCGGTCCCAACCGGCCACTCAACATAACAACTACAAGGGACACGGTCAGACTAACGACCGTTATGGATCAGACAGGCGTAGCGGTAGTGATAACTACCGTAACAATGCCAGTTACTCCAACAACAGTAGGTCCCTAAAATGTAAACTCTCCCATGTTAAGCTGCTGTGTGACATAAATTCTAACATCTCAGCATTTTAAAAGGAACTCTGGTAACGGGCGTGACCAGAACGACAAGGGTCAACAGCCTAATCACTCAGCTTAATCTGGTATTATAACTTAAACTTTCAGTGTAGTCATGTTTATGTCTCAGTAATCATGCATTACGCATATCTTCTAAAACAGGCTCTGAGCTAGCGATGGTACCCACTGGAGGGTATACCCATCCCATATGCACCACCTTTGGACGAAGGCATCCTAGACCATGTTTTCGTGCTACCGATGTTTGCTTCAAGTGTGGGCAAGCAGGCAATCTCATGAAAGACTGCAAGAAAGGGGAAACCGTTGGTACATCGGCAACTGCCCCTCAAAAACCAGCAACATCAGACCGTGTGCACACCACTACCAGGGATCAGACCAACAAGTCTACAGGTACCATTACCGGCATCTTATTTACGTATGGACATGCTGCATGCGTTCTACTTGATACGGGTGTGACCTATTCTGTTATATCCACTACTTATGTTGCTCGTATTAATAAGTCACCTATGCCACTTGATAATGTGTTAAATATATCCACACCGATGAGAGACTTTGCTTGCATTACTCATGTGTACAAAGATCTTCCCTTAGAATTTGATGACAAGATTCGTCTTGTCGACGCACTTCCGTTGGACATGTGCGAATTTAATATGATCTTAGGCATGGACTGGTTAGCAAAACACCACGCCACGATTGATTTCCATACATATCGAGTCATATTCGGCGATGTTCAAGCACCAAAATACATTCTTAATGGTTTTATACTAGGAAAGTCTGTACAAATCATTTCTGCTCTACAAGCCTGTGCCTTACTAGCTCATGGCTGCGAAGGTTTCTTAGCTACAATTCATGACACAACTGCCGAAGCTCTATCGATTCAGGATCAGCCGATTGTTTCAGAATTCCCCGATGTGTTTCCAGAAGAACTTTCGGGTATACCACCTATTCACGAAGTGGAGTTTGGCATTGAGCTCATTCCAGGAGCTGAATCGATCTCCAACGCTCCTTATCGTATGAAGATCACTACGGGCCACATTTTCTCTGCAGAAGGGATCACTATGGATCCTGCGAAGGTTGAAGCTATCACAAAATGGCCAAGACCGAAGTCTACAACAGAGGTTTGTAGTTTTCTAGGTTTAGCAGGATATTATCGCAGATTTGTGGAGAATTTTCACGGTTAGCCTTGCCTTTGACCAAGCTGATGCGTAAGGGAGAGAAATTCGTCTGGAATGATGAGCGGGAGAAGAGCTTTGAAGAACTTAAGCAGCGATTGGTTTCTGCACCTATTCTTACTCTTCGATCTGGCACAGGTGGATTTCAGATTTATAGTGATGCTTCGGAAAAAGGACTTGGTTGTGTACTCATGCAACATGGGAAGGTGATTGCCTATGCATCACGACAGCTTAAGCCTTATGAAGAAAATTATCCTAGTCATGATGTAACATCCCGCCTACTCAGACTACAATATCGTCTGCTTTGCCCGCAGGCTCGCGGCTTTGCTTTGTGGCCCTTTTGTAAGTACTTCCTGGCTGGTCACCCAACCTATTACTACTCTGACATGAGCACGCTTAACTGCTAGTTCCTAAGAACCCCACTTGCAGTAGACCATAAAACGCATTGTGCTATGAGAAGGCGATTGTTATCTTATGAACCATAGATCTCTCCTGGCCACAACCGATGTGGAATTTGCCTAGGGTGTCACAATCACCCCCCCCCCCTTCGGGACTCATCGTGCTCGATGAGGTTTGCCTCACCATCTCGAACGGCTCAGGAGTGGCTTTGATACCACTTGTAACATCCCGCCTACTCAGACTACAATATTGTTTGTTTTGCCCGCAGGCTCACGGCTTTGCTTTGTGGCCCTCTTGTAAGTACTTCCCGGCTGGTCACCCAACCTAGTACTACTCTAACATGAGCACGCTTAATTGTCAGTTCCTAAGAACCCCACTTGTAGTAGAGCACAAAACGCGTTGTGTCATCAGAAGGCGACTGTTATCTTATGAACCATGGATCTCTCCTGGCCACAGCCGATGTGGGATTTGCCTATGGTGTCACACATGATCTGGAATTAGCCGCAGTTGTTTTTGCACTTAAAATCTGGAGGCATTATCTTTACGGTGAGTCATATGACAGCTTCACTGATCACAAGAGCATGAAATATATATTCACTCAGCAAGAACTAAACATGAGACAGAGACGGTGGTTAGAACTACTAAAGGATTACGACACTGACATTCAGTACCATCCTGGTAAATCTAATGTGGTGGTCGATGCTCTAAGCAGGAAATCAGGCATGACTGTTGGCATTAAGGTGGAAGAAGAAATTATTCGTGATCTAGAGCATTTAGACATTGAGTTCTTTGTATGTGGACAGCATGGTTACTGGGCTAATCTAAAAGATGAGCCAGACTTACTCTCTCGGATCAAGGTGGCTCAGAAGGACGACGGTGAGATATGGGCGATTATTCAAAATATCGCTCAGCAGACAGATTTCCGTGTAGATGATGAGGGCATAGTATGGTAGGGTACCAAGTTATGTGTTCCAGACGATCTTACACTCAGAGAAGCCTTATTAACTAAGGCTCACAGCTCTTCATTCTCCATTCATCTAGGATCTACCAAAATGTATCATGATCTCAAACAGCATTTTTGGTGGAGTGGCATGAAACAGGATGTTGCTACATTCGGTTCTAAATGTCTAACCTGCCGGCAGGTTAAGATAGAACATCAGCGAGCTAGTGGTTTACTACAACCATTAGAAATTCCCGAATGGAAGTGGGACAAGATCTTCATGGATTTTGTTACCGGACTACTGCAGACTGAGAGGAAACATGATGTCATCTGGGTCGTGGTCGATCGTTTAACCAAGTCTGCTCATTTCCTTCTAATCCGCAAGGATTACCTAGTTAGCAGATTGGCGGAAATATTCCAGCAGGAGATCATGCGACTGCATGGTACTCCATCCGATATCATATCAGATAGAGATCCACGATTTACATCTCGTTTTTGGAGAGACTTTTAGAAAGCTTGGGGCACCAGACTCAAGCTTAGCACAGCTTTCCATCCTCAGACAGACGGTCAGTCAGAGCGTAATATTCAGACTTTAGAAGACATGTTGCGTGCTTGTGCTTTGGAGTGGACAGGAAATTGGGATGAATACATCTGCTTGGTCGAGTTTGCTTACAACAACAGCTGGCACGCAAGTATCAGTGTGCACCATTCGAGATGTTGTATGGCAGGAAGTGTCGTGCTCCAATCTGCTGGGATCAGGTTGGTGAATGAATTATTGAGGGTCCAGAGATGATTGAGGTGACTAATGAGAAGGTCGCCATCGCCAAGGCGAAGCTTCAGGAAGCTCGTGCTCGTCAGAAGAGCTATGCTGACAAACATTACAGATCGTTATAATTTCATCCTGGTGATCGTGTTTTCTTAAAAGTATCACCAACACGTGGAGTAAAGCATTTTGATATTAAGGGCAAGCTCAGTCCTCGTTTCATCGGACCGTTTGAGATCCTCGAACGTGTCAGTGAGGTATCGTATCATCTGGCCTTACCTCCTCAGCTATCTCATGTTCACAATGTGTACCATGTATCCTTAATCAGAGGCTACAATTATCATCATCTACACATTGTCACGTATCCACTCGACCAGATTCGTAAGAATCTATCCTATGTTGAGGAACCCGAGGCAGTTCTCGATCGTCAGGATCGGGTCATGAGGAGAAAGACGATTCCATTTGTCAAGATCCTCTAGAGCGACCATCCTGAGTGGGAAGCCACTTGGAAAAAGTAGGAGTCTATCCGGACTTCATACCCTTATTTTCAGCTATGATTCGGGTATGTCCTTTTTAGCTTATCGTATCTCTAATTCGAGAACGAATTATTCTAGTTAGAGGGGAAGAGTTGTAAAACCCGCATAAAGTACATAAGAACATTAATTACATGAAAACACGGATTAATTAAAACTTTATGATAAATAAATACACGACACGTATCATGAATATTTAATATATCAAGACAAGTATTACGTATATTAATTATTTATTTACGACAAGTATTACGTATGTAAATTATTATACGATAAGTATTTACGTATAATACTTAAAACATGACAAGAATTAAAACGAGTTAAAACACGAACACAAGTTACTAATAATAATACACGGGAATTATTTAAAACACGAAAAAATGAAATATATAAAATAAGGGGGTGTTTGGATGGAACAATAAGGAAAAAAGAAACAAGATGGGCCAAGCCCGACCCGTTAAGCTATACTTGTAACCAAAATACTCCAGGGAATATCATTATAATTTTTTTTTACAAAACTAAACAAAACCCTAGTCCTTGTTGTCCTTGGTGCCGCCGGTTACACAAAAGAAAAAGGGAAGGAGAAATTGTTTGATCTTTGATTTTGTAGAAACTAGAAGGGGGGTTGAATAGTTTCTATTTCATTTTCAAAACATTTCGTTTATTCCACTAACCGCGGTTCCTTAAATATCACCGTGGTTCCTTATCAATAAAGAACCACATGCTCAATAAAGAACCGCCTACAATGGATGCCAAATATTGATACGTTGTAACCCATGACAATCGTTTGTATCAAATTCTCGATTAAGCTTGACTAGATATGAGATGTGTTTGTAATAGATAATAACTATAAGTAAGGAAACACACAAACACATCAAATCAAGTGTACATCAAGCAATAGTCTAAACACTAAGCACACACGTACTAAGCCTTAGCTTTTCTGTAACTAAGATGTTTAGACTAAAGGATGCACACTTGACCATAATCTAAACACGAAGCACACACGTACTAAGCCTTAGCTTTTCAAAAACTTAGATGTTTAGATTATGAGATGCACACAACACATAACATATAAATACATCTATAATAGTAAAGACATAAATGTAAAGGAAAGTACCGATACGATGATTTATAGTGTTTCGGTCACGAAGCTCCTCTTCGCCCTACTCCACTCCTCGAGTACACCTTACTCGAGAGTTACTTCACTAGTCAACAAAACTCCTTTCAAGGCGGAGAAAACCATACATGTCGCTTACACAATTTCCGACACTAAGCTAAATGTCGAGTCCTAATCTTAGGAAGGACCAATCTACACAACGTTGCCCACTTCACCATTTAACACCACAAGGCTAGATGTCGAGTTATAATCAAAAGGTAGAACCAATCTTCATAACGTTGCCTACTTCACCATTTTACGACACAAGGCTAGATGTCGAGTTCTAATCGAAAGGTAGAACCAATCTTCACGATTCTTCACTTTGAAGCTAAGTGAGAACTTCACTAGACACAACTACATCACTTTATAGTTTAGTGAGAACTCACAAGACACAACCACATCACTTTATAGTTTAGTGAGAACTCACAACTCTTACCTATTACAACTCAATAAAACACATATCCAAGTGTACACATGTAACTTGGATCTACACAACATAAATCCAAGTATACACATATATAATGGATTTACACAAGACTTAATCCAAGTATTCACAAATACAATGGATTAACACAACTAATCCAAGTATTCACAAATACATTGGATCTACACAATATTGATCCAAGTATACCCATATACATTGGATCTACACAAGATTGATCCAAGTATACACATATACATTGGATCTACACAAGACACAAATAAAAATGATGAACATGATGATCTTCATTAAGACTTCATCTTTAATCACATCACAAATGTGTGAGTGATCTTCTCTTTGCACTTAAGAGGATGAGGAGATTGAAGGAGAGAATCACATCTTAAACAAGATTAATCTAAACTAACTAATCAAGGGTTTAAAGATGTTTTTGAAGAAACTGTGCAAAAAGGGTTGAAAGAAAATCTGGAAATGATCCACTATTTATAGGGCAACATTGCAACGGTCAAAAACACCCGCGGTTCCTTATCTCTACCCGCGGTTCCTTATCAATAAGGAACCGCGGGTTCCTTTAAGGAACCTCCGTTGGAGTCCGTGCAAATTTGTCCTTTAGTGGGGATATGCCATCTGGGGTAGTTTATACCCTCAAAGGATATTCCTTTGGCATATGGAATATGCCAAATTCAAATTAAATAATATTCTTTGGAATATACCTTAGGGAATATTCTTTGGAATATTCCAAATTCAAAATTCCATTTTTCTTTTTAATAAAACATTTTCTTAAAAATAAAGTTAATTAAAAATTACTTTGTCACTTTGTATAAAAGTGAGTTTTAAGAAAATATTAATCCTTGATCACTTAGTTAGGTTAATGACAAGTTTATTCATACCTTGAGTGATTCATGCCGAATGCGATCTTGGAGGTGTCGAGAGAAGTATACAAATGTATTCTTGAGTGATTACGAGTACCTTACCATTTTATATAATGTATTATGAATTATACGTTTGTCATCAACAAAAAACGAAGAGATTATATCGGCTAAACATCGCAATGTTTGCACTAACAATCTCCCCCTTTTTGATGATGACAAACAAGTAAACCGCAACGCATATTAAAATGTATAAGTTACTCGTTTACACTTACTTCTCCCCCTTTTGTCGAATCAAAAAGGTATTCGTAGACCCATCATCCAAAGATATCGAGCTTGCGTCATCCTAGTGAAGTCTTCAATCACCATAGGTTATCCAACTCTATGCATAATAATATGCTTAGCTTCGAGATTCCAAAATTCATTACTTGCAAGATGTTCGATAAATGCAGTTTAAGTGAGTCAACGATCGCAAATGTAATGAGTTGAACTCTTAAAAATGCTCCCCCTTGATATGAGCTCCCCCTTGCTTGAGGCACCAACAAAGCAAGAAAAGTGACAAGCTACAAAGAAGGGTTAGATGTACTACAAAACAAAGTTAGTGAACAAGAGCATATATGTATAGCGATGTCAAAAAAAAAAGAGAAAATATTGTCGAGAGGACATACTCTACATTAATATCACGGCAAAAATACCAAATTAAAGAGAGTATGACATGGACAACAAAAACAATTCCACATAGTCAAAAAGAGAGAAAGAAGGACTATGATGAAAAGAAAAATGAGTATGATAAACAGTTCGTTTGCACAAACAATGACAAGCATTAAAGAAAGAAGTGTGCACGCGATTTTATCAATCCAAAAACAAGTCAAAGGAGAGGAGCTTGACAAGATCAATTCGCAACTGTTGGAATAGAGGTAGAAAAAAAACATCCAAGAATTTGAAGATCATCTCAAGAGGTTAAAAACTTAGAATTGATGGAATCACCCACACTAATTGTAAATTTTAACCGCAATCAACTCTCAACAAAGAAGAAAAAATAACTCAACCTATAGACATTTTTTACCAAAAAAAACCAAAAACGGATAAATCGACGCTTTAAAAAAATTCTGGATATAAGACATTATAGGAAAGGATGCTTATGAATGTCGACACCAAATGGTGTTTAGCATACGATAAACTACATGCTCAAAGTTTCGTAGCTCTTCTCAATCATTATGAATGTTCAAAGAAAAATTACATGATGAGGAAAGGGTGAGGCTCGACTCAACTTAGTTTAGAAAGAATAGAAGAAAGTGACTCGACTTAGAAGAGCATGATTAAAATGAATTGAGAGAGACTCAACAAAGAAGTTAAGTATAACTTCATGAAACGAGAGAAGAAACTCAAAAGAGAAGAAAAGATGGAATCTTCAAGAAAACTCGTCAAAAGAGAAAAAGACCAAAACGAACAAGGGACTCAATGGTCGTAGTTCGTTAAATAGGTCTGTGGTTCATTATCAATAATGAGACCCAAGGTTATTTGAGGAACCGTGGACATTGGGTGTCCAAAAATGATTATCGACTCAAAGGAAAATCACTTGGTCAAACAATTTAACATAAGATGCTAAAAGGCTTAAAAGTCAATGCTTCGGATATGACTTTTAACAATTGCAATTGCAAGTTAAAATTGCTTGAATATTTCAAAAGAAATATTTTAAGTTGTCAATCTTACTAGGAGACGAATTAGATATAAATCTAACCTTCCTTGACAACCGAGTGAGAAAATAAAGAAGAAAAGAAAGATCACGAGAATAACGAGATCCAAGAACCAAAGACAAATCATGTTGAAAAACATGAAAGGAAATACAGGAGAGTAAAGATCATACAAAAATGTATGAAACACAAGCCTAAAACTTAAGCATAATTTTAATCCTAGTTACACTAGAAATCTAAGATTGCTTAAATTAGGTGTCTTATTAATAAGAAATGCACATACTTAATTATAAGACAAGGTGATGGGTGACGTGGGTGGTGGAGGATGTGGTATGTTCTCCAAAGGTGAGATGGGTGAAGTGGGTGAATTTGGTGGGGTAAAAGGTGAAGTCACCAAGGGTTCAACAAAGTCATTCTCAAAGGGAATGCTTTGAATAGGTTGAGGTTGAGTAGTCACATCCAAGAGAGTACTAGGAGTGAAGGGTGAGGTTAACTCATTCATTCTAGATTGGAATGAAGAGGAGGTAGAACCATGTGAATGGTTGGTACCATGGTTTGAGGTAGTCTTGCATGGTGCAAGAGGTGGTGAGGGTGATAAAGAGATGAGAATGGGCACAATCTCATTCTTAGGTGTGGAAAAAGGTGAAGAGTTAAGTTTGGGAAACTTAATCTTGATTTTGAGGTTCCTCTTTGAAGAGGAGGTTTTGGGTGATTTTGAGGTTCTTGTAGAAACCATGGTTGTAATGAAGGGTAAATATGAGTGGTTTGAAGTGTGAAGAACATGGTTAACAAGGAGGGTTTAAAAGGATGAGGGGGTGATAAAAGTTTTGAAACAAAGATTCCAAAGGGTGTTGGAACAATTGGAAAGTTTCAGAAAACCCGAATTTGAGAGCTTCTGTCCGCGGTTCTTTATCTCCACCGGCGATTCCATATTGATATGGAGCCGCGGTGTATTTAAAGAACCGCCAACAGAGGCTTGGTTTAGGTGGTGAATGGAAGATTTTCCAATTCAGCAAATCCTAATGTTCTAGTCTAACTTATCATAAAGTCATGCTTAAGAGCAATAAAAACTAGAACACACACAAAGGAAAAACACATAGGTTCAATTAGCACATAGGAAGAAAGTAAGAAAAACCTAATGGCTACAAACGAAAAAGACTCCTAATGACATACAAAGTTCATCAATGTAAACTATCATTAGTCATATATAGGAAGAGCCATTTAGCCAATTTAGAGAATGAGTATGAGACTATCACTATAGGTGCTCAATTAAGGCTAAACACGACCATTTTTACGAGTTATACACCAACTCAACTTCCCACATGGAAGTAATTCAAGCGTTAGGTCAAATTAAGATCCTAGTGCATAAATTCTCTAGTAGTCATTCTCAAGTTAGACAAAATGTAATTCCAACATTTGCCTAATAAAGTTTAGCAAGGATGAAACTTGCATGGCGACACAATGCATGACCTAATGAGGGTTAGGAATGCACCATTGCATATCTTGTCAAACAAGTCTAGTTAAGGTTATTTACCTTAATAGAACTTGAGGCCAATAACTTTGAAGTGTATAAACAAAGTTTACACAAACCAAAGGAACACTCTTTATTGGTCTTTCGGAAATGACACATTTATAAATTGCATAGCAATGTAAATTACTTGAGTATTTCGGATGAAACATCCAAGTTATCAAACCGACTCTATTGTGCATTATAAGTAATTATTAAACAAAATATGTCTAACAATTTGAACAAGTAGATTCAGTATAACACCGTCAACACAAGTGTGAGTTATGATCCGATGTATATTATTAATAAACCACATTCATGTCTACACTAAAAAACATGTCAATTAGATTCGATAATGATACCAATCATAGTTTGAATAATGCATTGATATTTAATCGAAATCTTTCTTGATTCCCACAAACACTTTTTTTAAGAGAAAATAGCTAAGATTTTCAAAGGGTGTTTCATGTTTTATAGTGAGACATTTATCTACTTGAACTAATAACACAATGATCGAGTAAGACGACCTAAATCAATAGATTTGACAAGCTCCCAAAGCTTTCAAACCTAAAAGTGTTAAAGAACATGCCGAGGTATACAAGATGTTTATGTAACATTTGTAAACCAAGAGATGTTAATCCTATATGCAATGTGAAATGTGTATAATGCAAGTTCGTTTTCTCAGTTCTTAACTAATAGAAAGTCCAATCAATATCAAATTTATAATTGTTTTTGGTTGTTCAAACTTGCTTGGTAATCTATTGCTAATTCAAACAAAACTATCTAAAAATGGAAAATATAAACCTACTTATACGTAAAACAAATTGCAAATTCCAAATTTTATTCAAGTAAAATATTAAAATGCAAAATGTAAAACTATAAGGACTGAAAATGTAATTTCTATGAAATGAAAATGCTTGAAATGTAAATTCTAAAAGTTATAAGGACTAAAAATGTAAAACAGTTAACTAAAAGGACTGAACTTGTAAAAACTTTAACAAACTAACCAAATTTCAACAAACTAACAAACTTTAATAACTAAAATGTAACAAACCACAAAGTAAAGGACTGAATTATGCAAAATCCAGAAAATTAGGAAGTTAAGCTAGGTTTAAAAACAGCTTAAACTTCTAGGGACTAAAATGCAATTAACCAAACTTTTTAAGTAAAAACGGGCACAAAGAATGATTAAGCTCGTTTGAGCTTATTTCTCAACCAATTAAGCTGAAACAACTTGCAAACAACCTCAAATCCAATTCAAGAAACGTGTGTTCAAGGAAAATAGCTAAAAGTCCAAAATAAGCAAAAGAGTGCTTATTAATAAGCTCAAAATAAGCTATAGCCTAATCCAAACATCCACAACTTGATTTTTTTATCAAAACTGATTAAGCACTTGATTTAAGGAAGGGGAAATCAAATTAGAACAAATTTCATCCAGTAATAAGCTAGATATCTGAAAATAAGCTCAAATGAGCTTATGTTGACCAAACGTTGACCAATTTTTGGAAAAAGCTCAAAATCTCAAAAACTCATATTCAATACTTTCTAAACAGGATTGTGAAAGAAAACAGCTACTTTTATGAAGTGGATAATGAGAACTAGCAAAACAGTAAGCTTCTTATATCAGAGAATGCAAAATGCTCAGACCTTAACTAATAAGCTGTTTTCTAGCTTAATCCTGAATACTGTAGAATTTCCTCTTAAAATCTAAAAGTTTATGTTATAAGCTATAACTAGAAACTGGCTTGAGCAAATTTCATCTAGTAATGAAGGAGAAACAATCAATTGAATTTGGCAAGTATTGAAATAAAAGCTGAATACAAGTATAACCCAAACTTCTTGATTACCAATTACCTGTTTGACTATTATTCTGACTAGTAAAAGACTCAAGACTACTTGTTAACTCCTAATGAGTAGAAATGAACTTCTAAACAACAATTTCTAACACTTGAAATCTGATTAACAACTACTCCCAAACACTCCTTTAAAGCTTTTAATCAAACTTTTTCAAAGACTTATTGAGTAATGATTTGAACTGATACAAAAGCTTTAGCAAACTAGTTTAGGTAATCAAAATGAAAGCTAATGAGACTGAAATCAAGCAAGTATACCAACTAGAACTCAATTAAGGTATTTAGCTAAAAAGTTACTGAAATTTAGCTAAGAACTACAAAGCTTAACACAAATGCTCAAGATCAAACTGTAAAACACTAGAATCAATCAATCAACAACTTCTTAACAAGTAGAATCAGGCAGCCATCAACATTACACTAGGGAATTAAGCATGCAAGGACTGTTTAGAGGAAAATAAAACAAGAGCCTTAGAACCTATTGTAGAGGTCCTTTGGGAAGAAGAGGAGCGCTGAGCTCTCTTGCCCTAGTGATACCACCACCTATCACTAGCTATCAACTCAAATCAACAATCTAACAACTGCAAATCATCAATCTGCCATGAAATCTTCAAGAACAATGGAAAGAACTTGATTCTTGAACAAACAGCTACAAAACTCCACCAATGTAAGCTATGATCAATGGTTGATCATAACTAACATCAAACAGCAACTAGTATATCCAATATCAACAAGATTCAACAGGAATTTGAGAAACAGAATTTGGCGGGAAAAAGGAAATTTGAATTTTATTGAGTGATTTCTGTTACAAAAGTAGTTACAAGGTTCTAACTAACTAACTAACTCAAGAGTTTGTCAGACTCTTGAGTAGTTAGGTGAAAAGGAGGGAAAAAGGGAAAAGAGAAATTTAGAGAACTATGTGTTTACAAAATTAAGCTACAATCACAAATGAAGTACAAGCTGGGTATTTATAGGCAAGAAAGGGAGATTCTGTTGGAGTTGTGACGTGTTTGGGCCAATCATCACTTGACACGTGGAGGAATTCTGCAAATCCTCTTTGAAGGTGATGAACTTGAATTGGGGGTTTTTGATTCAATGGATAATATGTTAAATGGATTGCACCGTTGGATTCGTCTTCCAAAATTGAGCAATTTTGGTGTTTTGATCTTTACTTGAAATGCCTTCTATCAAAATCCCGTTCCTGGAAAATATTTTTGTTGAAAGAGAAGGACACGTGGCAGCCTTTGATTGGTAGAGAGAGAGAGTTGCGGATTGCACTGTTATGATTTGGCAATAAATGAGGCGGCTGTGAGTGGACATTAATTGTTTGATCCGTGTGAACTCTTTCCTCTCTTCTCATTGGTCCTTTCCCTTTTCACTTGGATTAAACATGCAATACTTTCCAAACTTGGCAAATTAAGTCCCTTGACTTGGCAGATTGCTATTTAGGGCTAATATCTTCATTCCTTTGACATTTTTGACCCTTCAACTTTGATTCTTCAACAAAATGGCCCTTTGACTTGAGTTGACTTTGTAGTTGACCAAATTTGACTTTAATCTTGACTTTCCATAATTTGCACTTTAAGTCCTCCAACTTTCACAACTTGTCAAGATAGGTCCTTTAATTTCAAAGTCTTGTCACTTTTGATCCTCTTTTGTCTTTTTCATCCATTTGAGCTTGGTTTTTCCTTGTTTGCTTGAAATTGTATCCTTTTACCTACATAAGATCACACAAACACAAACATACCACATAACACTGCTTTTTACAATATAAAAGGGTATTTTGCTTCATGTTTTAGGGTTATTTGTTGATAAAAGGATATGAGTTTAAGCTCATATCAAATTCCCCTACACTTGAGCATTGTCATGTCCTCATGCAATATTATATTTCAAGGTTTAAAAATTTACATTTCCCTCATAATTAATCCACCTTGGCCATATGAGATGCATCTACACTACTCTAAACTAAATGATGCATGATTTTGACTTTTAATAATGCAATGAATCAAAATACAATTCTATCTATATCTTTTTGATTTTTCTTGAAATGGTTTTGATGGAAATAACTCATAAAGAATTCAATGACTTGGATTAGGGCTTGGGTACCATGGACACTTATCACCCTCAAGTTTCACTTTCCCCATACCAAGCTAGTAAATGGGATCATCGCATTCACAAGTAAAAAGTGCATCAACTTATTCATGACAATTAAATGTGGAACCGGTTATTATTTGAGCAAATTGCTTGTGGGCAAATTTGTCATTATTCAAGCGTGAAATATAAGAAGTGTAAAATCCAAAAATAAGGAAGCACGGTTTTAATCCTAAGTAATCCTCTCATCCATTACTTGAAAAACCGCTCACAATTAATACAAGTCCGTATTAAGAATAATAAGTCATTCGCCTTATGTGTAAAATCCTCATGCCATGCTTTCATAAGTAACTACACACTCGCTAAGGAAAGAAAAATAAAACTCACGCAATAATTTACATCCGCATCTTTTTGAGATTTTGGATCTTCAACCCCGCAACCCGTCAAGGTAATATTGGATTGGAGCAATCTATTGAATCCCCGCAACCCGTCAAGGTAATATTGGAACTCAATAGTCACTATAATTAACACCACACTGCCCCTCTTGGGAGTCTTGCATTATTTTTTTTTTTTTTCTTTTTCTTTTTTTTTCTAGCCACTCATTTTTTTTCATAA
Source organism: Glebionis coronaria (assembly GCA_025667525.1). Taxonomy (NCBI): domain Eukaryota; kingdom Viridiplantae; phylum Streptophyta; class Magnoliopsida; order Asterales; family Asteraceae; genus Glebionis; species Glebionis coronaria. The sequence goes on along the minus strand of CM046878.1, from coordinate 442,869,162 downwards.
GCCGCTCTTATTTTTCTTTATTCCTCACCAAGAAATTTGCAAAGAAGAAAAGGAAAAACACCCGCTAAATATGGAGCATGACACAAGTCTAGTACACATAAAACGTGCTAACTTAGAATCTTAAGACGTACTCATATCAACCATAAATGATTAGCCAAAAATGCATAAGAGATTACAAACCAATTAAAACCGTACTTGATTATTTATTAACAATTATATACAAGCGAAGAAAATAGAGGTCAAGAAGAGAAGGGTTTAGCCACAAGTAATTGCCATGAAGTCTATCTAGCCCTTTTACACTTGCTTCAACTCTATCATTTCCCATTCTCCACAAATTTAAAATTTCAAAGAATGAAATTGGTGGAAGCTTAGCCTAATAGACCAATGAAGGACTACATGGTTAAGGATACTAGCTAGAGAGTGCTAAAATAAGCAAACTCGGGTTGAGTCAAAATATCCATGGCGGGCCTAATATGTCAAAGAAGTCTAAACTTGTTAAAACCATGTTTTATTATATTTTTCTTTTTATATATTTTGATGAAAAACAAAAGAAGAAATATATACAATGCAAATGTGTTATGCAAATGAAAAATGATTGATGCAAAAATTATGAATGCATATTTTTGTGGCCAAAGTAGATCAAAAATTTGAAAAAATGTTGAAAAATTCAATTTTCCATGTTATCATGCAAGACAATGACAAGTTCTAGGTAAGGTCACTTCGATAGAAGACCCCCCTACACTTAAGCTAAACATTGTCCTCAATGTTTAAGAGCATGGAAGTATAAAAACTTCCCCTACACTTATGACAATGAATAGACTTTGCTTAACCCAAGTTAAGGAAAGGACTACTATTAGTGAAATCATGTTTAAGCACAAGGTGTCAATGGAAAATCACTAAAGTAACGAAGTGAACCGGATACAAGGGCCTCCTCCATAAGCTCCAAAGCATGAGATGAGTGAGCAACCCTACAAACAAGCATGAAGACAAAAGAAGGTCTCCCCTACACTTATCTCCAAATCTATGCCTTTATTTCTAACCTACAACACTCTAAACCTAGTTATACGATGCTTGAGTTAATGAGTCTCTAGCTCGACTCGTCCCACACTTAAAAGTGTCTAAAACCTATCATGGAGAAGAAAATGTTTGCCCCTTTGTTAAGAAAAATCTCCATGATGAGGTAAAACAAGTGTTCATTTATCAAAACTCCATTAATATCCACCAGGATCAAATACATAATTACCCTCCCACTTATAACACAAGCTAACAACTAGCTTCCAAATCAATGGTGACAAGAATGAGGTGTAGTTTTCTAAATTGGTTTCCCATATGTTCTCTCCAAGGTGATGGTGTAAAGTTCTCAAATCTTTCACAAGGTTTCCTTTTGTTGCATCAGGTGGATACTGAGATGAGTTAGCAAGCTCTATGCCAGGATCAAAAATCCGTTCCTTGATGGGAAAACAACAAGTGATGATTGCCTTAGAAAACTCTCCTTTGTAATTCACATGGGAAGAGAAAGGTTGTAGAGTGATTGGTGGTAGAAAGGTTGGGGTGGACAAAGGAGGTAAAGGATCTTCAAGCAATAAAGATTCTAGATAGAGTATGTCCCCCTCCTCATCAAGGTAACCAAGAGTATACTCAAAAGATATATCCTCCAATAAAAACTCATCACTCTCATCAATGATAAAATCCTCCTCATCACCATAAACATCATAGATTGGTCTATCAAAGATGGGTGATCCCTCAAAACCAAAGGAAGTATGATCATCAACAAATGGAGAGTCACAAGTAGAAAGCTCATCATCACTATAGTCATCATATGTTGGTGAATCACAAAGAAAAGATCCCTCATTACTTAAGTCCTCATCAAAGTGATTAGTATGGTGGAAAAATGGGGTATCATATGGAATTTCACTAAAGTTAAGCTCTTGAGGTTCATGAAAATCCAAAGAGGAAGTAATGGAAGCAATGGTCTCAATATGAGGGTAATTATAGTCTCCACTTGAGCAAGCTTCATAAAAGTATTCATCACAAACTTCATCAAGAAGATCATCTTGTGTTTCCTCCTCATGCACAACATCAATATGTTTTACCGCTTCGGGCTCATTAGACTTTTTGGACAACTTTCCCATGTTAAACACCACTCTCTCATCTCCTACCCGCATTGTAAGTTCTCCTTCCGCCACATCGATTAAAGTACGACCCGTTCTCAAAAACGGCCTACCAACAATCAAAGGCACTCTAGGATCCACATCATAATCAACTACCACAAAATCCGCGGGAAATGTAAATCTATCAACCCCAACAAAAACATCCTCCGCAATTCCCACCGGATAAGCTATAGTACGGTTAGCCAACTCAAGAGTCATCTTTGTAGGAGTAAGCTCGGGAAGTGAAAGTCTCTTCCAAACCGATAATGGCATAAGATTTATGCTTGCTCCTAAATCCGCTAAAGCCATACAATTTTCCACCCCCGAGAAATTGCAAGGAATCAAAAACCGCCCCGGATCTCCAAGCTTAGTAGGCAACTTCTTAAGCAACACCGCGGAACAATTTTCATTCAAAGAAGCATTAGGCAAATCCACCAATCTTTCCTTGTTAGAAAGCAAGTCCTTAATCATCTTAGCAAACTTAGGCATATTGGCTAAGGCTTCCGCAAAGGAGATATTGATGTTAAGTTGCTTGAACATCCTCAAAAAGTTAGAAACTTGGATGTCATCCTTGTTCTTAAGCTTTTCTTTTCTCAATCTTGAGGGATAAGGAAGACTTGGTTTTGGTTGTGATTGAGGTGTGGATGAAGGATTTTCCTTATTGAGTATTTCATGAATAGGCTTTGAAAGTGGAGCAATGGGAGCATTTTTAGGTGGTGAAGTAGAAGTAGAGGGCTTGTCACAAGTAGGAGCACAAGTGGGTTGAACAATAGTAGGTTTAGGAGGTGAAGGATCCTTTGTTGTTGTTCCACTCCTTGTTGTAATAGCATTGACATTGGCCCTAGGGTTTGTTTGTGTGTTGGAAGGTAAAGCTCCTTGTGGTCTTTGATTTAATGCCATGAAAAGCTTATTGAATTGGTCATTCATTTTCTTGTCCATAGCTTGGAATTTCTTTTCATTCTCTTGATTCATCTTTTGCAAAAGATCCATTGTGTTTAACTCTTGTGGCACATAACCTTGAAAACCTTGAGGTTGGAAAGGTAAAGGTTGAGAGTTAAATCCTTGATTTGGTGGATAAAAGGTACTTGCTTGAGGTTGAAATTGATTTGGTGCCTTGTAGTTATTTCCTTGGTATGGTTGTCTTTGCCCTTGATTCCTTGCTAAAATTTGAGGAGAATTTTGTTGAATTTGGGTGGGTGGTTGGGGTGGAAAGCCGGGTGGAGTAAGGTAATTTTGGGATTTGTAAGAAAGGTTATTTGGATTGATGTTAGGCTTGAAGTGTTCACGGTGTTCCTCTTGGTAAGCATAGCATTCCCCTTGATACCCTTGCACCTTGTCACATTGTTCATAAGAGTGTGGGCCTCCACAAGTAACACAAGAAATGGTAATGGCATTCAAATTGTTTGAGGAATTGTTCAATGTCATGCTCTTCAAGGCTAGAACTAACTCTTGAGTCATTTCTTGTTGTCCTTGTTTGACTTGTTGAAGGATCTCTTGGTGATATTTAAGGAATTGGTTATCACAAGGTGTTTGAGAAGTGTTTTGGATAACATGAACTCTTTCTTCAAATGGATCGTTTGTTTGAACCATTGCCTTAGTCTCAATAATGGTCAAAGCCTCATGGTATGTCTTGAAATGAATACTCCCTCCCGCGGAAGCATTTAGTGAATCTTGGTGGTGAGGTTTAAGGCCATTATAGAAAGTATTGATTTGGCTTAGATCATCCATTCCATGATTAGGGCATCGCCTCAACAACTCACTATACTCTTCCCAAGCATCACCAAAGGATTGACTAGGTTTTTGTGTAAAGCCCATAATCAAATTTCTCAAAGCCATAGTCTTTTGTGGGGGAAAGAATTTGTTCAAAAACTTAGTGGTAAAATCATCCCATGTGGTGATACTATCGGGTGGTTGGGTGTCTAACCAATGCTTAGCACTCCCATCTAGTGAAAATGACACTAACAACAATCTAATGACATCAGGTGGAACCCCATTATGCTTAATGGTATTACAAAGTGAAAGGAATCTCTTAAGATGAGCATGGGGATCCTCATTTTGCTTTCCATAGAAAGGTGATGCAGCAACCATATTGATCATAGATGTATGTAGCTCAAATGTGTTAGCGGGATAGTCGGGAATCTTAATGGCACTAACAAATCCATGAATGTTGGATTGCATACGTTCAAACAAAGTACGGTTATCAATAGCCATGGCTCCTTGTGGTGGTGACAAAGCACGATTCTCGTGATCGGCTTGGTGAACGGTGGTGGTCTTACTCTTTCTCTTTTTCTTCCTTTTCGGAGGAAGAGGTTGTACACCAATCGGTATTTGTGCACGCCCGCGAGTGAGCATGCAACTCAATACGAGGAATGAGAGAGAAGCTCTCGTGTGACTTTGAAAAGAATAAGATTATCCTCTTCGAGTTTCGATATTAAATATCCACAAGAAAGTAACAATATATGTAATACTACTTTGGGTGCAAGACCCTCAATGAAGCTTTCCTTCTTAGAATACTCCCAAGTGAACGGGGGGTTAGGTGGCGCGAAGCACTTAAGTACCTATTGACCCTTAGATGGCATTTTATAGCACATCGCCTTTCTATTCACTTAAATGTTCGTATTCTTCGAATTATTGCTTATTGAGAGTATTTATCTATTCTTGCTTTATTTTGTTTGATCGATACGCGTGTCAAGGACCGGAGCGCCCCTCAACACGGTGTATTGCCTCGGCAATACTTATGGAAGATATGTAGATTGATTGTTCTTATACTTATACGTATTTACTTATAATAATATATATGGAAAATATTTTTGTATTTATGAGTTTTTTAAAGGAAAATACTATATGTACATAAAAACCGAGAGAATCCAATAATATATATTTTTGGGTGCAATCTCTTAGGAAAAAGATTGCTTTTTGGATTTTTTAATTTTTTTGGTCAATTCTTTAGGAAAAGAATTGTTTTGTTAATTTTTTAGTTTTTATATATTTTTATATTTTTGATTTTATATTTGTTTTTGATTTATAATACGTAAAAATAACGTTCACAAAGTGAACGGATCCCAAAAGCCAATGAAAACCGTCAATCGATAGTCTCTCGTGTAGTCAAAGAACCGGCAGCGGCGCCATTTGAAATGTGTATAATGCAAGTTCGTTTTCTCAGTTCTTAACTAATAGAAAGTCCAATCAATATCAAATTTATAATTGTTTTTGGTTGTTCAAACTTGCTTGGTAATCTATTGCTAATTCAAACAAAACTATCTAAAAATGGAAAATATAAACCTACTTATACGTAAAACAAATTGCAAATTCCAAATTTTATTCAAGTAAAATATTAAAATGCAAAATGTAAAACTATAAGGACTGAAAATGTAATTTCTATGAAATGAAAATGCTTGAAATGTAAATTCTAAAAGTTATAAGGACTAAAAATGTAAAACAGTTAACTAAAAGGACTGAACTTGTAAAAACTTTAACAAACTAACCAAATTTCAACAAACTAACAAACTTTAATAACTAAAATGTAACAAACCACAAAGTAAAGGACTGAGTTATGCAAAATCCAGAAAATTAGGAAGTTAAGCTAGGTTTAAAAACAGCTTAAACTTCTAGGGACTAAAATGCAATTAACCAAACTTTTTAAGTAAAAACGGGCACAAAGAATGATTAAGCTCGTTTGAGCTTATTTCTCAACCAATTAAGCTGAAACAACTTGCAAACAACCTCAAATCCAATTCAAGAAACGTGTGTTCAAGGAAAATAGCTAAAAGTCCAAAATAAGCAAAAGAGTGCTTATTAATAAGCTCAAAATAAGCTATAGCCTAATCCAAACATCCACAACTTGATTTTTTTATCAAAACTGATTAAGCACTTGATTTAAGGAAGGGGAAATCAAATTAGAACAAATTTCATCCAGTAATAAGCTAGATATCTGAAAATAAGCTCAAATGAGCTTATGTTGACCAAACGTTGACCAATTTTTGGAAAAAGCTCAAAATCTCAAAAACTCATATTCAATACTTTCTAAACAGGATTGTGAAAGAAAACAGCTACTTTTATGAAGTGGATAATGAGAACTAGCAAAACAGTAAGCTTCTTATATCAGAGAATGCAAAATGCTCAGACCTTAACTAATAAGCTGTTTTCTAGCTTAATCCTGAATACTGTAGAATTTCCTCTTAAAATCTAAAAGTTTATGTTATAAGCTATAACTAGAAACTGGCTTGAGCAAATTTCATCTAGTAATGAAGGAGAAACAATCAATTGAATTTGGCAAGTATTGAAATAAAAGCTGAATACAAGTATAACCCAAACTTCTTGATTACCAATTACCTGTTTGACTATTATTCTGACTAGTAAAAGACTCAAGACTACTTGTTAACTCCTAATGAGTAGAAATGAACTTCTAAACAACAATTTCTAACACTTGAAATCTGATTAACAACTACTCCCAAACACTCCTTTAAAGCTTTTAATCAAACTTTTTCAAAGACTTATTGAGTAATGATTTGAACTGATACAAAAGCTTTAGCAAACTAGTTTAGGTAATCAAAATGAAAGCTAATGAGACTGAAATCAAGCAAGTATACCAACTAGAACTCAATTAAGGTATTTAGCTAAAAAGTTACTGAAATTTAGCTAAGAACTACAAAGCTTAACACAAATGCTCAAGATCAAACTGTAAAACACTAGAATCAATCAATCAACAACTTCTTAACAAGTAGAATCAGGCAGCCATCAACATTACACTAGGGAATTAAGCATGCAAGGACTGTTTAGAGGAAAATAAAACAAGAGCCTTAGAACCTATTGTAGAGGTCCTTTGGGAAGAAGAGGAGCGCTGAGCTCTCTTGCCCTAGTGATACCACCACCTATCACTAGCTATCAACTCAAATCAACAATCTAACAACTGCAAATCATCAATCTGCCATGAAATCTTCAAGAACAATGGAAAGAACTTGATTCTTGAACAAACAGCTACAAAACTCCACCAATGTAAGCTATGATCAATGGTTGATCATAACTAACATCAAACAGCAACTAGTATATCCAATATCAACAAGATTCAACAGGAATTTGAGAAACAGAATTTGGCGGGAAAAAGGAAATTTGAATTTTATTGAGTGATTTCTGTTACAAAAGTAGTTACAAGGTTCTAACTAACTAACTAACTTAAGAGTTTGTCAGACTCTTGAGTAGTTAGGTGAAAAGGAGGGAAAAAGGGAAAAGAGAAATTTAGAGAACTATGTGTTTACAAAATTAAGCTACAATCACAAATGAAGTACAAGCTGGGTATTTATAGGCAAGAAAGGGAGATTCTGTTGGAGTTGTGACGTGTTTGGGCCAATCATCACTTGACACGTGGAGGAATTCTGCAAATCCTCTTTGAAGGTGATGAACTTGAATTGGGGGTTTTTGATTCAATGGATAATATGTTAAATGGATTGCACCGTTGGATTCGTCTACCAAAATTGCTCAATTTTGGAAGACGAATCCAACGGTGCAATCCATTTAACATATTATCCATTGAATCAAAAACCCCCAATTCAAGTTCATCACCTTCAAAGAGGATTTGCAGAATTCCTCCACGTGTCAAGTGATGATTGGCCCAAACACGTCACAACTCCAACAGAATCTCCCTTTCTTGCCTATAAATACCCAGCTTGTACTTCATTTGTGATTGTAGCTTAATTTTGTAAACACATAGTTCTCTAAATTTCTCTTTTCCCTTTTTCCCTCCTTTTCACCTAACTACTCAAGAGTCTGACAAACTCTTGAGTTAGTTAGTTAGTTAGAACCTTGTAACTACTTTTGTAACAGAAATCACTCAATAAAATTCAAATTTCCTTTTTCCCGCCAAATTCTGTTTCTCAAATTCCTGTTGAATCTTGTTGATATTGGATATACTAGTTGCTGTTTGATGTTAGTTATGATCAACCATTGATCATAGCTTACATTGGTGGAGTTTTGTAGCTGTTTGTTCAAGAATCAAGTTCTTTCCATTGTTCTTGAAGATTTCATGGCAGATTGATGATTTGCAGTTGTTAGATTGTTGATTTGAGTTGATAGCTAGTGATAGGTGGTGGTATCACTAGGGCAAGAGAGCTCAGCGCTCCTCTTCTTCCCAAAGGACCTCTACAATAGGTTCTAAGGCTCTTGTTTTATTTTCCTCTAAACAGTCCTTGCATGCTTAATTCCCTAGTGTAATGTTGATGGCTGCCTGATTCTACTTGTTAAGAAGTTGTTGATTGATTGATTCTAGTGTTTTACAGTTTGATCTTGAGCATTTGTGTTAAGCTTTGTAGTTCTTAGCTAAATTTCAGTAACTTTTTAGCTAAATACCTTAATTGAGTTCTAGTTGGTATACTTGCTTGATTTCAGTCTCATTAGCTTTCATTTTGATTACCTAAACTAGTTTGCTAAAGCTTTTGTATCAGTTCAAATCATTACTCAATAAGTCTTTGAAAAAGTTTGATTAAAAGCTTTAAAGGAGTGTTTGGGAGTAGTTGTTAATCAGATTTCAAGTGTTAGAAATTGTTGTTTAGAAGTTCATTTCTACTCATTAGGAGTTAACAAGTAGTCTTGAGTCTTTTACTAGTCAGAATAATAGTCAAACAGGTAATTGGTAATCAAGAAGTTTGGGTTATACTTGTATTCAGCTTTTATTTCAATACTTGCCAAATTCAATTGATTGTTTCTCCTTCATTACTAGATGAAATTTGCTCAAGCCAGTTTCTAGTTATAGCTTATAACATAAACTTTTAGATTTTAAGAGGAAATTCTACAGTATTCAGGATTAAGCTAGAAAACAGCTTATTAGTTAAGGTCTGAGCATTTTGCATTCTCTGATATAAGAAGCTTACTGTTTTGCTAGTTCTCATTATCCACTTCATAAAAGTAGCTGTTTTCTTTCACAATCCTGTTTAGAAAGTATTGAATATGAGTTTTTGAGATTTTGAGCTTTTTCCAAAAATTGGTCAACGTTTGGTCAACATAAGCTCATTTGAGCTTATTTTCAGATATCTAGCTTATTACTGGATGAAATTTGTTCTAATTTGATTTCCCCTTCCTTAAATCAAGTGCTTAATCAGTTTTGATAAAAAAATCAAGTTGTGGATGTTTGGATTAGGCTATAGCTTATTTTGAGCTTATTAATAAGCACTCTTTTGCTTATTTTGGACTTTTAGCTATTTTCCTTGAACACACGTTTCTTGAATTGGATTTGAGGTTGTTTGCAAGTTGTTTCAGCTTAATTGGTTGAGAAATAAGCTCAAACGAGCTTAATCATTCTTTGTGCCCGTTTTTACTTAAAAAGTTTGGTTAATTGCATTTTAGTCCCTAGAAGTTTAAGCTGTTTTTAAACCTAGCTTAACTTCCTAATTTTCTGGATTTTGCATAATTCAGTCCTTTACTTTGTGGTTTGTTACATTTTAGTTATTAAAGTTTGTTAGTTTGTTGAAATTTGGTTAGTTTGTTAAAGTTTTTACAAGTTCAGTCCTTTTAGTTAACTGTTTTACATTTTTAGTCCTTATAACTTTTAGAATTTACATTTCAAGCATTTTCATTTCATAGAAATTACATTTTCAGTCCTTATAGTTTTACATTTTGCATTTTAATATTTTACTTGAATAAAATTTGGAATTTGCAATTTGTTTTACGTATAAGTAGGTTTATATTTTCCATTTTTAGATAGTTTTGTTTGAATTAGCAATAGATTACCAAGCAAGTTTGAACAACCAAAAACAATTATAAATTTGATATTGATTGGACTTTCTATTAGTTAAGAACTGAGAAAACGAACTTGCATTATAAATATTTTTGTTGAAAGAGAAGGACACGTGGCAGCCTTTGATTGGTAGAGAGAGAGAGTTGCGGATTGCACTGTTATGATTTGGCAATAAATGAGGCGGCTGTGAGTGGACATTAATTGTTTGATCCGTGTGAACTCTTTCCTCTCTTCTCATTGGTCCTTTCCCTTTTCACTTGGATTAAACATGCAATACTTTCCAAACTTGGCAAATTAAGTCCCTTGACTTGGCAGATTGCTATTTAGGGCTAATATCTTCATTCCTTTGACATTTTTGACCCTTCAACTTTGATTCTTCAACAAAATGGCCCTTTGACTTGAGTTGACTTTGTAGTTGACCAAATTTGACTTTAATCTTGACTTTCCATAATTTGCACTTTAAGTCCTCCAACTTTCACAACTTGTCAAGATAGGTCCTTTAATTTCAAAGTCTTGTCACTTTTGATCCTCTTTTGTCTTTTTCATCCATTTGAGCTTGGTTTTTCCTTGTTTGCTTGAAATTGTATCCTTTTACCTACATAAGATCACACAAACACAAACATACCACATAACACTGCTTTTTACAATATAAAAGGGTATTTTGCTTCATGTTTTAGGGTTATTTGTTGATAAAAGGATATGAGTTTAAGCTCATATCACAATGCACACATAATGTTGCAACTAAAATGCAAGAAATCTAGCATACATCCTAATTAGGAAAAACTAGATACTAACAAATACCAAGCAAGGCACAAGAGACTAGACATATAAGCAATACTACTAAAAATAGCGAGGAACACTTAATAATGTCTACATATAATAATAACACATAAAAGCATTCGTCCATGTTTTGAGTGTTAGATACAACAAAGTATTCATAGCTTGATTTTATTTAAAAATAGTATTTGACCCATTTAAAATTTAATTAAGTTTAACACTTTGTAAACATATCAATTTTCAAATATATATCACCAAGAGATGTACAACTTAATAGAAAAGAGTAAAACACAAGTTTTACGACAAACCGACTGTCGTCCCATATATTTGTGATTGATTAAGCAATGAATAAAGAAAGAAAATAGATGAAGAAGAGATGAATTCCTAGAGAGAGAAAGTAGTGAGAGAAAGTAGAGAGAGAGATGATTAACTTGGTGAGATTAGATTAGAGAAAAGAATTTGTTACAAAATGACCATCCACCCTCCTAACATGCTAGGAGGGTAGTATATATAGTCCACCCACATGCGGGCTTTAATGGACTATATATTGGGCCGGGCTTGTCTTTTGGACTTTAATTAGTTTAAATCCAAGCCCGTGAATCACGACTAAATAACTACTTATTACAACGTTCTAATAAATATTACAATAGAAACCTATGACCGAACATTCTTGTTTGACTCAATATTTTGAGGCTAACAATCTCCCCCAATGTGAGGTCATTCCTCTTTGATATTTGCATTCGAATGGAGATTTATGAATTTCGTCATAAATGAGTCTTGAACGTGTAACAGTAGTTTTGTTCCTTCATGCTGTGATCTTTGAGACTTTGTCGTTGTCTTTCGACTTTGTCTTTAAGTCTTGAGATCTTTAAATCATTCTTGACTTGTCTTTGCCATCTTGTGATCTTGTGTCTTTATCCACATGCTCACACTATCAATTGTTGGATAAGTCTTTGGGCATGAATATGTGGTTGTGAATCTTTGACTTTGTTGAGTACACCGTGACGCCACCTTCTCGAGACAAAACATAGACACGGACTGAATGGCTTTGACATTCGTCCTAAATCGGTAGCGTTTTACCTCCGGTCGGTGAAGACCGTTATACGATATTAAATATCGTACCTGTGATCAGGTAGATTCAATTAAGAATCTCCTTGACAGGGTTTCGCGGCAGTACTAGCCGTTCTCTTTACTCGACCGTCTCAAAGCAAGACTGCGAACATAAAGAGTGAATCAATTGGATAGATATCCGTTTGATTAAAGTCGTCAATTCAAATTCCTGGAACAAGTTTGATTCTTAACGAATCTTACCATTGTTGCTTTCTAGTTGACACAAGTTTGATTCATAAGAATCTCACAAGTCACCTACCGTAGCGCTGTTTGATGTTGACACTAGAAGGATTTCCATTCGTCACTGTAAGTATTAATGAATATCACTCTGAATGTTCTGGCAAGACCATAAAGATATTGCGTAGAAACCTGAAACGAGTTTGAATCAATTCAGAATCAAACCACTGTTGCTTTTCAGTTTTACATATGTTCAATTCATAACGAATCTTGCATATGACCTACCGTAGTGCTGTTTGATGTTAACACTGGAAGGATTTCCACTCATCATTGTGAATACTAAGTAGTATCACTCTGAGTGTTCTAGCAATATCGCAAGGATATAGCGTAGGACTCTCTTGATCTTCATCCGTGTGTCCTAACGAGATTTGATTGATCTCTTGGCTCTAGACTCGATTTGTGCACTTTTAGTGGTCGGAGGCTGGAGCAGATGCCACCTATTCAATATCAACAATCTCGGAGTAAGAAAGTCAATAGAAGACGTGTTGATATCCGTGACAATAAAACAAACTTCTTTTGAGAGAAGTCTGAGTAGCTAGGAAAGGGTTGTGCTTCACATCACTGGGTCCATGATGAGTTTGTCTTCATGATGAGTTGACCCGGTTTCTGCCTAAGTTGTTTGGAGGGCTTCTTTCTTTACACCCTTTATCCTTACATTTCTTTTTCATTCTTCAACCCCTTCAATGCTTACCAAGACATCATTACTAACACCTTGTTGTGATTGTTCCAGTGCTAGCATCAGTACTTAGTCGGCATTCAGCTACGTTCACATTCTACTCCATCTTTCCTAAGGACTTCTAATAATCTATTGGATTGTCCCTGGGAAGATCCCTCCGGTTCTGGTTGGATCATAGGATTTAAACCTAACCACCCTTTTGACACCAATAACGTCGTGAATTAAAGATGTTGTGGGTATTTGAACGTAACCATGAAAACCACTTTAAATTCTAACAAAGTGTTTGAAAAACATCTAACACCTTGCTAGTTTTGTCGTTTCAGAAATGCTCCCCCTTCACATGTGCATCGATAATCGAAAGTGTTTCGCACATGTAGGTAAGAGTTAAAGTGCTTGAGTCTTATATAAGATTACATTTTAATCACATTTTCTCCCCCTATCTCTAATATATAAAATCTTTTGATATTAGAGATACCAAATTTGATTAAAATATATTTTGAAAAAATAGTCTTGAAAATCTTTGGGAGAAAGATGTGTTAATCTTTTGCATGAAGTTGAATTTCTCCCCCTCAAAAATTGATCCAATGGAATTGTCATTACGAGGATTTGATCCACATTAAACTTTTGAGGATAGGAGTTGTTGAACACACAATTTTTGAAAGATTTTGAATATCATTGAGAAATTCTTGAAAAAATTGTGTTCAACGCTTTTTGAAAAATCAATTCTTTTTGACGAAAAGGTTTTTCTAAAGCATAAACTTGAGTTCATAGACTTTGAATGTCTTGACGAATCCACTCAAGTGTAAGAAGATTTAACTTCTTTTGCTAAGGGTAAGAGTACAAAAGCGTACACTCCCCCGTGAATTTAGATCCGGGTTGCAATCTGAAAGTGATTACAAGCCATTGTGTTGAGCTCAAAACGTTGAATGTTTTGTGACAAGCTCAACCCAAGATAGATTGCTCTACCTGTTGTTGGAAATATTGTCCAAAATAGACAATTTCCTTTTGAAAAGATAGAAATGACATGTTTTGAAAAATATTTACAACTTTCATTCGAGCTTTATGTACACACCCGTGTCGTTATTGAGCGACATTTCTAGGTACGTCCATATTATCGATACTGAAAGACATGTCGAGAAGAATATTTTTGGATTATCAAAGATTTTTTACATTTGTATTTTGATTTTTGATTAATATTTACAGGTAGATGTTTGATAGATGAATCAAGCAGGCTTCTTTGCCAGAACCTCCAGTTCTGCTGGAGTCAAACATCTCATACCAATTTGCCTAACTAGATACGCAAACCTCTCTTTCGAAAGAGCTTTTGTAAACAAGTCAGCTAATTGGTAATCAGTTCCAACAAAGTATAATTCAACAATACCTCTTTCAACTTGTTCCTTAATGAAGTGATATCGGACATCAATGTGCTTCGTTCGGGAATGCTGAACCGGATTGCAGGAGATGGCTATGGCCGACTTTGAGTCACAGTACATAGGTACTTTATCAAAATGGAAGCCATAATCTGTGAGTTGTGTTCTCATCCAAAGAACTTGAGCACAACACGCAGATAGAGACACATACTCCGCTTCGGCTGATGAAAGTGATGTGCAATCCTGCTTCTTGGAAGACCATCCCACAAGCTTGTCTTGACCTAGAAATTGTGCACCACCAGAAGTACTTTTACGTGTATCAAGACACCCTGCATGATCAGAATCTGAATAGGCGGTTAGAAAGAAACCGGTTTCCCTCGGATACCAGAGTCCCATGTGAATGGTATTCTTAAGGTACCGAAAGATCCGTTTAACCTCCTTGAGGTGCTTTTCAGTGGGTCGCACTTGATATCGTGTACAATAACATGTAGCATGATGAATATCAGGCCTGCTTGCTGTCAAGTACATGAGGGACCCGATCATGGAACGATATCTCGTTTGATCTATGGGTAATCCCTCCAAATCAGCATCTAGGGATGTGGTTGATAATGGTGTCCCAACGGGGTCACATGATGTCATACCATGCTTTTTTATTATCTCTTGACAATACTTAGCTTGGTTAATAAAGATACCACTTGGGGATTGGTGAACTTGAATTCCTAGAAAGAATTTTAGTTCGCCCATCATTGACATTTCAAATCTGCTGTGCATTACTTTTTCAAACCATTTTGAAAGTTTTGGGTTTATAGACCCGAAAATAATGTCATCAACATAAATTTGCACAAGAAAAATGTCATCCCCATATTTATAAGTGAACAAAGTTAAATCAATGGAACCTTTTGAGAAACCTTTGGAGACCAGAAATTTCGAGAGCTCGTCGTACCACGCCCTTGGAGCTTGCTTGAGTCCATATAGTGCTTTGTGGAGACGATACACCTTGTCAGGATAATGAGGATTGACGAATCCTTCCGGCTGGGTAACATATACTTCTTCCTTCAGAGGACCGTTAAGAAACACCGTCTTTACGTCCATTTGATAAACGATGAATCCCTTATGTGCAGCATAAGCAAGGAAAATCCTGACCGCTTCCATTCGAGCTACCGGTGCAAATGATTATTCAAAATCAATACCCTCTTTCTGTCCATACCCTTTAGCCACTAGCCTAGATTTATTCTTGATGATCGTGTTTTCTTCATCCATCTTGTTTTTCCAGATCCATCGAAGATTTAATGGTGTTACATCGAATGGTCTGTCAACAAGTTCCCAGACTTGAAGTCTTTCAAATTGTTGAAGTTCATCCGTCATCGATTCAATCCAAGCATGATCAGCTAATGCTTCTTTGATGTTTTTCGGTTCAGCTGAACTCACGGCGAGTGCGAACATACAAACATCGGCATCGGTGTTAAGCTGTCGTCTTGTGCGAACGGGCTGTGAAGGGTTTCCAATGACATGAACCAAAGGATGATCTCGGGTCCAATGATGTGTTGAAGGATGTCGTTGGTAGAACGTGTGCATATTTGACGGATCAACATGGCGAGTAGAAGACTCTCCAGTTTCGTGTACCGGTGTACCGAATGGGTTGATAAATTCGTCTTCATCAGATAATGCATTGTCTGCTTGATTTGTGTTCTCTGGAGCAATGACAGTAGTTGTGGATGTTGTAGGATCGACTGTTGAAGTGATATTCTGAGGAGGTAAATCTGCAGCAACCCGTGTTGAAGTAGATGAAGTTGTATCCGGTTGTTAACGATGATCGGTATCATCATTCTTATCATGAGTGACAGCGGAAGACTTCGATACAACTTGTTTCTCCCCCGTGAAATATTCATCATACATTGGTCCATATAAAATTTCCAACTCTTCAATTGTCGTGTCGACTGTCATATCAGCTCTAGGAACATTTTCTGGAACCAGCGTTGAACTTGACGGTTCATTGCTGTGGTCTTGAGTTCCGAGTTCCGTGCGGTTGTGAACGGAAGTCGTTTGTCGTTGTGGATCGGGACTTAAACTGTTTTGTTCAAGTGCCATTTCTTGTAATTCATCAAATCGGATGTGAATAGTCTCGACTATCAATTTTGTTCTCTTGTTGAACACTCTATATCCCTTAGACTGAGTTGCATATCCCACAAGAATACATGCATCACCTTTTTCTTTCATTTTATCCAAGCTTTCACCATCTCGTATGATGTAACAAGTACATCCAAAAACATGAAGGTGTTTGAGTGAAGGTTTTCGATCATGAATTATGTGATATGGTGTCTTTTCGTGTCTTGGGATAATTAAGGATCGGTTTTGTGTGTAGCATGCGGTAGACACGGCTTCGGCCCAAAAGTACAGTGGAAGTTTTGAAGCGGATAATAATGTTCGAGCAGCTTCAACCAAAGTACGGTTTCGTCTTTCAACAACGCCGTTTTGTTCGGGTGTTCGAGCAATAGATGTTTCATGTTCAATCCCTTCGGCTTCAAAATACTTTCTCAGATTTGAATTCAAAAATTCTGTACCTCTGTCAGTATGAACCACTTTAACTTGAGCTTGAAGACCACGTTGTATCAATTTAAGGAAACTGATGAGAACGTCGGGTGTTTCATCCTTGGACCTCAAGAAGTGAGTCCATGTGTACCTTGAGTAATCATCGACAATTACCAGAATATATTTCTTTCCATTGATACTCTGAACACGCATTGGACCACACAGATCCATATGAAGAAGATCTAACCGTCCTTTAGAGCTTGGTGTGGTCTTTGTTTTGAAGCTACTTCGTTTAGCTTTACAAAGTTCACAAGAAGAACAAAGATGATCTTTGATGAATTTCAAGCTTGGAAGGCCTCTCACAATATCTTTCTTGGAAAGCAAGTTAATGGTATCAAAGTTGAGATGAGAAAGACGTTGATGCCATAACCATGCCTGAGTCGATGAAGCTTTTGCCATGAAGCAAATTGGAGTTGATGAAGTTGTGTCTTGAAGTGAAATTGTGTAAAGATCAGTACCCCGTGTACCGGTAAGTAAGTCATTCCCATCATAATCACGAACAAAACATGTCTTCTTTCTGAAAGCAACTTCCAAATCCGCATCACAGAATTGACCAACCGAGAAAAGATTGTGATTGAGCCCTTCGACGTAGTATACCCTTTTAATCGTGATATTCCCCTGAACCAAATCTCCATATCCTAGGATCGGTGCAAATTGATCATTTTCGAATTGAACCGTACCCAGGAACTTCTCCACGAAGTTAATTAGAAGCTTGAGATTCCCCGTCATGTGCTTCGTGCATCCGGAGTCCATTATGAAGAGAATTATTTGTATCACCTGCAGAAGAGTTAGAACACGATGGAGAATTTGCTAAATTGGATACCACAGGAGTTGTGATAGTAGAATCATTAGTGTCCTTATCAACATTTAAAGGTAAACTAACACTCGTTTTCACATTTTCTGTTCTAACTTTAGGCATCCATTTATATCCGGGAGGACATTGATTAGCAAACCACCATTTCCAAGACTTACTGGCAGACTCATATAATTCCTTAATTTTGCTTCTAGGATTCTTAGTGGTGGAGTCTGATGCATTACTTTTCTTAGTGGGGGTTGCACCAGAATGGTTCACTTTGCGTTTGGGTTTACTAGCTCTAATAGGCATTGCAACTTGCTTCTTAGTTCTAGTATCTATGCCTTTGACTTTATTTATAGCACACATAGAATGATTAGCATTAGCACACTTTCCACATTTGACACAAACAAATTTCACATTCATAGCATTCAAATCATTCACAGCATCCAAATCGTCATTACATGCGATTACAGACTTTTTATTCTTAAAAACGTTCAAATTCCTAGGGTGTTCTTCTACTTCTTGCGGCTCCCCTTGATTCTTGTGTTTCCAGACCTTATCATTCACTTGAGTGCGCTTAAGCTGAGGCCGGCTAACACTAGTAGTAGAGACTATTCCTGTAGTAGAAGACACACGAATATTAGTGTTTCTAGAAGTCTGAGGCGAGTGAGTATCTTTGTTTGTGGGCTTCGTGGACATTCTATACATCCCTGGTTTAATCACATTATTGTGCTTAACGCTTGGTGCTATAGGATTCCTTATAGGTTGAGCTTGTGGTAACCTTTCCTTTCCATCCATCTTGGGGGCAAACACAGGTTTTGCAAACGAGGAATTAGATAAAGCAGATGGTTTTCCCAAGATAGAGGATCTATTCTCCTTAGAGGCATTGGGTTGTCTAACAACATTTTTCTTAATGCTAGGTTCCACAATTTTCCCACCCATTTTAGCAATGAGTTTCTGCAACTCTGCTATCGCTCTGTCCCTGTCTTGTAATTGAGCTTTCAACCCTTTAATTTCCAAATTCTGTTCATTCATTTCTCGAAATGTTTGGGAAAGTTTTTCTTGTAATTTATTATCATGTGGAAAACGACCAACGTCTTTTTGCAAAGCAAGTTCAAGTGAATGACAATGTTTTTGAAGGAAATCAGTTTTGTGTTGAAGTAACTCAAAATCCTTTTTGTCAACATTTTCTTTACGTTTCGAAAGCTCAATTTCAAGACGTTCACATTCTTTGATCTTATCAAGATATTGGCATGCAACTTCAGAATATTTATCAATATCAGCACAAGATGTAAAATAAGCACACATAACATCTTTAGAAACGCATTCTTGCAAGAGTAAATCATATTCATCTGAGAAATCAGACTTCTCCATTTGAAGATCATCAATGTGTTTCTCAATATATTCAACATATTTTAAATCATCAAACATTTCAGTCCGAATGAAATCCTCAAGTTGAAGAACAGTTTCTTTAATCAACGCCGTGTTAGGAATTAAGAGTTCTTTCACAAGCAAAGTAATATCTTGAGGAATCGGACGTGTCCACTCAGCATTTTCACGTTTTGCCCAGTCTCTTTCAACAATAGATTTAACATTATCTATGTGGTGTTTAAGAATACGTAATGTTTTCCTACTCTTGCTTTTAGATTCATCTAGAGGGAGGTAGTTTATGTATTTGTAAACATTAGATTTCTTAGGGGCAAATGCTTTCTTCCATTGAATTCTCTTTAGTTTGCATTCTAAGAACACTTCCTCACGAGTTTTCTGAGTTTGTTTGTTGAACAGGCCATAAAGACTATTCTCATAAGAATAATTATAAGGTTTCACAAACTCCTTATTAACAAGTGGTTGACTATCAGCATCCCAAAGGGCAGTCTCTTCACTATTGGCACTAACAGGCATGCAGTTAAGATCTGTCCTTTCAGTCTCATCAAGATAAAGATGCGGGTTCGCAGCTTGAGCTTTGGCAAGGTACTCAGGACTTGCAAAGCTAGCTTGACCCTTAAACATCGAAGGAGGTGCTAGCATTCTTACGGATTGAATAGAATCATGCGTTTTATAAACAACGTTCTTCAAAAATTCGACTTGTGCTTCTAGTTTCGTAACTTTTTCGGTTTCTTTATCATATCTACTTTTGAAGTCTTGTTTTAACGCATCTACCTCTTGTTTCTTATCCTCTAGAATTTTAGCAGAATCGGTAGTGGTCATAGAGAGCTTTTGTTCAAGTTCATTAACTTTGGTATTGGCAAGGTACGTTTTTTGACGTTCATCCATTAAGAAAACATTATATTGACGCTTCTCTTTAGCTAATAACTCAAGAGTAGTATTATATTTGTTTTCAAAATCGTCCTTTTGACTTTGTAACGCACTTCCCTTGTACCCCTCAAGCTCTTTGGTTTTCTGAAAGAGCTCATCTCTATAGCTTTCAGTCATCTCAGTAGATTTGATAAGAGCAGCTTTACATTCTTCAAAACTTTGAGTGAGCGTAGCGTTTGCCTTCTTTAATTGCTTTTGACTCTTTTTATTTTCAGTGACATCTTTTTGTAAAGTAGCAAATAAGTTAGCAAGCGCAATACGTTCCTCTTCATCATATTCATTTGCATGTTGATCATCCTCAGACTCATTATTGCACATGTCTGATGAATCGGGTGTGGTATTGCTATCAACCGTTTCCATCATACACGTGTCATTAATGGCATTGGGTAGATCACTATGCTCAGGAATATCACCAAACACATTATATTCATCAGTAGTGTGTACCTTATCGATTGGCTCAGTGTCAAAGATAGGGCCATTGTCATCTTCAGTGACTTTGAGAACTTCTTCAACCTTTGCCATGTACGAGTAATGTGCATCAAGCTCTTGATCAGAATCTTCATCATCAGTATCATCAAGCATGGCTCCTTCCTCAGCTGACAATTTAACCCCTGCTTCCATCTTTTTGCATAGCAACATCTTTTCCTTGTGGTAGCTGGAGTCTCTAACCCTTTTCGGCTTCCTGCATTCCTTTGCCAGATGCCCATATCCTTGGCAATTAAAACATTGAATCCCGCCCTGCTGAACCACTTGACTTCCAACCGTTTCCCTATTCCCAGTAGCAGCAGCAATCCTCTGAGTATCATACTTTGCAGTTTGTCGATCATATCTTGCAGAACCCTCAACATGCGTTGGATTATGTCGATCATACCTAGAAGGACTTTCACCACGTCGACGTGTGTCATACCTTGGAGGACTCTCAACATATCGGTTCTTTGTGTTAGATGATGTGCGAAGATTGTTGTTGGTGGGTTTGTAGATTTTCTTGTAAGTCTTCATTATGTAAGCAATTTGTTGTTTCATCTCTCGGTTCTTTTGAGCTTGGTCTTCATCACTATCTTCTTCAGATGAGGACTCAGATGGTGGTGATGGTGCTCTTGGCGCTTTACCTCGAGATTTTGTGGAAGATGAAGACTTAGATGATGTGGAATATCATGGTGAAGATGATGTATTGGAGTATGGCTTAGGAGCACGAGAGTGATAATCGTGAACATGTTGTGTGGTAGTCACTAAAGCAAGTGGATTAACCGTCTTGGCAACACGTTCAGCTCGAATCTCATTTGCTTCATTCTGAAATTGCTTTAAGATGTCAAAGAGTCGATGATATGAGACCTCGTCTAACTTTTCTTGTTGTTTCACCAAAGTGACGAACCGTGTCCACTCGGGTTGAAGTTGTTGAAGAAATTGGACATTGACTTGCATGGTGGAGACTTGCAGATTATTTCTTGTCATGTCATTCATCATCTTATAAAACCTGGAGTAGTAAGAGTCAATCGATTCTCCATCCCTTGAAGTAAACTTGCCAAAATTCCAAAACAAGTTTGTTTTGACATCTTGTTTGTTGAGTGATTCTCCTTGTTGCAAGCGTTCAATAGCAGTCCACATTTCATGTGCTGTCGGGCATGCATCAACCGTGGAGTAAATATCATCTCCAATCCCACTTAAAACCATATAGATGGCTTCCTTCTCCGCATCATGCCAAGCACAATTTTCAGGTGTGAGATCAGCTCTTGTTTCATCACGTTCACTTGCAGGTATTGGATCAGTAGTATATGTGGCTGCTCTTGGAGGAACTGAGATCTTCTTAAATATATATGGTCCATGAGTAATACATTTCCTCAAGGCATCACCATTAGGTCTTGTATCAAGATATCGTATGAAACGTGATTGCCATTGAGCATACCGACCAGATACAAGCATTGGTGGTCTCTCTTTGTTACCCGCCACCATTATGTTGTTGTTCGTCACACGATATTCGGCAGTAGAATCCATCTCAATATTCTCTAAAATGATGAAGTGAATATGGATCTTAAGTAGATTTGTTGTGATTGTTGTTGTGGTTTAAAGTCCGAAAATTGCAATTTTTCTTCAGGCCGACAATAAATTCTCCAGTCCGACAAAACGGTAGACCAAAAAATTTTGTAATCGCCAAAATTTGAAATCGAGCTAGAAATGTCCTAAAACTAGTATGGAAAAAATTTGAATTTACTTGACGAAAAAATTTTAACTCTTTTTTTTTTTTTGATCTTCGTGGAAACGATATTCCGAAACTAGTCTAGATGGTGGCTAAGTCTAAAAAATACTCAAACAAAAATTAGCAAAAACATGTCATCGGAATCACTTCGTCGGAATGTCTGATCGGAATGTATGATCGGAATGTATGATCAGAATGAATGATCGGAATGTATGATCGGAATGAATGATCGGAATGTATGATCGGAATGACTAATCGGAATATTTTGTCCAATCGGAATTATGATCGGAAAGCTGGTCGGAATGTGTAAACCCTTTTTCGATGATACTGATCGGAATCCCAATCGGAATCTATACTCCCTTTTCCGATTACACCAATCGGAATGATAGTGTTGTTACGAGATTTTTGGGTAAAAAATTGAATTTTTCGACAAGAAATCCGCGATTTTAACCAACCAAATGCGACCAAATCCCTACCACAGCTATGTAGAAGATTTATATCAAGATTTAGAGCATAGAAAACACAAAAAGATCTTGAATTCGAGATGATTATAAGAGAAAATCACACGAACCAAGTAAAATGAACAACGAATCACAAAACTACTCCATGGCGATTGATACCAAATGTTGTCCCATATATTTGTGATTGATTAAGCAATGAATAAAGAAAGAAAATAGATGAAGAAGAGATGAATTCCTAGAGAGAGAAAGTAGTGAGAGAAAGTAGAGAGAGAGATGATTAACTTGGTGAGATTAGATTAGAGAAAAGAATTTGTTACAAAATGACCATCCACCCTCCTAACATGCTAGGAGGGTAGTATATATAGTCCACCCACATGTGGGCTTTAAGGGACTATATATTGGGTCGGGCTTGTCTTTTGGACTTTAATTAGTTTAAATCCAAGCCCGTGAATCACGACTAAATAACTACTTATTACAACGTTCTAATAAATATTACAATAGAAACCTATGACCGAACATTCTTGTTTGACTCAATATTTTGAGGCTAACACCGACGCTCAATACTTTGGACAAAGTATGGAACTTAGAAACCATCCAAATTTTAAAGTTTGAATAAAGGTTTGGAAGCATTTTAAATTGAAAGAAAATTCAATTACGTTCAAAATGACGGGTGGCACGACTTCTACGGACTTATGGTTGATTTTATATGATTTTTCAAAGTTTTCAAAAATATGTGTCGGACTGACCGCGGTTCCTTATTGATAAGGAACCGTGGGGAATAGATAAAGAACCGCTTCCAGAGGAAAAAAATGGGGATTTTGGCCAAAATCATTTGGTAACTTTTTGGAATGACTTAGGACTCTAAATAGAACTCGTATTTTAGAGTTAATTATGACACAAAAGATTTTTATACTTCCAAACATGAAAAGATTTCATTCAAGCTATTATACAAAGTTTATTTAACATCAAAACTTGTACGAATGAAACAACAAAACACATTTCATAAGTAATCACTCTTCATGAATAATTTGATACAAAGATCGTCTCTATTTTTAAAAACCATTTTCATTTTTAAAAACCATTTGTTTTTTAAAAGAGAGCAAAGATCGATCCAAGCTTTAAAGTACAATATACTTCAAATATCTTGAGTAACCTCGCTCCGATACCAATTGTAGAAACTAGAAGGGGGGGGGGTTGAATAGTTTCTAATTCATTTTCAAAACATTTCGTTTATTCCACTGACCCTGGTTCGTTAAATATCACCGTGGTTCCATATCAATAAAGAACCGCAGGCTCAATAAAGAACCGCCTACAGTGGATGCCAAATATTGATACGTTGTAAACCTTGACAATCGTTTGTATCAAATTCTAGATTAAGCTTGACTAGATATGAGATGTGTTTGTAATAGATAATAACTATAAGTAAGGAAACACACAAACACATCAAATCAAGTGTACATCAAGCAATAGTCTAAACACTAAGCACACACGTACTAAGCCTTAGCTTTTCCGCAACTAAGATGTTTAGACTAAAGGATGCACACTTGACCATAATCTAAACACGAAGCACACACATACTAAGCCTTAGCTTTTCCGCAACTTAGATGTTTAGATTATGAGATGCACACAACACACAACATATAAGTACATCTATAATAGTAAAGACATAAATGTAAAGGAAAGTACCGACACGATGATTTATAGTGGTTCAGTCACGAAGCTCCTCTTCGCCCTACTCCATTCCTCGAGTACACCTTACTCGAGAGTTACTTCACTAGTCAACAAAACTCCTTTCAAGGCGGAGAAAACCATACACGTCGCTTACACAATTTCCGACACTAAGCTAGATGTCGAGTCCTAATCTTAGGTAGGACCAATCTACACAACGTTGCCCACTGTACCATTTAACGACACAAGGCTAGATGTCGATTTCTAATCGAAAGGTAGAACCAATCTTCATAACGTTGCCTACTTCACCATTCTATGACAAAAGGCTAGATGTCGAGTTCTAATCGAAAGGTAGAACCAATCTTCACGACTCTTCACTTTGAAGCTAAGTGAGAACTTCACTAGACACAACTACATCACTTTATAGTTTAGTGAGAACTCACAAGACACAACCACATCACTTTATAGTTTAGTGAGAACTCACAACTCTTACCTATTACAACTCAATAAAACACATATCCAAGTGTACACATGTAACTTGGATCTACACAACATAAATCCAAGTATACACATATACAATGGATTTACACAAGACTTAATCCAAGTATTCACAAATACAATGGATTAACACAACTAATCCAAGTATTCACAAATACATTGGATCTACACAATATTGATCCAAGTATACCCATATACATTGGATCTACACAAGATTGATCCAAGTATACACGTATACATTGGATCTACACAAGACACAAATAAAAATGATGAACATGATGATCTTCATCAAGACTTCATCTTTAATCACATCACAAATGTGTGAGTGATCTTCTCTTTGCACTTAAGAGGATGAGGAGATTGAAGGAGAGAATCACATCTTAAACAAGATTAATCTAAACTAACTAATCAAGGGTTTAAAGATGTTTTTGAAGAAACTGTGCAAAAAGGGTTGAAAGAAAATCTAGAAATGATCCACTATTTATAGGGCAACATTGAAACGGTCATAAACACCCGCGGTTCCTTATCTCTACCTGTGGTTCCTTATCAATAAGGAACCGCGGGTTCCTTTAAGGAACCTCCGCGTTGGAGTCCGTGCAAATTTGTCCTTTAGTAGGGATATGCCATCTGGGGTAGTTTATACCCTCAAAGGATATTCCTTTGGCATATGGAATATGCCAAAATTAAAGAATATTCTTTGGAATATACCTTAGGGAATATTCTTTGGAATATTCCAAATTCAAAATTCCATTTTTCTTTTTAATAAAACATTTTCTTAAAAATAAAGTTAATTAAAGATTACTTTGTCACTTTGTATAAAAGTGAGTTTTAAGAAAATATTAATCCTTGATCACTTAGTTAGGTTAATGACAAGTTTATTCATACCTTGAGTGATTCATGCCGAATGCGATCTTGGAGGTGTCGAGAGAAGTATACAAATGTATTCTTGAGTGATTACGAGTACCTTACCATTTTATATAATGTATTGTGAATTATATGTTTGTCATCAACAAAACACGAAGAGATTATATCGGCTAAACATCGTAATGTTCGCACTAACAATCTCCCCCTTTTTGATGATGACAAACAAGTAAACCGCAACGCATATTAAAATGTATAAGTTACTCGTTTACACTTACTTCTCCCCCTTTTGTCGAATCAAAAAGGTAGTCGTAGACCCATCATCCAAAGATATCGAGCTTGCGTCATCCTAGTGAAGTCTTCAATCACCATAGGTTATCCAACTCTATGCATAATAATATGCTTATCTTCGAGATTCCAAAATTCATTACTTGCAAGATGTTCGATAAATGCAATTTAAGTGAGTCAACGATCGCAAATGTAATGAGTTGAACACTTAAAAATGCTCCCCCTTGATATGAGCTCCCCCTTGCTTGAGGCACCAACAAAGCAAGAAAAGTGACAAGCTACAAAGAAGGGTTAGATGTCCTACAAAACAAAGTTAGTGAACAAGAGCATATATATATAGCGATGTCAAAAAAAAGAGAAAATATTGTCGAGAGGACATACTCTACTTTAATATCATGACAAAAATACCAAACTAAAGAGAGTATGACATGGACAATAAAAACAATTCCATATAGTCGAAAAGAGAGAAAGAAGGACTATGATGAAAAGAAAAATGAGTATGATAAACAGGTCGTTTGCACAAACAATGACAAGCATTAAAGAAAGAAGTGTGCACGCGATTTTATCAATCCAAAAACAAGTCAAAGGAGAGGATCTTGACAAGATCAATTCACAATTGTTGGAATAGAGGTAGAAAAGAAACATCCAAGAATTTGAAGATCATCTCAAGGGGTTAAAAACTTAGAATTGATGGAATCACCCATAGTAATTGTAAATTTTAACCGCAATCAACTCTCAACAAAGAAGAAAAATAACTCAACCTATAGACATTTTTGACCAAAAAAAAACCAAAAACGGATAAATCGACGCTTTAAAAAAATTCTGGATATAAGACATTATAGGCAAGGATGCTTATGAATGTCGAAACCAAATGGTGTTTAGCATAGGATAAACTACATGCTCAAAGTTTCGTAGCTCTTCTCAATCATTATGAATGTTCAAAGAACAATTACATGATGAGGAAAGGGTGAGGCTTGACTCAACTTAGTTTAGAAAGAATAGAAGAAAGTGACTCGACTTAGAAGAGCATGATTAAAATGAATTGAGAGAGACTCAACAAAGAAGTTAAGGATAACTTCATGAAACGAGAGAAGAAACTCAAAAGAGAAGAAAAGATGGAATCTTCAAGAAAACTCGTCAAAAGAGAAAAAGACCAAAACGAACAAGGGACTCAATGGCCGCAGTTCGTTAAATAGGTCCGTGGTTCATTATCAATAATGAGACCCAAGGTTATTTGAGGAACCGTAGACATTGGGTGTCCAAAAACGATTATCGACTCAAAGGAAAATCACTTGGTCAAACAATTTAACATAAGATGCTAAAAGGCTTGAAAGTCAATGCTTCGGATATGACTTTTAACAATTGCAATTGCAAGTTAAAATTGCTTGAATATTTCAAAAGAAATATTTTATGTTGTCAATCTTACTAGGAGACGAATTAGATATAAATCTAACCTTCCTTGACAACCGAGTGAGAAAATAAAGAAGAAAAGAAAGATCACGAGAATAACGAGATCCAAGACCCAAAGACAAATCATGTTGAAAAACATGAAAGGAAATACAGGAGAGTAAAGATCATACAAAAATGTATGAAATACAAGCCTAAAACTTAAGCATAATTTTAATCCTAGTTACACAAGAAATCTAAGATTTGCTTAAATTGGGTATCTTATTAATAAGAAATGCACATGCTTAATTATAAGACAAGGTGATGGGTGATGTGGGTGGTGGAGGATGTGGTATGTTCTCCAAAGGTGAGATGGTTGAAGTGGGTGAATTTGGTGGGGTAAAAGGTGAAGTCACCAAGGGTTCAACAAAGTCATTCTCAAAGGGAATGCTTTGGATAGGTTGAGGTTGAGTAGTCACATCCAAGAGAGTACTAGGAGTGAAGGGTGAGGTTAACTCATTCATTCTAGATTGGAATGAAGAGGAGGTAGAACCATGTGAATGGTTGGTACCATGGTTTGAGGTAGTCTTGCATGGTGCAAGAGGTGGTGAGGGTGATAAAGAGATGAGAATGGGCACAATCTCATTCTTAGGTGTGGAAAAAGGTGAAGAGTTAAGTTTGGGCAACTTAATCTTGATTTTGAGGTTCCTCTTTGAAGAGGAGGTTTTGGGTGATTTTGAGGTTCTTGTAGAAACTATGGTTGTAATGAAGGGTAAATATGAGTGGTTTGAAGTGTGAAGAACATGGTTAACAAGGAGGGTTTAAAAGGATGAAGGGGTGATAAAAGTTTTGAAACAAAGATTCCAAAGGGTGTTGGAACAATTGGAAAGTTTCAGAAAACCCGAATTTGAGAGCTTCTGCCCGCGGTTCTATATCTCCACCAGCGGTTCCATATTGATATGGAGTCGCGGTCTATTAAAAGAACCGCCTACAGAGGCTTGGTTTAGGTGGTGAATGGAAGATTTTCCAATTCAGCAAATCCTAATGTTCTAGTCTAACTTATCATAAAGTCATGCTTAAGAGCAATAAAAACTAGAACACACACAAAGGAAAAAAACATAGGTTCAATTAGCACGTAGGAAGAAAGTTAAGAAAAACCTAATGGCTACAAACGAAAAATACTCCTAATGACATACAAAGTTCATCAATGTAAACTATCATTAGTCATATATAGGAAGAGCCGTTTAGCCAATTTAGAGAATGAGTATGAGACTATCACTAGAGGTGCTCAATTAAGGCTAAACACGACCATTTTTACGAGTTATACACCAACTCAACTTCCCACATGGAAGTAATTCAACCGTTAGGTCAAATTAAGATCCTAGTGCATAAATTCTCTAGTAGTCATTCTCAAGTTAGACAAAATGTAATTCCAACATTTGCCTAATAAAGTTTAGCAAGGATGAAACTTGCATGGCGACACAATGCATGACCTAATGAGGGTTAGGAATGCACCATTGCATATCTTGTCAAACAAGTCTAGTTAAGGTTATTTACCTTAATAGAACTTGAGGCCAATAACTTTGAAGTGTATAAACAAAGTTTACACAAACCAAAGGAACACTCTTGATTGGTCTTTCGGAAATGACACATTTATAAATTGCATAGCAATGTAAATTACTTGAGTATTTCGGATGAAACATCCAAGTTATCAAACCGACTCTATTGTGCATTATAAGTAATTATTAAACAAAATATGTCTAACAATTTGAACAAGTAGATTCAATATAACACCATCAACACAAGTGTGAGTTATGATCCGATGTATATTATTAATAAACCACATTCATGTCTACACTAAAAAACATGTCAATTAGATTCGATAATGATACCAATCATAGTTTGAATAATGCATTGATATTTAATCGAATTCTTTCTTGATTCCCACAAACACTTTTTTTAAGAGAAAATAGCTAAGATTTTCAAAGGGTGTTTCATGTTTTATAGTGAGACATTTATCTACTTGAACTAATAACACAATGATCGAGTAAGACGACCTAAATCAATAGATTTGACAAGCTCCCAAAGCTTTCAAACCTAAAAGTGTTGAAGAACATGCTGAGGTATACAAGATGTTTATGTAACATTTGTAAACCAAGAGATGTTAATCCTATATGCAATGCACACATAATGTTGCAACTAAAATGCAAGAAATCTAGCATACATCCTAATTAGGAAAACTAGATACTAACAAATACCAAGCAAGGCACAAGAGACTAGACATATAAGCAATACTACGACAAATAGCAAGGAACACTTAATAATGTCTACATATAATAATAACACATAAAAGCATTCGTCCATGTTTTGAGTGTTAGATACAACAAATATTCATAGCTTGATTTTATTTGAAAATAGTATTTGACCCATTTAAAATTTAATTAAGTTTAACACTTTGTAAACATATCAATTTTCAAAGATATATCACCAAGAGATGTACAACTTAATAGAAAAGAGTAAAACACAAGTTTTACGACAAACCGACGCTCAATACTTTGGACAAAGTATGGAACTTAGAAACCATCCAAATTTTAAAGTTTGAATAAAGGTTTGGAAGCATTTTTAATTGAAATAAAATTCAATTACGTTCAAAATGACGGGTGGCACGACTTCTACGGACTTATGGTTGATTTTATATGATTTTTCGAAGTTTTCAAAAATATGTGTCGGACTGACCGCGGTTCCTTATTGATAAGGAACCGTGGGGAATAGATAAAGAACCGCGTCCAGAGGACAAAAATGGGGATTTTGGCCAAAATCATTTGGTAACTTTTTGGAATGACTTAGGACTCTAAAAAATCATTTTAGACACATAGAACTCGTATTTTAGAGTTAATTATGACACAAAAGATTTTTATACTTCCAAACATGAAAAGATTTCATTCAAGCTATTATACAAAGTTTATTTAACATCAAAACTTGTACGAATGAAACAACAAAACACATTTCATAAGTAATCACTCTTCATGAATAATTTGATACAAAGATTGTCTCTATTTTTAAAAACCGTTTTCATTTTTAAAAACCATTTGTTTTTTAAAAGAGAGCAAAGATCGATCCAAGTTTTAAAGTACAATATACTTCAAAGATCTTGAGTAACCTCGCTCCGATACCAATTGTAGAAACTAGAAGGGGGGGGTTGAATAATTTCTAATTCATTTTCAAAACATTTCGTTTATTCCACTGACCGCGGTTCCTTAAATATCACCGTGGTTCCTTATCAATAAAGAACCGCAGGCTCAATAAAGAACCGCCTACAGTGGATGCCAAATATTGATACGTTGTAAACCTTGACAATCGTTTGTATCAAATTCTAGATTAAGCTTGACTAGATATGAGATGTGTTTGTAATAGATAATTACTATAAGTAAGGAAACACACAAACACATCAAATCAAGTGTACATAAAGAAATAGTCTAAACACTAAGCACACACGTACTAAGCCTTAGCTTTTCCGTAACTAAGATGTATAGACTAAAGGATGCACACTTGACCATAATCTAAACACGAAGCACACACGTACTAAGCCTTAGCTTTTCCGCAACTTAGATGTTTAGATTATGAGATGCACACAACACACAACATATAAGTACATCTATAATAGTAAAGACATAAATGTAAAGGAAAGTACCGACACGATGATTTATAGTGGTTCAGTCACGAAGCTCCTCTTCGCCCTACTCCATTCCTCGAGTACACCTTACTCGAGAGTTACTTCACTAGTCAACAAAACTCCTTTCAAGGCGGAGAAAACCATACACGTCGCTTACACAATTTCCGACACTAAGCTAGATGTCAAGTCCTAATCTTAGGTAGGACCAATCTACACAACGTTGCCCACTTCACCATTTAACGACACAAGGCTAGATGTCGAGTTCTAATCGAAAGGTAGAACCAATCTTCATAACGTTGCCTACTTCACCATTTTACGACACAAGGCTAGATGTCGAGTTCTAATCGAAAAGTAGAACCAATCTTCACGACTCTTCACTTTGAAGCTAAGTGAGAACTTCACTAGACACAACTACATCACTTTATAGTTTAGTGAGAACTCACAAGACACAACCACATCACTTTATAGTTTAGTGAGAAGTCACAACTCTTACCTATTACAACTCAATAAAACACATATCCAAGTGTACACATGTAACTTGGATCTACACAACATAAATCCAAGTATACAGTTATACAATGGATTTACACAAGACTTAATCCAAGTATTCACAAATATAATGGATTAACACAACTAATCCAAGTATTCACAAATACATTGGATCTACACAATATTGATCCAAGTATGCCCATATACATTGGATCTACACAAGACACAAATAAAAATGATGAACATGATGATCTTCATCAAGACTTCATCTTTAATCACATCACAAATGTGTGAGTGATCTTCTCTTTGCACTTAAGAGGATGAGGAGATTGAAGTAGAGAATCACATCTTAAACAAGATTAATCTAAACTAACTAATCAAGGGTTTAAAGATGTTTTTGAAGAAACTGTGCAAAAAGGGTTGAAAGAAAATCTGGAAATGATCCACTATTTATAGGGCAACATTGCAACGGTCAAAAACACCCGCGGTTCCTTATCTCTACCCGCGGTTCCTTATCAATAAGGAACCGCGGGTTCCTTTAAGGAACCTCCGCGTTGGAGTCCGTGCAAATTTGTCCTTTTGTAGGGATATGCCATCTGGGGTAGTTTATACCCTCAAAGGATATTCCTTTGGCATATGGAATATGCCAAATTCAAATTAAAGAATATTCTTTGGAATATACCTTAGGGAATATTCTTTGGAATATTCCAAATTCAAAATTCCATTTTTCTTTTTAATAAAACATTTTCTTAAAAATAAAGTTAATTAAAAATTACTTTGTCACTTTGTATAAAAGTGAGTTTTAAGAAAATATTAATCCTTGATCACTTAGTTAGGTTAATGACAAGTTTATTCATACCTTGAGTGATTCATGCCGAATGCGATCTTGGAGGTGTCGAGAGAAGTATACAAATGTATTCTTGAGTGATTACGAGTACCTTACCATTTTATATAATGTATTATGAATTATACGTTTGTTATCAACAAAACACGAAGAGATTATATAGGCTAAACATCATAATGTTTGCACTAACAGATTTGTTTACGGGCATTGTTCGTGTTCATAAA
The DNA here is from genome assembly GCA_025667525.1 of Glebionis coronaria. Lineage (NCBI taxonomy): Eukaryota > Viridiplantae > Streptophyta > Magnoliopsida > Asterales > Asteraceae > Glebionis > Glebionis coronaria. The sequence continues at coordinate 442,836,829 of CM046878.1, read as the reverse complement.
TCCCAAATCGCTACGCATACGGTATCCCTAAATCTTTAATCTTTCTTTAAATTATGTTCTTTTGATCATGAATTAGTAAAATTAATAAGAACGCATGATACAGATTGAGTAAAACATGTATTAAACGAATTGGATCGGGTTTTGGTTCGGGTGTACACGAAAACCGATACCACAAGGGTATAGGTGGGACTTTGATTCGTCCAGCCGAACCCATAGTCGGGTCAGTGGTTGTTTTTTTCATTCGACCACAACACCAAACAGCCCCAACAGGGGTGCGTTTGGTTTAACAGTGACAACCGAGAGCGGCCAGCTCTCGGTGGGTCTTTGTGGAACAGCAGTGGGTACCGGCTACTGTCGGTGGGAAGATTTAACCACTAGCGGCAACCGGCTGAGGCCGGTGGCTGTTGGCCGACGGCAGCTGGAAGTCACAGCCTTGCGGCTGTGGTGTTTGGTTGTTTGTTCGACCAAGCCGAGACATGGGTCTCGGTGAGGGCTTGGCTTCGGGGCTCGGGTACTCGAAAAACACATAAGGGTATGTTTGGATTTTAGTTTTACTAAATTACTTTATATTAATTTAATTAGTTATATTAATATAAATCATGTTTAATAAATTAAATCAAGACTTAGGATATAAATATCTATGTTATATAATTAGGCATGAAATTAACATGGTCTCATTATTAAATTTAACCTAGACTTATAATAATTATTTAATATAATTATTCATGATAAATTACATGACACATTTAATTAATTTAATTAAGAACTTATCTTAATTATTTAATTACATTTTAACCATGGTTTAATTAAATTAATACTATACTTTAATTTAATTATACAATTATCAGTTATGGTAAAGTTTTATTATTATAAATCATGTTATATTATTAATTAATAATCACTTCTAAACCATGTCTTATATTATTAATTAATAAATATTATGTTAGATTAAAGTATTTATTTATTAATAAACTTTACTGTATTATGACATTTAATTAATCATGGCTTATTATATATATTCATTAAGCTTTATCTTATATCATATGCTTATTAAACAAGTTTATTACTATTTATGAAAACTTTCTATTTATGGAAACTTACTAATTATGGAAACTTTCTATTTTTGGAAACTTACTAATTATTGGAACTTTCTGTTTTTGGAAACTTACTATTTATGAAAACTTACAATTTTTGGAAAGTTGCTATATATGAGAACCTGCTCTTTTTGGAAAGTTACTATCTATAGAAACCTGCTATTTTTAAAAAGTTACACATTATGAAACATCAAGTATAATAACACATAAAACATGAAGTACGTTAATCAAGAACACATGAAACACCAAGAAATACATGATAAAACATGAAACCATAAAATAAGTCAAGAACACGTAAAACAAGTCCAAAACAAGTAAAACAAGTCAAGAACAAGTAAAGTAATTAATAATCAGTAAGTTATACATTAAACACACAACTCATGCACGTCCTTTATTATGTAGCACTCGTGAAGTCGGAGTAGCTACTTTCCGCTTTCATCTTCATTTCATTACTAGACATAAGGTACGGATATTCCGTCCTTCAGTAAGGACATTCTCTTTCTATGATTAGGATTCCCCGTTTGCTGCCATCTGTTTTCCCCAGTAGTTTACATGTCATAAAACAATTTAGTAATTACTATGTTATTATTTTAAACTGCCTGAGCTATATATACATGCATGACCATGTCCACCTAGTTATGGAGGTACCATAACCATAACACTTAAGGCACCGGTGTTATGACTCTTCCGCGACGAGAGTGATTACTCGCGGCGTCCCTTTCAGTTATTATCCATTATTATTATTATCATGTGGGGCGTATGGGTGCATCCTAATACATGTTTTGCAGGTTTACAAGGTGACTGTGGTGTGTGCTCAACATTTTTCATATTGGAGCTGATCCCTCCCCCCAGACTAATATAATTAGAGGCAACCCCTCTAATTGCATGACGAGGTCATCCATTTATGTATTCATGCACGTTGATACCTTCATGACCTATATGTGATCTTGACATTTAAAATACATTTTTATGAATTAAACATAAGTCTTTTCAGATATAAACCAGTTTATAAAACATGTTCCAGGTTTTCCAGGACTTACACATATTCTGCTGCATTTCATATTTTACTTATTTCTTATATCCGTTCTCTGAGGCGTATTGCTCAGCCGTATTTTCTTTTCATGTTCCTATACGGAAGGTACTAAAGGGCGGACTTAGGCATTCAAGAGTACGTGCATAGGGATGGAGGCTCCCTTTGAATTCATTTCCTTTATGCATTTATATACTTCTACTTTGCTTGGACATTGTTTATTCCTTTTTCTACATTCTTTACTTATGCATGTGTGAGCTTATGTTTTGGGACCGATGTTCGATTCAAGTTTCCTTTATGGTCATTTATGTTTTTAAGATATTTACCTTGCATGCTTTGATGACACGCCCTAATTATTATGTAACGGTCTACTTGTCAAAGTGGGATGTTACACAGTGTGTAGTGTCTTTGTATAGGATTTGATATGTGTCGTATAAAACTAGGGCTAGTGGTGAATCAAATTATGGTATTAAGTTTAGATAAAGGATAACAAATAAGAGATTGGTTGACCTTTAGAGAGAGAGAGAGAGAGAAAGAGAGAGAGAGAGAGAGAGGAGAGGAGGAGAGAGAAGAGAGAGAGAGGAGAGAGAGAGAGAGGAGAGAGAGAGGAGAGAGAGAGGAGAGAGAGGAGAGAGAGAGAGAGAGAGAGAGAGAGAGAGAGAGAGAGAGAGAGAGAGAGAGAGAGAGAGATGAGAGAGAGAGAGAGAGAGAGAGAGAGAGAGAGAGAGAGAGAGAGAGAGGAGAGAGAGAGGGGGAGAGAGAGTAATAAGTGTGAAAACACTTATCCTTTTATCACTTATTTCCAATAATAACAAGACCAAAACGTGTATTTTATGTCGTAAAAGTTGGAATTATGCGTGGTTTGTGTTTTTATTGTGTTTTAGGACCAAAAGATGCAAAAGGAATAAAACACGGGCTATCACGGGATTTTATCGAAGAAAAAGACTAAAGACGAAGTCGAAAGATCGAGAATGCAAAAAGAACGGAAGTCCAAGGCCTATTCTGAAGATTTATCGAAGAAAAAGTCTAAAGACGAAAGTTTAATGAAGTCGAAGAACTCAAGTCTAATTATAGAAGAAAATTATAAGACAAGTTCAACTTATATCAACAAATCCCGAGACGACGTCGAGAAAGACAAAGAAATTAAATCGAGTCGAGACGAGAAGAAAGACAGAAGAAAGCTTAAGCACTTAATCTCCCCACCTCCTATAAATACCCTCCCACTCATTAGGAGGGTGGTTAGTTTTAGTAGTTGTAGTTAATTTTTAGCTTTTAAGTGTGTTTTTAATTTCTCTCTAGTTTTTCTTTCAAACTTATTGAATTTTTACATTAATCTTGTAATCTTTTGATATTAATCTTTAATCAATCAATCTTATTTCCCTAATTCTCATTCTACCTTTCTTAATCTTTTCCTTTATCATGATAATCATGTAGTTTTATTTTAATTTTATTTATTGTTTGATTGTGTAGCTTATTTGAGTGTGCTTATAAAATTGGTGATCTTAAAAGTTTCTATATTAAAATGCTTATTTTCTTAATCTTAAGGCTTATAGTTCTTAAAAGTTAGTAGTTTGATAAGTTTAATAATTTAATAAAAAGTTGATTTTTAATATTTAGATCATTAGTGTTTTTAATAGTGTTTAAATTCTAACTTATTCACCTTTTTCTTAAATCATTTTGGTTTAGCTTTTGGTAAAGTGCTTATTGATTTTTGGCTTATTTTTCCTTATTGCTAAGTTTTCTTGTTCCGAAATCTGTCTAAGTCCCCTATATTCCGGATAAGAGGTACCAAACCCTCTTTTTCCGGATAACAGTCGCCACCACTTTCTGGATAAGCTTCATAATATCTTATTCCGGATAAGCTCTTAGTTTACAATATTGCGGATAAGTCACTTTATTTGTATTCCGGATAAGCTGCAAAACAATTATTCTGGATAAGCTAGTCATTCAGTTTCCCCGGATTAGCCTTAGAATCTGTATTCCGGATAAGCAATCTTCTCATATTCCGGATAATGTAGGAATTGTACATAGAATGTACATCGGATAAGGTATTTCAGATTATTCCGGATAGTGGTCAGGAACTTATTCCGGATAAGGGTATTTATGAGTTATTCAGGATAGGAACCCGGAAAACATTCCGGATAAGCACACGAAGTCATTATTCCAGATAAGTAGAAGAAGACGGATTCTGGATAAGCCTTCTGATAACATTCCGGACATCATTCGGGATAAGGGTTGATTATTTTCAGTTTTTAATTTAAACTTTATTTTTCCCACCTTTTTACTTAGCTTTATTCTAACTTGTCTCATTTTTAGTTTAAATCTTTAAAGTTTACATTATTATAAGTTTTAATCATTTACTTTTCAATTTTTAAGGTCTTCATTTTTAGTTTAAATTTTCAAGCTTTCATTTTTATTTATTTACTCAACGACATTTTCACTTTTAGATTAAAATAGATAATCAAAACCTTTTTATTTTCCACCAAGAACGACTGAGTCACACTCTTAACTGGAAATCAATTCGAAAAGACCGGATTAACGAACTTTTATTCGAGGTAAAACCTTGTATTAAATGGAGCCGCTGTCGGCTCTTTTCGTTAACATTAACGGTTTTTAGTGAGAGACGCGTTGGATTTTGGGATCCGTTCACTTTTGAACGTTATTTTTCTTGCTTAAAATATTCAAAAATCCATAAAAGTATAAACTTTTCAAAAATACAAAAAAATAGAAAAACATAAAAAAAAACCAAAAATATTTCTTGTCTATTTTTCTCTTCCTTTTGTAGGTGTGTATGCGTACTCGTGCTCGTAAGAAGAAAGTAGCTCAAGCCGAAGTCATTACTCCACCTATTGTCACCATGGACAATCAACCAATGATCGAGCTTTTGCAATCGCACGTAGAGGACAACACCGATGCTATTGTCATACCTGAGATTGGAGCCAGCAATTTTGAGCTCAAATCCGGCTTTATTCAAATGGTCTATACTCAACCTTTCTTGGGGCGTTCGCTTGATGATCCTCATGACCATATAAAAAGGTTCCTTCAAATCACTAATACGGTTAAGTATAAATGGGGTTTCACAAGAAGTGATTCGCTTGCAACTTTTTCCTTTCTCCTTAGAGGGACAAGCCCGGAATTGGCTTGATAAGGAACCGCCACAAAGTATTCTTACGTGGACGGATTTAGAGACCAAATTCATCAATTACTTTTTCCCACCCTCACGTACTACCGCTTTGCGGAATGAAATCATTACCTTTGAACAAAAGTACGGTGAGACATTTAGTGAATCTTGGGGACCGTTTTAAGGAACTTTTAAGAAAGTGTCCACAACATGGTTTCACAAAAGTACATCAAATAAATACTTTTTACAATGGTTTAAGCATGAATGACCAAGATTCACTAAATAGTGCCTCGGGGGGTAACATTTTGGTTAAGTCCTCTAATGTCGCTTGCGATATTATTGAGAACAAGTCTAGAGTGCAAACCAAGAGTGTTCGGGGACTAATGTGGCTAGTGCTAGCATTAATGAGAGCGAAGTAAGTGTAGGGGGACTTCTATCGAAGTAAGTGGTCTTTTCCATGAATTTGTCCTCATTTTAATCGGAAAATTTGATTTTTCGACATTTTTCAAAAATTTTTAATCTATTTTGGCCTTGTAATTTTCCTTTGCTATCGTTATTTACTTTCTTTGCTAGAATAAATTTTCAATAAAGTGTTTTTAAAATTTTTCAAAGTCCTGAATATTTTGACTCAACCCGAGTTTACTTATCTAAGTTTACTCTAGCTAGTATCCTTAACGTGTTTAAGTCAAGTTTTGATAGGCTTTTATATAGGGAACTTTAAAACGTGAAAGTCTTAACACTCACGGGTTAAGAACAAGAACTTTTCGCAAGTTCCTATAATTGATCCTAGAGAGTCGTTTATCAAGGGAACTTTAAAATGCGAATTCTAAACTTGAAAGAGTCTAAGAGTTTGCAAGATCCTATAGATGACTTGAAAACCCAAAACTTTGATTTAATAGGCTAAGCATCCACGAGTCTCATTCCTTAAGACTTTAAATTGTGGAGAACGAGAGATGATAGAGTCAATTATAAGTTTAGTATTCTTTCGTGAATTTATGTGAGTTGATTATAAGCTTTTTCTCCCATCGCTTGCTAATAATTTAACTGCAATAAATAAGGTTGTACGATTTGAAAAGTTACTTAGCTTTTAGCACAAGATCGTTTAAAAGTTGCTCGTATTAATTAGAGTTCATAGCCAAGGCATAAGTTATTGAAGCGGGATGCGAAGATTGGCGAGTCCAAAAAGGTCCTAACAAGACATGAGGGCAACATTTTGTTGCTAAAGATCCAAAAGTGATGTGAAGAATCATTTATCGAAAATCAATATGAAGGATCGAGACACACAACGAAAAGCAAAAACTCCCCTAAAGATCATGGAGAAGTCTATCCAAAAAGGCCCTAACAAGGTATGAGGATAAATAGATCCAAGTCCTAAAAAGGAGGCGGATCGTTGTATATCAAAGTCCAAAATAAAGATTGGAGAAAAATGAAGAAGTCGTGGTCCAAGTATGAAGAATCTCTCAAAACTTCAAGTAAAGAAATTCCTATTATGAAGAGAAGACCATAATTTCAAGAACGTCTCTCAAAGATTTGAAGTATGAAGTCGCTGCCAAAATATCGGTCCGAGAAAGGTCTCAAATCGTGAAGCGAGTTATGCCAATATATGAACTTTGAAAGGTCCCGAGAAGCAGTTTTAAAATATTTTGTCCTTTAGCTAACTATTGATTAAATCGTCCCACTTTATTTTCAGCCTAAATAACTATCGAAATAAGTCAAACAATGCATCCTCGTGATCATTAAGGACAATATTAAAATATAAGAGATACACATATGAATAAGGGAGTCTAAGTGAATAATTGGGCCACATGAGTTCGTGTTAGTTTGCTAACTTATAATAACAATGATCTCGTTTTTAAGCTTGGTATGGGGAACGTGAAACTTGAGAATGATGAACATTCATGACAACCAAAAACCCAATGTAAGTCTTTGATTTCTTACTTGTTTTGTTCTTTTATTTCCTTAGTGTTTAGCATTTAATAAAGGCCAAGGTGGGTTATTTATTATGAGAAATGTAATATGTGCTTTGAAACTAATGCATTGCATGAGGGCATTGCAATGGTCAAGTGTAGGGGATTAATAAGTGTGAAAACACTTATCCTTTACCACCTTATTTCCAATAATAACAAGACCAAAACGTGTATTTTATGTCGCAAAAGTCGGAATTATGCGTGGCTTGTGGTTTTTATTGTGTTTTAGGACCAAAAGATGCAAAAGGAAGAAAACACGGGCTATCATAGGCTTTTATCGAAGAAAAAGACTAAAGACGAAGTCGAAAGATCGAGAATGCAAAAAGAACAGAAGTCCAAGGCCTATTCTAAATATTTGTCGAAGAAAAAGTCTAAAGACGGAAGTTTAATGAAGTCGAAGAACTCAAGTCTAATTATAGAAGAAAATTATAAGACAAGTTCAACTTATATCAACAAATCCCGAGACGACGTCGAGAAAGACAAAGAAATTAAATCGAGTCGAGACGAGAAGAAAAGAAAGAAGAAAGCTTAAGCACTTAATCTCCCCACCTCCTATAAATACCCTCCTAATGTGTCATTAGGAGGGTGGTTAGTTTTTAGTAGTTGTAGTTAATTTTTAGCTTTTAAGTGTGTTTTTAATTTCTCTCTAGTTTTTCTTTCAAACTTATTGAATCTTTACATTAATCTTGTAATCTTTTGATATTAATCTTTAATCAATCAAGCTTATTTCCTTAATTCTCATTCTACCTTTCTTAATCTTTTTCATAATCTTGATAATCATGTAGTTTTATTTTAATTTTGTTGATGGTTTGATTGTGTAGCTTATTTGATTGTGCTTATAAAATTGGTGATCTTAAAAGTTTTCTATATTAAAGTGCTTATTTTCTTAATCTTAATGCTTAATAGTTCTTAAAAATTAGTAGTTTGATAAGTTTAATATTTTAATAAAAAGTTGATTTTTAATATTTAGATCATTAGTGTTTTAATAGTGTTTAAATTCTAGCTTATTCACCTTTTTTCTTAAATCATTTTGGTTTAGCTTTTGGTAAAGTGCTTATTGATTTTTGGCTTTTTTTTCCTTATTGCTAAGTTTTTCTTGGTCAGAAATCTGTCTAAGTCCCCTATATTCCGGATAAGAGGTACCAAACCCTCTTTTTCCGGATAATAGTCGCCACCACTTTCCAGATAAGCTTCATAATAGCTTATTCCAGATAAGCTCTTAATTTACAATATTGCGGATAAGTCACTTTATTTGTATTCCGGATAAGCTGCAAAACAATTATTCCGGATAAGCTAGTCATTCAGTTTCCCTGGATTAGCCTTAGAATCTGTATTCCGGATAAGCAATCTTCTCATATTCCAAATAATTGTAGGAATTGTACATTCCGGATAAGGTGTTTCAGATTATTCCGGATAGTGGTCAGGAACTTATTCCGGATAAGGGTATTTTTTAGTTATTCCGGATAGGAACCCGGAAAACATTCTGGATAAGCACACGAAGTCATTATTCCGGATAAGTAGAAGAAGACGGATTCCGGATAAGCCTTCTGATAACATTCCGGACATCATTCCGGATAAGGGTTGATTATTTTTTAGTTTTTTAATTTAAACTTTATTTTTCCCACCTTTTTACTTAGCTTTATTCTAACTTGTCTCATTTTTAGTTTAAATCTTTAAAGTTTACAATATTTATAAGTTTTAATCATTTACTTTTCAATTTTTAAAGTCTTCATTTTTAGTTTAAATTTTCAAGCTTTCATTTTTATT